>OX388347.1:2100389-2725778 GCA_947579665.1 Sympetrum striolatum
TCGATTTCAAGGAATTTTTTCTTTAAGATGAAACCAAATTTGTCTGGAATTTGTCCATCTTGGGACTCTGCACGAAATAATTATTATTTCAGTAATCCCCCGCAATGGTTTAGATTGTCTAATATCATTGAAAAGAAGAAAATAAGAGATATCCGCTAAATATTGGATCAAGACAATAAGGCAGCAATGAAGCAATGCTTTAAGCTATAGTTAGTCGCGTCTAATTAAGTTACGGAATTAGTCACGCGGGGTCAATACGACCCGAAAATTCTCTGAAATTTTTGAACCCCCTCAAAATGTCAAATCAATAAGTTATTTAATAATCCATAATATATGAACAGTTCATCAATTTCCCTCTAGAAAAACAAATGCACCTCTTCTACGTATTATCCATTCTAACAATTATAAACTAAGTAAATGTCTATTGAGGCAAGACCCTCGTACCACTTCTTAATAGTAATCAATTCATTGCGCAGAAAACCCTTTGCCCACAAAACTGCTGCTTTTCACTGATTAATCAATAGAATCTTTAGCATACCTTTATCATCAACTGAGTAAAATACATAACCTTAAAATTTCGACAGCTAAAACGAAAACGATGGCATTCTTAGGAAGCTATCCAGTTAGAACAAAGATTGTTTTCGAAAACCAAGTACTCGAACAGGTAACCCATTCCCAATATTTAGGATGTTATCTAATTTATGAAGATGATGAAGAGATCACAAATAAATTTAACATCTTCCAGAGGATAAGCGGGACAATAGGAAGAACCGTAAAAGGTAAAACCAGAAGAGAAACCCAAATTAAGTTTTAACAGGTGATGGAGTCCCTACTATGATGTGTGGATCAGAATGTTGGACAGCTAAACAAAAAGAATTAAATAAGATGAATGAATTTTACATGATACACGTGTTTAATGTAATTGCGCTATTACATTGAACATGTGTATCACGTAAACTTCATTCATCTCATTCACCTATGCCTTTTCCGGGGCTTTCCGGAGTGCTTTGATGGCTTGGTACATCTCGCGATGTCCGTTGGTCGGAGGGCAATGCCATTGTCTTTGATGGACCCTCCTCCATCATAGCCCTTGGAAGTGAGGGGAGATTGTGCTGTCGTGATAGCTTAGTGGTTAGAGCAACCGACCGGCAATCGGGTTCGATCCCCGGCTACGGCAGACTTTTTCTCCTTCACTTCCTTCGCGCAAAAAGAATTAAAACAGATCCTCTGAAATGAAACAGGTGTACAAGAACAGATAAAATAAGGAGTATAAGAGAGGAAGTAGGAGTTCAGGCGATGTCAGAGCGATAAGTACAATACAAAAACAGATGAAAAGTGTATCTATTGCAAATGCCTAGAGCAGAACCCGCTGCCCGCGGGTCGCATGCGGCCCTCAAAGCCCATTCGTGCGGCCCCCGTTGCGTAACCGGAAAATAAAAGAACGTTGCAACATCACAGGTAGGGTATCCAAGGTCGAGTATTGAGTACTCACGCACTCGGCATTTAGTAGCATTTTCCAGGTTATTTGGCCGAGTATCGTGATGCATTTTCTCTAGTGAAAATTTTCTTTACTCCCTGGGAGGCAAAGATAATCTTGGGCACCGATAAGCGCATGTCTCAAGAGGCTCTCTCTATATTTCATTTTCCCTTCTCTCTGAGCCTTTCGTGGTGTTTACAATTCTTTGCTTAAATCCCAGACTATCTCTCGAAAAAAATAATAGAGAGGGAAAGGGAAGACCATTGCTTATCTTTTAAAACTAAACCTTCGGTCGGCAGCAACTCGGCACAATCCGCCTTGTTATTTTATATTGCCTGTCACAGAGTTGAAACCGTCTTGTGGATTAAGTTACCTGCCCTGCAATACCAGCCCTCACAGGCTGTAAATTAGAAATCATCATCAGTTGACCATTATTTCTGATTTAATCCTTCGAAAGAAAAAGTGTCTGCAATCGAACAAAATGAACTTTACGTGCATGTTTTCTATCTATGGGAATGTATAAATGCGAGTTAGGCTGGATTTCAAAAAAAAATTAAATTGGTTTAATTTTAAGTGAAGATCAGCAAAGAATGAAGACGAATTCTTTGAGATTATTTCCATTCTCATGCTGCATACACCTTGGTATTCGAAATAAATCTATGCACATAAAATAGAGTGTGGGTGTGTTTGAGTGTATGTTCTCGAGAACATACTAAAACTCGAGAACCAAGAGTCTCAAAACTATGAAATTTACGACATTATTAAAAGTAGACCCCGCGCAGAGTAAAGGCTACTTTTTATTTACTTCATGTCCACGGTTCGTACCCAGACGGGTAAAAACGTTTCCATAAGAAATGCACGCAAAGTTCATCTTTTTTGTTGCAGGGTTCATTTCTTTTGCAAAACTAAATTAGAAAGAACAGTCGTAGAAAGTTGAATCAAGCAGCAAAGGAAGGTCAACTTAATAAGATTTTTATTTTGGTCGTGAAATAACGTTTGCTACTCGAAATTGCGCACAGTTTGATAAAGTACGTGAATATTTCATCGAAATTTTAAGGTGGTCTCATTCCCTTGACGATTTAGGCGATTGTTGAATCCGAGCTCATGAGTTTATCCGTAAGAAAACATTGAGAATTCATGCCAACTTCAAACATATACTAAGAATAAGTTTATATTAGAATATAAATACGAAGAGGAAAATATCTCACGGGATATCAGCAGTTGCAGGTATCAATGATATGTTTGAAGTATTTACGATGGTTTTCCGAATTTTATTGAAGTGTCCGTAGCAACCAAGTGTTATTTATATCAACGCAATTGTTTACTAAATATTCCGCGGAATAAATGGGTTTTATAGTAGTTTGTTGCATGAAATTGCCTTCTGTGAATGCGTGTAAAAACCAGGTGAGTTGCGGATGTTTATAATATACTCTGCTGAATTAAGTATTTCATTTTATCAATGTGCATCGACAAATATTCTGCGATTGACGAAAGTGGATTTAGTGAATATCGTACGGTATCGCAAGTTTCGTTTACCTGTGCCATTGAACGAAGTCAAAGTAGGAGATGTAGGATGTGGAAGGGTTGCGTCGCGGATTTCACAAGGTTAGTCGCTCGCTTTTCTAAAAATGATTTCACTCGTCTTTCCCCTACGTTATACCGCACAATTCTTACTCAGGTTAATGATAAGTAAACGACGGATATTTGCGTTATTGATATTGGTTTGTTTAGGGTGGGTATTTTCATATCATCATTCATTTAGACATCAATATTTACGCAGGAATCCCTTGGCAACAGTTGTTGTAGTAATGTAATGGATTTATTATTATGGATGTAATGATACGATTCAACTACTAAAACCCGATCTTGGTTATATTATCTTCTATAGAACACGACTACCATATTTAACGCTACTTCCATTCTCTCCAATGAAAATCAACGGGCGCCTCCGCTAGTTATGCATAAAAGAAATAAAATTGTTAGTTCCTCCTAAAACAAAGGCAGTTCCAATGTATTTGTGTGGTGTTGGTAGCATAAGATTGAGGCGAAAGCACACAAAAGCTATCGAGAATTCGAGACATGGAAATGCGAATGTTTTCATTGAATAAATTCGTAATTTCTAACTTTATTTATTTAGGAGGGAAAGTGAATCAACGCAAACTCCAAAAATTCACTCCATCAAGATTCTCCTTCCTTTCACCAATTCAATGAATCAAACTGTGACAACGACTAAGCAATACGAAGGTCTTCAATCGACTGAAATCTGGATTAGAACGAACCGTCAATGAATAGGATCAGAATCATTAGAATAAATATTGATGATTCGACAATAAGAAAAGTTTGAACGTTTCAACTTAAATTCTTCCGAAGGGACAAAGACAGTAATTACGTAACGGAGGTTAGAAGATTTGCAATCCAAAGATGAACAGAAGTGAAAATAACCGAAAAGGATACAGAAATCAGGAAATAATCTTAAGCTAATCGAAGTAATAATAATTTGTAAGCCTCTCTAATTAGCAAACTAGATGGTGTTTGAGATGTCTCATTGTGCATTAATTGTAAACATTAAAACGAGCACAATTCTTCCGAAACCTATTCATTTGAAACAGTACATTCTATCGAAGATAAACATGGCTTCCAAGACCGGAGAAAACAATTAAAGATCGCAACAGAATTGTAAGAAATAAATGAAATATTGTATTCACTAGATTCGTAAGGTTGCTGTTTTGTCGCAGGAGATTGTAGTTCTTTCTAGAAAAGAGAAGAAAGTTCAATTAACACCATTTTATTACGAATAGAGAAAATCCGAAAAGATCCGGAATATATGGGTATTATGAATCGGAACGATTCCCTCTCTATTATCTTATTTTGTCAAATTTTTGAAAGATATCGAAATACAAATATGAAAAATATCGCTTGAAATCGAAAAAGCACCATTTTTTCTTAATCAAGATTTCATAAATGTTAGCATAAACCTTTATTAACGTCATCAGGGAAACTTTAAACAGCGTTTAAAGTTTCCCTGATTATGCATAGTTCAGGTCAAGTCAGAGACACTTGTGGACCATGGTTATAATTTTGATATCCTACAGATGTATCTATTACGAGTAAAAGTTGCTTGCATACTGCAACCATATTAAATGTATTTATAATCTTTATTCAAATGCCAAGTTTTAAGTTTCAACGTTATCGGGAAGGGGTTAAAAAAAGTCTTAAAAATCGTAGCAATTTCTAATTTCTGTAGACGCCTGGTGTCGAACCCAGGACCTATTGGCAGATACGAATGGACATTATAACTTGTTAGGACCTGATCTTATTTAATGCAAAGTTTGAAGTCCATATCATACCGGGAAGGTCCTGAAATGAGACTCCATCATCCTCATCTGAAATGCATAGGGTAATGTAAATTGCTCTCTGGGATCGAACCAAGGACAATCAGCGAAACTTTAAGCAACGCATATGAAATTTATTTATGATCTTTAATGACATGCAAAGTTTTAAGCTCGTATGTTATCGGGAAGGGTTTCAAAGTAAAAATTTTAAAAATCGTCGCAATGCATTTTGAATAGGAGTATATTTGCCCTGACTTAGCGTCGAACCAAGGATAATCTTCGTGGATGTCTTTGTGGTTTCCGTAGGACCTGTTTGTCAGGTTGGACTACACCGTCTTTTATGTTGAAAGAAGATATAACTGTATTTCGAATCAATATTAGATTACCGTATAATTTTTCCAAGGTTTCGGTAACATTGACGTAGTTAATTGTGTCTTATTTTGCGATAAATTCAGTCGATGTTGTGAAATTTGTTCACCACGCACAGTTTTCGAAAATTTCGCATGAATACTAAAATAACCAATAATTTCTTCCTTTAGCTATCAATATGTTACTGTATACAGCCGATGAAGTGGGCAAATATTTGCGGTAGACTTGCTTAAAAATATATGACTGCGTTGGAATAGAGACGATTGCGGGATGCATTTTGGAAACGCTGTATTACATCGCGGCTTCCAACAATAGGTCACACTTTGTAATACTCGCGAGGGATATTGTTGTCGACTTCACCAAGTAACGAGGACGAAGTGGAATTTGTTTCTTATCTTCAAGAGAGTGCCAAAGCGATGTCAATCGGAAAAACGTTTCGGATAATTGAACGCTATAATATCACCAATTTGAGTTACAACTAAGTTTTGACTTTTTTAGATATACCTCAAATATTTTGATCAAATTGAAGACGTCAAAGTTTTTGAAGCTGAGAGTTTTATTCAGACTGAGAGGAAGCAGCTGCGATAACAAATGTTTTTCGTCGGTTAAAGCAACTATTAATCAGAAGCTAATGAAATTGGATATAACAACCGGAAATTGTAAGAAGCGAATGAAACATTGTACTCACCGAATAGGAGTGTTTTTCCTTCGGTCTGAAGACGTACCAGTTCTAAAAACAGAGAAAGAAAGTTCAATTAAAAAAACAAATGGAAAAGGATAATCTATTCATTTTAAACTGTCCTTCAAATCCAAATTTTGCATTTAATATTAACGTCAATGTATTTGGTAAATTAAATGTCGATATTTGTGTCAAATATGTCCGCAAAAATATTTATTGACACAGCTGCTTCTGTTTAGATAGAGTTAAACTTCAAATTTAAAAAATGTACGTTCTGAATTTTCCCAAATCATTGAGGCCAATTTGAAATTTATTTTTTTTGGAAACTTCCTTAAAAACTGTATATCAGCTCTTTACATTTTATTGAGCTATCTTCACGGAAACAATTATCGCAACACCAGTTGGCGTCAGAGCGCGGATTACGTGGAAACTAACTGAAAACATTCAGACAAACACAAATAACTCCGACAATTCGGCAACTCTGTATAGAGGCAGTAAATCCGGCAATATTCAAAGTCCATACGAATGTAAAATAGACTTTTAGTATCGTATATATATGCAGACATTTAAGACTCACCTTCGCGAGATTTCCAAGTAGTGCCTTTGCTTCATTGTCTTTATTTTTTGCCATTTATTATTCAAAGTTAGTCGTGATAAAAATAGTTGTGTAGAATGTCAATATAATACACTGGGAGATAGTTGCAAACAAGATTGTTTGATAGCGAAATATCAGAAGTTAAAATGAACATTTTGAGGTATTATTTCGCGAATTAAAGGTCTAAATACTAGAATTGTGATGGAATAGAATTCTTGCAAAGAGAATTCAACACTTAAAAATTCGAATTCAGAAACCACTATGATGCGTCCTATTCTTACCTTTCTATTTTCTCTCGAGCAGTGTAGTTTTCCACTGCATAAGATATTTAAATATCCCTTCGATGAATCCAATCTAATCCGTGTGTTGAAAGAGTTCAACTTTTCTAAGAGCTTTTTAGCAATTAACGTTTTGACAGGAATTGTCATAACTATTATTAACTTTTATATAGTGGAATCGGTAATCAAAAATTTTTCAGCACTATCAGGCTATATGTAATAGGGAGTAATATTTGTGTAACAACAAATGGTGTTTCTCATGAGACATCAATGCACTTTAACCATATTGACTGAAAAAATTAATAAATTGCAAGGGTATCACATCTCTATTGATGTTAAAGTCATTCATCACGCCACTCATACGATTTTCCTCTTCAGTGAGTGTATTACTCTACAACAGTTAATTTCAATCTAATTTATCCAGAGCTGTAATATATTTGATTAATGAGCTAAAATGCAATCGAAATCAGGTTCCGTTATATACCAACAGTTGGAATCTCTAAATGCAAGTATAAACTAATGATTCGAATGTCCGATAATCAATCATTAGATATTTCGTCTTCGCCTCCTAGTGTAATCATAATCACACACTTTCGACGACATACATGTGCCCCACACATTTTATGATGTAGAACGGGCCACACTTAAGAAAATACTTGTTGTAGTATAACATAGACTTGTGTAAAGTTTCCAAGAGGTCGTAATTCACTTCTCTACATTCTCCGTAGCGATGAATAAAATTTTCCGGTTCAAATTTGATCATCTTGATTTCCGTATGTTAAAATACTTCTCAAGGCTCCTTAGATCCATATATTATACGCCATACTCAGCTATTATTCGCTGATTTTACTAAACTTTCTTTGCACCTAACGGACTATTCCGAAACACTCCCAACCCCCTCTCCCTCCATGAAGACCGTAGTTTTAATGTCGTTTACTACGTTGTTTAGCGGTGTAGATGCGAATAGATTAGAGAATAGAGCGAATATACGCAGACAAAGTTATTCTTTAATTCAACAGTAGAAATAGTTACTAACACCCGCTTAAATAGGCAAAAGGGTATGCATGAGCTTAGCCCCAAAACATAGAAAAATTGCAATGGTGAAAAAGAAAAATTCACTTATAAAAAGATAGAGGTTATTCGAAAAAGGAAACCATGTTTTAATGTGCGAACTGAGAGATCTAAAAATAATAGTAGCAAGAGCTTACGTAATAAACAGGTGGAATTCTTTAACATTACGATGAGAACTTGCGCGGATATCATACTAAGAAGAGAGATGCTTAAGCGAAGATATTACTCAAAGCGAGATATTTCCCCGATTATATGATATACTGAAAATATGACTATTTAGATCTAGCGGTAGAGTTTTTGGTTAACGGTAGTTATGTGAGGATCTTTAAAGGTCCATCCCTAGGCGCCCCTTTTTCAGCTTTATCACAGTTTTTTCCCACGACTCGAGCTCGGAGCTGATAAGGGACCTCGACTTATCAGCAGATATCAGCATTTATCACAGGGGAGGTAAATAAAGGCGTGCAGTACGATTTGAAAAGTTATAAACAATTGCAATATACCGTATTCTTATTTTGCACCGCTATCCCAGTGATAATTGCGCGCAATATTATTTCGCATACTAGAAATTATTATTTTTTAGTAAATTATTTTCGCTAAAAAATTACAATTACCTTTAAATTTTGAATATATGGATTATCTGCCTTCATCTGATCCTACTAAATGATCAAAAGTAACAGAAAAAAAATCTATTTTATTTCAAATAAAGCGGAAGAAATTCTATGGTATTAGGCCGGACTTCGTGAAAAGCCATAATAAGAAATTAGTAAAGCACTTCGTAATTTCCACAATATTATTTATTAAAAAAACTTAATAAATAATATTGTGGAAATTACGAAGTGCTTTACTAATTTCTTAAAAAGCGGAAGGTAAAAATATTTAATAAACGATAAAAAATTCTCTTTGCAACGGTAATCGAACATATGGCAATGCATTTAAATAGAATGAACTCACTGCACAAAAAAAGGCTTTTTCAAAAAGTCAAAGTGGCTAATTTTTGCTATAAATCTTCCAAAATCTAAACTCTTAACATTCTGATACTTAACTTGATGTTTCCTAGGAACTAATCTAGTGAAATAATACATGTAACACAACAATAACCGAGTGAGTTTGACCATTAAAACAACCATTCAATCCGCGATTTATGGCGATTATTGAGAGTGAAATGTTTTAGTTGGCCAATTGAGAGTGTGGCCAAAATTATAAACAAATATAAAATGAGAAATCTGGAATAATATCAAATCCATGTAATACTGACATTTTGAGAATTTTACTCTTTTTGATAAAATATAAATCGTGAACACCCACGTCAAGTGAAATGTGCTCAATGAGAAGGGAGTTCTTCGATGAGATGAGAATATAAATCTTTGCGTACGTTAATGTGCCATTTAGATGTTAAGACCGATAACCCGCAAGAAATGAAAACGGAATAAATATATCTTTATTTATCCAACCAAGACGTAAATTCCCGAGTGAAATGCTCAAAGCATCAGATTACATAGAACACCTATGGACCGCGGGAAATCTCGAGATTCGAGACGTTCTCGAGCTATAGAAGGGATTAGATTGTGTCTAATTTTTCCCCATTGGGCACAGAACAGAGTCTTTGGGATGCAACAGAAACGGCGGGAGCGAAACTTTTCAACTGGACCGCAGATTTCAAATACATGTTACAAATAGTTTCCCCCTAAAAGTATAATTTATTCTGCACGTCTTTTAGAGTTCCAGAATGGGAATTCCACCCTCGATGGCTTTCTTTAGCGGTTCCTATAAGTCAGGGGTACTCAACCTTTTTTGGCGCCCAGGCACCAAAGGGCGCTTCCGAAAGCGAAGCACCACATAACATTTCCATCCATGGTATAATTTCTGGCCATGCCTTGGCAATATTATCACTTTAACAGTTAACTCTTGGCCGTTTGAAAAAAAGTTCCATGGTAAATAAGATCCAAAATATTTTAACGTATATAATTTCATCACAACTTCACATCTCATATGTGAGAACCTCTCATGTGAGAAAGCCATTATCTCCGAAGAAGATTTGATAACGGGGAATACATCTGGAGGTTTTCGCTGCACGTGCACCGCTGCGTTCCGAAAAGCAGCAGTCCTTGATTACGAGGAGTTTGATGCATCGATAAGCTGAATCTTCGCATTCGTATAATGAACTAAATATGACATAGATACGCGTCTTGTTAATCTGGACGTAGGCGATGAGAGGGGTAAATGTTTACGAAACCCAAGACCAGGACATCCAAGTTTCTGACCCCTTCCCCCCCAAACCTCCACTCTATCCCCGCAAGTGCAATCCCAAGAAATAATGTTGTAGGAAATAAAAGAAAATCTTTTTATCGAAGCTTGGCGGGCACTGTACGAGGTCGCTTCGGGGACCTCGTTGAGTACCCCTGGTCTAAGTATTTCCTCTGCGACGCCTTTTCAATTAAAACCCTCACGTCCCCAAGCAACTTCAGCGCACCCGAGATAATGCTTTATCAATGATCTTTAAAAATACACCTAAAATCAATAGATTAAAGAATCATTACTACTTTAATTGTGTATTCATGTAGTAAAGCAAGCTATTTGTCATGAATGATAAACCCAACCTATTCTACCTTTACCCTAGTTACGTTTCGCTTAATTTATTTCCTGCCGTGAAAAGAATCTGAAATTTAACTGTTTACTATGGGGAAAGAGGACTTGATGAAAATTAAAAACAAACTATTTCACTTCCACTATTTGTTAAGAATGCGCAATCGGTTTCGTCCGTTGGGCCATCGTAGGGCAATTGCTTTTATTGCAGATTGTACCTGAGGATGGCCGAAACTGACTGCGCATTGTAAAAAAATAGCGGAGGCTAAATAGTTTGTGATTAATTTTCAAGAGGTTTGAGAAAACAAAGCAGCTTACAGCTCAAATATAGAAAATAATAAAATAGTTTTGTAGGAATAGACAGCGGTCCGATTTTCTTTCGTTCCATTAAGTCCTGAGTTTATATTCATCATCCTTAGCTGAAGCCCTCAACATTCAACACTCATCTTTAAGAGAGAGCTCGTTCCACAAATCCTCACCCTCTGCTCAGATAATGCCGCCAAATTAGAGAAGAAGGAACACGGGCAAGGAAACCAGCAACTCCTTGGCCACAAAACGGGAGCATTATCACCCCTTCAGAGGGTCCAGAAAAAGAAAATCCGCTCTTGGGATCCACTACAAACCCACAGATAACAAGCCGAGGAATCTTCGGGGATGGCGGGCCCAGATGGGCATTGTAGTGGGCTGAAAAAGGGAGGGAGGGAATCCGCCGAAATACCCTCGAGATGCTTCAAGATGGATTGCAAAGAACATCTTTCAGATTCAGCGTAATTTAATTGGTGGAGGCTCCTAATTTCCTAAGGAGTGTTTTTGCAGTTTTCCTATTAGGAAACGGGAAATGCGATGCGATTTATATTTACTGCATTAATATCGAGAACAAAAGATAATTGCGGAGCAAAAGAAGAAAATGAAAGTATCGAAGAATCCGATAAAAGGTCGGTAAACTCACTATCTTGTATAACGAAATAATCTTTGTCCGCAATTCAGACGAAAGTTCAGTTTCAAAATCATATTTAGGTTGACCAACTTTAAAATTTAGTTTTGGAGATTTTTACACCTTAGAGAATCCCTTCATTAGTTACCGAGAGCTAAGAAGAAAATATAATTCAAATTTCCTATAGGAGTGACATGCCAAACCCTCTGCAATGCCCTCTTAAAGATTCGAATCTTTAAGAGGGCATTTCAACATGTTTTCCAAAATATTTCTCCTCCGCATAATCCCTTAACATTCGTAACGAACGCCGATCTTCGACTCGCGTGCATTCAGTGTGAGCATATATATTTAAGAATCACATCTTGAGTACAGAAAATAAAATATGGGTCTAATAACACAACCCTGTGGCGCACCCTAAAAGCATAAAAAGTATTTATTTTAAAATCTGATTTGCAACCCGAATTAAGGAACTTAACTCTGTTCAGCCTAGGTTTACTGACATTTTGCTTTATACAATACCTTTTACTATGGGTCTAAAAAGGGGTGAATACATCAGAAGCGATGATAATGTTCTTTTCTCATAGTAACTGTTAGCATGTCCAACGTCATTTTTGGTATTTTATTAAATCTATGAATCCTAATTCAGAGAAATTTCTGCTAAGCGAATAAATAGATCAATAACTAGCCAATTCGCCAATAAAACCCAGGAAATCGCACCTGTCTGTAAGGGGAGGTGAGCATGAAACCGAACATAAAATTAATATTATTCTAATGAAGCGATTCGTGAGACTTGGTCTTAAGAAAACACATTCAAATGATAGCTATCGAAAACATTGTCAGCAATCCGTAAATAATTTCTTGACTATGAAATAACTCTCATTAATGGTATGATTGATTGAATGGATTGATGAAGAGGGCGATTCTTTCCACGATCTTATGATTGAACTTATCTTGGGAAAGGTCTCGATAACAACGCCCAGTAAAAATTCCTAATACAGCGTCCGTATTTAAAGAAAATGCGTAGAAATCCCAAGGAAAACGGACGTTAAAAAGGTCTGACAGGGCCGGGAACCTGTCAGACCTTTTTCAAGTCCGTTTTCCTTGGAATTTGGTGCACGCCCTTATAGGTGAAGAACCTTCAACTTTTCCTTAAATTGCGTACGCTAAAATCGCAAGTATTTGATATATTTGAATTTAAGTCGTCATCTTTAAACATTAATTTATGAGTGATAAAAGGAAAAGTGCGCTTTTCAAAGTTTCAATATGATTGCCAAACATATTTTCACCATTGGGCTACAAACAAAAGTTTTCTTCGAAGACGGCGTGGAGACGCTTCCTACGAGTGCGATAGTGTCCGAGGGAGTGTCTCTCATCCGTTGAGCGGAGATGGGCAGCTGAAGTCCAATATGCGGAACCCGTTTTAAACCCAGAGAGAGCGTTAAAATCCTAATTCAGCAAAAAAGAGGAAACGATTTGAATTACTTCAATTACCTCACACGCGGAACATGGCATTCCGTTAATGGCTGCGACCAATTCGCATTCATAAATGATAGCAGCACAGCAGTATTGGATACGAATATAAGACAATAAGTGACATTTCATTAGGATTCGAGAAGTAAGGTATATTCTGCAGAAATAGAATCCTAATCATTTATGTAATTTGAGAATATGGATGATTGTACGCATAAATAGCAGTAAAATGAAATAGATATAATTAAAGAATAAAAGTAAACATGCTTAATTTCAAACTGGTCAGAATAATTAGCGTTTCAAACATGAGCAGTCATAACGAGGTACATAAAATGTAAAATAAATAATAAGGGCAATCACTGCATTTATGGTAAACAAAATAAAGAATGTGATATTAGAGCAATGAATACATCTACATCTACATTAATACCCTACAAGCCGCCTTTCGGCGTGTGGCAGGGGGTGTAAACACCAGTTGAATCTTAATTACTTCCTTATTCGATTATTGTCACGTATTGTTCGCGGAAAGAATGAATCTCTGAAACGATTCGTCCTAGCATCTATTTCTCTTAACTTACGGTCATTATCGGATCGACCGACGTAGCAGGGGGGTTGCATGATACCGATTGTATCTTTGGAAAATGTAGTTTCCCTGAATTTATTAAGCAATCGCAGCCTAGCTTCCAATCTCCTTTCTTTCAAGGATTCCCAACCTACGTCTGAGAGCATTTTTGTAACGCTTGCTTTTTTATCGTAGCATTTCTTAACAAAACGAACCGCTTTACGCTGCAAAATGCGAGACCAAACGGTTATACGAGAAAATCTGAATTGATGCAGTTTTTACAGATGCTGACTACAAGAATAGATGTGTTTAAAAGGGCAGAAAACAGTCTCCGTAGTTTTTTAGCGCTGAACTTCATAATTAGACGAATAATTGACAAATACGACAATTTCAACAGATTTCCAATTCAAAATCGAAGCGTTTCCATGCGACCTTTAGAAGCAGACAAGAGTACTGTGTTCAATGGGAAGGAAGTTCTTAAATGAGAATAGAAATCTTTGAGTGCTCACCGTTGATGTGTCAGAAGATAAATACTGCTTCATCATCCTGCAAGAAAGAGAAACAGAATATATTTATTTAACGAACAAAAATATTAATTTCCGAGGGTAATGCACAAAATATCACATTGTATAAAACACCTGTGGAATGTTCTCGAGATTCGAGAAATTCTCAGGATCTCGGGAAATCTCGAGATTCCTGGAATTGTCGTGATCTCGGGAAAATCACGATTTCGACACGTTCTGGGGATAAAGAAAGAATTAGATTGTGTCTAATCTTCCCCATTGGGCAGGCACAGAGATAGAACAGTCTATTTTGGATGCAATAGAAATGGCGGGAGCGAAACTTTTCAACTGGACCGCAGAATTCGAATTCACGTTCCGAATAGGTTCTTCCGCACACTTTGAAATCATCAGTAACCCGCAAAATATTCTCTATTTTTACATTAAGATATTCGAGATGGATTAGATGTTGGGTTCCTAATGTTTTAGTCTATCAGCTTTTATTCCCAGCGACCGAGGCTAAAAACACACTGGAGCAGATCGCTCGTTTCACTAGCCGGTTATCACTCGCACAGTGACGTTAGTTTGTATGAAAATGGCCAGTTATAGCGATAAATAGCACGTTATTCGTGATAATTCTGCTGACAAGTGGTTTTTATTGAAACATGTGCACGATTCATGTTCATCCTGTGATTCACGAGTATTTTGGTGATTAACGTAATCTGTATCAAATGCTGAAGAAACATCCTGAAGGGTTCTTTCAGTAATTAAGAATGGAAGTGACATTTTAGATTACGTTAAAGCAATAGTTCCACCGAATTTTAAAGGAACTGCAAAGAGTGCAAATGGGCGAGTCCCCGAAGGTAATACGCTTCAATCAAATGACTAAGTGATTAGATAGGCTATGCTCCAATGATCCCTCGTACTTGATTTAAATCGTGTAAATATGAATCGCCAATTCTGCGAATTCGTGTGTTTGTCTTTCATTTTAGTCGACGCCGTTCGGTCTCTTCGCGTAAAACTTTGCACGCGTGTTCTCTGAGATCAGGGTGGAAAAACCCTCTTAATTTAATTCAATAACTTCGCTGGGTTCGAACAAAGATCGCTCAGATAAGGTTCCATAAGGAATACATGCAAACTTCAGTTTTATCGGATGCAGGCTTTATTTGTTTTGAAGAGATAAATTAGAAGGAATAGTCTTAAAGAGTCGAGACAAGCACCAAAAGAACGAAAAGTGAATGAAGATACTTTTTGTGGACACGTTATTTACTTTTTGAATCGAAACTACGAGAACTATTAAAAAAATCTGATGTGGCCAGCACAAGACTTTCTCCATAAGGTATTTCCTCCTCAAAATTAAAAAACGAGCGAAGAGAAAAATAAAACACGAACAACACAAACGATTAATAAAAATAAAGACTACGTATTTAAATATGTATATTTAAACAGTGGGAACTGAAAAAAGTAACAGATGACGAAAATCATTGATACACGCATAAGAAAACAAATACAGAAGACAAATGGAGGGAAAAAAACAAAGAAGAAAAGCATTTAAGCCATATCTACCAGTCAGAGCTCAATGTATAGCAAGAGACTGGGCAAAAGACGCTTTGCATTGCACTGTTTGCCATGTAAACAAACCCATAGTAACGAACTTTATTGTGATTATAAATACGTGTGTTTTAAATTTAAAATCAGCTTCCAAATAAAACTTTTAAGAAATATAGTAATCATGTTGCATTTAACATTATTATGAAATGCGATGAATTAAAACGACATTTTAACATAAATATGTCGCAATAACCACATAATTGGTTATTTATAATAAGACTCCTAAACGGTAACGATATAGAAAATTAGAACAAAGATTAAGCGGCCGTAGTGGCAGAGTGGTTAGAATGCTTGCATGCCACGATTCAACGCCAAGGTCCCAGGTTCGAATCACGCTAACCAGATTTTTATGTTCACAGCTTTCGAAGCACTGCCATCGGAGACCACTCGTCAACGGAGATTCCTCGTCTACTTCCGTATGCGCGAGACAAGGGGACTGCGAGGCGAACCCTTCGAGCGGAGGTCCTCTCGCTCAAGGACCGCGACGCAAGCGCCTCAGCGGCCGTCCGACGAAACGGGAATCATCGGAGAAACCATCCCAAACTAAAAACAATCCTAACAACTAATTAACTACTTAAATAATATCACTGATCTTTAATCGCGAGTACCTGACAACGACTACTACATTTAAACAAAAAACTTGCGATACAAGACCTGAGAGTTAACTAAAATTCTACTCTCACACACTCAAAATCGAAAGCTATCTCTAAAAAAAAACATGCATTCACTAAACCCTATAATGCAATGCTCACTTAAGGAGTAAAATAACTGACTTAATGACATTAGTTATTCGTTGATTACAATTAGCGAACATATACACTCACCGATTATCGATTCCACGTCTTTGTCACCAAAAGGAAGTCCTTAGCCACCAAAACACAACGATAGTCTTCCTCAGCTGTCAACGTGACTTTGTTTACATTCACTTTTAAACAATTCACCGACTCGTATTCTCAAAACTAATATAAAACAGCATTCTCTGGACATTTAAACACAATTTCACCTCAATGTCACCTCGGAATCGCGTAAGATGCAATAGAAATAAGCAGATTAAGAATCTGATAATACCACGTTTTCTTTTACTGCGCCATAACCACAAAACCGGAAATTAACTGCTAGTTAAGGAAGTAGTACCCCTAGTGACCAAATTATAAACTAAATAGGCGTGTACGTGCACTCAAGCCGGAAATTGGCTCAAAATGCCGCGGAACTCAAAAAAGACATGTAAAGAAAATGTTATACACTGATAAATAAAAGCTTTAGAGGGTTAACAAGAGATGAACGGTACACAATCATTAACTTTAGTATGTGTATTAAAATTAAATGAATATGAAATTCGAAATAATTGCGAAAAAATAAAAAATACGAATATTGCCAACTCCTACTTCAATTTGCTTCATCATTCAGTATTTGACGCAATTCAGAGCACTTCGTCCTTGTGTGCGAGCCCAACACCCTTTCTCGTATTTTATCCCACATTCGCTTTAAGAGTTTATCATCTCGACAGCTAAATACCTACAAAAGGAAATTCTTTTCGGTGATCAGAGAGACCATTTTCAGCGATCGCATAAGTCCGATACCCCATCTGCCTGGTGTGCCGCGAGCGCTGTTCTGCGTTGACTTTATGATATAAATTCGATTTTTGAGATAACTTATGAACTTAGAGGTTTTTTAACGGACATATATAAGTAATTTGATGTTTTTTTTAAACTTTCCCACTGGAAGTTTTTTTCCCAAGGAAATAGAACGAAACTTCTTAGCCGACTACATTTTTCATTGCATTTTGCCGAAAATTTTCGGCATTCACTTGTATTTCTCCAAGACATTTGTTTCTTAACTTTTTATCAGCTAAACTATTTACATCGGTGGAAATAAGATGTAACAAGGCAGAGTTTCATACCAAAACGACCGTTTTTCCTGAAAGGTAGACGCAAATACATCGGTTTAAGTAAAGTCGCAGTCCGAATAATTTGAAATATACGAGTATATCATGTTTGTGGAGCGCATAAAACTCGTGGTAACGCATTTATTTATATTTAGATCAAGCTGCCAATCTCTATACCATCCTGATATTACAAAATATTAAAACAGAGATGATGTAGTATTTCTGTTTAGTAAGATGCTTTAAGAAATCAAATCTAACGCTGAATTTTGAACCCCTTGTGCTTAATATCGGAAAACAGATGCTCTCAGACATATTTATCGATTTCTTTCGTAAATCCTAAATTCCCCATACCCGAAGTACTTAAATTTATCATTATTATGGTGTTTTTTCGTCACTTGTACCCATAGCTGCTTCGGTTCTCACCCCTGACGGTCCCTTATCCTTGACGTACCCCCACACGGGTTTGGAATAGATCGCCGATTATAATCAGTATGTGTGAAAATTATTTTCCGGTTCTCAGGAGCCTGATCAAAATCTCCGGACGCGATTTTCACGATCACTTCGACGACATTCGAAGAATGACCGTCACGGTCTCCGATGAATTTGAAATGCATATCGTGACGAAATTTCTTCTGACAAGTTGAGAGTAGAAAACATCAGTTTTTGCATTCAAGTCCTTTATACGTGACCAAAAGAACGGATATTGTTTACAAAAGATATAAAGGATTCGCGAATCGACTTCCTTCAAAACAAGCATATATATATTTGGTTACTTTACAATTATCTTCATTGATTAAATTAAAATCAAGTCCAATGGTCAAAATGATCCATTAAAATCGATAAAATAACCGGCATAGTTTCCTGCCGAACAACGAAAGACGTAAATTAAGTCTTTTCTTCTTTTCTTAATCTTAATTTCTTTTCTTTCCAGACTCTGTACCTTACTTCACTGTGACGTTTGCGGGATCGGCAGAGAGGCAATGAGCATAACGATCAGAGGAAGTAAGAAGGAGAGTGTAAGATGGGGCAAATACCTAAGACTGAATTAATTCAGAGAAAGATATCAGAGGCGCCGAACATGCGTAGTACTGAGGCAGTACCCCCATAAATTTCTAATAAATCCAGAATTAAGGGTGGTTTGAGTAGAACCAAACCCGCCATCTTCAGTCGCTTATTACAAAGGCAAATTCGATCTCGAGATTTTGACGGAAATAGATGTTTTGGGGCCCATAGAGCTCATTTTCGCTATTTTCCCGCTCATGTCTGTCTGTGTGTCTGTCTGTGGTAAAAACGTTTGTGTGCGCTCTATCTTAAAAAGTAATTATCCGATCATTTCCAAAATTCATATTTTGTATTTCTTAACAATGCCAAAATTTGATCAGTTTTTGGTGAGTATCGCTTAACCGGAAGTTCCCGTTAAACCGGAACAAAAGATTGTTTCTTTAATATCTCCGTCAGAATGCAGTGTAGGTATATACAATTCCGTACAAAAGTTATACATAACATATTTTACTACAACTTTTTCATTAAACATTTTTTCGTAACACTGATTGTTTAGGAGTTATTCTTCAATAATGGTTAACCGGAAGTTATTGGTTATACAAAAATTGATGTTTTTAATACATATCTCTGTCAAAATGCAATGTACGTATATACATTTACACACAAAAGTTATAGATAATGTACTTTGCTACAACGTTTTTAATAAACATTTTTTCGTAACACTGATTAGGAGTTATTCATGAATAATGGTTAACCGGCAGTTGTTGTTTATCCAAATATGGAAGTTTTTCATACATATCTCTGTCAGAATGCAATTTAGGTATATACAATTAAATAAAAAAGTTATAGACAATTTACTTACTACAACTTTTGTGTGATACAATGTTTTCGTAACACTGATTATTTAGGAGTTATTCTTGAATAATAGTTAACCGGAAGTTGTTTATCCAGAAATTGTAGTTTTTCATACATATCTCTGTCAGAATGCAATGTACGTATATACAATTATGTACCAAAGTTATAGATTATGTATTTTACTACAACTTTTGTATGAAACATTGTCTTGTAACACTCATTGTTTTGGAGTTATTTATATATTACCGGCATAGGCTCCTGTTCTCAATAAATATGGAGAAAGCCATGTGTTGGCCGCATCAGATTTTTTTAATGTATTATTATATTACCAATACTTTCACAGGATATCCGGTTAAAAAATCGCTTTGATTGCAGTATGCAAGCACTCGTATGAAACACGCATATTTATAAAGCAATCACCCGTGTAGCAATCCGACGTCAACGACTCTATTAAGAAATAAACGAAAATTTTACCGTACGAGAGTTCACCTTCGTCGTTAGGGAGTTGTTTACGTCCACAAAATTACCCGAAATTTTCGTCATTTTTGTCTGAATTCCCTCAATTTCGACTCGAATGCGATATTCCACGACCGGAATAAGAATCTTCGTTTAATTTCCTTTCTTTCGGTGCCCATCTCGACTTGGAGTTTGCGATTGAATTCCGCGAAAGAAAAAACGTCTGCAATCGACGTGCATTATTCCTTACGATAGAGACGATATCGATTTGTAAACACTCCGTCGGACCACTCCCTTAAATTCGTAATCCCGGAAACTGCGGGTGTGATTCGTGGACCATCTCCGAATTCCATCCAATGGAATTTAAAATCGATAGCGTTTCCATCCATAATTTAAAATCGACGCGATGAAGAAAAAAATGGTGATTTTACTTGCCCTCTTCGATTTCCATCGGCACACTTGTTTCTCGGTTTATCAATGGAACGAAAAACGGACGACGTCACGAAAGGAAGTCACCCCGCAATCGGCCCCTTTCTCCAGCGGTGATGACGTCACGAAGAAGTGATAAGCGAGCGGTAGAAAGAGACCTCCTCTCGGACGATGATGGCAGAGACGAAATAATCCGTAGTATCATTAGTTAGAGGATGATTCGGGAGTGTTGTACAGGATGGTTTTCGGTGGGCTTATGAGGTGGTAGACGAGTGTGGGTGGGCTGGGATTTGTCGAAGGTTTTGAATATTAAGTCGGGGGCGGAGAAAATTTTGAAAAAAAGGCCCGGAAAAGCGATTTTTCGTTCAAAAAACGGAGAAAATCGGGATATTGGTCGAAATATTCGGTTTCTTTCGCTCCGATTTGCTTGAATATGAAGTGCACCTTTGGACTCGTTTAGACCAACGAGTAAAATGTTGCTTGCATTCTGTAACGCAAGTCGACATCATATCGAAAGTAAAAAAGGTATTGAAATTATTCTTAAAATTCGCTGCAATTTCTCCGTCCTGCATCGGACCCTGGTGATACTTACTATGTAGCACAACAGAATATCACCATCTCTAATTATGTGAGAAAACTCAAGCAGAAATATTGGCTGCAACTGCCTCAAACGACGTCCAACGTTTCCTTTATATTCTTTACGTGAGTAATCGTAATGTGCTCTGGCATCGAACCCAGGAACAGCATGGTCTTACGTAATTTTTTTTCTTGAACCGAGTCTTAATATACATCTACTTACTAAGCAAGAATTTTTTATCATTCGATAAGTGAATGAAAAAAATAATGAAAAACTACCCCTATGCATTTTATAAGGGAGATATATTTACCGCCCGGCGTCGAACCCGGGTCTTTCTGGTGATACTTCCTATGCAGCAGAATAGAAGATCATCATCTTTAACCATGTGTGAAAATTCAGTCAGAAATATTGGCTGCAAGTGCCTCAAACGACGTCCTTCTTTTCCCTTATATTCCTAATGTGAGAAATTTTAATGTGCTCTGGCATCGAACCCAGGAACAGCATGGTCTTAAATAGTTTTTTTTCTTGAACCGAGTCTTAATATACATCTTCTAGCAAAGCAAGAACTTCCTATTATTTCGACAAGAGGCATCGTGTTACGTTCTGTGTTTAACATTAAGCCTTGTTACCAGTGAATTATCCAACGTGACGTATGTAGCTAAAGAAACTTAATTCGAAACTTTGATTCGTCATCACTCCGTCACCACACGACCAATTAATCATAAACTAAAATACAGATCAAATTCCACAACTTCCGTTCGAAAATGGCACGAATACAGGGAATTTCGCGGGTCCTTGTTGGCTAAAGTGATTGCAGCAAAGTTTCCTATACCGAGAGTGTTTCGTGCGCAACTCTGACACATCTCGATCGCAGCGCCGCACGGCGTACTAAAAAGCTCGCTGAAGACGCTCTTCCTTGCCGTGTAAACAAACCCATAGTAGTGGAGGCGGAATAGGTTCAACTTATCTTTTTTGGTTTATCAAGCTCAAAATTGGTGGAGATGTTCTTTGAACAGCCAGAAGCAAAATCCCAAAAATCCCAAAATATCCCAGTTGGGCAATATGCCGAAATATTTAAACAAAAGTCGCCATCTTGGATTTTCGACCTTGAATCATATTGAACGGTATATCTCCGTATCTAATGGTGATAATGACACACGGTTTGCTTTAAACTACTTACTAAAGTGTAAACGGGAAAATCTGCGTTAAATGTCGATTTTCGACCTTTTATTATCATTAAATCAAAAAATATATGAAATAGAAGTTGTAGAACACATCAAAAGGCTTCAGAATGTTTTATTATAATCCCCGTAGTTCAAAAATTGTAGCTTCTACAAAGCGCCAAACACGCTCGCACACTCAGTAGATGACCTCTAACGCGGAGCGCCTATGTGCGAGTATCCATCAAAACACCGATTATAATGCCGGAAAGTATATTCTTATTCCTATATTCCTTATATCCTTATGTTATATTATATGCTATTGAATTGCTATGACTATAATATAACTATTCAAAGAATTAACCAAATATTTTCCCAAATGGAAAACTAACGAAAATGATTTATAAAAATAAGGCAATAACATAAAAGGATAAAAAATTACAAGCTACCGACTATAAAAAGGAAATATAACCGGAAGAATTAATACTATCGAAGGAAAAGAATATAAAACCTTTCTAAACACTAACAACAATAAATCAACATAAGAATAGAAATAAAAAACACTACGTCGAAAATTCCACTTGAGTTTTAATACACGATTGGTTTCAGACAGTTCTGTCCATCATCAGGTAAAGAGACCACAACTGCAGTGAATATATTTAAAACAATAGCCAATGAGGAAGCAAGGTCTGAGAGGGGAGGAAGGGAGGATATTATGTGAGGGAAGCAGTGGGAGGAGGCAAACAGTTGATAAAAGTAGGAAGTGCTTAGGAAAGAGGTGAATGTTAGTTAGCGTATAATTATGGTGTAAAATTTCTAATTGCTCCAGGTAGTTAAGCTCATTTCCTTGAGAATGGCTATGGAGGAGGGTGTTGGTAAAGTCTGAATGATGTTTACTGTCGAGTAAATGTTTAGCGAAATGTGAGGCACTGGAACCATTGAGGAAAGACTGTTTATGTTCTTTTGTTCGAATGTGTAAATTTCTACTGGTTTGGCCTATATTTATTGCATTACAGTCTTTACAATTTAATTTATATATACCAGATTTGCGTGTTTTATCGAATTTATCTTTATTGTTTAAAATAGTTTTTCCTATGTTCTATAGAAAGCGGGTCTGATGTTAGAGCATTTAAGAAAATTGGCAAGATGATAACTGATATGGCCGAGGAAAGATAATTTCCCCCAACGTTGTACTTCCGTGGAAATGGAGCAATCGGGATATATCCTGAAAATGTTTTGTTTTCTTTGTCCATGTGAAAGTATGGTATCTATAAGTTTTTCGGAATAACCATTGGAGAGAGCCATGCATTTTATGGTTTTTAGTTCCCGAGAAAGGTTTGATGGAGAGAGAGGGATATTTAAGAGGCGATGAATAAAACTATGAAAAGCAGCGTTTTTATGTGTGACTGGATGATTAGAGGTTGCGTGAAATGTGTGGTTTGTATAAGTCGGTTTTCGATGGATAGAAAATTCAATTGAATTTGCATTCTTTGAGAGGGTTTGTCTACGAAATTCAAATTGTTGTTATTCTTTATTTCTAAAGAAAATCTGATTTTACTGTGTTGTTGCTTTAGGTGTGACAGCTATTCAACTGTCTGTGGGATCCATTCCAAATACAAAGGACATCGTCAACATATCTCAATAATCTCAACCACAAGAAAACGGGTTTCGTCACATTCTGGGAATTTGTAAATAAATTATTCTCAAAATTATCTAAAAATATTTCGGCTAAAAATGGCGAGAGGGGAGACCCCATCGCTAGACCATCGGGTTGATTAAAAAAATATTTTTCAAACAATAACTAATTCTGCGAAATACATAAATCTGTCAACAGTAAAATATCGTGAACAACATTTCTGTCCAAGTTTTTGTCGTACAATAATTTTTCCAACAACAACAACACCTCTTTCCTAGGGATGTTTGTAAATATGTTATTAACAACAAAAAAACAATTTTTGAGTTTGTATATAATTTCAAATTTTTTAGTCTATTAGCAAGGTCGATGGAGTTTCGGATACCATATCTAGGTGAAAACAGGGTTAAGTTTTAGATAAGTTCATTCACTATAGAGGCCAGTTAGTGGGTTGGGGGGGAAACACATGAAATAACTAGGCGGATGGGGATATCAATTTTATCTAACTTTAAGAGAGCGTATAATCGTGGAGGAAGAGGATTTGGATTAATTATTTTATAATAATCCTTGGGTTTTAGCACAGTTGTACACTTTTCCACTAATTCTTTCACTTTTTCATTTAGTTCGTTGATAGGGTCGTTGATTTTCAATATATGGTTGTCTTCTATGAAGGTTTGTACTTTTTGAGTGTAATTACTTTTGTCTATTATGACAATGCACTTTCCTTTGTCGCCTTTGGAAATAACGAGATTTTCACGTTCCACAGTATTCATGATGCTAAGTAAGGTTTTCTGGGAAATAAGTTTATGGGGAAGTAAGAAGGCAACACTAGATTTTTCAGATTTGAAGTGAATGTATGGGTGAAGTTATGTTTTAAGGAACGATAATTCCCTTGATGGTTGGAAATATATTCACAATCAGCTATCAGATTCTTAAAATCGTTACCGTTATAATGGCTAGAATTAAAATTCAGGCCTTTTGATAGGAGGTTAACTTCGTTATCAGAAAAGTTAACGTAGGATAAGTTTTTCACTCGCGGGTAAAATACATGCTCTTTGGGAGGGAGTTTTGAGGAAATCAGGTGGAATCATCCTGCGTAATTTCTTCTGGGATAATCTGGAGTGTTTATCGCGGAGGGTATTTAACGTCTTAAAACAGATCTCACTGGCAAATGTTCTCACCTTATCATCAAAGCAAGCCCATTCAATGGGATGAAGGGATTCGAAAGGATTTCTACGCAGAATGATTCCATTTTTGAAATCTAGAACTCGTTTAGACCGGAAAATGACTGCTGCGCAGCTTTTAGTTTCATGATTTCGCATTTATTCGTTTTTTTAAGTTCCTAGAGTGAGTTTGTCCGTCGTTCTTAGCGTTCCTTTAAGTTTTCAACGCCTAGTGTAGGCTTGGGTTTGTGACTTGTGCTTTGTTACTGTATGTTTCTTTGTGGTGTGGGTGCCATTCACGTATAAGCATGGCTACTTCAGTGGAGGTTGTGTGCTCTATTTGCAAAAGCGTGGTTTTGGACAATGAAGAAACGGCTGTGGTAACGATCCGGTCTTTGGTTATGGTATGGTACGGATCCGAGTGATTTAGATGAAATGATTGAGGAAGAAGAAGACGACATTACTCTGCATTTCGATATGTTACCTCATTCTCGCCAAATTAAAAAACTCGCTCGAGGATGCAAACATCAAGAAAAAAATTCGTCCAAATTAATGAGTTATCATTCCTTTTATTAAATTTTATCTTATTAAGGTATAATTATTGAACACTAAAAAAAGGTTATTAATAAAATTATTTACTTGTAGGAATAAGAATATACTTTCCGGCATTATAATCGGTGTTTTGCTGGAAACCCGCACAAAAGCGCTCCGCGTTCGAAGTCGTATACTGAGTGTGCGAGCGTGTTTGGCGCTTCGTAGAAGCTACAATTTTTGGACTACGGGGATTATAATAAAACATTCTGAAGCCTTTTGATGTGTTCTACAACTTCTATTTTATATATTTTTTGATTTAATGATAATAAAAGGTCGAAAATCGACATTTAACGCAGATTTTCCCGTTAAAGCTACCCTAAGACGAGTTGTTTTTCGTTTGTAGCTTTATATTTATTCATTTTTCTTTCAATATAAAGTGCCATGGGTCTAGTTTACACTTTAGTAAGTAGTTTAAAGCAAACCGTGTGTCATTATCACCATTAGATACGGAGATATACCGTTCAATATGATTCAAGGTCGAAAATCCAAGATGGCGACTTTTGTTTAAATATTTCGGCATGTTGCCCAACTGGGATATTTTGGGATTTTTGGGATTTTGCTTCTGGCTGTTCAAAGAATATCTCCACCAATTTTCAGCTTGATAAACCAAAAAGGATAAGTTGAGTCTTTTCTTGCCTAAAATGCCTCCACTATAGATACGAACTTCATTGTTATTGCCAAGAGCAATAAATAATGGCACAAAACAATTGTGTTTGAATAACTATTTTGAACCGCGTGTCTCAAATTCCAAAACAACTTCCTTACAAAACGTTGAAGGAATTGTGTTGAACGAAACGAGAAACGGTGTGAACCAAAACGACATTTTAACGTAAATACGTAGCAATACCATGAATTATGCATATTTCTTTTCAGAAATAGAATTCGTCGAATCCTACCTTCCCTAACACACTCTTTAATGTTACTGGTGAATGTGAATGTTCATTATTACGACAAACAATACAAATCTTCACGCCCTTCGCTGAAATCACGAGCACGTTTTTGTCCATTCAAGATCAAATCAGTCGTCGTCGAGTCGGAGCTGCTGCTTTTAAAAGTCGAGAAGAGACGCAGACCTAATCTTGCATCACTCGATTGTTTGACGAGCGATTCGACAATCCGAAAATGAACTAGCGAGTTGCTTTAATTTTCATCGATGCATTCTGTTCCATTTTCGCTTCGTGTCCAACTGAGCCACGGCAAAGTCCCACGGAAATACGCGTTACCTCTTCAAACGTAAGATAAATGCCAAAGGACAGCTTTTAGATTAGCACAGAACTCGTAATCGGATTTGTACGCTCTTTTTAATGCTTACTACGCTTGCAGACCGCTTGCTTCGCTTGCGATCTTCTCAATTCGTGTTCAATTCGTGCATCGTATTAATTTGATGCATCTTATCAGGAATGCGACAGAAGGATCACACGCAACAGTGATCACGTTCGTTAATACTAATCACGAAGCTGTGATAATCGGAAGCACAGCTCCTCTTGGGCTATCCGAACAACCTGAGTGACAGTGTTTTCCAATTTCATAATTAGGAATCAACACAGTTTTCGTAAGACTCGTTCTTGCGAGTCTCAGCTGGCTTTATTAGTACACGATATTCTAAACTCTACTGAAAAGCATAAGCAAGTCGATGCGATATTTTTAGATTTTCGGAAGGCTTTCGATAAGGTACCTCATCATAAATTGCTGTACAAATTAGAAGTTGCGGGTATCAATGCAGAAGTTATTAACTGGATAAAAGACTTTCTCACCGATAGAGAGCAACGAGTAGTATTACTCGATGGTATTAGTTCCGACTTGGTTAAGGTGACCTCGGGCGTCCCTTAGGGCAGTGTAATTGGACCATTGTTATTTTTAGTATACATCAACGACCTCAGCAATCACATTGAAAAAAATGTTAGGATATTCGCAGACGCCACAGTCATGTACAGGGAAATAGTTTGTTCAGAGGATAGATTAACCCTTTCGAACGACTTAGATAGAATTATGAACTGGTGCGATGATTGGCAATTAGAGCTTAATGTAGAAAAAAGCTCGGTAGTTAACTTCTTCGAAAGTAAATCTATAATAAATGATTATTTTTATAGTCTCAGAGGGGTAAACCTAATGACAGTAGAATCGGTAAAGTATCTTGGAGTAACTCTCACGAATAATCTATCATGGAGTGCCCACATCCGAAATATATGTGGAAAAGCACTTAAGAAACTCGGCTTCGTTAAAAGAATAGTCGGTAAGAGCGAAGAAAAAGTTCGCGAGCGATGTTACTTAGCGTTAGTTAGGCCTCACCTTGAGTATGCATGTAGTGTATGGGACCCCACCGAGAAATGTCATATTCGGGATTTAGAAAAAGTACAACGAAAGGCGATACGATTTGTAAAGAATTTCTACGATAAGACAGCGAGTGTCACTCAGATGTTACAGGACGCGGGATGGGAATCATTAGAAGATAGAAGAAAAATTCAAAGGATAAATTTATTAAATAAGTTCAGAGAAATTACGTTCTCAGATGATGTAACCGATATAATGCGACCCCCCTGTTATATGGGCCGTTCTGCCCGAAAGATTAGGGAAATAGATGCTAGAACGAGTCGTTTCAAAAATTCATTTCTTCCGCGAAGTATACGTGAATGCAACCGTTTCGGAAAATAGAGTCAAGGTGCTTGCACCCCCTGCCACACGCCGAAAGGCGGCTTGCAGGGTTCTTACATAGACATAGACACATTCCGGAAAGAGAAACTAGTGGCGCCGGCGATAAGTGGGTTCCGCTTTCTATTATCTACGAATGGTAGACGTAGGGCAGAGGGGGCGAATCGGGGGGCGGGTGAAAAGGAATGAATTTCTAGATAAAATTCACGGAGGAGGCTGTAATTTTGTGGAATTACGAAAATTAAATAAAACAAGGTTTCAAAGAACTTGAAGATGGCCATCGTTAGCCAAAACTAGTCACCTTCGATACCCTATATGTGGTTAGTAAAAGTTACAGTGTTATTTTTAAAACCTTGTTTTATTTAACAATTTTTCGATTTTCAAAAAGTGGGCTTAAATTGTAAACGGTAATGCTGAGACTGACAGTATCACATAGATAGCTTCTATGTGACCTTTCCCTACTGGGAGACTAAAAACAAGATCATTTTGACTCCATTTCTTATTTTTATAAACTGTCGTGTGAAGGCTCTTTACGAGAGGGAGTGAAAAACTGGACCTTCATAAAACTTTTTATTGACTCAACAGAGAGTGAGATTGAAGCTATTGCTCGTATTTATTTTTTTTCATCACCAAAGTGAAATGTAAACATGGATACTACTATATTTTTCATTTTTTCCTGCCTTAAAGGCCTCCATCCACCTTTGATCTTCCAAGATGTAGTAACACGATCAACCGGGGCATCATCACGCTCTAAAATATTCTCGCTGACCGCGTCGGAGATAAAGGTGAGAGTTAATCTTCAAGAAGTGTTAAAGTGGGGGTTTAATCTCACAGGCAGCTGCATCTCTCGTGGCGGATAAATGTCCCGTCAACAAGGGTGACTGAGGCAGTAGTGGATCCCTCCTGGTAAAAAGACTCCCGCACTTTCTCCAGCCGAGTCGTTCGAAAGACACGAAAAAGGACTTTAATTTGTACGCTTATATTTCCCGCTGAGATTTTAAGGAAACTATTACTGTTAGGGACTGCTTTGCAGCATGAAGTACTTAACAATAGGAATGCCAGACACTTTGGCCCGGCATAAGTAAGATCAGGGTTCGAGTCCCGGTTTAGTCAGCCTTCTTTTATTTCCGCTTTTCCTTAGGAAGTCAGCTGCGGTGAACAGGTAATTCGACAGAAGTAAGCTATGGTGAACCTATTTAGAGTTGTCTTTACCGAATTTCAGTGTCAACGACATTTGTTGATTCGAGCAATCTTATTTGAAATAAGATTCAAAAAAATTTAAAAAATACGTATACAGAGGCACTTAAGCATTCTTGAAGCGAAAAATACTTATTCCTTTGGCATTAATGCAGAACATTAGTGGAAAGGATCTGGTGGTCTAAGCAGGACATTTGTGATTTTAAAAACAAATACATTCTACTTTGGATCTACCTCGCCTCTCAAAAGACGAGCCCGACTCTAGAGCCTTATGCTGTCGCTAATAACCCTACCAGTCATCACCATACCTTCGACACGAACTTTAAAATAATCAGAATATATTTTTTGAGTAAAAAACGAATATCTTGACTTCTGTCAGAAGGATGTTTTCCCTCCCTCCAAATGCCTGACAGGTGTAGTGTTTACCCCTCAATTTACACTGTATAATTAGAATAGGATTATCTATATATTGCTTGATCAAATACGATTGTATGAATTGAAGCTATGTTGAACCACTGCCACCAGATTTTTAATCTACTTTTAGTGTTATTGTAATAATAATAATTCTAAAACATCCCTAAGATCGAAATATCGGATATGCACTCTCCTTCTTGTTACAGCTGAGGTATTCCAAATCCCAGTAGTGAAGATTGAAGCAATAAAGTGGAAGACGATCAAGTTGTAAGTTGCCGGAGGAGCGGAAGTCGACGGGGAGGCTAAATCGCCGTCACGCGCGAAGTTTTAATTGGCGGTTCTTTAGAAAATGCACTCGTGATAAATAAACCCAAAGCAGAACTTACGATCCATTTGATAAGGCGTTCGAGAAAGCTGTGAGAAAAGGACGGGGAAGGAATAGCGCTGAAAGAAAAACGATTTGCGGGTGGTTTTATCATCTTATTAAATTCCAATAATCTACGGAGAATAAGACACATTACAAACATAACTCATTTGAAGATGGTATCGCATGTCTGAATGTATAACACAACGAATAAAATAATATTTGCAAAACATTTCACAAAAGCGTCATTCTTGATGGTATCATTGGTAAAATATTTCATAATTGAATTTTCACTGATACACTTTAAATAAAGAAATACAAAACAATATTATCCGCATACACTTGATGAAGGATTTTGTAACTGATAAACATTGTACACACACATATTGGAATTACTCTTGACAAACGTTTGGTTATAATTGATGATAGGCGGTTCACCGAAACTATCGAAATATTCACTAATACCGTTCTCACCGATGAAAAATGCCACCCAATGCTCGCCAGGCTTATTTTTCGGGTGTGTGTTTGCAATGTAAGCGCACGGTCGCTCAGCATGTATTGGGAGCGTATCAGCCGCAGAAACTCCTGTATTGATGTCCTGAAACACTTTGCACTGGCTCAGAGCCGATCGCAGCTGCCCCGAATTCATTCTTCACTTAGTGTCGTATGTGGTAAGCCATATGCCCATCTGATATACGTTTGAGAGCGCACAGGAAAAACTCGATGTTTTATGATGTTTGTGGAAACACCTGGGTGTCGCTGCACTCAGTTTCTTTGACGGTGGACACCACGCCGATTCGAGATCGATGACCTTCACTCGCAATAAGTTGGATAAGTATTAAGCCTTCTCAGATCCTTTGGTGTAGAAGTTTTCATAGCGATGACAGAGATTGTGTAAAATTCCGACCAGAACAGGGTATGATATGTACCCCTCCTCCCAACTTATTCCATGATGAAATGCTTCCAACCAGCTATATTGCTTCTTTGCGCTTTTACTCGAATATTCACTCGCAAATGGTGGTGTAACTATCCAATGTTGCATTAAAAAGTTCTCCCTATCAAGAACAGCCACTTCTTTTAGAACAAATTTCCCAACATCGTCGACGCACGCTTGAAAGTCTATGAAGAGATTCTCTTCGAAGAGATTATCCATAGTTATATCCATGTTATCGATAGAGGTACCAGAATCAAAATGACTAGGATGGGGTGTAGTCATTCTATTTTAACCGCCAAAGTCGACCAAAACATTGCGACGATCGATTTCGATTATGTTATCGAATTCTGCATAGATGACACAGGTCAAAGTTTCCGGTAGCGGTTGTTCAAATCGAACATCGAGTCGTAGACCTCCCTGTCTCACGAGATTCCAATGTGAACGTAGGTTAGATGATAATTCTTGACTTAGATCGAAGGCTGTGGGACAATATCCGTGTGGATACATTTCCATGGAAATATCATTTCTTTCATTAAGAAAATGGATACCTGTACCGCTGAATAACGTATTATACGCCATGATATGTAATTTATCGATCGTGAATTCCGTTTGAAGGGGTTTAGAGGGTATCTGCTGACCATCGATATAGAGAGATGAGTGGGTCATCGAGAAATGCTGGAAATTAAATGGGTTTTTCACCAAAGCTGTATTCGTTACGAAACCTATGATAGGTAATTGGCCTATGAAAATATTGTCTATAACTTTGCTTTGTATCCCTGAAGATATCGTAAGGACTTTAACGTCAACTCTCGTCAAAGGGTATTTGGCTGGTGACTTCTCTAGTGCTTTACTATGCGCAATGAGGACGCTAGGATTAATGCAAACACGCCTCACTAAAAGAGTCGCATCCATTACCTTTACCTTCGCATACGGCGTCTCAGACATGAGGCAGAATGCATCGGATTATTTTAATGCGCAGTTCAACTCCGTTTAAAAGAAATTTATCTTGATTGAAAATATCCGAATGAATGCATCCGATCATGTCGAATGGTTTGCTCAGTTTTGTAAAATTTCTTCTTTTTGCTAGACCCGCGTTATGATGTTCCAGATTATCCATTGGCCCTGCTGTATCATCGTACCATAGCGACATTGTTAAGTGAGATTTTTTCGCCGCGGGGCCGTATGAAATGGCAAAGCAGCCCTGAAGAAACCTCCCAAGATACTTCCAATACCGTGCCCACGTTGGTATTCAGCGCCCCTATATACGTTTGACTTCCCCATCCCCGCCTGATTCTCGTAATATTGCAGGTAGGGGTCATGATAAATCATAGGCTTTTCTCTGACCATTTTAAACTGATTTTCGGAAATGTAGTTTCACGACCGACGTTCCAAACTCAAGTGGGATCCGATTACCTGTGTCGTCCCTTAAATCAATCTCAATGTTATCAAATTCCCGGCGCATTAGAGATATGTGATGGGGAGAATCGAAACTTATCAATTTTTGCGATCCGTAAACATATTTTCTAGTGTCCATATTCACCACCCTAAGGAGCGGTGCGCATGTGTCACCAATTAATTGCTGCTCTACGATATCGCAGTATATCAGTATTTGATGCGGAAATCCTAGGAATAAATTGGCCGGATGGTTTGAGACGCTGCCCGTGGATATTTGCAGTTTCGGATCGAACCCGAGTTGTAGGGATAACCTCGGCGAAAAAGTCATGTACGGCCCCTTTGACTTACCTGTTATAAGGTTTATAGAATCTCTGCCGGCGTTTATAAAAATGCGCTGGGTTTTCGTATCCATTTCAAAAATGAAGCGAGAAGAAATTTTATCTATACTATTTATCTCGTGAATAACTGATGAAATACTTTCATAATTCCCAGGTTTAATCCTAAACTTGTCGTTTCCTCCTTGGTCATTCCGCAGTCTTATGATGTTATTTCCATTGCTTATGGTTAGGAGCGAACATGGATATTGAAATTCTACCACGGCAACTTCCCATTCTCCGTATAGTTCGATTCTTTGAGGTAGTTGCGTTCGAAACCTGGTCGTTGTATTGTCCGGGAATGAAAGCATACTACTGTTGCTAGGTAAAGTTATGTAAAACTGGTCCTTCATCTCAACTTTTTTATATGTTTAATATTGACCCAGGAGTTGAAACTATCAGGGTATCCTTTCCACTTGACGAACGCTTCTCGTTTGACCCCTCTAGCTCTATAGTCGAGTATTTTATCAATTTTATAATCGTGCGTTCTAGTAACTCTAACGCGCTGTAGTTCCTGTTCATAAAATCGACCTTCGATCTCATCACCACTTTGATCCTCCACAACGTGAACTACAGGTTTTCTATGTATTACTTTTCGTATATTAAATATTTCTTCGGTCCAGTTACTTTCATATCCTTTATCAAAGACCGATTTTATTCTGGACAAACGTACCATATCACCAACACGTAATGTAGGTTTTGAGGGTTTGTCTTTAACATTTTCATATAAATTTTTGCAAACCTCATAAATATTTTTCTCATTTACGTCTATCGGTGCCTTTTTGATGCTAGACTGGTCTGCATGATTGCAACCATGTAGTAATTTGGGTAAAATTTCTATATACCGTCGCGTGTTATTGTCTGTAAAGTAACGCCACATTCTAGTTTTGAGAGTCCCATTGAAACGTTCAACGATGCTCGCCTTCACATCGGGGTTTTGCGTCACATAATAGTTTATACTGTTTTCTTTGAAATACTTTTTCACCAAGTTAGATGTGAATTCACCGCCTTTATCGGATTGAGTGTTGATTGGTGTTCCACCTGTTTTCTCAAAAATTTTCTGGAAAGCAGATTTAACGTATTCACCCGTTTTTAATTTAAGGGGTGTTACCCAGGCGAACTTGCTAAAAGTATCAATCATGGCTAATAGGTACCCATAATCGTCGTTATGTTCTTTCAGACTACGCATGTCGATGATATCGCATTGCAAAAGATCATCTATATTTGTTATGTGATATCGATTTCTCGGAAATTTGCGACGAACAGGTTTATGAAGTGTATATGCATCCACTCCTTCAAGCCATTCTCTTACTTCTTTGGTTGAAAACTTTCCCTTAAGACTATTAATTAGCGGTGCTGCACCCGAGTAGCCAGCATGCTTACCAGCGTTTAAGTAAGTCTCACCAATGCTCATTATAAGTGAAATTTTTCCCAACCTCTGGTTTTATATGGGGAATATCGATATCTTTCCTGACGATGCTCTCGGTTTCGACTCATACCGATCCGAACTCGCCAATACTCTGATTCCCAATATATTCTTGAGGAATGTTCATTCCCCGTAAAGCGTTACAAAATGTTTCCCAACCGCTAGGATTAGTATTTTTACGCGGTCTAACTATATCATTAATGAGATCCGTAATATTCGATTGAGGTATCGTGCGGCCGTCGATAGTAACCACACCTCGTCCATCCCACACAATTTTTCCACTTTTTACAATTCTATCGTATAGCAAACGAGCTTTTGTTCTAAAAGTTTGAGGAACGGAATTTAAAATTTCTAGTGTGTTATTTTCTTCAGACACCTCTAAGTTTCTTGCATTCGATGTTTCAATCGAATCAGACGAACCCTGTATATCAATAATCGGAATGTGTGTAGGCTTTTCTCTGTTTTTCCATTTGATTCGAGTATTTTAAGAGAATCTCTCTATACATATCCCATTTGTCATTGTCTGGAACGTTGGTAGCGTACAATATGTTTTTCATTTCTTCATCTAGACGGGAAATTTGTTGTGAATCTGGTTTACTTGGAAATCTTTCCATAACTTCACTCGGCACCAAAATCATTTTCCTTGCATGTTCCGTTATTTAATCAATGACCCAATCAAACTGCTCAATGCCGAACCAATAATTATCGGAAGAAACCCACCGCCTTCCTGAACGATTATGTGTCTTTTCTTTTTCCAACAACCGCCGCGCTTTATGATTTTCCGTAAGATGTTCTTGTACCGGGATATCCTTCGTTTATGACATGACTCCAATAGTGCGTTACCTTTTAAGACATTTAACACGCATTCACAAATTGCATGAACTAATTTTTTATCGCAATTTTTCAATATGGCTACTCTCTGCTCAGGCTTCATTTTACAGAGAACCTTGAGCATATCCAAACTGCTCCTCACTCCTCTAGACATATTTAATGACTGATTCTTATTTTCTAAAACATACTTCTTTTATTTTTATTTTTTGGAACGTACACGAACGTAAACTTATCTTCAGGAAATATATTAGTTCTAATCCTGTAATCATCAGAGGTACTCTGTTTTAAATCAATGGACCGTGAGGTTTTGAAGTCGCATCTCTGTAAGCATGTTGAATGAAAAATGGATTTTCGGGATAAAACTGTCTTGCGAGATGAAATATCTGACTTCTATCGCGAGGATTTTTAAATCATACAATGTAATGAGAGTTTAACGAAATATCCCGCTGACCTTTACCTTGGTGAAACAAATTTAGCGATATGAAAATTACACTTAAATTCCAATCCCTTTGTGAATAAGTTCACTATAGAAGAATCTATTTCCATCATTAAATCATCGAGACAAATTAGACGATGAACTCCGGAATCGTTTGAAATTTCTTACAAGTCTGGAACTCCTTGATGGAATTTTACTTTAGGATTCGTTCTTAATTTAGATGGAACCGATTGGAATTCTGAATAACACTAAATTATTTTCTCAAAACTTAGTACACACTAACGAATCTATCGAGTTGATTACCCTTTACATCCATACGGACTTTCCACCAGTGGCGGATCCAGGGGGGGGGGGAAAGGGGGAAATTTCCCCCCCCAAATCCAAGAGAATATATTTTCCGAGGCCAATAATGTAATACTTATAAACTGAGCATCGTCTATAGATGACGCGTGACGGTTTTCGGAGTAATGTTGCCGCATGCTCTTGGCCCTTTACACGAGGACATTCTGTGCTGCTTCCAAGTCGCGCCACTCATACCTGAACATTGTTTCAAATGGAGGAGTTCACTCAAGTAGCGGGCACAGAATCAGACGCGCCACTGGACGCCGCCATTCAGTCGCATGCGGTGGCGATGCCGACCGTGAGACAACATTGTAACGCCTAGTTGTAAGGAAGAAACACAATGTTTGAAATCGGCGACTGCTTTGCACTCGAAGCTCTACTTTATCTACTCCTCTTCTCCCTCTAACGACTGAAGCTAAAGTTCCCCTCCCCCCACTCGCTATGGCCCTCCCTGGAAGTTCCCCCCCCCCCAAAATTTACGCCTGGATCCGCCCCTGCTTTCCACACATAGTCGGACCGCTTACGGTCATCGTGAAAGGAGCGGCCAAAGTGAATGACATGATGCGACTGATATGCTTATGATTAATAATATCGGTCCTTGTTTTCTCTTTTTCGTTTCAAATGCTCACGAATTAAATATCATTTGGTCATTACCTTGACTGGTCTTCCATCAGTCTAGCCTCCCAGTCTCCACTCAAATCATCGTAGCAGTCAATATTTTCCAATTCTTCATCCACATCGTATGATGTCCCAAGAATTCTCCCTAGTGACTGCAATTCCTCACTCTCTCTCAGTTCTTCTTTCGATGCTTCTTCGTCAATCCTGTCGGTGATTATATCACATATCCCGAAGCACATTTTGACGGTACTTCCACTAACTGCATTCCATGATGAAATTGACCAGGACAGAGCATCACTGACATTTACAAGCTTTAATAAATCGGAGACGCTGACGGTTTTGTCCATCCTGGAAACAAGGGATCGTAGAACTCGCTTCCCATATTGGAGCTTAAACGACTGTATAATCCCTTGGTCTAGTGGCTGTAAGTTGGCAGTTATGTTTGGAGGCAGAAGCAACAACTTGACATTAGTAAGGGAAACGCTTGGACGGCATGGGGCATTGTCAAGCAACAGAATCACCATCCGCTGTTCATAGACCATCTTAACATTGAAGTCCTTCTGCCAAGATTCGAAAATTGCCGATGTCATCCATGCCCTTCTATTCGCATGCCATTTTACTCCTAACTGTTGGCTATCAACTCCTTTAAAACAACGAGGTCTCCGAGATTTCCCTATTATCAACAGTTTCTCTCTCTCTCCCACCGCATTACAGCACAGCAGCACTGTTAATCTTTCTATAGACATCTTTCCTCCTTTGCACATCTCATTTATGAGGGTAAGGGATTTTTAAGGTATTGGCCGATAAAAAGGCCACTCTCGTCAACATTAAATATGTCACGAGGGGCATAGCCATCTCAAAGGGATGGTAATCTTTTCTTCCAATCCTCAACATCCTTCGGACTTATATCTCCCCCATCTCCACACATTGCACGATATGCAATATTGTGGCGTTTTCTGAAACACTAACCAATCATTGCTGGCAACGAAATTATTTACCTCCAATTCGTTCGCTATTTCTAGAGCTTTCTCTTGGATCATCGGTCCACTCACAGGTAATTTCTTTGCTCGAGCACTCGAAAACCACTTGTACACAACCTCATTCACTTTCTCGTTACCCATCGATCTCTTCCTTTTCGTTGCGTGATTCTTATTGTCCTCCCAGTCCTTCAAAAAGGAGCTTTTGTTTTTCAAACTGTTATTTATTTGTGTCCTTCCACAATTAAAAGTAATAGCCAATATTCTTGCCGAAGTTTCATTCATACTCTCCAAAATAACTTTCCTTCTCTCCTCCAGAGTCAGGACGAGTTTGTTCTTGCCTTCGCTCATTTTACCGATTTCACTGACTACTGCTGTATGTTACTGAAAGAATTCGGTTGAACGCTAGAGACAGTATGAAGTAAGAAACTGAGTGTATCCGAATTAATCACTTGGTTTCTTCCCTATTTACGCCCGTTCAAGTGGAGACGATCTGGAGTTTTATAGCGTTTCATGGTTCAGTCGGAGAGGTAAAACGCTACCCGCAGTACAAAAAAAAATTACGTATGCTCATGTCATCCCCTTACCGCTCATCCCAAACATGCCTATATTTTGGAGGTAAAGTGGATTGGAAAACACTCACAGAAAATAAAAGCATGGTGTGCTTCTGCACACGAGGGGCATTTTTTATAGCGATTTCTTTGGTCGAAAGACCCGGGGTCGCATCCTTCTTCCTCATCCATTACAGTGGTACTCACTTGCTCTCCGACTCTGTGCATGAGACGGTGAACTGTCACGGAAATAAATCTTCTCTATTTTACTCTTGGTTTATTAATTGTTGTCAGCAGTGGGTCGTCACAACATTAATGGTGTTTGGCGTGGCTTCTTTGTGACAGCATCATCCAATTCAAGAGAGCCTCATGATAGACTAAAATGCTGATGAAGATTTCTATGATTTCTAACACCAAGAACTATAATACACCATAGTGGAGTCTTAGTAAATAAGTTTGTTTAAAGAAAAATCGAAAATCTTCGAAAGCAAGAAGTGTTTCTGGTCCCGGAAATAGTGGCCGCAGGCCTAACATAGAGTGACCACTGGCCGCTGAAGGAGGTGACCGCTAAAAGCAGGTGAAATTTACATTGTTTATACGGGATATTCGTTCCGTTCCCGAAAAAAATGGCCGCTTGAGGAGGTGACCGCTTAAGGGAGGTGGCCGTTGAGGCAGGTTTTACTGTATTATAATTACAAATATGATTATATCATTATATTGGTCCTGAAATGTAAATGTAAGAATACTTGAATGCATTAATTTTAAACATTGTTGGAATAAGAAAAATTAAACCATCCCCATTTCTATAAAACATTTGCCACTGAAAAAATATATTTTGCATTTTTCTTAACTATCCTGTCTGGTTTAGAAAGATAAAAATGTCATGAAAAAACTTCAGAGCAAAAGATTATAGAAATTTTTCATTATTTTGCTTGAGATTGACACAGACCGTGGTGGATAATTCACATCTTGAGTTAAATCACTCAAGGAAAGAGCTGATGGAATTGTAATAGATCATGCATCAATAAAATTGATTGGTATTAACCATTGGTAGTAACCATTCTTATTTAAATAATATGTAATTTTGACTGTGTATGTAAAGTAAATTGCATTTCTAAATTGTTAAAACTGCCACTAGGTATGGCATCTACTTGCAGTGATGTGTATATAATAATACATTAATTAACAAATTTAGTTCTTCCAACTCATTTTGAAGACCTAACTATCCTTGGTTCAAGAGGATATTCCTCCATTTGTGCTATTGGTTAATTTAATTGATCTAATGATGAAGATAAACAGTTGAAATCATTCATCTATGAATCCAATATATAAATTACAAAATAACTTTTACTTAATTTCCAATCAAAAGCTTTTGACAGTCAACAGGGTTTGAATATTCTACCAGCCTTTGAGATGGTGATTTTGTATGATAATAAAGGGTCTTTAAAGACAAAATGATACATTCAATAATAAATAAAAATTTTATTCATTTATTTGGCTGGATATATCTAGCATGAAAAAGATCTACTTGTTAATTTAAGTATAGTTTTAGGCAGAACTACTAGTTTTCCATTCCGTGCTCTGTAGAGAATCTTTAAAAAAAATGAAAGATTAAAAACTCTAGCTCAGTTGAAAAATTATGATGACATAATAAATTTTAATTATAGTAAGAATTATATAATATAAATTATAATTTTTAGTTTGATATTTATTTTGTATGAACTAATACTGTGTTTGTATTTATGAAAAAATCATTTACTCATTCTTTGTGTAATTATGATTTTGGAAAATGGCCTAAAAGTTCATAGTGAAGATAAAGAGGCTAGTACTTGTGGTATATTGTAACAGTCTGCTTGTAATATGATAGTGCTGTCACCTATCGGCAGCATTACCTATTGCCTGAATAAACTGGGGCGCAACGACCACCATGCTTGGGCGTTAGTTGCTATCCGGAATCCTAAGCGTCAGGTTAAGTTATTACAGTACTGTTCTGTTTTGTTTATTGAAACCTAAATTTTACCTTTGATGCTCATTTTTATTGGATGAGTTGATCTTTGGCTGGAAGATGCATTGCTCTAGCAGAGGCATCATCAACATAGAATTTGAGAGCCTTTACTGCTCGGCACTTGTGATGTTTTACATTAATTTTCCTCATTCTTTTTTTAAATTTGTTACTTTATTTCTTTTGAATAACCTCAAAACTGTGCCTCAAAATTAAAATTGAAGGATATTGCTTCCAGTAAACAGCACTCTTTGTTAAAAATCTTTTGTTTTATTTTTTAAACTTTGTACATACATCATAATAAAATCTAATCTATGAACCCAATTTACATGGTATTTTTTATGAGGAGTTAAGTACCAAGTACCCAAAGGACATTAGCCATACTACACCAATAGATTAGGAATATCATCTATGAAACTCTACATCACAAAAAATGGATTTCAAATAATTGGATAATTAAGATTCTACATCTTTAATTTGCTCCAGTCATGAGTAAAAAGCTACTTGCAAGCAGAAAAGGATTATAGTGTCATAGTTTAGGCACACAGAGAGTAAAGTAAGAGATGCATTCATTACTTTGAAAGAAAATGTTTTGTTATATCAGTTAATATGTTGGGACACCATCATCATCTCAAAGAGACAACAAAGATGTGGCAGTAAATATATACTACATAACTAAATTCGCCCTCTAATGTTGCTTGGTTCAATCATGGATGTGCGGCTGTTTGTATCAAGAATGTTATTTTTATTTTGTAACTAGATTATAAAAACTAAAATATTTTAATCAAATGATTTACAGATTGACTATGAATAAAAAGGAGTCTTCTCATTAATAAAATTGAACTGCTTCAATGATACTTCCAGTGGTGGACTTCCATCATACAAAACAATAACACTTGTACAATAATATTCAGAAACTTGTACAATTCTACACTATATGCATGATTTGTAAATATGGAATGTGTAGTACTAATAATTTGTAGTGTGGAATTGCACACGTTTTGTTATATTATTGTAGAAGTGAAAATTATTGTAATATATGTACCGAAATTATTAGCATCATTAATTCCTTCACGAAAAACTTTCTTCTGGTCCTGATCAGGTACCAATGCCTATAATCTAAACTTGTGGTAATAAATCTGCCTTCCCTCTCTCTGATATTACCAATTTGTTATTTAGTAGAGGGTGCTTTCCTACTAAACTAAAACTTGCCCGAGTATTTCCTAATCCAAAAAAGGCATTCTATCTCACTCCGACAACTATAGAACAATATCAGTCCTTTCAGCCAGTTAAAAATTACTTGAACAATTATTCTCCAAATGGTATTTGAAATCTTTTAATTTACTCTCAGAGAGTCAACATGGCTTCCATAATTCATAATCCACTTCTAATGCTGCCTTCCAGCTCATAAATCAAAGTCATCTTGCTCTCAATAAAAAGCAGCTTTGAATAGCATTTTTTTATAATCTTAGGAAAACCTTTGACCACATTGACCATGAAATTTTAAGCAATATGCTTGTATCTTATCGCATCAATGGTAATTCTTTTCTTATTAATAGACATCAATATGTCACCTACAACTGTCGGAACCATAATCCTACTCAAAGTAAGAAATTTTTCAGTTAACCATGCCAATAGCTGTAAATTTATTGGTTTTTGTACATAAATGATGTCTTAGACTGGTCAAGCCACATCAATATCCAATCTGTCAACAGCCATTTCTATGATCAAAAGAATGGCTCTTATCATATCAATAGACTCTAAAAGTATTATATCATGTCAAGATCCATTCGCAGCTTGTTGAATGCCTATTTGCCATACATGTTGCTACATCACGCTTGGTGATGTGTTTTGTTTTGAAAGAAGACGAAGTATATATAGTCTTTCCTGTTAATGTTGGAATGGCCTGATGTCTCTTACTTCTTAAATAAAATGGTTTGAATGAAGATATAATTGGATCTTATTTACAAATTGAACCACGGAAGAAATCACAAGCAATATAGTTAAACAGGTTATGGTCCCAGTGCTCTGTGATGTAATTTGGAAAATTTTGAAATCTGGGATGGAAATGGTTGAGGATGGAGGCATTAGATGCCACATACCATTATTCGATGGAACTAACTATAGTAACTGGAGATATCGGATGGAAGTTCTCTTAGATGAGAAAAACTTAATGGAATATGTTAAGGAGCCATTGTCAACCAAGCTAGCACCTTTTGTTGCATCTTATGGAGACGGTGAAGCTGAAAAAGAAAGGAAGCAAAAAGGAAAGGCTGAAATAGAACAAAAAGGAAAGAAATGTAAAAGTCTAATTGTGCAAAAATTGTCTGACACTCACTTGGAATACATCAAAGATAAAGACACAGCGTTTGAAGCGTGGGAAGCCCTTCAGACAACATTCGAAAGGAAAAGTATAACTAATCAAATACAATTAATGAAGAAATTGCTCTGCATGAAGTTTAATCCAAAGCAAGAAAAATTGGAATCTCGTCTCCTTAAGTTTGATCAATCCATCAGATATTTAAAGGCAGAAGGAAAAACAATGGAAGAAAATGATATTATCTGTCACCTACAATTAACCATGCCACAAGAGTATGATCCAGTTGTTACTGCACTTGAGACAGTACGTTGTGAAGAATTAACATTGCCTTTTGTCAAAGGTCGTCTAATAGATGAGGAAATGAAGCGAGAAACAAGGAAACACAAGCCTAATTCTGATGACTCACCATCTGTTTTTGCTGTCCAGTCAAAAGGAAAATATGCAAGTGGATATAAGTCAGGAAATAAAAATAATCTTCAAGGAAATAAACAAGTACAAGGGTTTAAAGGAAGGAATGATTTCCTACAGTCTGGTAATAAATCACCAGCCTTTCGTTTTACCTGTCATAATTGTGGAATTGCAGGCCATACAAGGGCTCAATGCAGAAAGCCTCAACAATCATTCAAACACTTTAGTGGCGGAGCACATCTGGCTGACACTGCTGATCAAGAAAGAAAAGAAAATGAAAACTCAACTGAAAGGAAAGCAAGTTATAGTTTCATAACTTGACAAATTGTGGAAGAGGAACCAATACTGACTGTGAGTGCAAAATATTCAGCAATGCATGATGATGATTTGAAGAATAAATGGTTTATTGATTCTGGAGCATCAGAGCATCTTACCTGCTTAAAGGATGAAGCCTTCAATGTCCACAAGGTACCTAGAATCACCAATAAAAATAAAGGTAGCTAAAAAAAAGCTACCTAATAGCTGAAACAAAAGGAGATCTAAAGGTTAAGGCAAATTTGGAAGGAAACTGGAAAAATATAACTCTTCATGATGTGCTGATAGTGCCTGATACAGACATTAATTTAATTTCAGTGGCTCAGTTAGATATGAAAGGCCATGAAATAGTTTTCAAGAATGGAACTGGGAAAATTTACCAACAAGGAACTCTACTTGGTATTGGATATAGGAAGAAAAAGCTCTATGAAATAGAGTTGATATTACAGGGAAAAGAAGAAAATGAAAATGTGCTAATAAGCGCAGCAAATTCAAGTGCTATACCTTGGCACAGAAGATTGGCACATCTCAGCTATGAAAACATGAAGAAATTGGAGAAGCTTGTTGATGGGTTGAACATTACAGAAAAGGATATTTGTAGTGTGTGCCTGGAAGGAAGACAAACAAAACTTCCATATAATACTCCAAGAAACAAGACAACTCGACCATTGGAACTAGTTCATAGTGACATGATGAGGCCCATTAGTCCCATATCCTATGATGGCAAAGAATTTATCCTAATATTTGTTGATGACTTTACTCACTTTACAGTCATGTATTTAATGGAATCAAAAGAATAAGTATTTAAGTTTTTTCAGATATATGCAGCAATGGCAAGAGCTCACTTCAATTTGCCGATGAGTCGATTCTGCTGTGATAATGGTGGAGAGTATGTGTCAACTAGAATGAAAGAAGAATTTGCTAAAAGAGGAATACAGGTCGAATATACTATAAGATACACACCATCTCAAAATGGTGTTGCTGAGAGGATGAACAGAAACATAATGGATAAGGCGAGATGCATGCTGTCAGATTCTGGACTTACTAAAGATTTCTGGTCAGAAGCAGTAATATGAGCGCAGTTTATACCATAAACAGATGTCCCACATCAGCATTGAAAAATGCTGTTCCTGCAGAGATATGGTATGGAAGAAAACCAAATGTTGGGAAACTTAAAGTTTCTGGATGCATTGCTCACCTTCATTTGCCCAAAGAATTGAGGAAAGGGAAACTTGATAGCCACTCCAAAATGTGCATAATGCTTGGATACTGTGCAAATGGTTTTAGACTTTGGGATATCAAAGATAATAAGTTAGTGAGTGGAAGGGATATTTTATTTGATGAAAGAAGAACATGTAGGTCATTAAAGAAATATGGAGAATTTTATCCAAGTCTTGATCATGATGAAGAGGAAAATTTGCAAGATGATGCTTTAAATGAGTTACAAGGAATAGGAAAAGAACCAACTAAGGAAAGAGAAGTAATACAAATATGCTTATGCTTATGTATCTTTCTCAAAGAAAGTACTTGGAAGATATGTTGAGTAGATTAAATATGCCAATTTGCCATACATGTTGCTACATCACGCTTGGTGATGTGTTTTGTTTTGAAAGAAGACGAAGTATATATTGTCTTTCTTGTTAATGTTGGAATGGCCTGATGTCTCTTACTTCTTAAATAAAATGGTTTGAATGAAGATATATATCTTCACCATAAGTTCCAATTATATAATTGGAACTTATTTACAAATTGGACCACAGAATATATCACAAGCAATATAGTTTAACACAGCTCTCATATGGCATTATGTTCTGGGGTCAATCTTCTCTTTTCAGCACAAAAACAAGCTATTAAGGCAATGCTCAGAGTTTTTTGTCGAACTCCTGCTAGATCTCTTTTTTTCCCTCAATATTCTTACTCTTCCTTCTCTCTGTATTCTTAGCTGTTGTTAATTTATCAAAAAAAACTTTCACCTATTCTCTTCAAACTAAACCTACCACAATCATTTCATGTGTACCCATACAGATATCAATGAATACGTAAGTTTGAAAGGTCCCTATCATTCTGCTTCCATAATTTGCAATAATTCTCCTAGTACATCAAGGCAATACAATGTTAAATATCTTTAAAAGCAAACTTAAAAAGTTATTGTCAACAAAGTGCTATTATTCTGTCACTGAATTCCTTAGTGATAGAATGTAATTTCTTGTGTAAATATTGAATTTGAATCAATCAACTTTGTCTTGTACTTTTCTCTGAGTATTGTATATTTATATGACATTTGTGTACATTGACTTATTCCATGCCGTGTTTCTTTGGTCTCTAGGAATCAATAAACATTATTATTACTACTGTCCCACTTTATTCCATTTTTTTCTCAGCACTGCTGGATTACACTAGGGTATGGGAATAATTACCAAGTACTCTCTATAGAGAACAATATTTCTGATATTACGATAATTAATTACAAACTAACATTTAAAAATTTCCTTACAATATGGCATGATGAAATAACAACAGCCTTTTGAATTTTTATACAAATGTTCTTTTTTAAACTAAGTTTCCACACTATGAAAGAGTTCTTTTGGGATTTAACCTGTGACTGATAACACTATGGGTACTATTATAACTAGTTTCATACCCCCGATCCTTAATATTTCATTCGCTAGATCTAGGTATTTGTTTCTTTTTCCATGAATTGTTATTCTGCATCTTATCCGTTAAAGGGACTGCTACATCTATCAGAAAAACGATTTTGACATTGTCAAACGCATTTCTTCGAAACTATTTAGTTTTTAGGCTGTATTTTGCCTACAATTTGATAAAACTAGTTGAATTTGGACTCATTTGAAGATCAAAGCGAATCTTCCCATATTTGAATAAATTGTTAGCAAATAAAGGAATAAAGCAAAAAATGGGCATTTTTTCAAACTTTTTCAGTTTTTTGGCTCTATTTTCCCTAAAATTCGAAAACAAGATATTTCCATATTTTTAACAAAAATTCAAATTAAAAAAAAATACAAATTCCATAAAAACTAGCTGACTTTGGGTTCGTTTGGAAAATCTAAGCAAGATATTTCAATATTTATTCCTATTTTATTCTTTCAATATTATTAGTATATTACATACATTGCTTATGAGAGAAATTTTAATGTGCTCTGGCATTGAACCCAGGAACAGTATGGTCGTATCTAAATGTTTTTCTTAAACTGAGTCTTAATATACATCTTCTATCTAAGCGAAAACTAATGTGCTCTGGAATCGAACCCAGGAAAAGTATGGTCTTGTCTAAATTTATTCGAGTCGAGTATTTAACCGAGTCTTAATGTACATCTATTAGCAGAGCAAGAACTTCCTATCATTCCAATAAGTGAATCAAGAAAATAATGAAAAACTACCCCAATGTATTTTAAATGGGAGATATTTTTACCACCCGGCATCGAACCCGGGTCTTCCTGGCGATACCTTCTCAGCAGCACAACAGAAGATCAATATCTCTAATTATGTGAGAAAATTAAAGCAGAAATATTAGGTGCAACTGCTTCAAACGACGTCCTACTTTTCCCTTATATTCCTTATGTGAGAAATTTTAATGTGCTCTTGTATTGAACCCAGGAACTGTATGGTCTTGTCTGTCTGTTGTTTATATGCATGACTTTTGTTTTATTTTCATTAATTGACAAGTCATTATCATGACACCATTTAAAGATTTAGTTTTAATCTTCTTTGATGAAGAATAGAGCATTATCAAATTCTTTGTGTGCAGCCACCAAAACAGCATCATCAGCATACATGAAAATAGTCATTAATAATTTTTCCTTGAGGCATGGGTTTAAAACTGTCTTTAGTCCATTTGTTACTGTATCTTTATGCAGACTTTGACTTATTAAATTTTTTACTATTTCTTATAAGACCGTATGGTTATTGATGTCATTGATTCCAATCAGATTAATTCCAGGTCCTCTATTAATTATTTCTAATACAAGTCTTTTTAATTTGTATAGTGTTGCCTCAGGAATGCAAAGGCAGTTTTTTTGTTCAATTTCTGAAAGAATGATCATTTAATTATCCTTTTGATTCAAATTTCACTTTGAAGGAAATGCAATCAACTTACAGTCCAATTTGAGGGTTTCTTCTACTATCCCTGTTTCTTATACAACCAAATTTCAATGAAAACCTGAAACCATCTTTGCCCCCAGGTTGTGAGCATTTCATAGTTATCTCCAAAGCATGACGTAAGTTCCTCATGGAGTGGTAGAAGTGAAAATTTATAGGAATTAAAGTGAGATGTTTAATGAACCTTAGAAAGACCTGCAGATTTATTCTCTTCTTCCATTTTTCTCTTAGTAGAGATTTTGGAGAAAGCATTAATTCATCCAACAAAGCCTCATAAACCTAAAGTGGAAGGGATCAATTTCTTCCTTCATAAGAATGTGTAAGGGATGTGAACAATGCAACAACCTCAATTTCAAAGAAAACATTGAGACAAATATCATGGAATTTTTAATTAATAAAAATATATAACTGTAACAATTCTTACTTTCCGTGAATGATAAAAGATGAACCTTCCCATTGCAATAACTTGTAGCATGACACAAGTTATACTTTCTCAATTCAAAGCATAATCAGAGATATTACTATTTATTTGAACTTCATGAAAATATGGCCCATATATTGTATCAGAAATTAGAATTATGATCTTAGAAAATATGATATTATAATTACAAATATGATTATATCATTATATTGGCCCTGAAATGTAAATGTAAGAATACTTGAATGCATTAATATTAAAAATTGTTGGAATAAGATAAATTAAACCATCCCCATTTCTATAAAACATTTGCCACTCAAAAAAGATATTTTGCATTTTTCTTAACTACAGGGTGCATTATGAAAGTAATGCGCATTTTCTGGAAAAAATTGATTTATTGATCTGATTGGTGCAAATGACTAAAATTCTTCAAAATAGTCTCCACTTGCATCAATACACTTGCGGAGACGATTCTGCCACGCCTTGAAAGCACCCTGAAACTCCTCGACTGGAATACCTCTCAGGAGTCTTGTGACGTGAGCTTGAATGTTTTCCACTGACTCCCAGTGCTTTCCCTTCAGCTCTCTTCAGTCGGGGAAACAAAAAAAAGTCGCACGGAGCCAAGTCAGGGCTGTAAGGAGGCACCACGGGGGTCTTGTTCTGGGTCAGATGTTTGTTGACAACGAAGGCCGTGTGGCTGGGGGCATTGTCGTGGTGGAGCTTGAAGACATCTTTGATGTCAGGCCTGACGCGCGCGACCCGGCGTTTCAGTCTCTTGAGCACCTCCAGGTAAAAGGCTGCGTTGACACTTTGTCCTTGCGGTACAAACTCAAAATGGACGATTCCACGGACGTCAAAGAAGACAATCAGCATTGTTTTGATGCGAGACTTGCTCATCCGCGCTTTTTTGGGTTTAGGAGAAGATTGTGTGTGCCACTCGGATCTCTGCCTCTTGGATTCTGGATCGTACTCGAATATCCAGGATTCGACCCCGGTTAGAGTAGAGTTTAAAAAGCCTGGATCATTCCTAATCAATTTCAACAATTCTTCACTCCGCAAAACTCGAACTTCTTTCTGCACCTCCGTCAACACCTTCGGCACAAGCTTCGCGCAGACCTTTCGCATTTGCAAATCCTCCGTCACTATCCCATGTACCACAAATGTCGACAAGTTCAGGGTGTCAGCAATTGCCTGGATACTTAATCGACGGTCTGAACTCAAAACTTCGCGCACACGCTGAACGTTTTCATCGGTTCAGGCTGTTGTTGGACGTCCAGAACGGGGCTCGTCGGTGACCTCCTCCCTGCCCTCCTTGAAGGCCTTGTGCCACCTTCCGCATTGAGATCTCGAAATGCATTCCTCCTTAAAGGCCTCTTGAAGCATTTAGCAAGTTTCCGCTGCATTCTTCCCAAGCCGCACACAAAATTTGATCACGTACCGCTGTTCAAGTGAACGCTCCAACGCGCCGTGACACAAACAAAAAACAGACTTCGTTGAAAGACTCGTCCTACCGCTCCTACTGCTTGGAGCGAACCGAGACCGGGCTCGTTTTGAAAAGGGGATTCTCCACAACAATATCCGACCAATCCGAGAGCGCTGCAATGGATTGTTGCGTCACAATAAAATCATGCGCATTACTTTCATAATGCACCCTGTATCCTGTCCGGTTTAGAAAGATAAAAATGTCATGAAAAAATTTCAGAGCAAAAGATTATAGAAATGTATCATTATTTTGCTTGAGATTGACACTGAGTGGGGTGGATAATTCACATCTTGAGTAAAATCACTCAAGGAAAGAGATGATGGAATTGTAATACATCATGCATCAATAAAATTGATTGGTATTTCTGTAGACCAAAGATCTCAAGATCATAGAAATAGTTGCTTACTTGAAAGGTTAATTATAACTGCCTATAATAGGTTTTATGAGGGGTTTCCCTACCTTTGGGGCAAATTCCAGAGAGATATGCGTACCCCTCATTGCTAGTAACCATTCTTTTTGAAATTATATGTAATTTTGACTGTGTGTGTAAAGTAAATTGCATTTCTAAATTGTTAAAACTGCCACCAGGTATGGCATCTACTTGCAGTGATGTGTATATAATAATACATTAATTAACAAATTTAGTTCTTCCAACTCATTTTGAAGACCTGACTATCCTTGGTTCAAGAGGATATTCCTCAATCTGTGCTATTGGTTAATTTAATTGATCTAATGATGAAGATAAACTGTTGCAATCATTCATCTATGAATCCAATATATAAATTAAAAATCTGATGTGGCCAGCACATGACTTTCTCCATACATAAAATGTAAATATTTATCTACGACAGTAATTTCGAACTCTATATTCCATCTAAACTTGGGAGATGAGTGATTAATTTATATATTATTATCTTTTACGTCACAAACATTATAAATAATGTTTTTCGGGACATGCTCAACGAAAAACGATGAATTTGGCCTTTCGCCCATAGAGCCCAGAGCGCCCGCAAAGTACATAATCAGCAACTTCCTGTTTATCAGTATTTCATGAATAACTCCTAAAAAATCAATGATACAAAAATATGTTTCAGACAAAAGTTATAGTAAACTACATTTTCTAAAACATTTATAAATAATAGTATATACCTAAATATCATATTTATGGAGATATTTTGAAAACCGGAAATGAGCTTTGAAGGATGAAGCTCAACTTTCGGTAAACCGATTCACTCCAAAAGCTAATCAACTCTAACGACTATAATAAAAGTACTATATATGAAATTTGGTGTTGATCTGACAAATAGTTTTCATGTTAGAGCGCCCACAAAGTACATAATCATCTTCTTCCGGTTTATCAGTATTTCACGAATAACTCCTAATCAACCGGTGATACAAAAATATGTCAAATACAAAAGTTATAGTAAAACAGATTATCTAAAACTTTTATAAGGTATACAATATACCTATATATCATATTCATGGAGATATTTTGAAAACCGGAAATGAGCTTTAATGAATAAAGCTCGACTTCCGGTTGATCGATTCAATCCAAAAACCAATCAACTCTGACAGCACACACCACAGTACTATATATGAAGTTTGGTATTGATACGACTAATAGTTTTCACGTTAGAGCGCCCACTATCACACACACACATACACACACACACACACACACACACACACACATACACCATTCCGAAAATGGTCAAAACGTGTTCTAGGGACCCCAAAACATGTATTTCCGTTGAAATCTCGAAGTCGAATTTTTTCATGAAAACAATACTTTCTCTATACTTCGTATATGGAGAAAGTAAAAAAGCATTTACTCATTCTTTGTGCAATTATGATTTTGGAAATTGGCCTAAAAGTTTATTTGGAAGGTAAATTACTGTGTGGTTTGGCAATTGAAAGCTAAATTTTGCATTTGATGCTCATTTTTATTGGCTGAGTTGATCTTTGGCTGGAAGATGCATTGCTCTAGCATTGGCATCATCAACGTAGAATTTGAGAGTCTTTACTGCTCAGCACTTTTGATGTTTTATATTATTTTTCCTGATTCCTAAATGTTTTTCTTAAACCGAGTCTTAATATACATCTTCTAGCTAAGCGAAAATTTCCTATCATTTCGTTGTAATGTAATTTTCTGACAATAGGGGAATTTTTGTTCAAAATATGGAAAGGTCTTGCTATGATCTTCAAAACGAGTCCAAATTTGACTAGGTTTTCCCGACTATTAGGCTAAAATTTAATAATTTTGTGTTTGTTTTTATAGCGCATATTTATTTTAGTAGCCTGAGTTATACCAACGATTAAAACAGTATACTTGAAATAGTCTTACTTCCCATAAAATAGAGCTGGGGGAAGTGGTGTTGCCTTATTTTTTGGATCGACTTATACGATGAACATAGGCTAAAACCTGAAATTCACCTCGATATTTTAGAGATCGACTTATACAGTGGCATATTAATAGTTAATAAATAAAAAAATGATTTGAATTGGCAAAAAAAGAGTCCCCTTGAACCAAGTCTATTTAAAATATTTGTCCATTCTATCAGGCTTAACTAATTTTCTGTTACATTTCCTGTTTGATTCCAGTTCCAAAATCCTTACCAAATCTTTCCTTACATCATACTGCTAAGCAACCCAAGATGAATTAGCTGCAAGGTTGTAGTACTTAAAGGAATCCCATTCAATAAAACCAACAAATAATGGACAGCAATACAGTTTTAGCATTTTCAAATAATATTCGCTGGGTTTTGTAAGGGACAGAGTGTTGTATAAATAACCACATCAAGAATTTAATTCACTTCAATTGGATTTAGTGTATGGTACTGAAACTACTAACTCTACATAAATCTAGGTGGCAAAAGTTATAACTTAATCACAGATTCCAAAACTCTACCTCAAATTCAAATTTAGGCAAAATCCTCAAATTCTAGAGTGAAGTTATAATGAAAAATACTAATGCAAGGATAAACAGTTTAAATAAAATCTGCATGGATGCCATGCTACTATTTTCATAATGTCGAAATGGGAAACAAGACAAATCTTGCCTTTGAATTGATGAAGTTTCTACAATATTGATAAGTTAATATTGCTGCAAGGTATTTTGGACTTGTTGCTTTTCTGTAACATATCAGAACACATGTATTAAATTTTATCAACATGCAACATCCTCATTTTCAGATAATGCATAAACATGTCATATTTGCACAAAAGAATAAATACTGCAATGACATTTTCCTCTGGTTTCAAATATTGTCAGAAATTAATTCTCAGTTTAGTATTCTTCTTACAAAGAATAACAAATTTTATTTTACATAATTCAATCATAATTTTTTCTTTTATTTTAAAACTTCTCCAATAAGATATACACTTTTAATCACTGCCATTACAGAAAATTGTAAGGTTTTAATCCTGATTATCCTCTAATTGAATTCTCATTGGAAATGCTTATGTGTACAACATGATCTGATAAATATCTCTTGGACATCAGGCTAAAATTGATAAATAAGAGATGTTATTAAATAATTTGAGATAACCTGGAACTGTATATAGAGCTAAATAAAATATCTGAAAACTATTGAATTTAAAATATAAAGCACTCTCTTAAACCATGATAAATATGCATTGATCCTTTCCTTTGAGACGAGCTCCACTTCATGATCCATCAGGAAATCATTGCTCATATGAGTGAATATTTTGTTAATAGGAGTGAGTTTGATTACTCTATTATTTATTTCCTCAAATACAAATTCTGAAAAAGTTACAAATTTCACAATTTCAGTCGATTATGTAATAAATTATAAAATTCAATAATATAATAATCCTGCTTGAAGAAACAATCATGTATTAACAAGTTCTGAGTAATGGATTTATTGATATGGAAATAGAATTCCTTAATTGTACTCTGGAAGGAATGGGATTTTCTTGATAGAGAGCAGTGGATTTAAGATACAACTACTGTTCACCATAGTTACAAGCAAACAGGTGGAATCAAAGAGTGATTCTTCTCAAATACAGGGTTGACATAAACAACAAAAGATTCTTTATTGTGACCATTGAGAATAAAGCCCTCAATGAGTCCTGACAAAATTTGGAAGTTAACACACATCTCGAGGACCACTCATCCAACAGAAAATCTGTTGATTCTTTAATCCCAAATTAAATAGACTTCCATTGAAGTTATTTGTTTCCTAATGTCTTTTTTGGGGTAAATTCAGCAGTGTTTATGAAAATTATCCATCAAATATTGTTTTTGAGAATTTTGCATAACCATCAAATAAACTAAGTAATTTCTCCGGTAATTTATATCCTTCTATTACTAGGTTGGAAACACTCACCATGTATAACTGAAATGTTTATCAGTTCGTTAATTCACTTTGTTTTGACTTGATTTATATTCCTGGCCCAGATTCAAGGAGTAACAAATAAGAGTTTTAAACTTAGAGGACATCAAAAACACACATCTCAAAGCTCTTAAAAAGGCCTTTATTCTAGGATACTAATGTATCCTGTTCCAATTAGTCCTTGTCGATTTTTAGGCAGAATACAATTCTGTGCCACTTGCTTCCGAATCTGCCAACAGGTTCCTGTTTCAAGCTATAAACATTTATTTAATGAAAATTCTTTGGTTTTACTTAAGGACTCAATACCACACAAAAAAAGAAGTTAGGCAGAAAAGGGATTCAGACAATATTTTAGCAGATTTTTTGTATTTCTTGGCCACGTTCGAGGGTAAGTTCAATGTTCATTTATGCTTCTTATAAAATCCCTTTTAATATTTATATTGTCTTAGTACTTCATATAACTTTGATGAAACAAGAAAAAATACTCTATAACATGATAACTGTAGTATAGGCAGAGATATGTGGAATTGTGGTTAAGAGAAAAGGTAAAATTTGCCATGACAAAACATTGAAGGAAACTGAAGATTGAAAAAAACACCCACGTTGCGGGAAAACACCCACAGAGATATGGGTGAAGAAAAACCTAAAAACAGAGAAATTAAAAATAATTAACAAAACAATACAACATAGATGTGTAAACAATGGAGAAATAGAATTATTTTAATGGTTTTTAGGTACATTTGTCGACAAATTTAACTGTTTTTACACCAATAGATGTTTATCAATTATTGTAAAGCTCTTATAACTTCTCTTAAGGTTAATTTATTCTCACTTTCAATGTTTCTAAAAAAGTGATTTTATCGTAGTTCAGCATTTTGGGAAATAATTAATGCAAATTGACTGGAACAACTAAATTTTTGCATGTACGTTACTGGAATATCGAGTATTCTAAGTGTAGTAGCTAAACATATCTCAAAGAGGAATTTAACCTCAAGGTATGGGAAGCAATGGTTTAATGAAAACGTTTTGGCTACAAACAAAGACAGACATAAGAAAAATATTAACTTTAAAAATTTCAAGGATACACTACACTGGAAAGAATATAAAGTTAGCAGATATAAAGTAACAGAATTCAACGAATCTCGTGATTTATCCTGTCAAACAAGTGGTCATTCAATATCCCTTCAAATTTTTAATTCATGGAATATTTTTGTTTTCTTTGAACACAATGGGTATGACTGGTTTGCATCAGCTCTCTTCTGGTTAAAAAACCTAACTACTATAGTAGTATACAATTATTTAGACCAAGTATACTTGGTCAAAATAATTGTAAGTTGACGACTTCATTTTTTTCAGCTTGCTGTGTAACTTTAATTCTGCAAATTCAATTATAATATCAACTATAAGCAAGAGTCTACTGTATTTTTTAAAGCAGCCTAATTTTTAATGTTCAGTATGTGATGCATTCAATTGAATACTTCGCTAATACATAAATAATGAAATAAGGCTTAATTGTAAGTCTACCAGAAAATTTCATAGGATGTAAATGATTTTATGTTTCTCAGAAGAGGAGGTAATTTAAAAAACAAGGGATGAAGTCACTTCTGAGAAACCTGCTGATGATATAGTCTAATAACGAAAGATATCCATCCGATGTGCGGACCTAATGAGTGGATATTTACGTTTTATATCACTTGCCAAATAATTGTAACTAATTTTTTTCCTTCTCATGCTTGGCAAACTGTTGTAAGAAGAAGGCTCAAAGACTCGGAAAGTTTATATCTACAACACTAAAAAATTCAGCATAGAAAAAAATCATTTTTTAATAGATATTGGACGTATCCAAACAACACTTATGATAAGTTTCCAATAGTTCGCTTATGTAAACTACTATCTAGGAAAGTGTAATCAGTTGGCTACCTAAGCGTTAAACTCCTCTATTTTTCAACGCATTTAGTTTTTGAAAGAATTGACATATTTGTAATAAGAGCATGAATATACTAGCCCCTGTAGGTTATTTTTTCGTTTCCTTGGACCCCTCCCATTGGCAAATTCTGGCTGCGCCGCTGTTGGAGAGGGACATATTAGTGAATTTAAATTGTTAGAAAAGATGAAACATTATAATGTTGTAAAGACTATGTCATGTAAAAGTAGCTCAGATGACATAGATACCAAATTACTAAGAGTATTTCAATGAGATCTCTGATTTCTTAATAAATATTGTAAATAGCTCATTAGAATTAGGTGTTGTTCCAAAAAACATGAAAATCTCGAAAGTTATACCTTATAGAAAGAAAATTGGTACAACAATGGAGAAGATTTCAGACCAATTAATATACTATGTGCAACAGAAAAAATGGTAGAAAAATAGTATATGAGCAAGTTAAAGAATAGATTTAAAAAACAACATTTTAGTGCAATACCAATCAGGCTTCAGCACTGAATATAATGGGGTGCTCTCATAAATTTAAAATATTAATTTTTTAACGTATATCGATTGATAAGTTAAAGCCATTAACGATTGCAAAACAGCACTTTATAATTCTCAATCTTGCTACGTCATTGCTTGCTGCTACGGAGCTTCGAAGTTTGCGAAAATTTCAAAATTCTTTCGCGCGAACGCCTTATGATTGGTGTGACGTCATCTCCTAGTAAGCCCCAGTAAGCGAACATTCTTTCTGTTCCGCCTAGACGTGATGGTAATAGTACAAAGAATACAGCGATACTGTGATTCACAAGTTGAGGTTTAGGTTTGTCGAACTTAGCTTTTGACTGAGTGTGTAACATTGTAAAGTGTAAACAATTGCGTGATGGCTGACTCCGGCTTAGTGAAGGCCCATCACGGAATAACCCGAAGTTGGATTCTGTAATGAATGCCGATTTCTTCTGCAGCAATGATGATTTAGTCGGCGCAGAAATACGAAGCCGCAGAATTGAAAGGTAAGAAACACGATTTAAGTTAACTATTTCATTCACTAGGTATCTAGAGCTTGGTTAATATCTGAATTTATCATTGCTTGTAATGTGTACTCGACTTAAGTTTTGAAAAATTACAACGAAACATATTAAACGCCAATTTACTTTGCATCATTTAGGTCTGGAAGAGAGACTTACTGCGATTCGGCAGTTGGATACGTCCAAGTGAAAAGAAATTTGAATGTTTGCACTTTAAGGGCGAAGGTGACTCCTGAGCATAAAGTGAGAACCAAGTCTTAAACTGTGGATATCACTGTCGATAAGGAAGAAGAAACAGTAATAAGTGCAATTTGTCAAGACTGTGCCCCGTCTTCCGGTATGCATACATTTTTACAAGCCCTTAATTATTTATAATATATAGGGTACTGATACGACTGTGCAATTACACATAAGTGATGCTCTTATCGGTCATGTCAACACAGAAACTTCAGGTCATTCCATGCATTCAACAAAGGCTCCACATACACTCAAAGAATTTAATAATTTCTCTCTGTAGCCAGTTGCAGCACTAGTTAAGGAAAGTCCGGAATATTTTTTAATAAATATTTTATTTTAACATTTTGTTATAAATATTCAAACATGGCTGTTTTGGCAGATTTCTGCCCATAAATAACATTTTCAGAGGCATGAGTAAGCCATGTTTAACATAATAGAGCCATAAAAATTAGAAAAACAGATCAACAATAATGAACCTAAGTTTTGTGGAATATGTAGAAGGAACATACATAATTGTTTATATGCTCTGGTACACAGTACAAGTTTTTTTTTAAGGAGGATGCAAGCATGCTGTGTGCCTAATAATATGGGTCCATCGAAGAAATGAAGATCCAGCCCCTACTTCCGAAGAATGTTATTGGAAGAGGTCCAAGCTGGCAGATATCGGAAAGAGCATGAAGTATATTCTTGCTAAAGATCTTTCTCCAGGCACTAGCATAGCACCCCCCAAAGTTTCTTCAAAAAGTTATAAAAACTGGGCTGGAGAAGAAAGCACAAGGGCAAATATTCAAGCACTTCTAACAGGGTAGTGATGTTGACCAATTATCTCTTCATTTATTAGGTAACTGCTTTAATGAAAATGGTGGTGGTACTTTTTAGGACTTTCACATGTTTTGCTCAAGCAAGATGAGTGAAACTGTGTTGAAGGAAGCATTGGAGGCCACAGTTCAACAAGCAAAGGTTTCCTTTTGGCATAAACTTAGGTATGGGCGAATCACAGCTTCCAAGATACATGAAGCATCAGTCTGTTCAAGAATAGAAGGATCACTGGTGGAACAAATATTGGGTGCTCGTACTCCTGAGACATTGCCCATGAAAAGAAGTAGGAATCTGGAGCCCCAAGTCATTGAAGTTCTTGAGAAACAATTAGGTTACTCTGTTGCAAAATCAGGAATCATATTATGCAAGAATTCACCTTTTCTTGCTGCATCTCCTGATGCAATTTCAGAAGAATTTGTTGTAGAAATAAAATGCCCAAGTACTATTAAAAAATTTGAGGCCCAAGTGTAAAGCTCAAATCCATTTACAAATGAAATTATGTGGAAAATCAAAGGGGATATTTTGTGTTGCTGAACCTGATTTTGAGACTAGCAGAAATATAAATGTTTATGAAATTGAATATTGTGAAAGATACATTAATGAATACATAGAAAAAGCCATGAGTTTATGGAAAAAAGCTATTTTTCCAATAATAACTAAGCAACAGTTGTAATTTGCTGCAAAATGTAATTTAAGTGTTAAACAAAGTACCTTTATAATGTCTGTGTATTTATTTATTATTGCTTACTTTCTGGCAATGTTAAATTTTGCTTTTAAAAAGGTTTACTCATTTATTCATTGTGAATTTCTGGTGGTAAGTGGTACTGGATTGTTAAATTTGGAATACAGAGAAAAAACTGATGACTTTAAAGGGCAGTGTTGTTCTGTGTTTGGTAATATAAAATAATAAAATTGTTGTTTTTATCATTTGTTTATTATTTATCGATTTTAATTTAAGCTATAATAAACTATGATCAATAATATTAAAAGATCAAAGGGCCAAATCATAATTCTTACATGATTTACCTTAATGCTAAATTTTTTGTGAATACTCTATAATTATTCATTTTACGAAAGTATTGGCAGTGAGAATTGTGCTCTGATGTTACCACCGACCATCGTTAACCTCATGTAGTTCTCCATCTAATATATTTTAAAAAGATATAATAGTAAAAGATATTTCTCTCTCAAGATATGCCTCAATCATTATAGGTATATTCATGGTAAAATCGTTAAATTATTACGCATGCCGTAAGATTATAAAACAACTAACTAAAACAACAACGCATAAAAAATACATCAAAATGGTCTTCGCAAACGAACAACGTTGTTGTCATACTTAACGTCTTCTTCGAATCGTCCCGGCGAATGGCTTTAAGCCAAATTTTCCTACGTTTTTCTCCTTGGGGCACACTCACAAATACCTTAGTGGGCGTACATACGCTTGTGCTTTTACATAAAGGCACAATACACTACTGGTACGGTATGGTTGAAGCTTTTCCTCTTCATTAATCCAAGCAAGACATACATCGACTGGCACGTACGTATATTAGGGAAACCTCTGTACTAGGTAATGACGTCACGCTCAAGAAACATGGCGACGGGTCGTTTTGAGCGCAAGGTTTCAATGCTATTTTCAAAGTAGAATTTTACGAATAATACGCGGGTTATAAAAAAAAATCTTGGACAGTAATTTTATATGCAGAGATTACGTTTTAATCACATAATCATCCATTTTCAGCAGAATTCCCTATTGTTAAACAACGATGCAGAACATATTAAATGAATGGAAAGGTTTCCTTGAGAATAAGATGATGATCTATTCTGTTTTCTTGGAGAAAGAGAGCTTTTGAAACAGTAGGTAGAAATAGGCTCTGTAAGCTCCAGAAATATGGTTTTGATGGGGTGGTCATCAAATGGATGCAAAATTATTTCATAGAAAGTGTGTGGTAAATAGCTACATCTCATCCCAAAGAAAGATAGAGGTAGGAATTCCCCAGGGCAGTCTCCTAGGACCTTTGCTGTTCATATTATATATAAATGATTTAGGTATACATAAAAAAAATTGTCATTACCATCTATTTGCAGATGATACTTTAATATGCTTGGCTGGGACAAATTTTAGTGAGATAATAGCTAAGGTAAATGAGGACCTAGATATAATTAAGTTTTGATAAAACTATTTGGAATAACAAAATTATTTTTCGGAATTTCTATTACTTTTTAAATAACGGCCACATATTTTTAGCAAACTGGTAGGAGCCAAGTGAACTGTGATGTAAGAAAGATCAACCACTTTATATCGAAAGAATTTTCACATACCATATCCGATCTCTTCCTGTATTTCCTAGTCACATAATTCCGTTTCTTCGAGAAATATGGTTGAGTCTTTGTATTCTGGAATCACATTCTTCTATTTTTTTTTTATTTAGCTGTTAAAGTACTCAAATACTTCGCATTGGCAAGGTATACTTAGTGGAATAAGGCGGCTCATAGGTAGTCTCAGATTCATTTATTTAAGCAGGGTATGCGAATTGTGCAATTTATATAAATAGTGCTTCACAATGAATATAAAGGCCGTCATACACGGGGAAATATTTCCCCATGTATGAATGCCTTAAGATTAAAAAGTATTCAACAAAAATTCAAAGATTGCTTCGCAGTTGCTATTCAAACTGATAACATTGATAGACATGATACTTGCCTAAACAGGATAACAATTTAGAGACACAGTAGCATCCATCATAATTACGTACAACCATTTGCTCTGCTTACCAAGTAAGTGCAACAAAGAACAGCAATCACAGTCCGCTACCAACAACAGTTCTTAACAAACCATTACGAGACGGAAGAAACAACCACATAATTAGTTGGAAAGCAAAGTGATTCAAAATGGCACAGTATTTAAGAACAATTCGAAGACTTCTTGAGAGGTTAATATACAAACAAAAAATGGTGCAGCACTTTAGAGAGATTTAAAACACATCGGAGAAACTTTTTACTTAAAAACGTGCTGCGATAATGAACGGAAATAGCTGAACTTCAATGAAGTTGAAACGTGCTCGGAAGGCTGTATAAGATGTAAGAGTCTTCTCGATCTTAATATCTGCAACGGAATAATACCAATCTGGAGAGCAATCTATCTAGCAATTCTATATCCCTTACATTGTTTACATTCTTAAAACGCCATGACAGTATCTATCGATTATGACTTAAAGTCGACTTCGAACTATCGATCCCGGAGTCTACCGTTTTTGAATGAGGGCGGCTGAAAAACCTTTCCATTTTTTCTTCTTCTTCAGTGTTCAAGATATCGATTGATTTTCTGGAACTCGCCGTTCTTCTCGCATATTTTCCTTCCTCTTCATTTCCGCGTAGTTTTCACGATATCCTTGCTAAGGATGATGGAAGAATTCGCGCCCCTCCTCCAGACAACACAAATACTTCTGATTAAAACTTCATTGAGGTAATTAGGTAACTATTGAATAAGCAGTGCTTGGTTAGGGGGTGGTTCGTAAAAAATAAAGAACCACGCACTGTCCTATGTCGGCTTTCAGTAGATTCATTCCGTCACTATACATCTACTACTTTCAGTAGATCCATTCCATCACTATATGTTTCACTGATGAAATTTCACTGTTAAGGGCTACTCCAAAATCCGCTACGAGGTTTTTAACCGTCGAAGAACTGAGGGATGAGGAGGCGCGAACTTTAAACCGAAATTGAGGATGTCCTTGACGTATTTAGGAAGCACAGTCACACAGTATAAAGCTGTTATACCAGGGATGGAGTGGAGAAAATATTTTTATTTTTGAACTGACCTCAAATACAAAAGGGATACAGCGAAAGAATACCGATTAGCTCCCATCTTGCAGCTCGTGATTTCTTAGTTTTAATTAGCCACGAATTTAACACATGACGACCAGGTCTAACGTAGAGTCAGAGTCTCCAATAACCTGGTTGCCCCTCTTCCTCACTTTTCCCTTTTTCGTAGAATGTATAAGCAATGAGTAGTTTGCAGCTAAAACCAGAGTGCGCGTGATTGTAGCCCAAGTCACGCTAAATTGTTTGCATCCATCGCCGGTTCTCTGCCGCCTTCGCTCTTTTGACTTGCAGCCCTCTTTTTCCGCCGGTCGTCCTTAAAGGTAAATAAAGCACTTTCGTTTTCAAAAACCTCTAATCTTTATTCGCAAGAGTAACTCTGAAAACCTGGCAAGAACTCCCTTCCAGGAGTGCGGTATAACAACTTTAACACTGGGAGTGACCACACAATTTTAAAATGCCAAATGACGTTCAACCCCCGTACGGAACGGAAGAAGTTCATTTCTTGTGGGAAGCAAGAAATAAACATCGATAAGCTTGCAAATAACAAGGAGTTTTAGCTGGAACTTAGAAATAAATTCTCAGCCCTTCATGAGAAAGAACTCGGAGCCAAAGCAATGGAAGTCTGAAACGACAGAAGGAACAGAAGATTTGAAACATTCCAAGGGATAATATTGAATATACCCAGAATTCAAGATTGAGAAGAAAGTTCGAAAAGGTGACAGTCTATCTCCCACCTTATTTCCAGCAGTTTTGGAAGAAGTTTTTATACCAATTAATTAATGGATGCAGGAACTCATTAAAAAATACATTTTTCATGGTACCCCTTCTTAAATACCGACTCATATATATGCGTGCAAGTTGCAACGTTGTCATACAGTTGCCACAACGTTGTGACAACGAGCAAGCAACATTTTCCTTTTGGACGTTCATTACAGCGACTATGTTATAAAAATGCCAGTTAAAACTTCATGTAGAATGGTTGAATAAAATTCTTCTGCAACATGAAAAATTAATGTTGCAGTATAGCCTTGATGCAACGTTGTCACAATCGTGTTGTCGTTGCAATTTAACATTTAGATTGATGCAGCAACGTTGATACAACGTTCTCTGCTACTGGGGTAGTGATAGAATGCAATTTCTTGTGTAAATATTGAATTTGAATCAATCAACTTTGTCTTGTACTTTTCTCTGAGTATTGTATATTTATATGTCATTTGTGTACATTGACTTATTCCATGCCATGTTTCTTTGGTCTCTAGGAATCAATAAACATTATTATTATTATTATTATTACTGTCCCACTTTATTCCATTTTTTTCTCAGCACTGCTGGATTACACTAGGGTATGGGAATAATTACCAAGTACTCTCTATAGAGAACAATATTTCTGATATTATGATAATTAATTACAAACTAACATTAGAAATTTCCTTACAATATGGTGTGATGAAATAATAACAGCCTTTTGAATTTTTATACAAATATTCTTTTGTAAACTAAGTTTCCAGACTATGAAAGAGTTCTTTTGGGATTAAACCTGTGGCTGATAACACTATTGGTACTATTATAACTAGTTTCATACCCCAGATCCTTAATATTTCATTCGCTAGTTCTAGGTATTTCTTTCTTTTTCCATGAATTGTTATTCTGCATCTTATCCGTTAAAGGGACTGCTACATCTATCAGAAAAACGATTTTGACATTGTCAAACGCATTTCTTCGAAAGTATTCAGTTTTTAGGCTGTATTTTGCCTACAATTCGATAAAACTAGTTGAATTTGGACTCGTTTTGAAGATCATAACAAGATATTTCCATATTTTGAACAAAAATTCGAATTTGAAAAATAAAATTCCATATAAACTAGTTGACTTTGGGTTCGTTTTGAAGATCTAAGCAAGATATTTATATATTTATTCTTATTTTATTCTTTCAATATTATTATTATATAACATACATTGCTTATGAGAGAAATGTTAATGTGCTCTGGCATCGAACCCAGGAAAAGCATGGTCTTGTCTAAATTTATTCTTCAACGGAGTCTTAATTTACATCTGTTAGCAGAGGAAGAACTTCCTATCATTTCGATAAGTGAACCTAGAAAATAATGAAAAAAACTACCCCAATGTATTTTGAATGGGAGATATATTTACCGCCCGGCATCGAACCCGGTGTTGAAGGGACCAATGTTGGTCAGTTGCCAGCCAAGCATATCCCCTCTGTTGAAATCCCCCATATATCCGAAGGTCGGAGATGTCCATAGCATTGCCCATCCTCTTTTCGTCGGCCTTCTCCAAATACCTACTAATGACTTAATCTCCGCTGCTTCCCTTTTGGACCCTAAACATCACGTAGCACTTGGAGATATATCTTAATCGACTATTTTTCGGTCCCATTTCCTACCATCCTCATTGCCTAATCTCTGCTGCCCCCTCTATCCCCTCTCTATCCTCATGCTGACCAAGCCTTCCTAGATTCGTATAAAAAGAGTTCCTCCGTGGTCTTTTTCCCCGGGGACGTAGCCGAGAGGTGAGTGTTCTCAACCCAACCTAACCACGGAAGAGCGCAGCCAAAAGGCGAGTGCCCCCAACCAAACCCTAATCCTCGGTGGGCGCGCTGCTCCTGTGCCGCCTATTCTTTCTTAATTCTTCCCTCATCTCTCTTAAGTGTTGGGCGAGAGCAGTCGTCTTGCACCCCGTAACGCCCCCCGCAAACTTGGCTGGACGCGACCGACAAAGATTGTATTACTAATGCCGTGTTGTGAATAAACGCCTTTTTAAACAGAACTGAGACGTCTTGTGCCAACCTGTTCCCTTATCCGTAGTCGCATCACGACATTAATTGGTGTCAGGTGTGTTGGCGAACGTCCCCGTGCGCCGTAACTCCATTTTTGTTCCATATACTGCTAAATACTTTTAAATTTCTAATTTAGCCACGCTCAACGACATAACTTTGCCGAGTGTGTTGCGGCTTGTACCTTCAGCCACAGTTTATTTCTTATTTGGGATGCCAGTGTGAACTGCAAGAACTAACTTAAGTGTATAACTTATTTATATGTTGTGTTGGATCGAAACTTGAGGGATATTAATTTAATTCTCGGAACTTTTTTTAATCAGCCTTTGACCATGGCTTATAAGCCCTTTTCGTCTTTAAACCCTTTTCTTAATCCATGGGATTCAGATTTAATTGATTTTGCGCAATTCAAACATGTTATCTCTCCCATCTCTACCTCTGACAACGTTCCATCCCATCCTACTTCGTCTGAAACGATTAGGAATCAAGTTAAACCGAGTCAAGTTTTAGGGAATCAGGTATTTTTTATCACCCCATTTACCGGCGACGACGAAACCTCGGTGGAACATTTTTTAGAATGCTTGAAGATCACAAGTGAGTTAAGTGGTTGCACAGAAACTCAATGCCTGCACATTGCCCGTTTGCGTCTCCAAGGCTCCGCCGCGGAATATGTGAACGCGAATCCCCTCATAACGGAGAACTATAACGCCTTCTGCGATAGTCTAAGACGTCGGTTCTCCGCGAAATTATCATCTTTCACCCTCGAACGCATGTTTACGAGCTGTTTCCAGAAGTCGTTAGAATCAGTATCAGATTATTCGACGCGGCTTCGAAAAATCGCACGGCAATTGCAAAGCACCTTCGCAACTCCCAACACCGAAGCTATGATGGAAGGACGGATTCTTTGTCAGTTTCTTGTTGGACTCCAAGATGAGATAGGACGTTTTGTGTTAGTGCGCCCCAAAAACTATATTGGAGGCAGAGGAGTTCGCCTTAAATGAGGTGTGCGAAACTATTCCATAAAATCCTCAAATTTTGGTGTTCCTCCGCAGCAAATTCTTTGACTAGGTTTTCAGCAGCTCCATTTGTAGCAGGATGGTATGGTGCGGAGCGAATATGATCTATGCCATTCAATCTACAAAACATATTGAATTCAGACGATATAAATGGAGAACCATTGTCTGTTACGATTACCTCCGGTAAACCGAAAGTGACAAACAGTACTCTCAAATGCGATAAAATCTCCCCAACCCCACCATTCTTTAGTTCCTTTACATCAGGCCATTTCGAATGACTATCTATAACCACTAAAAATATTTTATTTACAAATGGACCAGCTAGATCTATGTGCAGTCTTTGCCAAGGTCTATCTGGCTTATGCCAAGCCTTGACTAGAGCTTTATCTGGCATTTGTTTATTGACAAGACATGAGATGCATGATTTGGCCAACAACTCTATCTCTTTGTCTAAGTTGGGCCACCACACATATGATCTGGCAAGAGATTTCATTTTGCTAACTCCAAGATAACTAGCATGTAATTCGTCTAAGATCTTTTGTCTGAGCTTAGAAGAAATTATAACTCTATTTCCCCATAACAGGCAACCTTGGTCCATTGTAAGTTCATTTCTACGGCTTCCAAAAGACTGTAAACCCTCCTCAATTTCTGATGGCCACCCAAACATGCAAAAATCTATGGCTTTACTAAGCAATTTCTAATACAAGTCTTTGAATTTACTCCTTCCGGCTGAGTTTACGCCCAGTGGTTTCTTTGAATAGAACCCAGCTATTTATTGAGGCCAGGTAAAATATGTCAAAAAAATACATGCACTGACCATCTCTTTGTAGCCAAACGGGTTGAACATTTCCGGCACATGCTATCAATTATATCTACTCCTACTTTTTTGTAGTTGTAAAACACAACTTTATCCGGTAGCTTTTTCTGAGTCAGAAATTATCACGTCCTGATGCATAACACAAGAGCGATCAGCGCTATTCCTCACGAACTATTTGCACGATGCAAGAACGTACGGAAGTCGATAAATACTGCGTTTATACTCTAACGTAAGGGTTCGGATGGCCAAGTGGGCCAGGCGACTCAGGGTAACCGGGTCGCTGCTGCGCTGCAAAGCGCCTTGACGAAACGCACCACTGTTTCCGATGTTCGGTTAATGCCGACATTTGGTAATGATACACTGATACTGCTAGCAGTTACCTATAAAAGGCTGCAAAGCTTCTAACGCACCCCCTGGAGAATGACTCCGTGTCACCTCCCAACGGCGATATACGCCTCGTGCATTGTTTCTACGCAGACCCTTTAACGTTGAATAACCAACAGATCGTCAAGTAAATCCGATCCCTTTTTTTCCCATATCGAAATATTATGATCTTCTTGGAGCATGATTTTGAATGAATTGTATTTCTCTAGGCTGGCTGAAGTGATTCAAACCCTTATGGAGGACTTTTTTTTTCGAATGTATTTTACGTTCCAAAGTACTGGATTTAAGGTGCAATTTTGTTATATTGGGATTTTTGAACATTCCTCTTGTTTTATTTGTTGGATTTGCAAACAATGAATATAATTTGATAATATTCAGGAATGGTCTTTTATCAAATGAAGAAATATCCACCTATTTTCCCGTAATCCATTTTGCAACACATGAGATATGACTGTTGCTTTAATCAGAATACTTTTTCAACACTTTTTCTGTTTTTAAATAATCCATCCAAAATTAATCAGTAATAGTATCTCAAAGGGGATCTATTTGGAGAGCCAAAATAGCTTTACCAAGTAGAATTCTGTAGGTGAGGTCTATCTTCTATATATGCATGCATTCTCTTGAGTGCATGCATACATAGACCTCACCTACAGAGTTGACATTATAGTTAAAAAATTTCTTGGCAATGCTCGTTGGTCCTTCAGCCATTTCTTTTGCTGCACTTGTACTCACTTTGCCAGGTTTACTTAAAGGCTGCATTCTGAACTAGGGATATTTCCAACCTCCAAATGAAGCTTCAAGACAAAGTGACATAATGAGATCTGCAAATAAGCCCAAATTATGAAGTACGAAGTAAATTTACTTTAATTTACATTAATGTACTGAAGTTGGAAAATACATTAAATTGGAAGATAAAGCAAGAAATAAACTTATAAATTAAAGATAAGACATAATGAAATAAATTGAAAACAGATCAAAATCAATATATGCCAGCAGAAAATCAAATAAGCTATTCAATTGAAAAGCATTGACAAGTTTTAGGACAGAATTATTTCTATTTCTCTCCATTGAAAACAAACGAGAAGAAAATTTAAGAAATATTTAAAAATTACTCTGGACTTAAAATCATTTTTTTTGTTAGTCAAAATTATGAAATTAAATCAAGCAAAAGAATTTAAGAAAGAGGATAAGGTGCATCTGAAACCCTCCACCTTAACTTGCAAAACCTTAGGAAAAGAAGTGAAGCTTCCAAGGAAGGTTGTGGGCAGGAAGTTTACCCTTGCTTCTCTCTCTAAGACAGGATGTTCTAAATTAAAAAAAGTCTATTGTAAGTGCAGTTGAATTCTCCTATGATATAATAGCATCTTTAATAGCTTTTGATAAGGAATTTGACCAAAAGGTTTAGATAAAGATGATTTAGGATCACTCCTACCTCTAAATATTCAATATTGTCTCAGTCATGAATGCATGAGGCAATATTAAATGGAATATAAATATTTATTGCTCTATTTTGAATTGGAAAAATTAAAAACTACTCTATTCATCACAATATTGTAGCAGGAAATATATCTTAAAACCAGTGATGGCAGGTAATTGAGTAAAAGTACTTGGATTACCGGTAACGATTACATTTTGGGTATTTTTTACTTGTTATCATTACGTTAAGAAAAAATAAATTTTTAATTGTAATCTACTCCTCATTCACCTTGAGTTATTGTTACATTTAAGTAATCATTACTTTTCAAGAACAATGCAATGCATCGAGCTATCGCCGATACAACCGCATTTCTAGCTTTCCTGTGATTGTAGACATGTATTGGTGTTCTGTGGTAGACATTGTAGCTGGTTTACCTGTAACCCAAGTACACGTTCCCTGCAGTATTATCCTTTGTCATCTGTTTTCATCCTGTTCATCTTGCTCTGATACCTCGTGGGAACTACCGAGAAGTAATTAGGAGTTTAATCTAAGAGTATTATAATTACGAGCATAGAAAACAAAGCTAGGCAATTTCCGTTTCCATACCTGAGCAAATTTTTTTAATTAGACAGCAGTTGTTTGGTGATGAATATGTCTGTACGCTGCAAACAGTGCTATGGTAAGAAAATTCTTAAGTCGGCGTGGAGCACTTTTGGTGGTCTTATTTTTTCATTTAACAAACTCCAATCCTTCCTTTCCTTAGTTCACCAAAATTTCCAGCAGAGATTATTTGCATAAACTTCTTCTTATTTTAATGCTTACATTCTCTTAAGCTTGTCCTTGAAATTCATTCAGATTTAATACCTTATAAACAAAATTTGTCTTATCTGCTTATCTTCCCTGCATATTGTCATTACCATTGAAATCAATGAGGCAAGGCTTGGTGAACAATGAGTTCCAGTTATCTATTAGTAGTTTATGTAATGGTTTAGAAATTAAATATTTTATTAAGAAAAACTAATTGGTCACCATTTCAAATCAATGCATCAGATTTTATTACAATATCTAGTGATAAAGGAAGGTTATTTTGTAGATTGATAAAGTTCCAATGGTAGGAAAAACTTGTTACTAAAAATTTGATCAACAAATTCAAAGGTTAAGTTGAAATTAAAATTTAAAGAATGGTTATTGAAACTAAGCTATTGATGTAACAAGAAACATGTAAATTGGAGTGCTAATTATTTCATTCAAAAGTTCGTGGCGAATTGCAAAAGTAATCTACTTGTATTGTAATCAATGACTTTTTTGGAAAGTAATTGATACTTGTAATCAATTACATTTCAGTCAGAGTAATGGTATTCGAGCCCAATTACTTTTCGTCAGTAATCGATCCATCACTGCTTAAAACCAATCAAAACTTATATTAAATTGAACATCAATATACCATTGGGGTCTATTTCTTTGAAAACACCTCACAAGGAAATATTATATTTGTGATAATTTTTTTTAAACTAATGAGTGATGATCCTGAAAGCATGTCTTTGTAATATTGAAAATATAGGCTATAAAATTCCATGAGAAAATAGTCAGTCAATGAAATAAATGGAAATAATGCTTAGTTTATAATTCATTATAATGAAATTTTTTCTCTTTGGCTCAACAGTCTTGCATCTTGTGACCTAGATAAGCAGCATATCTTATAGTTGTTATGTAAAGATATATTACATAAGTTTCTTAGCATTCATACTCATATTTTAACTCCTTCACGGGATATATCCACTGCCAGTTTATCTACATAACTTACATTTCAAAAATTATATGAATGTTTTTTTACCAGGAATCATTAGCAATAGTTTCAATATATTCTTGGATATCCTAAAATTGTGCATTCATTTATAGCTAAAGAGATTTATTTTTGACACTTAGATCCATCTGTTTTGTTGATAGTTTACCAACACACAAGGTAATCAAATCTTGCCTTTAATTTGTTTCCATACATGTACGTACAGTAGTTTAAAATATAATTTCTTTTGTTTACTCCTTAAAACACAGTGAAATACTTGTAGAATACACTATTTACAATGAATATTATCTTAATAATGAGTCAGATGTTTGAGAAATGTTATGAATACAATATTACCCTACACTGTTTATCAGTGCATTTTAAAGCAGAGTTTGATAAATTCAACACACAGCTGATGTTAGCAAACCTCAAAAAAATTAGGCAGACCTAAAAAACTAGTGAAGCTTGCCATGGTTACAATGGAGGGATCAAATGCTAGAGTGAAACTACCCAAGCCAGCAGAGGATTTCAAAATTGAACCTGGTAAAGAGTATCAGCATTGGTGGTTAAACTTGTACTGGAACATGCTTATAGAAATACAGACTCAATAGGAGGTATAAGTTAAAAACATTCCAAATTGCACCATGGCATAATCATCAAAGGAACTTATAAGATGGGTTCAATTGTAAATAACATCCAAAATACAAAATCAAAAATACCATACAACATATATGAGTTTTATATTTTGTATACATAAATAAATTAAAAGATTAGTTAAAACAGCTTAAAGCATAATTCCAACCATGCCATCACCTCTTACTTGAAAAACCATTAAATAATATCTACTTCCCAACAACAGAAAACCATATCTAACATCAGGGATACCCTGGAACGAGAAAATCTAATCATTTTTAAAATGGATAAGGGGAAGTGTTTTGTGATTATAGAGACAAGTAAATATCTCCAGAAAGTGTAAACATCTATTGAGGATAACAGCATACTGAGAATTGGTGATCCCACAAACGCATTAGACAAAAGAGTGAAGGAATTAGTGAACTAGTACTCCACTGTTCACTAATTTCTGACCCAGGTGGCCACTATAAAATACATATCCCTTCTCCTTCGCTTGTGTTTAATCTCCAGCCCATAAATTAGCTTCCCTGGTGAATGAACTTTTAAAGAAATGGACTCAATTTATACCCACTTTTTATATCCAGAACTCCATTGAATTAGCAAATAAACTTCAAACCTTCCAGTTACGTCCAAATTCAAATATTGTCTCTTTCAATCACCCAAACAAAGAAAACAAAATATTCTTCAAATATACACCAAAGCTTCATATTCCCTTTAAACCCCAATGGCGGAAAATTACCTTCTCATACACAATGACATAAAACCGGCATTTTACATTACTCACAACATAGGGAAAACCCTTTTAAGTAATAAAGACGAATTTGACAAAGAAAACAAATCAGGTAATTACAAAATAAATTTTAATGACTGCAGTGCTATTTACATTGGTCAAACCAAAAGGAATTTACGCACACAGACAGTCTTTCCTTAAAAACTTCACACCCTAACACTTTGCCTGAAATTTACTCGAAGAAAAACACAATTCAGATTTCTCTGCCAACATCCTCTATTGTGAGTCCAAGGGGGAAAATTGAACTACCTGGAGCTACTCAAAATAATAGAAGACAAACAACATAATTACACCCTCACGAACCTACATCTCTTCCCTGGGATAATCAGAACTTTAATTTTTTTGGCACATTTTTTAAACATATTTTTTCATATCTTTCCTGCCAAGAATAGAGGGTAATTTTTCTCTGTCTAATGGTTTGTGTTTCTCACATCCATTTGAAACACATTTATTTGGATTTTAAGAACTAAACACAGTGAGATAGAAGATAGAACTAAGGATTATAAGTTTGCCACATCTTGCTTATTGCCACTTTTGTAGATCGGAATTGCAAAAGAAGATTTAAGAGCTTCAGGGAAAATTCCATTAGAGAGTGATTTGTTGAAAATTATGAATAAAGGGTAGAATAATGAATTGACAAAATTTTTAAGAAGATGAGGAGAAAGATTATCTGGGCCTGGAGATTTGCTTACATCCACAGATTTTAATTTACAGAGAATGTTTGTCACTGAAAGTGAGATTGAGGATAGGTTTATATTATGTTTTTCATTATCTCAGGTAAATCACTAGGTTTGGTATGTGCATACCTTTGAAAAATAATTAGCAAACAGATTACAAATATCATTATAGTTTTCACACATCTTATTTCCTAAGAACATTGAAGAGCAGATTTTGAATGAGTTATGTAGGTGATTAACATGAGACCAAAAGAATCTTGGGCTTTTAAAGTTATTGCTTTGCACATTGTTAATGTAATTAAGATAGCAATTTTTGGAAGTGACTGTATTTTTGATGAAATTCAGAAATTTTTGATAGGTATTTACATTTCCTCTTAATTTAAATTCCTTATGCATTTGTTTTTAAGTGAAATGGGTTTTTATTTTAATTTTAGGGAAAACCATTTAGGGAAGTTGCTGTTTTCGATGATAATTACAGGTGTGAATGCAGTGATAACCTCATTCAGAATCTCATATAAATACTGAATAGCTTCAACAATATTTAAATTATTTAGTCTTCATGCCCAGTTCAGAGGATTAGATATTGAATCAAAATCACATTTTTTTCAATCAAACAGAGTAACAATATATGACAACATATTTGAGTTACTAGCAAGTTGAATGTGAAAACTCCCAGCAGGGTGATGCACATCACACTTCAACAGAGACTCTGTGATAGTATTACATTTTGCATTGCAATTGCTGAAAGCAATGTCCAGAAGAACACCATTTTGATTTTTAATCGAGTTTACTTGTTGTAAACCTAGGAAAGAAAAAGTGTACAGTAAAATTTTACCATGTTTGAATTTTTAAAGTTATCATCATTCCACGATTCATCACCCCATATGAAATTTGGAAGATTGTAATCCCCCAGAATGAGCACCCTGGCAAATTAATTAGTTAACAGGATATTCTCAACAGCTTGACATTGGGCTTCATAGATCTGAGTGGATGATCTTGGTGGTATGTAAGCACAGACTACCAGAATTTTTAAAGAGCCACTGCCTAGGGTTAAAAATAAAACTATGCTCAACATTAACATGTGGGGTGTAGATGGCTTGAGATTTTAGACTGCTCTTTATAGCAATCAATACTCCACCACTATGCCCTTTCGAAAAGGTTAGACAGGACTGGTCTTTCCTGAAAATGCAGTAATTTGGCCCACTTATGTCAGCAGATTGAATATCATCACTTAACCACGTTTATTGAGTACAATAACTCATAAGGAGACACAGATAACACTATTCTTAGCGCACATAGAATTGTATTAATACCCAGTACACCAAAACCACTACTTAACGAACTCCTATAAAACGAACACCTCCAAATAACGAACGAATTTCCCAGTCCCACGAATTTCCCATGTAATTATGTCCACCCATGTTCCCATGTACTTATTAAAACCTCCCTACAACGAACTTGCGAATTACGAAGACCTCCAGATAACGAACACCTCCACCGGTCCCTAAAAACTTATTTTCCATTTACGTGAAAAATTTTTAAAAATCACGGTGCCAAATAAAAGGCATGCAATGAACACGCCAATCAGAGAGGATTTTACTTGTTTAGTGAAGCAGCCAATCGGAAATCGTCTAGTGAATTCGCATAACTTCGGCAGCCTCGACATAATAACGCAACCCGCAGAGTACAGTTGAGAACTTTTCGCGGGCACCCCTTTAAGTACATGTATTTTTGGGGTTTTATCTTCCTCTCATACGGGACTCAGGAGCTTGTCTATCCTATGAAATGGACTCAGATAATTTAAATGAACCTTTTACTTAACGATCATGTTCGATTTTTTCTCAAAGGCCTCTTGATTCCTTTTATCATGGAAAATAAAACAAGCCTGCAATGTAAACTTCTCGGATGCCGGTGTCGTCTGCTAGAGCGATACAGAGAATGAATCTTCTGCCAACCTTCCGCAAACTGCTTTAAAATCTCGTTGATTATTGTTTATTTTATGTATATTATAATGGGTAAATTTCAGTAAATATAGCACGTTAAGATTGTCTAAAATTACTATAATATGCCGTAATGTTTCAAGTGTCTCCCACCAAAATATCTTCGAAATCGGGCCGAAACCACTTGAGAAAAAAAAAAAAGGCTGACTGTGTGAAACTAGAAATTTACCAAATATTTCAATAACGATCAACCCAATTAATAACTGTAACATTGAATATGCTGTTACAGTCAAAATCGCGTCGTATTAATGCGGTGGAATGCGTAAAAATCAAACTTCTATTTCTGCATCATTTTTGAAATCCACTTGGCTTGCGCTTCGTACTCAAATGCGAACACTAAGAACACTCGGAGCGCAATGGCAATCTCCCTATACTAATACATTGTTTTTTAGTGATTTTGCGGCTTTGATACAGAGTTGTCAAGTTTTGAGTAAGTCGAACGTTTTGAAACACAAAATGTAGTTTGAGCAATATGTAACACGAAGCATTTTTATTATTTTCGCGTTTCTAAAGGTTTTACAGGTAAATAAGCAGGGACTTGTTTCTGCCTGCAGCATGGTCAATTGCTGTGCATCAGAACAGCTGCCCCCACAAAATATTCCGAAACTAGAATGCTTGCATCTTCCTTAATTTTATTATTTCATTCATTATCTGAACTCTGAATGAATCAGAGCGAACGTCGGAATTGAGCCACGGCGTTTTAATCAACATTTCATTGTGCTCTCGGCTGCACCTGCAGGTCTTGCATGGTATAAAAGTTCTCGTATTCGTCATTTTAAAAACTTCTACTGCATTGAGTTACCCCAATTATGAATTAGGTAAAATTGCCGATGAGAGAAAAAATATTTGCGCAAGCGGAAAATCTCTAATTACCCTGGAAAGATATTATAATGTATGATAGAGTAGCTTTATTTCATTGCGGTAAACGATTATTAAGGAATTTTTATGTCATACTTAGTATTAATCAATTAAAAACTGAGACGGATAAATGCATTATTAGGTAAATTTCTAGTTTCAGAAATTTACCAAATATTTTCAAGTTCACCATTTTAAATATCGTAAATTCTGGCAAATAGGCCAGTGTATCTTTGGCTTAAGAAATACGTAACCTTTGGCGTTGAAGATCCATTGTAATTTGAGATACTTATTTCGGGTAAAATGCTTTGCCCTCGGAGTCGGGAAATACGGTATGTTGTGGCCCCTTTGAGGTATGCAATTTTAAATACACCTCTGAATAACGAACCTCCGATTAACGAATAGTAAAAAATTCGGTCCTGTCGCTTTCGCTAATTAGAGGTTCTGGTGTATTTAGTATGAAGTAGGCTTCCTCCGACTTTTTTGATTAGCAAGGTCAATAGAGTCAGAATTTAGTTTGAAAAGTGTCCATAATCTCTTCTCATAATTTTCTCTTATTTAGTATCTCAACATAAGTGACTTTTGTTTGTTCCCTTTATCCCTGTTGGAACAAATGCATTGAATTCAAGATCTATGTTCATTATGTATGGAACCACATTCAAAATATATGATCTCTACTATAAATTTATTCCCAACTAGAAGAATAATTAGAAAATTTTCATGTATTGATTATGATGGTTTCAATAATTTAAGAGTTATCATTGAGAGGAAACAAATCCTACTCTAATGTAAAGAAAAACAAGAAGAAATCTTCCTTTTACTAATTAATATATTTACGGTGATCTTTTTTGACTTTGGTACAGGAATTTGATTAGGTAACTAAAGCTGAGTTTACACATGCAATGATTACTGGTGCCAGTTAAGGTTTACACACATTTCATGAATTTTCAACTGAGATAGTATTAAACATGGCATCAACTGAGATCCTTTGCATGTGCTTCAACCTTTTAATTAAATTAGATCAAGTTCTATCAAGTTATAATCTGCCAATAGGTCCTAGGTTCGACATCAGGCATCTCTAAAATAAAAATTGCTACAATTTATAACATTTTTTTGAACTGTTTCCCGCTTACATAGAAACTTTAAATTTGGCAAGTGAATAGAGATCATAAATACATGGTTTTATGTTTCCCTGATGGTCCTAGGTTCAATCCCAGAGAGCCATTTACATTACCCTATGTATTTCAGATGGGGATAAGGCCATTTGCACATGTGCCGGCAAAATCGGTGCCGGTGTAGGAATTGAGGCCACTGTACATTGCTTCCTGCCCGCTGGGCGAGGCACACTTAACCTGGTTGGGAGTCACTTAACATTTATATTTTTAAAGTAATCAAGAAAAAAATAACCGAATACCATTTAAATAGCATGAGCGTTTAATACAAAACATATATCTTATGAACATGTACAAGAAAATTTTAAAGAAAAATGTAGTAAATACTCATATTTTAATACATGAAGAAAAAGCTGTAATAAACTCAGCAAGTAAAACCAAACTAGCCAGATAAACTCATGAAATCTCTGCTTCTATATAAATATTCATTTTTTATTAAACAAGATAAGCAATCCTTAAATAAAATCGTCATAAAAGTTCCTAAATTAGTTGATCTAGGTCGATAAGACCCCAAACTTCTTTAAATGTTTACAGCCCTTTAAATACAGATCTAATTTGTTTAAACTATCTAAAATAAAGAGTAGAGTCTAAAATTTATCATACCATTTACTTTGTAAACTGTTTAAAGGTTTATTTATTAACAAATGCTGACGAACTTCTCAAATTTTCCAGTCTTTCCCATACTAAAAATTGTTTCGATCAAAACTGGAAGCATACTGCAGTATATATAGTTACGCATGCGTAACTATATATTTTGTATATGTATATATAAGAATAAATCCATAACCCGAAAAATGTGAATAGTAGGTCATGAACATGTCTTAGAAACGCAGTTCCATGATAGTCCTTGGTTTGACACCAGGGCACCATTTGCATTTTAGCATTAAATGAATAGGGAATACGGAATTTCGTTGAAGACCTTCAAGATATAAAGCCTTAAATTTTAGAAACGGTCAGAGCTGCCCCTGCAAAATGTGCAATCTCATCTAACTAAAAGGTTCTGGGTTCTACACCAGGAGACTATACCATTTGAAATGCAGGGTGGGAATTTCATTGTATTTATGATACATTTACCGAGAAAGTAGAGATTTATGGCAAGACATAGATAGAAAACATAGAACTCTTTTTTTTTAAATAGCATCAAAATCAAAAATGGAAAATGTTTCAAAATTTTGTCTTAAAAAGTTATACCTTGGGATTTTCGACCATTTCAAATCGATTTACAGCATGATGAACGAATTAAATTTTTTTAAACCACTTATAAGCAGGGTTACTAACTGATTAGCAATGGTAATGCTAAATAACCCATATTTCCATGATTTGTTTCAGATAAATCTTCATCTGATATTTTTTCCTTGAATAATTCTAAACTAATTTCAATGCTACTAACTTCGTAAATCAGGTCTTCTAGCCTTTAGAACGGAAATATCACAAGGTATATGTAAGAAAACTAGATGTGTCTGTTGATAGAAATTATAGTAATTTTAAATATTCTGTCTGTTGATAGAAATTATAGTAAAGGTATTTTTGATGTAAGGAAAAACTATTATTTTACAATTACCGTTACAAACCTATATCAAATCAATATAATTATCAGCTAACTTAATGAATTTGAGTTGATTTTGCTCAATTTACCAGCAAGAAAATTATTTGCAGCATTTAATAGAGAGGAATGAAAAAGATACTAATATTTTTACTAATATAAAACTTCTCAGGAGTAATCCAACAGATCAACAAACAGTATCTTGTCGCATACAGTTTAGAACAAACTATATGCCATCTAGACTGTTGCTTTCGTTGCCTTATAGTAGTCATAACATATAAATAAATACATGTTGACTTCTCTTTCTGAACAAAAGAAATTTCTGTAAAGTGTGGGCAGAATCGCAAAATTTCAATCAAAGTGAAATGTTGTTTGATAATGACGGTTTTGAGAGTTTAAACAAAATGTAACAGCAACAATATGCAAAATTTTCTTACAAATCACTGAGAAGTCATCAAATCATTAGTTTCGATAATTTAATGTTTTTAGATGAAAATCGGGTAAATTTGCCGTTTGGCACCGTCAGCCATTATTTTTTTTTCCCCCACTAGATTTAGCCCGATTTCGATGATATTTTCAGGGATTATACATCAAAGATGGCGGCTTATAGTTATATTTAATGCAAGTTAGTACCTACTATAATGACTGAGATATCTCGATTTAAGTGACGGACGGACAGGAATGGCCTCCGGAAACCATGTTTGAAGTCTTAGTTATGGCGTTTTGACGCCAGATGTAGCGGTGATCGTCGAGTTTCATGTCTCGGATAGCCTAAAATTCGTAAATAATGTCTAGCATACGGGCGCACTGAGTAAACAGGGGTGTTGGGTGGGAAGGTACTGAAGTATGAAAATGTCGAAAAAAACACCAAATATTATCAAATGTAGCATGTAATACGAAGTATTTAAGATACCAGCAAATGTGTGATTATGCCGAAAATCAGTGAGCAATTATAATTCGAAGAAGTTTATGTGGGAATCATTTATGCAATGCAATCTTACGGGTCCATGGAGTGAAGCAGGGAAGCTAGGGGGGCATGTTAGGAAATAAATGCCATTTTTTGTAATTTTACTGTAACAAAAGGCAATTTTTATGTAATTTTACTGTAAGAAAAGGCCAATTTTCTTCAATATAACGAAGGAAACCCTTACCACCTAACTCAACCCATCGGTGTCGCGCATATTTCACGATTTGTAGCGGAGATTGGGTGGAGGAGCTACGTAGTAATCGTTCATGTTATACAATATATGCAATATCTAAATTCAACGAATGGAACCCTACCTACCCAACTCAACCCATCGGCGCCGCGCATATTTCTCGATTTGTAGCGGAGATTGGGTGGAGGAGCTACGTAGTAATCGTTCATGTTATACAATATATGCAATATCTAAATTCAACGAATGGAACCCTACCTACCCAACTCAACCCATCGGCGCCGCGCATATTTCTCGATTTGTAGCGGAGATTGGGTGGAGGAGCTACGTAGTAGTCGTCACAATAAATATAAGGCATAATAAAAACCTTTGAAACCGAATAACCTTGCAAACCAACTGTAGCTTGGAATCCGGACGGGAGGGTGACTTTCTTTTTCATAACACAAACCCACTTTTGCGACAAAAACAATAATTTTGCACAACAAAATTATGGAAGAAGGGCGACCGTTGAAATATTCGGAATGGGCAGAAGGATGCTCTATTTTAGAAAAAGTGTTTTTGTCCCAAATGTTGCTTTGTGGTAAGATAAAGATAGTAACCCTCACGTCCGGATCGCAAGCTACAGTTGGTTTGCAAGCTAAATTTGTTTCCAAGGTCTTCGAACAGATATATTAATATTTATCGTAAAACTTTCTTCGGCATACTTTTATTTCGAAAATATCTTCATTCAATGATATTAGGGAACGTTATATATTCGTAAATGGTCAATACTTTCGAAATTTCAGAAGATATTACGGCTAAATCTTACTTAATTTTATTTGAGGAAATATAATGATTTAGCTAAAGTTATTTTGCGTAAAGACAATGAAAGCAACCCTCTTCCCCCAACCTTCAATCCCTCCCCTTCCGTCTACGTAATTTATCTGGATTATCGTATTTCGGTTTTTAAAAAACTGCGTTTCAGAAGCTAGATTTCCTAAAATTTACGAAATATTGGATGCAGGGCCGGATTAAGGGGGGGGCCAGGGGGGCCAGTGGCCCCGGGCCTCCACCACTTGGGGGCCCCCACCAGCAGTGATAAAAGTTTCTGTCGAAAACAATTTTTTCTGTACCTTGGATCAAATAACTAGCTTCCAATGGTTAAGCACATCATAGTAAATCTGAATTCGAAAAAATAGACGAAAACTTCTCGATGAATTGTTTAATAATCAAGTTTTCCAGTTACTATAAGTGTTAAATGTAATGAACTAATGTACCAAAATTTTGAGCATTCAAAAGTCATGTACACTTTATATTCTTTATATTTGCGGCTGACTTGATACTAGAATCTGTGTAAACATAAGTATCGATATGGCATAAATTTTGGCGACTTTCTATTAAAAAAAATATTTTTGAAATTTTTTTTCCGACCCCATACGTCTGTCCTAGTCAATTCTTATATTTTTCCTATGCGCCAAGCCGGTCAAACACCATGTTTTTCTTTGAATATTCCCTCTAAAAATGGAAATTTCACACGATTAGCTGTTGGCGCCAATATGACGATAACTTGAGTTGTAGGTGGCGATTTCCAGCGAGTCGACTGGCGACAATCTATATTTTAATACTGGTAACCCTGCGCCCTGTCATGGCTGCTACGAAAATTTATGTTCCGTGTATTGTATGTATCGTCAAGTTTTGTACCTCATCGAGGTTATAAACATAACAGTTTTGTTAACATTCTCGTGACAGTTATCATGGATAAGAGTAATTGGTGAGGTAGTTTGTTTTTTGGTATTTTATTGCACATTTGTCAAGAAAATCTTGACAATTTTTGTGATGAAGTCCAGTGTTGGGATTTCTAGTATTTTCCATTGTACAATTTAGGTTAGGTACGAGGGAAAAGGGAATGTTTTTTGTGTAGCAGTAGATTAGTATTGCGGAATAATTTATTTTATGACGATTTGTTTTAAGTTGTGTTTATTTTATAAGGGAAAAAGTGGAAATAATTTTGTGCCATGATTTTCTGGTTAAAAGGATTTTGTTCGAATATAGATAGCCATGATATTTATTTTGCCTTGTTTTTGTAATTTATGAGCGTAGATAGAAATGATTGGGGAATGATTTTCGTTTATCCTTTGTATGGGATACATGTTTACATAATACGCATATTTTTTTATTATATATGTATATGACTTTCGAGTAGATTTTAATGACATAGTGCTTTATAATTATTCGCACTTAGGTTGAAAAATAGTGCAAGGGGACATCAAGTGGGACTGTTCCAAAACAAAGAGCCGAGCTTGATGATAAAAATAAGAATTAGATTGACGAAATTCAAAGCTGTTTCCTCGAATGATAGGATTTGAACGAGGGAAAAATACGAAAAATAAAAGTGACATCGATATTTCCGAGAGATAAATTTAATGGTTACATAGCTCAGTGTTAGAGCACTCGCCCGGAAAGTGAGAGGTCCTTGGTTTCGCCCCCAGTGGAATCAGGATTTTTTTCTCGGAAATATCGATTAATTTTTAGTTGGATGGCACAAATGGTTCAAATTGATTCATTCTATGACACAGTTAATAGATAATTAAACAAGATTTTTTTTATTTACAAATGAAACGTTTCCGAATTACAGAAGTATTAGCAGTTTAATATGTCTGATCGAAAAGAAGATCGACGTAAGTGCGAAACCATCCATCTGGAGCACAAAATAGAAAAGAAGCTTCCGAGAAGGTAATACACCATGAGCGATTGCTGTCGAAAATTCCAAAAATAAGCAATTATTTTTGGAAGCAGTCAAAGCACTTTATTATGGTTATCATCCAGTTCAAGAAGCTTTGACTGAAATCAGCATTGATGAAGAGCAAAAATACATTGTCAAAAGTGAAACTCTCGGACTTCTTCGATACATGGGTTATCTCGAAACTGCAATTAACACATGTATCTGGCACAATATCCTTGAAAGATTCAATGCTACAAGCAAATATTTGCAAAGTCCTACGGTCGTACTCGGCAGTGCTGTAAAATCGCTGAAATCTTTGAAATCTTTCGTTGAATAAAAAAAGAATTCTTTCGAAGCCTACGAGAATGAAGGGAAAAAATTGTCAAAAAATGAGCAATATCATACAAATTCAAGAATCAAGAAACCGAATGTTTGACTGCAGCCACTTGACTATGGAAAAACACTTCCTGTGCAGCTGTCACCAAGAGATAAAATTCGCACTGAAGCCTTTCTCACAGTTGTAGATTCCACACTTACGTCACTGTCGCAACGCATCGCAGCATATGAAGTCGTTTGTAAAAGATTTGGTTTTTTGAGTAAGCTTCCGACAATGACACCTGAAGAGTTGAATGCCGCAGCGAAAAATCTCATCGAACTCTATCCAGATGATTTAAAATCAACTCTATCTCTCGAATTGCTTCAACTTGCCAAGTTGTCAGAGTTGTATAAACAGCTTGAAGAAGAATCAATTGAGACATTTCTCTAGCGCATAATCATAGAGAATGATTTACGCTCAGCCTTTGTTAATGCGGAGATAGTACTTCGCATTTACTTGTCCATGATGGTGACAAATTGCAGTGGAGAAAGATCGTTTTCAAAAATGAAAATCATCAAAAACAGATTACGGACGAGCATAGGACAGGAACGTCTGACTAGTTTGATGATTCTGAGTATCGAAAGCGACATATTAAAAAGTTTATCTTTTGAAAATATCATTGATGTATTCGCTAGGAAAAATTCGAGAAAAATTCATGCGGGTTGAAAATACGTTGAATTAAAAAAAAATGTTTTACTTGAAAAACAGAACCTTTAATGAAAACTGTTAAATAAAAAAAATTTGAACATTGAAAATTCTTTTCATTCTTATAATTGATAACCTTTTTACAAACACACTTTCATCTATTGTTTGAAATTTCATCCTCTATCTTTCAATTGAAAAAAGGGCCACCACCATTCTCTGTCCCCGGGCCCCCAGAAACCTTAATCCGGCCCTGATTGGATGCATTTCTTCGAAAATCATTCATTTTATTACACCCACCCAACACCCCTTTTTGCTCAAGGAGCCCGTAAATGAGTAGAAAATGGGAATTGGGCGTTTGTTAGAGTTGAAATAAGTTACTATCGCCCTAGCGGATTTCCGAGGAAACATCAAAAATGGCGGAAAAGTAGACGAAAAACATCGAAAATTTATCATTTTTGGATGGAATTTCCTTCAAAACCGCGTTGTTTAGGAATAAGTAATTATCAAATTATTAAGCCGCACTCTTTTATCTTTAAAATGGTGTATGAATGGTTTATGTAACTCCAATAGTAACCGAGATATAGAATTTCTCCCTGACGGTGCCAAACGGCAAAATTACCGAAAATCGCTGTTATTGTGTTCATCATTACTCTAGTTTTTTACATGCAGTCATTTTATGCAGTAGTGCTACAAAAATCTGTAACATGCGTAACATGGAATTGCTCCAATACTCTAATTAATTATTACAATTTTGGTAACGCTGTTTGAAAATACTTTCTATTACCGACATTTGCGAGGTCCTGAAATTGTTGTTGTTAATGCTGAAAAACTCTAAAAACACTTCAGTTATTGTTGAAATATATTAAGCAGTTCCTGTTTCATTCAATTATACCTCTTCTGGGGTAATACTGCTCCAGGCTATTAATGATGGGCTAAATTTAGAAAGTAAGCAGGTGAAAGTAAACCAATTTATTCTAGGAAATACTTCAGATATGTATTCAAAGTTATTTGAGTTAAAAATGTAACCATCTTGAGTTATTAATAAAGTAGTGTAACTTCGGTTAGAAATTACAGATTAAATACATAAAATGTTTCAACTTTCAATATTGGTTAGAGGCACATACCTTCTTAATATTATAAATACCTAATAAAATAATAAAGGACAAAACAGAAATAGGAACAATTATTGAAGGAAATGCAATACAAGAATTTTTAATAAATAATAAAATGAATTTATTGAAAGTCAAACCAGTTTCTTCTGAAACCAAATTTGAAGAATTTTTATATGTCTGGGGGTTACTGTCATCACCCGTTCAAAATGATCCCCATCATTTATAAAATAATCACACATTTCCTCTTCGGAACTCTTTTTTGTAGGTAGGTAGGTAGAATTGGATTTTGGATGGAACTTCGACAGCTAAGGTATATTACACCAGTTAAAGGCTTTTGGTTTACGTAAAGTAAATTATGTGATGCAAATTAACAGATAAAACTCAAAACCAGAGAATTTAGGATTAAATAAATAAATAAATGAATAGGTATTTTCCCAATCAATGCCCTGTTGCTCAAATTCAGAGTTAATCCAGCAGTCTTTTTCATTAAAAATGTATCTGCCTTCTTAATCAGCGGGTAATGGAAAAGCCAAGCCGCTCTCTTGGAGGAAGAATCTGATGAATTGACAGCGATTGGTGTTTCAAGGGCTGGAGCTAGGGCAAATATCTCAACCTCAGTACCCCAAACTCCTGGTTGTATCATTTCACTTTGTTTGATATAATCAGGTACGGTCTCTCCCAGGTAAGTTTGGAAGCTTTTAACTAATTGATCACTCTTCAAAATTTCCTCTGCCATTTTTCGAAATAAATCAGAGTAATCTTCCAACAGCTGATGGCTCTAAATAAACAATTTCCATATCCGATAATTCAATCTAATTTTCTTGGATCGCCAAAAATTTGCGATTTATTTTTTTTTTTGATATTTATTTTAATATATCCATGAGTAAAGATGGTGTCTACTGTTTAACTTTTCAGTAGTATTACTATTCATATGAAACTTAACAAGTTGAGTTAAAAATATGTCAAAACTTTGAGGAATCATCTCTACCGGAGAGTCAACTGTCCGCTGAAGTTTGAGTTTCGCCAGGAATCATATCATCTTCTTTGCCTCATTTATGTCCCCTTCCCTTTCAAATTAAACCCTATCTTCTGTTTTTTTCAGCCTATTTATTAACCCTTGTTCTTCCAGATAATTCTATGCGATGTGGATTGTCTCCACCAATTTTGTCTTCATTTTCAGTGGTAACCAGAAAAAACGCTCAAATAAGAATTTCTGAACATTTTAGCTACAGTTACTCAATAAAATTAATTAAAATAGAAAAAAATTTTTACATAGGTATTTGTAAACAAGATTGATAGAATATAGATTTTTGTCTGCATTATGTAGGTTCCTAACAAAGCCTTTCAACCTTAGAAAGGGCATTTCTTGTGAAAAACCTTGTGCAGTAACATATTGTTGCTTATAGCTTAGACAGGTTTTACTGCATTCAATATTTAGCACTATGCACAGTATGGCTCTTTCCAAGATATTATGATGGCACAAGTCTGGTTTGTACTCAAAGATATGCAGTGCCCCAGATACCCAGCATATCTGGGAAGCCAGATATGCCCCAGATACCTAGCATATCAGTACCTGAGGGTCAGACCCATGTAGATCCAATCTAGATGGAATTAATGCATTGATAAAATGTGAAGAACAGTTCATAAGACTAGACACTTATCTTCCTAAGTAAAAATATTTCAGCAACTTATTATGACTTCATTTTCTATTCATTCAGAAATATTTTTCTTACCATCAATAAAACTTCTTTTTAAATTCAGTATTGAATTAAGGCCAAGCAAAAGAGTATATTTGAAAAGACTGAATATTTTTCGATATCTGTTGACTTTTTATGTCCATGTTCATTCATGCATTTTAAATTTAGATTCTTAGATTTATTATTATAAGTTTTTTTTGAAGAATTCAAATATATTCATATTTAATAGAACATTCCAATAGTTTCAAATAATTTAATACAAAACAGTAAGGGGAATGTCATTGTCATAACAAAAATTAATGAAAGTTCTAATAGTGCAACAAAAGAGTTGTAACTTTTCAAATTCACGTAGCTCAGCAGCTGTCATTCCCTTAACTCTTTTCATTTGGCTTTTATACAGATGAAGAATTTTATTCTTTTTATGATTAGTTCTCAGTATTCACATTAAACTGATCCTGCAAGAAGTGAAATTAACATTCATGTTATAAGACTCCTTTGCTCTTCTTTCAAGTCAGTAGGTCTCTAGATTGCTTTCCTATGGTTCATATTTAGGTCACTGTAAAAACAAAGTTGGCCAGAATTATAGATGATATATTCCTTGTAAATACCAAATAAAATGTTCTCCTTTTATAAATATGTTGTGTTGTTGATTCCTTAACGTTCCTTAATTATGTAGTTTGTCTTGTATTTCCTGTTTCATTTTTTGTTACTTTTGCAAGCTATTTTTCTTGTGATATAATTTAATTTCAAATTGACTAACTCTTACTTCAGTTCAAGGATTTCCAGTCTCCCTCCTAAAAGTTAACTTTCAATATTTTCTCAGTCCTTCTTGGGTGATAAGATGTTATCAAGATACTAGAACTTTACTGATTCAAGAAACTTGTAACTTTTCTGATTCTCCACAAAGTGTATGCCAATTTAAAAACTCACTTGACATCCTTTGATATTATTATGTGAACAAAACTTTATTTCAAATTTTATTTTATTAGCAGAATGGCAAATTCACATCCACAAACTACTATACATAATAAATACTATCCACTTCAGTACTCAAAAAGGATTGGAACCAAATACTACACTATATTGTCACGTTGTTATCCATTTCTCTATTTGCCCAGTATTTACAATCTCTGACTATGCTAATTATAAAGAGGGAGGAATTGCCATGTATTTTCATTTCCCCTATTTTAATGTTTGATTTTTTTCATGGGAGCCTTGATGCTCAGTTCTCTTAATTGTAAATACATATTTGTGTGGCAGAGCTTGACTTGCTTTCTCTCTCAGTAGCCGTAAGTGGAGGAATATGTGTTATATTAACGATAAACATTTTGTGATGTTGGCAAGTGTTTTAAATTTCTGAAGATACATCAAATATTACCATACACAGCCATCCTTCAGCATAAATTAAGAGCATATTTTTCTACTGAAATTAAAATTTTATATGACTATGTGGCCTTAATATACAATCATCCAAGGGTCTTAAATGCTATGATGATTTTTTGGGAGACATTTCCTAAGTCCTGGCTTTCAGCATAAAAATAAACTAATGCTTTCATGAATTAGCATAATGAAGATTAAATTATTGCCTGCTCAAATCATTCCATGACTCCCTAGGGATAGCTATGAAAGATGCGGCATAATTTATTAGAATGTATATGATTTTGCAGCAACGTAGATGGAAATCATGTTACTATTTATAAAGGCAGTATATGAAACAACAATAAAAACAACAAAAACAACCCTCTGAAACAAAATATGTACCTCCCTTTCCTATGAATGCTGAGATAAGAGAATAAAAATTTAATATTGCATAACAACAGAAATTTTAATGGTTACAGAAAAAACATGAGCCTGTTAAAGTAAAGAATTGAAAATGGTCTGCATATTTAAAGGTGGTTGTTGTATCCCAATTTCAAATAATTCCATATGAAATATTCAAAATTTTAAGAATAAGGCTTTTGACATTTGGAACATGTTTCTTGAATTGACTTTCATTTGTCTATATTAGGTATCACTTTCTCACTTTTTTAGGCAAAAATAAGGTTTCACTCATTGAATTTCTTTAAAAATGAAATACCGCAGCCCCAATCAAATGTTTCACTTCCCTTTGAACAGATATTAGATTAAATATAATCTAAATATATTTTATTTTTAATAACTCTTCATCAATTGCAGTACTCAGCTTCTTTAGCGGTGAGTACTTTGATATACTGTACTCACCACTACATAGACTCTATAGACTTTCCAGGCACAATCTAATGTTTTGACTTGCAATTCTCTCAAAATACATTGTTTTTGAGGTCATTCAATAGCTGGCTTTATATACATCATCTTTAGTAGGACTAACTTATTACTACAAGACATGCAATTAACAGAAACTCTAAGTCTAGTATTAACACTGAGAATTATCACCCTTATCCAATAGAACAAATACACAGAAAATATGAATTCAAGTTATATAATTTCATATATTCCCATGTCTAAGAAAATATCTGTAGAGTGATGAAGAAGAAGATTATTGTACTTTTTCCACAGTAAAAGTTTATTAAAAACAAATAAAAATATTTTTATTTTTATTTGTTTTTAATAAACTTTTACTGTGGAAAAGTACAATAATCTTCTTCTTCATCATGACGTATTTCCACAAGACATCGCCAGCGACTGTGAATTTTATCTGTAGAGTGTTTGCAAGTTCTCTTTTGCATTAACCTAGCCAATAGCAACTTGCTAGAGGGGAAATAATTGGAGAAGGGAGAATCTGAGGGGTAATGGAATTTCACAGCAAGCTAATATAGAAGATTTGTATAGACATGTCATTCATGAATGAAAATTTTGTATAGAGGACACAGTTCTCAGGAAATACATCTTATACCAATTTTGCAGGTGAATAAGTTAACATATCGATAGGGGGAGGTTAGCTGTAGCAGATGCATATATTATACAAATTTAGGAAATCCAAATAGGAAATATTGTAAGATAGACGAATATATAAATATAGGAAATATCTACATTAGGAAATGCTGTAGCCGTGGAAATAGGTCTCAACAATAATGGATTAAATGTACAAAAAACCATATCACCGAGATATTACCTTCTAAATACTTATCGAAAAAACTCAAAATTGGTTTTATTATATCCTTCGTAAGGGTGCCATATTTAAATCGTTTGGTCATAGAAATGTGAGTTTTGAACCTGTTTGAACCTTCCGCTTATTTACGAAGCCAGATACGTCATGCAGCGGGAAAGTTTAAAATCTGGAGAGTCTGCATTATATACATTCAAGTTGGCTCTGTTCCTCTCCTTTCATTTCTCATGCAGCCTTCAATTTTGTTCAGTGAAAGTTGTTGGAGGCTATGTATCAGATAGGTGTTTTTGGTGCAGTTCATAAATTTCTCTAGTATTATTTTAATTCTGAAGTTTCATGTTAAACGTCAGATCACCTATTGAAATTACGAGTTTTTGGGAGACTAAAGAACGGTGCAATAATGTTGGTGAGAAATTGATGCGAATCGACGGAAGCTCAGTATGTTCCCATGGTAAATGAAAGTCAAGGACGAGGTCCGGAGAGGAATGGAATATCCGACGACGTACAGGCAGATGAAGAATAATTCATTATCTTGAAAAAATATTCTCCAAAGACCAAAGCATTTATGTTTCAAAATGCATAAAATTAAGGTAAATACCGTATACACCGGCGTATAAGTCGACCACTAAAAGTTTTAGGTGAATTTCAGGTATTAACCTATGTTCTGCGTATAAGTCGAAACCAAAAATGAGGCAACACCACTTCCCCAGCTCTATTTTATGGGAAAAAACTACAGTATTCATAAATATTCGACAGCTTAAGGAATATTTACCGCATAAGATCAAGACGCTAGAATTGTTTCTTTTAGCTGCCATATCAACTTCTCACCTCTGTTTAACTATTACACAAGTTTCTTTCATTGGTATCACTCAGTCTACACAAATTAAAATGCGTTACGAAACAGAAGCACAATAGTATTAAAAATTTATTATAGAAATAATGGTAATAAAGCGCGGTAATATCAAATCAAGACACTGCTAAAACAATTTCAATTAACTCCTAACGCTAATTCGAATCATAACGATTATATAAACAAAAAGAAACCATCATGTGCTAATTGATCTTCATTTGTATAAATAAATTATCGAAATATGTATTTAATTTTTTAAAATAAAAATGCATATGAAGAAATTAATATAATTTGTGAAGAATAAACATGGGTCAAATTTATTTTAAAGATATGAAAATGGTTTATTAATTCAACTCTTTTCTATGAAAACATATCATATCCGTATCTACGTAAATTAGACTTGCCAAAAATTAGTTTCAGTAAGAAATAATTGTAGTGAGTTGCGAGAGTGTGTACAACAAGTGTAAAGCAGGCAGTTTCGCTTATTTACCCCTCGGTGTTAAAGGGTTAAATGTCACGATCGGCGTATAAGTCGACCCCTGGTTTTTGAGCGATTTTTAGGCTTCAAAGGTCGACTTATACGCCGGCATATACGGTAAGTATTATTCGGTATCATTTTTATTATCTTGTCGTATCATGACTCATCTGTTATATAGAAGTTGATACTTTATTATGCATTCAAGCTTGAATAAAGTTAGTTTCATGCATAAATCATTCCTCAAATTCTTTCTACGTATAATTTCTCCAATCAAAATTTCTTAACCCATATTTGAATTCATCCTCTTCAGTAACCAATCAATATTTAATATTCAAAATTCAATCATTTTTGTTAATTCAGTCATTCAATATACTGTCTCTAACTGTTTTCTGTAAATTCAGGTTTCCTTAATTTTCTTTGCCCTTTATTAAGAAAAGGTGGTGAACCTCAATTCTGAGATTATTCTGCACAATATTAAAATCATCTCAGAGATGTTGTGATGTTAATAAGATTGTCATATACCTTGCAATGAAAGTCATGAAGCAAGGAAGCAGTGCAAATTGTAATCAAGGTAACCATAATTTTGTTTGAAGAAGAAGCTGTGGCAAAAGAATTTTTTTCAATACTTAAGTTGCCATGTATCAATCTTTGACTCTTAAGGAATTACTCACAAGAAAATATGCAGAGAAGGTTAAACAGTAAATTCTAATTATTACCTTGTAGTCTTCATCAACTTGTACTGGAATTTTTTCATTTAGTTTGATTGCCAAGAACAAGGTTTCTGATTACAGCATTGTCCTATTCCAAAAATTGAAGATTGTGTGAGATGTTTGGCCCAAAAAGAACTACGGTCCTTGATAACCCTCTACATTTGCCTAATATTGTTGCAGCAGATTTCTGATTGATTCCAATGGATGACTTGAGGATTAGAAAAACGTATTTACTTAATTTACACTAAAAAGAAATCAAAATCCAATGCACATTAGGGAGGATCGAAAAAACTTTTTTTTCGAAATCCATCAGCGGCTAATACTTAAAGTTGTGGTTGGTGGTCCTTATAACATATAAAAAATTTCAATTTGATCGGATTACGTCCTGAGGCTGCGAATTTTAGTCAAAGTTTTAAATTTATGTGAAAATGTTAAATTTTTGCATTTTTCCTGATATATAGTATAGTTACTTTATGATATAACCTACTCTATTCTCATTTTTATTTTGTCTATTGTTGCAAAGATTTTCAAGCAATCCTCAATGTCAATAAGTAGTACATTACTTTGATTCAGTACTCTTTCTAAATCTATTTTAAAATATACCAGTAGGGCTTCCTTTTACATACATTAAAAAAAAATTGTGAATCTATCAAAATTTCTTTTTTATTATAGACTCATAGACACACTACACATGGGATTTAAGTTTGTGGCCATTGCCCTAAATTCCCAAAAATTAATTAATACAAATAGGTATTAACTAGGTATCATCTTTGCACCCACCATATCAGTTAGATTTTGATTAATAATTGACAATTGTTGTCAAGAAACTCTTCATGTTTATTGTAATTCATAATCTTCCAATTTAATATGGAGGTAACAAACCTGCCACAAATTGCTTAATTTCTTCCTCAGTGGCCTGACTTTAATACCTCAAAAGCTCATGCAGCTGATGTCAAAGGATATGAAATAGCCATAGCATCCAAGACTGGTATTTGCTCACCAACCACAGTTTCAATGTCTGTTACAATTATCTTTAAGATAACATAAGTTAGCTGAAAAAATGAAACTGCAATGAGGTTGAGTGGTAATTTTAATTCTAAATTTAAGTCAGTAATCCAACTTGATAATATAAATTAAAATTTTTTCCAAAAGTTTACCTTCTACATTTGTACTTTCCATTAAGCATATAGCAGAGCTATTCTCCAATTGATAGGATGAAATAAAAATTATCAAAAGACTTTCATTAGTTGACCTGTATAATGAGTATGTAATACTTTCACAGACTTTGCAACGTCATATGAGAATATTAGGGAGCTCTTACCAGTTTTGATATGTTATATCTTTCTTATTATTTATAAATAAATAAGGAATGATGAATTAACAAAAATGAATTTTTAATCTCCAGCTATACAGAAGTGAAAAATAGCCAAAAATGACTGGGACTCAAACCTGGGTCACCAATTATCTAGATGGGTATTTGCAACACTAAACTGCCATGTCACATCAATCACATTTCTGTTAAATTGGTGCTTTATGAGATAAACGATGGTGTTTCTCATAGTGACACCAAACACTGCCAGTAGTCCTCAAGGTGCTCAAAACACATTCTTATTTGTGCTATTTAAAATTTCATTTCCATCACCTTCAAGCAGTTTTCTTTTCTAATCTTCCATTCCTCATGCATTTCCAATTTTATATGTTGTAAATTGAGCATGGCCATTTAAATAAAACTTTACTAAAGGTATTGATGGCATATGAGGAATGATTTTGGCAGTCAACAAATACTAATTCAGAATTGAGATGTTTGTTTATATACCAATAATATAAAGGAATATTTTTTTAAAACATTCATTGCGGGTCTAAAATATGACATATATCCAGAACCTGAATTCTAATTTTGCAGGTAATGGTGATAGATCAGCTCATTATGCTTAAATAAAGAAAGTAATTTGAAAAGCCCACTTTTGTTTTGTTCTAAAAGAATATTTTCTGCCCATCACCCATGAGAGTCACCCGCCTCTGGGAAATTACAGGGATTATGCAACCCGCAAAATGATTATGTTCAATCGTATCTTTCCTTGATTTTATCTTCTTCTCTTTAGCTCCAATTGCCTAAAAGTATTAGCAACTGTCCAATAGAGTTTCATTTCTTTCTTAGGATTCATAAGATGAAAATATATGCAGAATAGTTTCTTTGGGCTCCTGGATTGCCATGTGGGTTGCTCTCCTACCCACAACACTCCCTTCCCTAGAATGGAGTGGATTTCTTGTCCCTCTTCTGTTCACCCACCTTGTGGTGAATAGAATCTGTCTTATCACACTGAATTTACAAACCATATACCTGCAACATTTTTCACTGCAAACTATTTACCCCCTCTTTCTCCACATATCTCTACTCTATACAGCTCCCTTTGTCTCATGGTTTTCCACAGTCCCATTTATTTAGGCTGTGCTAATAATACATGCTTCATTATGATGAAGACTATCTGTTATGGATTATACTTATAACGAAAGAAATGCAAAGTGTTTTTCATTTCATTATAAAGATATTATTTATTTCCATTAAAAATATCTGCATGCAATTCTAACCATAGTATACAGCTATTTTTCCTGTCAGCATTATGCCATCTTTGTATAGGTAAATATAATTGAATTAGGAGAACATTATTAGGAAAGCATGGAATTATAATTAATTACATTGAATGCATAAAACATATTGAAAATATAAAATATACTAACATATTGAAAATATAAATATAATATGAGAATATTTCTGTTTTATGATTACCTCCTAAATTTTTGTATTTTTTGAATGTCATCTTCATCGCTATAATTCATCTCTGACTTATTCAAGAGCTATATTTTTATTTTATCATTCAAGCAAGTTATTGCTGCCCTAGTCATATTTGTTTTCATGTAGATTAATTCACTGCAATATACTAATCCATTTTCCCTTAATATCAATCAAAAGTTATTGAATGAGAAATTAACAGCAGAAGTGAAGGGTATTTTCAAAGCTGTTTATTCAGAATTGGAAGTGAATTAGTAACCATTTAAATTAAGTTATAACCTAATATTCTTTTTGTTTCTTATTTCAGTATAACTTGTTATTGTAGGCAATAAAGTTCAATTTATGTAGCTCCTGAAGAACAGCTATCAAGATTTTTGTAAGGTCATTGATTATTTTTTTGCTCTTTCAACCTAGAAGTAAGGACCCACAGAAATATACTCCAAAATTTGGATTCCCATAGAGGGAATCACTCCAATAATTAGTAAATGTAGCATCCAAACAATTATAATTCATAATTTACTGACTGTCACACATTAACCTTTCACAGCTATGAGAGTACTCATATTATTCTCAAAGCAGGCTATGTGGGTAAAATTTCCACTTCACTGCAAAAATGATAGGATGACTGAAATGCAGTTGAAAGAACCATAATACAATATTGAAGCAAAACATTTCCTTAGAAAAACTAATTCTGAAGTATTAGCTTAAGTATGAGCCAAGTTTACTTAAGTCATGTTCATGCTTTTCAACCATTACATGTCAAGAAGTTACATAAAAATGGTATTTTTTCGAAGAGATGGTCAAAGTAATTCACAAAAATACTCCGAGTTATTTCATCTAAACAAGGGCTTGCTGAAAGCATTAAAGTAAACCAATCAAATGTTACAAAAGTATCAAAACTATCAATTACATTTGAAGAATTTCCCTGAAACTCCATCTAATTAATGAACCATGTCTTAAAGTGCATTGCTTAACTTTGCTGAAAACAGCAATGACATGAGAGGTTCAGGAGCCTTCAGACCTATGTATATATACAAAATTATTTACATATATTTTTATGCACTGCCATTCATGCATCCAACAATTTCTTACACTCTTAAAAAAACATGCATCTCCAAAATATCCAGGAAATTTCTATATGATTTTCAAGAAACATTTAATATGCTATTTTTATAATAAATGCAGTAGAAGCATAGTAATAACTGGAAAACTTAGCTGTCATCCTTTAATTCAAGCTCCATCAAAGGGCCTAAAAAAGGAATAATTTTAATCAAAAGCATATTACAAATATGTAATACCCATGATGTCTTTCAGATTCCACCGCAATGACTGAAGCGACGACGTTTCACCTATGTTGCAGTAGGCTTCTTCAGGGGAAGAAGTATTAGCTTAAATTGTATGAATTAGTCTATTAATTTTTAATAATACTAATGCTATGGATGGTTTGATATCCAAATTAATGAAAATGAATATATTGGAAGTGGAGACTTGAGAAAATTTTGAAGGATCTATGTTTGCTGCTAATCTATCATGAAAAACATATTCCCTACAGATTGTCTGTACACTTGAGAAAGTGAAGACTTCTAGCACCCATGGTATCCAGTACATAAATAACATGTTGTCTTTAGATAACAAATTATAGCACCACTGATGACTACAACTTATAGCTTTGTTAAAAGTTAGATTCCTTCAGTTCATCAGTTAGACACAACTGCATTTTCAGAGATTCATCTATCTGTAATGTGTTAGTGGAAGACTCTTCACTCTATAACTGGGTTTGATGGAGGAAGAGACTTTTGGTCTCAATCTTTCCCAAATAAAGACGATTATTATTATTAAAAAATATGAAGTTTGATACTTATGATAACATTCTGTTTTTTAATGGTAAATACTTGTCAAGCTCATTATTATTGATTATGGGGCCTCTCATGCTATGCTTCAATACAGAGTATAAAGAAAGTCATACATTTATGTTAAAAAAGTAGTCGTTCAGCAAGTCAGTAATGAGACAGGAATGATGAAGAGGTAACCCATAATAAAAGGAGTTTGAAAAATGGCCATTGCCTATACTTAAAACCATGAATACAGTATATTTACAATCTTTTAAAGGGTCTTTCACCAAGAAAACTATTGGCAGCATCAACAAATTTAAATTAATAGTACAACCAATAACTATCATGAAAACATACAGAAACTCAATAGATATGATTTCTTAATGTACAGTGAAAAAGTTGTAGAAGCTATTATTGACATTGCATTAATTATATTTATATTTCACTGAAAAGTATCCACCTACTATTGTGATTTTATTTAACTTTTTTGGCTTTGCCAAATTCTTACAAGACATATCACAATTTTAATTTTTTCTTTGGTTCAGGATTGAAAAGGAAGAGGGATTTTATAAAAGGTTACTTTCAGTAACAGATGTGAAAGTTAGATTAATTTCTGTACATAATTATGTTTCAAGTTACCAGGAGGAAAAAAACACCTCAATCCAGTTTTATTAGAACATATCTCATTAAAAGAAATGGTTGAGAATGATTGAGAAGTAAATATTTATTTCTTGACATAAATTTAGGGAACATAGATCATCAAAATATTGTAGATCTGAGCATGGGAAGAAGTACATGGGGAAAAAAATGGAAAGCTAAAGTCTCAATTGCAAATGTCCTGATCTCCTCTCTTCTGGAGCAGTGTTGCATTGCTTCCCTCAACCTGCTTTTCAGAGACCTCCATGGAGGGGTCTTCCTTTTGAGGAGCTGCACCTTAGGTGGTGTTCTACCAAATGTTCCTCCAAATTGTGTTTGCTCTGCTGGGATGGTGACTTTATATAACTGGTTTTGACATTTAGAGAAAAGAGAGTGAATCTAAGTGTATAACATGTTTAACAATGAAAGCAAGTATGAGCAGGAGGAATTAGAAAGCAACCAAATTTAGAGAATTTTCAAGAGCAATAGGTCAACAAACAAGATTGACAGAATGTATGCCTTCTCTTCCTCTTCGGCTAAGGATAGAAATAAGGATAAGGGATCAGAGAATGGTCGATGGGGTGTTATCATAGCTGGGGCATTACAATTGTAAATGGGTAGATACTGCCTTTTAGAAATTCATAAGAGATGATAATTCAAAGAATGAATGAAATAAATCAATAAATTTGCAAAAATAATTACAAAAATTTACAATATTATTGTTGAAGTAGGGAATTATTATTTGAGGTTAAAATAATCCTGTTACAAATGCACATAAATTATTATGTAACATAAGATGAGCTTTCTCAAAGAACTATTCATGATATTCAAAAATGTATGATATTTATTGTAGATTCTACCATTTATTTCTTAGAGCAAAAAGGAGGATAGAAATTGATATTTCACTGGATTTCCTTTCCTGGTCCAGCTTGGCCTGATCTTGAGTGAGCTTGTGCTGAGGCCAGTCTGATAAATAGCAGCAAATTTTAAGGCCCTAACCCTGGCTCAACCTTTTTAAAATCAATTCAAATTCAGTCTGATTAGTTTCGGCAAATAGTTTTATGATATATTACCTTTCATCTTTATTGATTTCCTCTAAGTGTGGAAGCCACATTTATTTCATTAAGAAAACCTGAAAATGCTTTTCATAATTTTGCTTTGAAAACATAAAGTCCAATTGAAGCCAGCTAAAGTAAAACCTGTTAAAGATGGAAGTTCAAGAGACGAAGTCTGGTCTGGTCTGAAAGGCGCCTATCAGTGATCCATCATGGAAATCCAAATATCATTACTCAAATCTGGGACAGGAAATCCATACTGTCATTGAGTGTTTGACTTTTTTATAAAAAGTCTCAAAGTTTTTTCTATTTTCTATCTTATTAATAATTTTTCCTCATTAGTTAATTTTTTTATTGAGAAATAAATTCAATATTAAAATTGTAATTAAAATTAATTTTTCTTTATTTACCTTCATAAAGTCTCCTTTTAAAACTTCATAAATAGTTCAACATGTTTCTGGTATCATTGTAGAAAGTATTCCAGAAGAAAACTTCAAATCTTGTAGGATCGTCCTGTGGCTAAATACCTCAACGTTACTGCTAACCTTACTTAACTGGTGGTATGCTATGCCTCATGATTGTATCATGTTCAATAATTTTACGTCTAATCATTGAAGATATACTATCAAATGTATGGCATCCATTCATAGGTAATTCATGAAATCGTCAGGGTAATTCTCCCTCAATTCTTGGACTAATGTGTCAAAACCGATCTTAATCCATCCTCAAGTTTCTTATCCATTCCCATCGAGAATAATTTTGCCATTTCTCTAAAATGAATTTATAGAAATATAAAGCAGTGATAACTCCAATGCGAATGGTCCTATTCTTTAAGTATATGTTGAAAAAGTGAAAGTTCTCTCAAAAACTTTTTTAAATTGTTTAAGTCCACAGCCAGTCTTGCAGGATATGAAGTTCGACGTTCACATGGATGACTCTGTCCCGTACAGTTTTAAACCATGGGATGGAACGAAGGAAAAGCCTTTGTCAATGATAACACAGGCCAACAAATTTGAACTTTTTTTTGGTAACTTGGATGGTAATACCTGTTCTTAACTAATTTAGGATCACTGATTGCAGATGTGAACTCAGAATAGTCCTACCATGTAAAGTTTATTGTTATTGTAATATTTACTTTTTTGTTTCTGTAATTCTACACATATTTGACTATATCACAAAAATAATTTTTTTGGTAAAATGTATGGTAATAGCTGTTTTCTACTAATTTTGAGTTGCTAATTACAGATACAGTAGAACCTCGATTTTGTTTTTTTGCTTCATTTATTGTTCTAAATCATTCCCTTTTGTTCATTCTTCATTATTATAACTTGCTCTTATCAATATTTGCACAGGTTTTAAGTAGCATTCTCTATATTCTATATAAACTAACTTTTTTAATGCGAATTAGGTCTTTGATTTTCAAATATAGTTAAAAATATGGACCTCTTTGATGAAATTGAGGAAGTTATGGATGTTAATGATATGGGAGAACCATCACAGTTTATTCAAAGAAGAATATTAGTTTCTCGCCCAAGATTGAATCCTTCTAAAAGGTTATCAGATAAGGAATTTATAAATAAGTATAGAATCAATAAAACAGGAGTACAAAAATTACTGAATTTAATTGGTGGGAAACTTGAGAAGCTAATAAGGCAGTAAACAGTGGATATTCCTCCCGATGTGCAATTACTAGCCACATTAAGCCTGTTTGCTAAAGGCTCTTATCAAGATGTGGCTGGAGAAGCTCATGGACTCAGTCTAGCCACTATGAGCAGAGTTGTGAAGAGAGTTTCCCAGGCATTTGCAGATCTGCGAGGAAGATTTGTGGCATTTACTTCCTCTAGGGAAGAACAAAGGAAGGAAAAAAAGGCTTAAGGATAATGAGACACTTCGGAAACGGATTCGGAACATATTCAAATTTGATCCAATTGATTTGAGGCAACTCAGATGAACATTTGAGTCAACTTGAACAGGGCTCCTAAGTCATGCAGCCACGTTTCAATCTCCAACCAATGAAAATTATTCCTCAATGAGCAACACCGCCATCTTCAAAATACTAGCATCTACGATGGCTGATGGTGGAAACTCAAGAGGTAAGCTACCACTGCATTAAAGTACAGCATTAATAAGTAGTATTCAGTTTATAAATAAACTTTTCATTTAAACATATTGTTACGATAACAATTTGAGGAAGCTCAAATATACATGAAACTGTTCAATGCACTAAGTTAATTCATGTGTTTCCTCCCCAACCCATAAACTGGCCTCTATACTGAATGAACTTATTAAGAACTTAACCCAGTTTTCACCTAGATATGGTATCCGAAACTCCATCGACTTTGCTAATAGACTAAAAAATTTGAAATCATGTACAAACTCAAACATTGTTTCGTTTGACGTTAGTAACCTATTTACAAACATCCCTAGGAAAGAGGTGTTGCTGCTGTTGGAAAAATTATTGTACAACAAAATCTTGGACAAAAAAGTTGTTCATGGTATTTTACTGTTGATAGATTTTTGTATTTAGCAGAATTGTTTTTGTTTGAACAATCTTTTTATAATCAACCTGATGATCTAGCGATGGGGTCTCCCTTCTCGCCAATTTTAGCCAAAATATTTTTAGAAAATTTTGAGAATAAAATGTTTACAAATTCCCAGAATGTGACAAAACCTGTTTTCTTGTGGTTTAGATATGTTGATGATGTCCTTTTTATTTGGAATGGATCCCACAGACAGTTGAATAAGTTCCTCTCACACCTAAACCAACAGCACAGTAAAATCAAATTTTCTTTAGAAATAGAGAACAACAACAATTTGAATTTCCAAGACTTAACCCTCTCAAAGAACACAGATTCAATTGAATTTTTTATCAATTGCAAACTGACATATATACGAACCACACAATTCACGCAACCTTTAATCATCTAGTCCCACATAAACAATCTGTTGACTGTTGTGAGACTGTTGGGACGGCCTCGCCCACCCTGGTGAGCATGTCGACATAGGCTTATTTGTAGCTGTGTTAGATGGAGAAACATCACTCTCAGCAATAAGGGTAGGAATATGAACAACCTGTAGGAATTTGGAAAATGCATGGCTATAGTACTCAAAAAGAGACGCTTCCCTTTCTTTTGCTAAAGAGCTACACAATCACGGACTGCTCAGCATTTACACTTATCATTGGAAGAATCCCATTATGATCAGCAAAAAACTATTCAGAGCATGCAAGCGTTACCATTGGAAAAATGGATGTAATTTGTAATTTCTGTGAATCGAGAAAGTAAAAATCAGAACCTCTGGGTACTGGCTGCAAAAACGGCAAATTGAAACTGTCACAACTTGAAGCAACCCTGTAAGAACTTTTGACTTACACCTCAGGTGAAACATTAGTCTAAATACTTTGTCCATAATATCAGAAACTACAACTCCTGTTTCCAAATGACGTCATTTGGCACCACGTCAGTTGTAGAACAGATCGGATTTCAATCGACATTCACGGTGCAAGGGCAGATTTACCATAAGGCAGGATCACTGCTAGGTCAAGTGCTTCAATACTCCTGAATTAGATGAAGTAGCAGTGGTTATATCAGGCGATGAGTTTGATCAATGAGATATCGTAATTCAATGGAGAAGCTCATCATTACAGCGTATATCAGAAACTCATCAATCCTATGATGCTCTACAGTACCCAGTGATATTTCTGCACAGTGAAGATGGGTATCATTTTAATCTGAGGCAGGTCAACCCAACAACAGGTAAAGCGACAAGCAAGAAAGTTTCAGCGATGGATTTCTATGCATATAGGTTAATGGTTCAAGATACTGTTCAAAATCATATATTAAACAGCAGATAATTATTTCATCATTGACATGTATGCTAAAATGATAGCGTCTTCTTTACATCCGCCTAAATCAACGCAAACTAAGAGTAGCAGAAATCAGTCACCTGAGAGATGCTGTGGCAAACGACGGAGACGTTGAAAACTCTGGCACCTTTACTACGTTTAAACTTTTAGCTACGTTTACAGGCAGCCCGAGACACATGCATGAATACACGCAAGATGCCATGACTTACGTCAGGACGTACGGGAGACCTGATTTATTTATTACTTTCACATGCAATCCAACTTGGACAGATATCAAAGAAATGCTAACTAATGGCCAATTACCCATGACTTGATGGCAAGAGTATTTAGACTGAAGCAGTTGAAATTGATTGATGTCATAAGAAAGGGTCTTTGGAGTCGTTGGATGTATACTATTGAAAGTCAAAAAAGAGGACTGCCACATTCACACAACTTAATCTGATTCGTAGACAAAATTCATCCAACTCAAAAAGATGACCTTATATCCGCTGAGTTGCCTGATCCTACACGAGATCATTAACTTTATACAATTATGACCAAAAACATGATCCACGGACCATGTGGAAACATAAATCCCTTCTCTCCGTGTATGAAGGACAGGAAGTGCATCAAAAAATATCCAAGGAAACTGACTAGAGACACAAACCAGAACTGACGGTTATCCTATATATAGACTGAGAGCTCCTGAAGATGGATGGTTCATGGCTATGTTAAAGATACGTAAACACAGAAGTACAAATCGACAACAGTTGGGTCGTGCCATTTTCGCCGGTGCTGTCAAAAATGTTTCAGGCACATATAAACGTAGAATACTGCAACAGTGTTAAATCGATCAAATACGTATGCAAGTACATTAACAAAGGTAGCAACATGGCAGTGTTTGGCATAAACAATGTGAATACTAATGATGAAGTTATGTGGTGTCAGTTGGGAAGGTAAATCAGCAGCAATGAGGCAGTTCGGAGAATCCTGTGATTACCGATCCACGAAAGACACCATACAGTCATTCATCTCAGCATCCATTTAGAAAATGGCCAGAAAGTATATTTCACTCCAGGAAACGCCCCTACAATAATTGAACAGCCACCGAACACTACCTTAATGGCGTTCTTCAAACTTTGTCATTAGTATTTGGTTTTTTTTGTTTGGTGCTTTTGTATTAGTATTTTTAGTAGTAGTAGTATAGGTTATAAGGTGCCTCGACAGCAAAGGTCATGTTGCACCGTATACAGAGGAGATATATGTATCATAATATTATTTAATTTTTAGCACAAGTTGAAATTTTAAGATCCGATTCAAATTTATTCTTTAATACTTATATTTTTAAACTATTTTATATTTTTAAATCTGTTTAATTAATTTTACTTCACTTAAGAATTTAAGGACAGAGTCTAATTTGTCCACATCATCCCCCAGAATTTCCTTGAGATGACCTTGGAAATACTTATTTCTGATGCACTGATATTTAGTACATTCAGTCAGGAGGTGTCTTATAGTTAGGCGAGATTCACAATGGTCACAATATGGAGGATTCTTCTCTTGCGTGAAAAGATACGAGTGCATTAGTGCACAATGCCCTATCCTCAAGCGTGTGATCACTACTTCCTCCCGCCTACTTCTCCTGATAGAGGAAGATCAAGGGGCAGGGACGGACTTGATCTCGCGCAATTTATTATTTTCGATGGTCAGCCATGAGTCCTGCCATAATTTTAAAATGATTTTACGAAACATATTTCGGATGTCGAGTGTTGCCATGAGTGGAGCATCTACATTAGCTTTTCCAAGTGCTTCTTTGGCTGCAGAGTCGGCAAGTTCATTCCCTCTGATTCCAACATGTCCGGGGACCCAGATAAAGTAAATTTTATTTCCTCTTGCCTCTAAACGGGCAAGCGAAGCATGAATCTCCTGGGCGAGAGGATGGAAGGAGTCGAGAGTGGAAATGGATTGCAATGCACTCATAGAGTCACTACAGATCATGAACTGGGTATCTCTGGACTTAATGTTAGCTAACGCAAGCTTGATTGCATATAGCTCTGCTGTATAAATACTACTTTCTGAGGGCAACTTTGCCATGGAGATAACGTCTTGGGAGGATACTACTGCACAGGCAGTTTCTGATTTTGAACTATCCGTGAAAAAGAGAGTGGCTCCTGGGTGCTTGTTGAGGATGTCCATGAATCTGTGCATGTATTCTCTTGGATGAGTGTCTAACTTCTTATATAAATTTAATTCCAAACAGATTTTTGGTTGTGGTATCTGCCATGGTGGGATTTTGTTATATCTAATGCTATGCACTTCGGGAAGCTGTATTCCTGCGTCTTCAATAAAAACTTTAAAACGGATTCCTAAGGGCTTAGTTGCCCTAGGCCTTCTATAAAATAAATCAATAAACCTGGGTTTAAAAACATGATTAAAACATGGGTGCTCCCTTTGAGAAAGAATCTTGCTGGTGTAGTTTAGCATTAAGATTTTTCTCCGTGTCTCAAGAGGTGGCTCTCCAGTATCACAATAAATACTCTGAATTGGACTGGTTCTGAAGGCTCCAGTTGCCAACCTTAGACCAGAATTGTGTATGGTCTCCAATGGGCGAAGGTAACTCTTTCGCGTCGAGGAGTATATTATGGAGCCATAGTCTAGTTTTGACCGCACCAATGCCCTGTATACAAGAAGCATTGACTTACGGTCTGCACCCCATGACGAGTTGCATAAGTATCTTAAAATATTTAAAACTTTAAAGCACCTGTCTTTTAAAATTTGGATATGTGTTCTCCAGTTCCATCTTCTGTCCAGTGTCATTCCCAGGAAATGTATGGAGTCCACTGATGGAAGAGGGACATCTCCAAGTTTAAGGTTGGGCTGGGGGAATAGGCCACGGCGTCGAAAAAAGTGCATACACCTGGTCTTCTCTTCTGAAAAAAGAAAACCAGTTTCAAGAGACCATTGATGGAGCCTGTTAAGGGTGATTTGTAGCTGCCTTTCTGCCGTATTCATTTTTGATGACCTGCAGAAAACACCAAGATCATCAACGAAAAGTGTTGCTATGGTTGGTGATTTTATGTTGTTAACAACGTCATTAATAGCTATGGCAAATAGAGTTACTCCCAACACTGACCCTTGTGGGATACCATTTTCTTGAGTGAACCACTGGGATAGACAGTTTCCCGCTCGAACTCTGAATCTCCGGTCAGTTAAAAAATTTTTGATAAATATAAGAATTCTACCCTTGAAGCCCCATGCTTTTAGGATACATAAGATCCTGTGTCGCCATGTTTTGTCATATGCATTTTTTATGTCAAAGAATACTCCTATGACATGTTGGCGTAAAAGAAATGCCTCTTGAATAAAGCTGTCAATCCTAACTAAATGGTCCATGGTAGACCTGTTGCATCTAAACCCACACTGGACATTTGAGAGAAGGTTACGGTGTTCAAGACACCAAACTAGCCGCTTATTCACCATTCTCTCCACCAGTTTGCACAGGCAACTGGTCAAGGAAATCGGGCGGTAGCTGGATGGGAGACTCTTATCCTTTCCCTGTTTAGGTATTGGAATTACTATGGATTCCTGCCAGGATTCTGGGAAGACCCCTTCAGCCCAAAGCTGATTGATGGTATTGAGGAGACTTTCATTAGCACCCTCTGGGAGATTTTTCAGGAAGGCATTGTGAATGCCGTCAGCACCAGGGCAGGAATCCTTTCCGACATCTATTGCTGATTTCAGCTCCCACACCGAAAAAGGTTCATTGTAGGACGCTGGGAACCTGACATCGCCGAGTTCTAGTTTGGCTCTTTCTATTCTTTCCTTCCTTTGGATAAAGGAGGGTGCGTATTCAGCTGTGCTGCTTGCTTTGGCATAATGACAGCCTAAGGCTTCCACGATGGCATCCGGAGAAGTGGCAATTTGGCCATCGATGTCTATACCTGCGATGTTTGGGGAAGAATGTTTGCCCGAGATTTTAGTGACCTTATTCCAGACCTGTGCAACTGGCGTTCTGTGGGTGATGGACGAAACATAATTTATCCAAGAGGACGTTTTGGCATTTTTAATAGTTAGACGAGCTTTTGCCCTCAGCCGTCTAAAAGCTGCAAGATTAGTACTCGTGGGGTATCGATTGAAAATACGTAGTGCTCGTTTCCGTTTCAAGATGGCCTCCGCACACTCCTCGTTCCACCAGGGAACAGAGTTATGGTGTGCCCTACTAGTAGACCTTGGAATGCTTTTACTCGCAGCGTCAATGACAGCTGCGGTGAATTCTTTAACGTTTTGCAACCCACCACGAGTTCTATCAAATGTAAAGTTAAAATTTGATTTAAAAGATGGCCAATTGGCTCTACGTGTAGCCCAAATCCCTTCATGGTTGGAATTTACAGATTTGAATGTATTCTGCTTGATTATGATGGGGAAATGATCGCCGCCACAAACGTCATTATGAACAGAAATGCTAAAAAGTGGTGCAATGGCACTAGTACAAATCACAAGATCAATTGAAGAATAGCTTCCATTAAAAGCATTGAAATGAGTTTTTTCTTGGTCATTCATTAAAATCAGGTTAAAATCATTAAAAAGGTTTTCTAGAAGTCGTCCTCGACCATTATTATCAGCCATTGAACAACCCCAGAGCGTGTTGTGGGCATTGAAATCTCCCAGAAGTACGAATGGCCTTGGTAGCTGCCTGATTAGGTCCTCAAGGTTCAGCCGGTTGACTGGAGCCCACTCCGGGAGGTATAAATTACAATAGGTAATTGGCTCTGGAGTTGCAATAGTGACAGCTATGGCCTGGAGGGGTGTCTGCAAAACCACCCGTGAAGTGTAAAGGGCTTCCCGGGTGAATACAGCAACCCCTCCACGAGCTCTGTTACCAGAGTTGTCATCATTTCTAAAAATGTTAAAACCGTTTAAATGAACCTGACTAGTATGTTTAAAATGAGTCTCCTGTATAAAAAGACAAGAAGGATTAAGATCTCTTAGCAAGATCTTAACCTCCTCTTGGTGTGTGTAGAATCCATTGCAGTTCCACTGTATTAAAATCATAAAAATGAATAAATAAATAAAATGTGCAGGTAAAATAAATAAATTAATAAATAAATAAAATAGGGTTTAAACATTAAAATCTATGATCCATCAGAAGTTGGATCCGTGTCAGAATTTATCTTTTAATTTTGACTTTCCTCCCTTTTCTCCGTTCCAGGAGCACCTTCTGGAGTTCTGTCTCTGAGACACTCTCGTCTTCCTCCATGTTGGAGTCAGATGCTCTACAAGAAGATATTTGTAGTTGAGGGTTTTGAACCTCCTTTCTTGGAGGTTTGCCTTTTTTCTGCTCCAGGAGCAACGTCTTGTGTTCTGTCTCCGACAGACTCCCATCTTCCTCCATGTTGGAGTCAGAGGCTCTACTAGAAGGAATTTGTGAGGGAGGTTTCTCCTTCCTGGGAGGAGGCTGTAAAGCAGCAAGAGGTTTTGGATTTTGAACCTCGTTTCTCGGAGGTTGACTTTTTCCGGGTTTTTTCCCTTCACCTGTACTCTGCGATATATCTTTATTTTTCTTTTCTGTCTCTTTGGACTTATTCTCTGGGGGATCAGTTTGGCAAGATACAGTCATCTTTTTAACAGGTGTAATGGCTACACTTGCAAATGACCTTGAGAAAGTGGGACACATTAATTGTCTGAATTTTCTCCTGGCCTCATTATACGGAATTTTATCCGTGACCTTAATATCCATTATTTTTTTCTCCTCTTGCAGCTTTGGACAGTCTCGTGCATAGACAGGGTGACTACCATTACAGTTGTTGCAAAGAGGTGGACTGGTACACGGCTCCCCTTCGTGCTTGTCCTTTGCGCATTTTGGGCAGGTGGGCTTGCCCTTGCATGACTGGGCAGTGTGCCCATATAAATTGCACTGGTAACAGCGCAAAGGACTGGGGATAAATGGCCTTACCGAGCATGCTTCGTATCCAACAAAAACTTTCTCTGGAGTCTTTTCCAATGCGAATGTGAGTATGACCGATGTTGTCTTCACTATTTCACCATTTTGCCTCTTAGTGAGTCTGCGGCAAGAGATGACTCCCTGGGATGCCATCTCTTTCGCTATCTCTTCTTCTGAGACATACAATAGGTCGAAACATGATATGACTCCCTGGCAGGTGTTAAGCCGTTTATGGATTTCTACTTTCACAGGAATGTCATGCAGCATTCTCATTGCCTGGAGTATGTTGCTCTGCCTATCATCAGCCGTTTTTATCAGCAAAGTGCCGTCCCTCAGCTTCTTGACCGATTCAAGGTTTCCTGGGACAAGATTGGAAAGCACTTTGTGAATCAAGAAGGGGGACACCTTGGTGAGATTTTCGCCTTCTTTTTCACTTTTTACTAATATGTACTTTCTGCATTTTTCGACTGGTTCTCGCCCGCCCATTCCTGAGCGGGGTCTTTTTGATGGAGGAGGGTTAGGATGCATATGATGCATAAAAAAATTCATCCCCTGAGCTCCCCACCCACCATGGAGCCACACAAACTGGGACGCCGTATCGCAAACCGATACGGTCGCCAGGGCTACCCAAGGGATATAGCGCCCAGGATGTCGCAGAACAGACTGGGAATGGCCTCCGGGACGGCAGTGGCTCCTCCAAACCACACCCCCCCATTGGCCTCCACCAGAATGGTGCGTGCATCCCAAGCACTCGCACAGGACTGACGTACGCTAGAAAGGATTTTATCCCCAGCCATCAGTAGCCGATTGACCAGGGTGTGCTATTCCCTGGCCTCCCGTTTACAGCGAATTCGGGGCCAAAGAGGTGTGTTGTGCCAGTTAGTATAAGAAGTCCAGTTGGACTTGAAGTGCATCAGCAGCTATTCTGCTGGTGGTTGGCACTCAACCTCCAGGACACCCATCTCCTCCTTACGGGTCTCCACGCACGGCAAACACGTGGGTGAATCCTCGGTCAGCTGGCATGACCGCACACAGACAGTTGATTCACGGGACTGCCCGGACTCAGCCCTTGCTGAACGAGGGGTTTGTTGTCGGGGTTTTCTCCCCGCCCGATTAGTCGCCTCTTACGACAGGCAGGGATGCCGCGGGAGTATTCTCCATCCCCCTACCCGCAGGGGTAACCATGAAATTTTCAAAGTCGATGCGGAACCTCAGAACGTCATCCGAAAATTCTGGGAAAAATCACACGTGCTTAGTGCCACCAATGACAACTTTTCCGCACTAGCGGACTTCACTTTTCGAAAAAAAGTTTTTTTTCGGGACACCCTAATGTCCATATTGCTCTTTAAGTTCATGGTTAACTAAGAAATAGAACTGATATTGATAGTTTCATTAGGGCAACAATACCAGCAGAAGATTAAGTAGATGGGCCACTTGGAAAATTAGTTTTACATCATATGTTGCATGGACCTTGTAGAGATGAGAAACAGAATACTACTTGTGCGGACAGTTGTAGAAATGTTTTCAGCAAAGGGTTTCCTGAACCAACCGGCAAGGTAACATATGTTGATGACAGGGGATAAGTTCATTATAAATGCAGCTGCTGTAGTAATGTCACATTATCCCACCATAACTCACTCGGGGTTTTTCTACAACCGAGCTTCTTTCTTAAAGTGACCATTTTTTTACAGTTTTGGTTTTATGACCCCTTCTTCTGGGTAACTTCAGTTTCTGTCCTTTTGAAGTATTTTTGATAAAATAGTCTTTTGTTGGATTCATTTTGGTTAAGTGAGTCAATGTTTCTAAGACAGTGCGATCTTTATCGAGGTGAATTTTCCAAAGTTGCAGCATTTGCAACTTTAGAATGGCAACCACATTGGAGCCACACCTGACAGATTATCGGCGGAAGAAACGCAGAGGATCAAGGAACTCTAAACCCAGGCTGCCATCATGGACATGAAACATATGCAGATCGCAGATCAGCCGAAGATACAGTTCCCCAATGACCCGCACCAGTCGTTCGGTTTATCGAGTAAATGCATAAGGTTCATAGTAAACAAACTAAGGTCAGAAAATTAGTAATTAATTAGTAATTTTTAGTTTCATATCCTACCCACAACACAATGGACAGACTTTCCATTGACAAATCATCAATATTCATTGTAACTGAGGGCTAGTTACTTTACTTGCTTTAAGACCCGCAGTTAACACTAACCACCAAGATACTGACTGCTTTAGGGGCTGTGTTTTCCTGAGTCATTCCTGAAATAGACGGGCCAGTCCAGATAATGCAATCACAATTATTTAAGCCTGCAAATAACAATCCTTATTAACACTGACTCTCCCTGGTTAAGAATATGGTGCCACCACAGTGGAAAGCAGCACTGACATACGCAGATTTCGAGAAACTATGCCAAGCAGCGGAGCCAGGCTTGGACCCCCTGGATGACCATTACATCCTGTAGATAGGACAGGAGCTGCACACATCAACAGCATTGGGTTGACAGGACTCACAGGACATGATTACCACGATGCCGTTACGATTTTGCATTTGTTGGGGACCTGGCTTACCTTGTACGTGGAGACGAAGTTCTTTACTTTTAATTACGCAAGGACCTTGTTGTGTGCCATCACTTTCGGATGGCACAATGCTGCAATCCTCCAGAAGACAATAACTGAAGCGTGTATGTTGCCCACCAACTTTGTGCCTTTACCACAGCCAGTGAGACTGTAACATATCGCTGAATTTTTGCACCCAGTGCTTTCTCTTTTTTCTGTCCCCCATGAGGAGAGAGAGAGGTTGGAGGGATGAAGAAGAGAGAGCGGATGGCAGTCGCAGTGCGAAGAGAGTCGTGAGCGGGGAGTGGTGGTGCAGACTGGTGGAGCTACAGATGGTTGGCTGCAAGTTGGAATGTGCTTCTCAGGGATTCCTAGCAGAGAGTCTTATTTTATTATTTTCTTTGTGTTTTTGTTCTCATCTGGGTGCGGGCAGAAGCCCCCAGTATTATGTCTCTTATACCCGCACTGGCACCCAATGAAAGGAATAGCTTTCCGTTTCCTTTTTTTTCGTCTTTACCCACGACCTTGTGCCGCCAAAAGAAGAGTAGTGGGCTGCATCACATCTGGCACCCAACGTGGTGCTCGATTACAGAATCTCGGTCACGGTCAGTCTCAGAAGTGTTGATTTAGGAACAGGGTTGTTGCCTCAATCCCAATCGTCTTACCTTTCCAGGGTCCAACCTTTTGCCCAGTAGTGAATTTCCTGGAAGACCTCGGGAAGAGAAGAATTAGAACCCTAAGTACTTTTCCTTTTGTCCTAAGAGATGTAGACCGCGTTGTTGAAGCCATCAACCGTGTGGGTTCAAGAGTTATCTAAATCGCAGGCGGTATCTTATTGTGAGAGGTTTGGGTTGGAATCTGAGGGTACGCTTGACCAGCTCCAGTCCAGACTAAGGGAGTACTGTTAGCAGCTGCCAACCGAAGCCACTCCCGAGGGATAGGAGGATAATTAATTGTTAGAACAATTACTGCGACGCATCGGTGATCTAACCGCTAGTAGTGCTAGCCGTCGGTCAAACGCCGGGGATCTAGCGAAGTTTGCCAGCAGAAAGGGATTCTCATTTTCAGGAGAGGAAGGTGAGAGCATAACCTCCCTCCTCGAGGAATGTGAGGAAGTCCAGACCTTAAATGGTGCATCAGAGGATGACATGTTGAGGCTTGCACCCGAAGTATTAACAGGGAAGGCTTTGCTTTGGTTCCGTGTAAGCAGAGCTTTGTTCGGAACGTTTTATGAGTTGAAGGGTGGTCTGAAGGAGGCATATTAACGGTTAGATTACGATATTAGGATGAGGAAGGATTTGTTTGTCCGAACCCAGGGGATCAGGGAGAAAGTCGTGGACTTCCTAACTTGCATCTTGGCCATAAATAATCGTTTAGCACGTCCCCTCCCAGAAAATGAACTAAACTGGCCAACAGGAACCTTCACCCAGATTACTTGGTTAGAGCCCCCGCATGACATTTCGAGTCCTTGAGGGAGTTACTGCTATTTGGGCGATCAGTAGAAGGGCAACAGGCTATAGCGGATTTTTACCGACCACTGCCAAGGCCTTCTGCCATGACCGAACCGGAGTTCAGTTTATACTCTAAAAGACCATCAAAGATAATTTTGATAGGAAAGTGTATTAAGTATCTAGAACATTCTTTTATACTTCATAACAAGTAATATAAAAGAGTTTAGATATATCAATGATTTGGCATATATTTGAGGGTGGATAACCAATTGGAAAACATATTGTACTTCCTCACCAAGTTAGTGATTGTCCTGCTGATCCACTATTACTCGGACTTCCATCACTCGTATCAGTGAAATCGAGTTGACATGGACTGGATGAAGAGCCAGAAGCAGCAGGGTAAGAGTAGCGACGGGAACAACCAGGATGTTGATTTCCAAGAAGTCAATGTGGAGATGGCTGAGGTACAAGATGCTATCAATGATCTAGCAGGGGTGGGGGCCACAGCTTCAGCAAAAACGTTCTTGCCTGCAGATGCAGCGAGGATCAAACAAATCATTGGAGCCAAAGCGACTATGCATACATATGGTGACATAGATATCGATATCAATGAAAGAGGAGCAGGATTTTTAGAACCTGTTTTTGAAGGTCTAGAAGACATAACCCATGATATTCATGAGATAATCAATGTAGAGAGTGCGTTAAAACTCACTCAATCACAAAATAACCCAGAATGGCATGACAAGTTTGTGGTTTAATGAGAACGAGACTGCGCCAACAAGGAAAGAGAACCAGAAATCTGAACCTAAGAAGACAGGTACTATCTCAAAGCAGCAGTCATCCCGAAATTCTCAGAAACCACAGTCTGTAAGCAAAAATATTTTTTTATACACAAAACACAAGGCCAACTACAGATGTGTCGGCTAGTGGCAATAGGCTCCCAGGGTGGAACCGTATAAACCAAAAAGATATGGATTCTAATGATGGCAATAATATTATCATTAATGAGTGGCAGTACTCAGGACATACAGTCATCTATGGAGGCCTTTTTTGAAGGGGCCTCTGATGACTGCAAGTTCTTCACTCTTAAGAGGTTAATTGCTAACTCAGAGGCAAACTCCATGGAATTAAAGAACATTGTTCAAGCACAGGCTCAATCCATAGGAGAACTTAAATCACTAGTGGGAGAGTTAATTAAGCAGACCAGAATGCTTACTATCCAAAGAAGTGATGCACAACCACAATCAATACCAAATTCAGAGGTATGAATATCTCTCGAAATCTCGAGATGAATCTCATGTTGAAAAGGGTGTATATTATAGTGGAGCTGCATCCTTGCCCAAGGAGAGGAACTGTATAATGAAGGAGACGAATACATAAACGATCACTCTCTACAAAGTGAAGCAGCTATGTATCCAAATCAAGAATAAAGAGAATGCTACAGAAAGAATGTGTCAATAACCCTTCAGAGGATGACAACTGCTCCAAGACCAGCTCCTAAGCAGATCTCCCAGCCAAGATGTCAGACCCTCTTGTTGACCTGACGGGGATAGATTGGAAGTCGAGTGCAACAGTAGCTAAGACCATAGCAACCATGCGAGTTGTGTTGAAAATATGAGTGAACAGGTGGCCCTTGCGGGTTTATTGGAGCCCCACCCTATGGCTAACCTATTATTTCCTCTTGTTTGTTGATGTTTGTACCCGTTGGCCCGTGGCGATTCCCTTACGCGCCGTGAAGTGCAAGCATGTCACTTAACACTTGGGCTCAGTGAGGTTCCCCGGAGATTATGATCGCCGATAACAGCCCCCAATACTTAGGCCGTGAACAAAGGGCAACCTGCGCCCTGTATGGCATCAAGCTATAGTACTCGGCTCCATTCCATCCCCAGGGCAACATTTGTGAACGGACGAACAAAACATTACAAACCATGCTGTTGATCTTTTGCGATGGTGATCATCATAAGGACAAAAGTATGTGAGACTTAATGTTCGCCTTGCGGTCCTCAGTGTCCGAGACGACCAGATAATCCCTGGGGATGATTAACTTCGGAGGCCGGAGGATTTATATAGGAGCAGCGACTATTTTCCAGACCCCATAGCCCTGCTCGATGACAAAGAGATTACCCCGCACAAAGAAAATAATTATCACCTCTTTTCATAGGAGGCTTTAAAGATAATGGGGATTCCATATCAGAAAACAACTGCGCATATACGGTTAGTGTTGGAAATGTTTAATAGGCTCATAATTGATATCAGGGAATTCTATGATGCTGTTGAAGAGTTGGGGATTATTCTGCCACAGTGGGCGATAATACAGCCAAATGAGAAGGAGCGCGAGATTAAGATCGAGGCTCACGACTTCTCGATCTTAACATTTGAGTGCCGCATGATGGCATCAACTTGTGAAAAGAACATATCAGACAAAGTCCTGCCATTGTTCGAGGAACAGTCAATGACTGCTTCCGGGTCAGAGCTGAGATATTAGATTGAATCTCTCTTAGACCTTCCTGATGGATGCAATCATAAATGAGTTTATTTCATGCTCGACCTCGAGCATTGGAACTATACCTTTTGTGAAGCAAATCTGACTGCTCTAATATCCACAGAAATGAAATTTTGGCATAAAGCATTTTACAATTGGGACCCGGATTTTTAAAGACTCATCACTATTCTTGGCAGGCAAGTGTGCTCCAACAGGATCCCCTGATCAATTCACCGCCTGGGACCATCACCTGGGTGGTAATCAGGAGCTATGCCAAAAATTATGGACCTTTGCAACAATGCTGATAATCCGTAAGGCCTTGGAGAGACGCAATATGGAGTACAAGGCAACAGGCGCAGGAGATAACCAGATTTTTGCCCTGTGCATCCCAACATCTGAGGATATTAACACAACTTGCAAGATCATCAAGGTGGATGGTGATCATCATAAGGACAAAAGTATGTGAGACTTAATGTTCGCCTTGCGGTCCTCAGTGTCTGAGACGACCAGATAATCCCTGGGGATGATTAACTTCGGAGGCCGGAGGATTTATATAGGAGCAGCGACTATTTTCCAGACCCCATAGCCCTGCTCGATGACAAAGAGATTACCCTGCACAAAGAATATAATTATCACCTCTTTTCATAGGAGGCTTTAAAGATAATGGGGATTCTATATCAGAAAACAACTGTGCATATACGGTTAGTGTTGAAAATGTTTAGTAGGCTCATAATTGATATCAGGGAATTCTATGATGCTGTTGAAGAGTTGGGGATTATTCTGCCACAGTGGGCGATTATACAGCCAAAAGCGAGGGAGAGTGAGATTAAATTCGAGGCTCACGACTTCTCGATCTTAACATTTGAGTGCCACATGATGGCATCAACTTGTGAAAAGACCATATCAGACAAAGTCCTGCCATTGTTCGAGGAACAGTCAATGACTGCTTTCGGGTCAGAGCTGAGATATTAGATTGAATCTCTCTTAGACCTTCCTGATGGATGCAATCATAAATGAGTTTATTTCATGCTCGTCCTCGAGCAATGGAACTATACCATTTGTGAAGCAAATCTGACTGCTCTAATATCCACACAGATGAAATTTTGGCATAAAGCATTTTACAATTGGGACCCGGATTTTTAAAGACTCATAACTATTCTTGGCAGGCAAGTGTGCTCCAACAGGATCCCCTGATCAATTCACCGCCTGGGACCATCACCTGGGTGGTAATCAGGAGCTATGCCAAAAATTATGGACCTTTGCCACAATGCTGATAATCCGTAAGGCCTTGGAGAGACGCAATATGGAGTACAAGGCAACAGGCGCAGGAGATAACCAGATTTTTGCCCTGTGCATCCCAACGTCTGAGGATATTAACGCAACTTGCAAGATCATCAAGGTGGATGATGATCATCATAAGGACAAAAGTATGTGAGACTTAATGTTCACCTTGCGGTCCTCAGTGTCCGAGACGACCGGATAATCCCTGGGGATCATTAACTTCGGAGGCCGGAGGATTTATATAGGAGCAGCGACTATTTTCCAGACCCCATAGCCCTGCTCGATGACAAAGAGATTACCCTGCACAAAGAAAATAATTATCACCTCTTTTCATAGAAGGCTTTAAAGAAGATGAAATTTTGGCATAAAGCATTTTACAATTGGGACCTGGATTTTTTAAAACTCATAACTATTCTCGGCAGGCAAGTTTGCCATACCAGGATCTCCTGATCAATTCACCGCCTGGGACAATCACTTAGGAGTTAATCAGGAACTATGCCAAAAATTATGGACCATTGCCACAATGCTGATAATCCGTTAGTTCCTGGATAGACACAATATGGAGTACAAGGCCACAGGTGCCGGAGATAACCAGATATTCGCCCTGTGTATCCTGAAGTCCATGGATGTAAATGCAAATTGCAAGATCATCAAGGAAGATATGGCCTAAGATTTTCATTATTATGGACTAATGTTGAAAGACACAGAAATGTATATCTCTAGCTCTCTCTTTAACTATCAGCGCTGTTACTACTACTGTTACTGTTACTATTACAAAGGGAAGAAATGTCCAAACAGCATAAAACAACTAAATAGGCTGCAGCAGGGGGGGTCTATTGCAATAGCAATGAATGGTGGTATCACCATTAATGCTCTGTCTCATGATCCATGGATAGGTCCAGTAATGGCTTACATTGAGGCTTTTGTCCAGCTATTCTAGTTGGTCGAAAGCACTCTATATTGCTCCAGATGTTGGGACAGTACTCAGTGACTTCTCTTCTGTAATTGGTATGTTACCATTTATACCTCTACATTGCTTCTTATATTCCAGGCACATTGATACTCTATCAGAGTCATTAGCCTTACTTAATGAGATGTGGAGGAAGTTTCCTCACTTGCAAAGGACAATCAAGGCTCTGTGTACAATCACCCTTGGCCCTGTTGTCACAACTACTGATCTCCAGCTGGTGTTATCTCCCCAGTCACTGAATGTGGTGCAACCTGAAACACTGGAGGCCAAGATCAAGAATGAAGTTGAGGCGTTTATAAAAACATCCAAAGTGAGAGCTTAAAAGTTATTTTGGAGACATTAAATCCATCTGATCAAGAAGGACTCGCTACCAGACTTCTACATACTTGACCACTAAACATGTCACTATTAAAAGCAATGTACGAGGCATGCTATGTAGAGGTCACCCATTATTACATTTTTTACCCTTTAATACGCCTCTGGCAGCTCGCAGGGTATATATCTAAATCTAAAGGGGTGCAATGGTTGTAGAAAAAATTTGGGGCATCACTTTCTGATGAAAACTCTTGCCACCAAATCTGTCAGAGACTTAACGTCCTAATACTAAAGTCAAGGTCACTGACATCATCTTATTAAAACAGCTCTTGACCAAAAAAGCCTCAACTGCCCCAAAATTACTAATAAATTAGGAATATCTGTGCCATTTCATTACCCCATCATCAATACCTAAGAAACTTATAAAAGACAAATACTGAAAAGGACAGAGGTTTTGCAAGAATGTGTAATTCCAGAAGATTCTGCCAAAATCGGCAAAATATGTATATGAAGAGTAATCAGGAGAACTAAATGCCGGAATGTGCTGTACAAAAACATGCTTTGCATGATGACATTTCAATAAAGGAAGAGATATCAGAAGATATCACAACAGATGTTGATGAAGTAAATGTATAGTATATAAAAATGTAATATGTAAGAAGAATCTCTTCATTAACTTAGATATATACTTTGCTTTTGACAGATAAAAATTACAAGATGCAGGGAAGAACGCAAAAGAAACTAAAAAATGCTAGCAAATTGGATGAAAAATACCTCCAAATAACTTCAATCCTCCAGCCACAGTTGGTACAACAGTATGTATGGGTCAAAGTTCCAGATGTAGACAGAGGCAGAGGAAATTCATGCCTAATATTAGCATAAGCCAATGAAAGAACTTAAGGTGAACATTTTAAATTAGGAACAATAATTGGCAGTCTTAAAAACTTGTCCTCAAGAACCCCATTCAATATATGTCCTGAGTCATTAACTTTAAAGGAAAATTTATCTGCAAAAGAGTTGCCACTCAAAAAAGTAGCAAATGAATAATCCTTTGAAACAGGTTTCCTCGTTGAAAAGGCTGGGGCTTGCCGGCGGGATGTGCTGGCCAATGCGCAATACTGGAGAGCCTGGTTGCTGTAGAGCCAGGTCTGAGCCTGCTTTATGCTGAGTAGTGGATCCGGTTAGCCCGGAGGTACTAGCCATGGTATTTGGCTCGGTTGCCAGCGGTGGTGTGGTCGGCTGAGAGGGTGCAGCGTGTTTTCTGCTCCGCAAGGTGCGTAAAGATGCTGGCGGAGTAGGCATTAGCGCGAGAGATAGCGATGATGATGATCTGGGAGTACACTCCCCGCAGCACCGTCCAGCCGATCTAGAGTTAAGACTCCCCTCCCAGTCCTACCCTCACCTATACATACCAAATCAGCCTAATGGCGGCTGGTCTTGTTAAGTGTAAATGCAAAACGGAGTGTAATACTACAAAATAACATGTGTGTAAGAAAAAAGTGACTCCAAATACCACCCCAGTTCACCTTGCTGCAAGAAGCAATTGTGTCTTCATGTAAGTTTCACATTTTTTTGTGCAGTAAAGTAGACTTCCTATTTTTTTACCATATCCAATCCAAATGCAGTCTTCAAAAGACAGGTCTGAAGTTCTGTAAAAAAATAAGAACATCAATTAGTGTGTATCCTATATATTATTATATGATTAGTTATCTATTATACTATTAATATATCCAATTTAACTATTACGTTATAATATTAGTATATCCAATCAGTATCTATTATATATAGATGCTTCTCCGGATTCATTCATGTATCCATATATATATATATATATATAGAGAGGATACAAACTCACAGCCTAAACCACTAGAGTGATTGAGTTGAAATTTTTACGACATATTGGCCATAACGTGTAACTTCCAGAAAAATTGCGATTTTGAACTTCAGTGTCATGGGTTCGATTCCAGAGAGCCCCAAAGTCCCGATTTTTCCCGTTTAAATACATTGCTTTGATTTTCGGGAATTTTTAAAAAATACTTGCCGGGAAGGTAGGGCCTTTAAACTCCAGGAGCCGATATATATGGTCATGATCTATCGAAAACATAAATGAGTTTTACGGAAAATATCCTGGGTTCGATGCTAGGTCGAGGCAAAAATCGGCCGTTTAAAATGCATTGTGGCGATTTTTAAGATTTTTTTTGGACCCTTTTCCGATGGCATAGAAACTTAAAATTCGGCATGAGGTTAGATACTAAAAAAATATATCATAATCGAATTTTACATATTCGCTGATGGTCCTTGGTTCGATCCCAGAGGGACATTTAAATTCCTCAATACATTTCTTACGGAGATAACGGAAATAAATTTTAGGTACCTCCCGGCATGCTATCGACTTCAAACTTTGCATGATAGAAGAGCAAGTCTTCACAAATCAAACTATGCATTCACAGCTATCAATGTGTCCTGGGTTGGACACCAGGTGTCTCTGCAATCAGAAGTTGATCCGATATTTATGAATTATTTTGAAACCTTTTCCAATAATATAGAAACTTGAAATTTGGCATAGAGATTGAGATAATTAATAACTTTCAGAAACATTTTTTTAATTTTAGAGGTTGTCCTTGGTTCGAGTTCCGAGAGCCATTTATATTCGTGAACATTAGAGCGTCTTTTGAGGCAGTTTTAGCCAATATTTATGCTTGAATTTTCACACATAATTAGAGATGGTGATCTTCTATTGTGTTTCATAGTAGGTTTACCAGTAAGACCCGGGTTCGATGCCAGACGATGAAATTTCAGCGAATTTTAAGAAAAAATTAAATCATTTTTTATTCTTATGAGGACCGTCCTGATGTGATGCCGATATGAAATTAGTATTGCCAATCTGCTTGCAGTATGCAAGCTACATTTTACTCGTATACTATATCTACCAAACCTTACATCGGCTAAAAATCAAAATGTTTCACAGCACATCAAAATCACAAATTCATCTGTAGCTATCCTTAGATTCTATCAGTATGAAAATTTAAATATGGCAAAATCTGATTAACTATTCATTCTAACGATGTATGGATAGAAATTTAAATCTGTCATAGAATCTGTGAGGAAGGATGAAGTTCACATATTATGGTATTTTTATTACAAATTTAATTTCTGTATTATAATGCTCAGTTGAAAATGGTTTAAGGATATACTTTACTTTGACAAACCATATAATAAATTATACAAAACCTTCACCAGCATTTAAAATACTGATTGGAGTAAGATTTGGATTGAGAAAGCTTAAAATTTAAGTTTCATAATAATACACCTCATGGTGCTAAATTGCAATTATGCTTATTCTTCAGATACGTTGATAGGCTGATTTGGCTAGGAGTCGAATCAACACAGCTGCCAACCCAACCATCTCTGATTTTCATCAAATTCGGTGTGTTCATTGCACATCACATGAGAATATAAAACACCAAATCACAGAATTGCATTACTAGTAGGAAGAAAGTAATGGCCACCAAAAGTTCTGATATTTTGTAGAAAATTCAACAAACACTGCTGACAAAAATGGCTGTAACCTCTATTCTAATAGAGATAGAACTGTGAGACAGGTTATTTTGAGCAGAGCTTGGAACAAGCTTTCAAATAATATGCAACATGACCATATTCAATCAATGTAATTAATTAAGGTGAGTGACTGTGACCTTTGATCTTGAATATCTCAAAACACCACACCTTCAGAACTTCTGGAAAAAAATATTTGCTTCATCATCTTACACCACACAACATAGTAAAAAAGTTGGGATGACATTGGGATTAGCAGTTAAAAATTAATAAGTGCAGCCATTTAATATAATATATGGCCTAAATCAAGTACTAGTTAATATGTTAATAATAATTTAATTAGCAATGAAGTATCAACTATAACATACCAATAACTATCAATAATAAAATATCCTTAAAGAAAAACACTTCATAACTTCCACAATTTGTGTTTCTGTGTACTTCATGTGTCATTGTGTAGACATCATTGGGTGTAGTCAACATGTTGACAAAACCAGGCAACAGAAATATATATTGAGGACATTAATAGGCATTTTCTTTAAAATTGTTTTCTACAACATCCCACCACAACTTTCATTATTACATTGATAAAGTGAAGATTAGCGTTAAACTCGTATAGATATATGTGTTTCAACATTGGGCAAGGTTTTAAAACCATGTTAGAACAAATTTCTATTTTCATGTAACTAACTGAATTGCAATGTTAGTAGTTTGAAAGAAACCCAGCCCATAAAACAAAATATGTACTCCTCGACTTGAATAACTCCGGTAGGGCAAACATAAGCTATACGATGCAAAAACAACAAGGGAAAAATTATAATTGATAATAATGTTACGTACACTTATTCAAGAAATTCATGATGGCCTGGTTACTCACGAAAAGTTACTGGACTCGAATACAATAGCTCTGACTTAAATGTAATTGATTACAAGTATCAATTATTTTCCAAAAAAGTTATTGATTACGATAACTAGTAATTACTTTGGCAATTCGCAATGAGCTTTGGAATTAAATAATCAGGACTCTTACATATTACTTATCTCTTATAATTTACATATTACTTGATACCTCAATAGCTTAGTTTAAATAACCGTTCCTTAAATTTTAATTTCAACTGAAGCTTTGAATTTGTTTATTTTATAAAATCTATATCTATAAAATTGTTGATCAAATTTTTATCAATAAGTTTGTCTTGCCGTTTCTTACTTATCAATACTACATCTGATACTTTATCAATCTACAATATGATATGATATCCCTCATTGGATATTATGCCTTAACTTTTTATGGCACTTCCTTCATCACTAGATATTGTAATAAAATCTGAAGTATTGTTTTCGAAATAATGGTGACAATGACTTTTTTAATAAAATAATATTTAATTGTTAAACCATTATAGACACCACTATTAGATCACTGGAACTCATTGTTCACCATGCATCATTGGGTTCAATGGTAATCAAATTTGTATTGCTAATGTAAATCAGCGAGATTATTCAATCAAAATGGTATTCAAGTTTGTTGGCAAAAAAGCTAATGAACCGCAAGGCAATTTGTAATTTATTTCAAAAATTGAACTAATATTACCAGCCGTGGTGGCCGAGTGGTTAGCGTGTTCGCAAGGTATCGCTACAACCCCACGTCCCCCGGTTCGAATCGGAGTTCGAAGTCGGATTTTTCCGGTTAGGGAATGTTCTTGTGTGATTGTTGTTGTTAACACCTTACTGTAAAATGGATGTTTGTGGGGTACATGAAAAATATATAATATATCGTTACACAAGGCAATTTGTACTTCGATCGTTCACAACATTGAACTCGTACATTTAATTGTATCGTTTCATATAATGGTAAATTTCTAGATTCACACAGATATTATTTTAAGAATTGGACTCAACTTATAATATATTTCGCATTCATACAAAATTGTATGCGTTCTTAATAAATATCATAGATTTGACTATGATCCGTTAAAAATGCAAAAGAAATCAAAGTTGATAAGTATACTTACGGCATTAAATAAGAATGCTACTCCAGACAATACCAAAAAATATTCTGTAATTCCCATTGTTTATTAAAAAATGCGTTGATCGAAGTACCTCGAAAACCGACGCTCAGGGTACACTCCCACTAAACTTCGACACAGCTACATAAAGGGTCCTACATCTTAATGAGCAGGAATCGCATAGAATGATAATTACTCTTTCTGGTGGGTAAAAGCACAGAACACCAATACTAATAATAAGATAAAATTGCCTATTATGACTTCGTTACTCTCGTAAGCGTCGCTTTGTGCCCCAAAATCCGCCAAAACTATTACGTCGCATACAATAAGAAGCATGATTGGACAAATCGCACACGAGTTCGATATTCAGTTTTCATGGTTTTCATTGGTTTTCATCTTTAGCGTTTGGACGGGAAGCGTTCAAAATGTGGTTACAACTCTAAATAGCAGTTTCATGAATTAATGAAAAGTAGAGTGATGTAATATATGTCAATACATTAGTGAGTAACATTTCATGCTACCAGATTCTGAGGAATGGAATATATTTATTTGTCATTTGGTACAGGATAGAGAAAAATGTATCTTTCATCTACTAATGTCACAGTTTTGATCATGGCTATGATGAAATGAAAGCTATTGATGTATGAGTGGATAATAGCACTGACCAAGGTATCTCTTTATGGAGTGACAGGAAAAGTGTTACTCAGTGAGTGAGAGAGTGAGAGTCATTTTGCTTCACTTGCTTGGATATGTTCCACTTACAGTATTCTGGTCTAGTGAGGAAAGTGAGGATAAACTGCAATATTCCTCATCCTGCCTGTTAAACCTCATTCCTCTTTGCAAGTTCTTAGTAACTTATGTCAGAACGGTTGAGGCACCAACAGGCCTTCAGGCTGTATACCTCACAGACTTAATGTATGAAAGTGCTCTCTAAGGATGCTGTCAATGTTCGCGATGGTTGGGCATTTGTAGAAATAAGAAAGTCTCAAAAGAGAATGAAATCTTGTTGAAGAATAAGTTCTCTGGATTTAATTTAAGATTGAATTAATTTTATTTAATGTTTAGGTGGGCATTACAACGTAAGATGACCAAAATGAAGTATAAATACTGGAATTGCTCAGATAATACTCAATTAGAATGTATAAAATCAGAGGTTCTTATGAGCTCCAGGTTTGGGGAGATAGAATATCTGAGGATGAATGAAATCTAAACAAAGGATGTTAAGCTAGATAGTATGAATGAATTGAATGATTGGTAATCAAAAATTTATTATGAAAATATAGTAGTAATGAATGCTCCTTGGAAGAATCATTTCCAAGAAGGTAGAAATAGATGGAGAGCTAGATAAAGGTTAATTCCAATAAAAGAGCATCTGTATCGGATCAGTGATACAATAACATTCATTACAGTTGAGGAAAATGGTGTTGTATTTAATAGTATGCTTGCAACCAGCTTGATATAGTGTTGGCTGCCATGGGTGAAGCTTTGGGTGAATTGAGTATGCCCAAAATGGGTTAACATGCAGGGTAAATAATGGAGAACCAGAGGTAATTATTGGTAAATGTAAATAGATGTACACAATTTTAATAGAAAAAACTGTATGCAATGGTGGGATTCATTTCATACCAGTTTGGCAATCCTATGAAAATTGAATAACATATTTGGTTAAACAAGTTCCTAAGTCTACCACAGTGGTGTAGTGGAGCGGGAACACGTGGGAACAGCATTTCCCACACTGGTTTTCCACAATAAAAAATATCCAATTTATAGCTAAATATTGAATTGGTATAAAAGACTCAATGTTATTCAGCGAGCTCAGATACAATCTAATTCTATGCTCTTGGCAATTGTAGGCATTACAGGAAATCATATAATTAGGACTTTTCTTATAATTTGACAAATATATTTAGTGTTCCCACACTGGAATATTTGCCACTACATCACAGGTCTACCGATACATATAGAACAACTTATGTAGAGGCACTAAAATCTGCTCAATGAGAATATAAAATCAGTGAGAATATAACTTCAGAGTTGGGTCATGGCATAGCTCATTTAAATTACATTTTTCAGTTTTGTAAAAATATTTAATTTAGGATAATAAGGGATTGTATTGTGGATGAATTCAAAATTTGTAACCATCTAGGACTGACCCCATGATAAGTTAAATCAATATATCACTTTATATGTGCAGATCACATATTGGGATCATATTACATGAATAGGCTGAGCCAATGACTTTTGTGGTTTAAGCTGGTAAGTTGTCACGATCTGCCAGAGTGAAAAACGTACATTGCAAGATGTCCAACTCAGATTTTAGCTGCAAATTTTGCATACACAATAGCGTAGTGACACCGAGTTTTTAGGCTCCAATCTACTAATTTTGAGCAGGAATTATACTTTGAAAGTCTCAAGCAAATCTGTGCTATAAACATATGGTGTTCCTCTAATTTGACTTAGGCTATGAGGAAAGCATAGAGATATGCTTTCCAATTTTTCAACATAAGCTATCAAACCAATTAACAATTTTCTCCTTTAAATTTATTTTTGTCTCACACTGATCCTGTTATAATTGACCTTAAAACATTACAAATAGGAAAGTGACATTTACTGTACAAAAGTTTATGCTGAACTGCAGAAACTCTCAAATCTTATGGATATCTCAAAATAATTCTAATGCACTGCACAAGGCACAAATTAGCTAGCTTACTATTTTCAATTATGGTATATACTCGATTCTTACATTTTACTTTACCTGATGATGTCTATAGATTAGTTGAAACTGGTCGTATTTTTTTTAACATAATTTGTAGAATGATAACAATATGTTTTCATTTTTTATGAATTCCACATAGTGACGGTTAGCACCATTCAACATAAGCTCCCTAGCCACCCATATTTCTCATTTTTCTATTACCTAATACTTGAAATCTCCTTCGTCTACCGTGACTTTATGAAAGTATTTCTTTTTAGATAAAATCAAATATGAGGTTAGCTAATCAATTGTTTCTTTAAACAACATCCTACCCGCAAAATCGTGCTAAGATCTTTATTTTTTTTAATATCACCTCTTTTGTACTGGAATTTGTTTCTGGCAACCCAACTCGAAATCCAGTCACATGTTTTTAAACACTGTAAATGTTGTCAATTTTTTTCATTTAGGATAAATACAAGCATTTAATGTCATACCATCTTCAATAATAGCACAAGGCTCAAACGGAATTTCCAATCAATTTGGAGAGCTTTGGTGAAATCTGGAATTCAAAAATTACAACTTTAGAATAGAGGTTCATTAAAAATTTTTCAACCATTGATATAATGATCTCAATATACACTCCATGATATATCTTTTTCTGATTCTACAATGACTACTTTTAATCAGTTTAAATCGGTATATTTGAAACATTTTCTATACACATATGTACATATATAATTCGGTCGTCTGAAAAATTCTTTTCTTCATCAATATCATGGATGGATTTTCAGTGCCAACACAGAAGTTCCAAAATATTTGTTAATTTTAGAGTTTTATTTTCTATGTAGATTAAAAGATGACTGACGTTATATTATACACCTGAATTTCCAAAATCGTAATTGCGTAATGGATAACAGGAAGTTTCAAGAGCAATTTGAAAACACGTATAAGCGTGGTAGTGTTGTAATCTTGTTATCTTATTAAGACTCGTTACAAAAGGAGGAAAATATGTGTGGTGTGGTATGCCAGAAGAACTCTTGAATGCTAAAACACTTCGATTTGCAGTAGACCATCAATTGAAGGGTGACGTTGAAAAAGAATGACTAAATTAGTTTTGCTGCCAAATCCTCACAAGTTCTTCATCAAGGATGACTCAGTTTTAGGCTCTCTTCAATCCTGGTCAAACCCGACAGCAAACTAGTGCGATAGAGCACCACCCTGTTGGATGTAATAAACCATGACATGGACTCACGCAAAACTGATTTGAGCTTTATGTTTACTTTCTTTAATCAATTAAAATATACTGTCAAATTGAACATTTCAAATCAGTACTTGAGATAAATTTCAAAGAAACTGAAATCATTCAACTCTATTCGTTTTCAACCTACCTGGCTAAAGAGTGAGCAGTTGAAAAAATGCATTACATAAAAAATTGACTTGTGATTACTGCTGAAAGTTAGATTGAAAATTTATCTGAAAACTTTTCTTGAGAGATTTATCAAATATTGGAGCATAGTAGAAGTAAGAAAGAGGAACATGTGCTTCAACCCATTCAGAGATAAATAAAAAAATCTGTACCAAGAAATCTTTTAATAGGTGTTTTGCCTTTGTTAACTGTGGTACAACATTCTGACAGTGAAATGAATGATCAGAAATGATGGGATTGGGCTAATAGAAAGATATTTAAAAAATGGATTTCTTCAATTATCATATAATTCTTGAGAAAACATTGAACCGTAATATTCGTCAACTTGCTTAAATATGTTTAAAACTATAACAAAAATTTGAAAATTAATCCGCATACAGTCTACTAAAAATTCTATTCATGACATATTGACGATAATTTTGGTTTCATTCAAGTTTATGCAGAACATTCTTTGTATGTCCGAAGTAATTAAGAAGGTGTGTCAATAATTTCAATGATTTTAGGTATCACAATAACCAGAAAAACTCAAAAGACAAAATATGAAATCTTCACACTGTCCTCGTATTCCAATATAACTTTTACACAACAAAATCAACAACGAACAACACTTCACCTTTTTTAAACCATTTTTTAACTAAGAGAAAAGAATATCAAACAATAACCATTTTCATATACTGTGTACGCAATCTTATAGGGTATACCAATAACAATTAAATTAAATTTTTTCTTAATTTATCTTTGTTTGAAGGATTATAATCCATTTAGCTTATTATAAATAAATCACTCTGCAATTGTCGATTCATTTTGGATGTGAAGATTTTCAAAACCATAATAATTGACCAATGTTTAAATAAATTCGGCAATGTGGATTTCCGCTCTTCAATATTTATCGTAAAATTTTCAGTAAAAAATTTCTAAACGAACAAAAAGCAATTTCACCCAACCCCTTCGAAAGTAAAATCAAAGCAATTGCACTTCAACACAACAAATAACATTACTAACTGAAAGAACATACCCGGCCAAATTCTTTATTTGGTGAAATTGCATTTTTCACATTCATTCGGAAACTGACAACGCGGAAATTTTTTTAACGTGAACCTTTAACATTATATTGCACATTTAACGTTATCTCCGTAAGCCAACAATCAGAATGCATCAAATTTTAGAGCATAATGTTGGCCATTACTTTGATTTTGCAAGCAAATTTACTTCGGTTACCATTTTTAAATAGTAACCCTCACATTAATACACACACTAAAGGCTCTGACATTAAGAAAAACCGAATGAAATTCGGTGAACATTACAATCTCTAAAAAAATTCAATATAATCTTAATTACTAATAACTGATCTGCTAGGTTTCTTGAAAAGGTGAACTGTGTTTCGGTTCAGCCATCGAGCCGGTCCAGTACCAGAACACATGTTTCCATAGTACATGTTCTACAATCATAAAATGAAACCTCTTTGAGTTTAGACTGCCTCGGATGAATTCATGTAAATGAGATATGAACATTTTTGATGTCATGAATGTCTTACTTGAAGATGATTCGGGGGAAGCAGTTTTATAAATCACTTGTCAAACTCATCTGTTTTTCTGATATGCACCTATGAGCACCAATTTCCAATACATGCTCCTCCAAACACTGTGCTTTTGAGTCTTCAGGTTTTTACTACCCACATTTTCCATGAGAAGAAATAAAAGCTTCCAGGAGTCATTACTCGTCCTCATTTCTCATTAGAATGTCTCCTCCTTGGTAGCTTCAGCATAAGTAATCACCTGTCCTTCTATCTATAGCACTTGATTTTTTGTCTCTCAGCAGTCTATTGATTGAGATAACACCACCATGATGGGCAACAGAATAAAAGTCATCCTACTTCATGAAGAACGCATTTTGCACCCACTAATTCGGCAACGAACGTGCCCTTTTGAAACAGCGGTGAATGCCTTCCTTCCGCAGATGGCTTGCAGCGCCTCCAAAGACCTCCATCAGCAATATCGGAAGCGTTCACTGTGAGATCTCGTTACCTTAAGACGCGGTGGAATACCAATTGGGTGCTGGAGGACCTTTGTTTACTGCCGAATGGTACAGGTGGAAACCTGCAGCTGCTGCTGCGGAAAGGTGATGATGCGCGTAGAACCCGTGGGAGTTGTCGACAACGTATGAAGCCTGGTGGCCGTGATGGGGGTGATGCGATGGCGTAGGGGGTGGAAGGGGTCCTCCGGGAGGAGGCGGAGGGGGAGGTTCCGTGGACATGGCAGAATACGCGTGCGGTTTGAGCGGGAGGCGAGGGGCCTCGTGTGCGGGGGCATAGTCGGGGAAGCACCCCTGAGTGGCCGCCTTCTCCCTGGGCGACACGGATGAAGGTGGAGTTATAGCTGCCGCGGAGTGGAACTCGGGACCGTATCCCTGGAAGGATAGGGGGGAAAACACGTCCCCTAAGGGACCCGGAGGCTGCTGCGAATAGCTACCGTCCGTACCACCTCCGGGAGAAGGTTCGCCATAGAAGGGGCCGTGGGGGTGCTGGGACGTGGCAGCCGTCACGATGGGGGCAGAGTTAGGAGAGGAAGCCGCCGTGGGGGAGGGGGCTGAGGTTGGGGAAGATGCGGAGGCGGGTGATGACAACCTCCCAGCGGCAGCAGCGGCGGCGGCAGCGGCTGCGGCTGCTGCATGCGCCTGTACATTGGCGCGGATCACGCTTTCCCTGTTGGCGTACAGCTGCCTCAATAGAGCTGATGCCGGGAGCGTCGGTGGTGGAGGGTTGCCGCTCCACTGGATGGTTCGCTGGTGTGGGGGAGGGCCGAGGGAGGGGTAATGCGCCGGGTGGTGCTGGTGCAGACCTCCCTGCTGCTGCTGTTGCCTCACCAGGAGGGAATCTGCCCCGAAGGCCCCCGCGGCGGACGGCGGTGGTGCGTTTGGTCCCGGGGAATCAGAGGTCGGCAAAGGAGAGGCTCCGCGTTCCGCTCCCGGAAGGTGTTTGGACATGGCGTGCTCCAGCGCCCTCACTCCCACTCCCTCGGCGCCGACGGTTGGGGCACCCGTGACTTCGGATGAAGATGAAGAGCACTCGTACTGCTGGGCGCCCTCGAGGAAGGCTGGGGCCGCGGCGATGGTGGAGAGGCGGCTGTTGCCTGACTCTGGGCTGAGCGCTAGACGCTTTGCGGCGCTGTCGTCCGCGTCCCGTCTGCAGGGGGCGTCCGATGGATCGCCGACGTCGTCGTCATCGCAAGAGGAGGCGTCGTCGCAGCGGCGAGCCCAGCGGCGCTTCCGGTCTCTCCTGACGGCGTCTCTGGGCCTCGCGCTCTCCAAGGACACCAACTGAGCGGGAGATAAGGGCTCTTCTTTCATTCCCGCGACTGGTACATTCGAGCATACTTTCATTTTTAATGCAATTTGCTTGTTAAAATGTCGGCTCCATTTAAATATAGCCAATACATTAGGGACAAAAGAATAAACTAAAATAAAAATAAGAAATTTGCCCCGAGGAAATTTATACAGAGTAAATAAGGAGGAAGAGAATCAGAGGAGAGATAAGTAAGGAATGAGAAATGCTGTTAGGCACGAAAGGCAAAATCAGAAAAAGATGACTTTGGGTAACCCATGACTATATATTTCCCATTGTATATTATTTTTATCAAAAGAAATTTTATGCAATCATTTCTCAATCCCAGAAATGAGAAGAATGAAGTTGGCAAAACTCCTGAGATAAAATTTGAGTTCCAACGAAATGTCTGAAGGAATAAATTTGGTTAAAAATTAGTAGTGAATTTCGCCATTTAAAACGATGATGATGCCAGTATTACGAAAATGTCATAACATAGTAAAGTTCAAGTGAGCATTTTGAATCCAGAACTGTAAAGACCGATGTTTTGGATGATTTCTGTTCAGGTCGCATTTCCTATGAATGTATTAACAGCAAGGAGATTCCATAGGCTTAAGCCAGAGTAAAAGTTTGATGAAATCATGAGAATTTTTCGAAAAATTGAGAAATGAATATTTGGTTAACTTTTCTATGAACTTACAAGTCAGATAAGTCGTTCATATGCCATCAATTTCTTGTAATTCCAAGTCTTAATGGAGCTTGGATTGAGAGCCCTTTCTAAAGCGTAGAGATGGTAAAAATACCGTGGGGTGGAATTAAATTATAAGACGATTTGGAAAAATAAAAAAATCAGCTGGGTGGAGAAATTAAAACATGGAATCAGCAGAGAGTTTGCTTCTCTTTGACAAAAAACCGGTAGGTCCAAGTAAATCCATGATCGACCCTTGAATTTACCAAAGATATAAACCGTTTCCTAGGCTCCCGGTGTTAGTTTTTAAGAATCGTTTCATTTACTGCTTAAACAGTACCTCATTCTGAAGGCGTCCTTTACCTGGTTCGCAGTAGACTCGGCAGGTGGGGTTAGCATCTGAGGGTCCATTCGCCTTCCGTTGTCGCTGCCTCCTCCCCCTCCACCCGCGTCCTCCTCCTCCAGGTTCGAGGGAGGCGGAGGGGGAGGAGGAGGGGGAGGGGTCGCACCCCTGCGGGGGCCTTCCACACCTCCGGAGCCTCCGCCCCTTCCGCCTCGTCCACTGCCACCTCCACTCCTGCGGCCCTCTGCAAAACACCAAAAACACATTTGTTATTTCACAATTGTAACTTTATGTTATCGGTCGACCGCGGCGAGGGTTGTCATCAATCAAGAGGTTCACAACCCGCGGCCCTCGATAGCTAAGCTAAACATTTCTAGTATTTCTAGAACCTTAGTAAAATATTGTCTTTCTAATTTCGTGATTTGCCATAAATTGTAATTCATTATGCTTTCAAAAAGTAAAATATACTATAGTTTACGGGTGGTGAGCCTATGGCACTCGTGCCCAAGTTGGGATGCTAGAGAATATTTTGTCACGCCTAACTCTTGAGGATTGAGACACGTTTAAAGACGATTGAAACGCTACGATCCCAACGAGCAATATTCACATACAATGCATTTTTTCAAAACAACTTCGAAAATAAATTTTGATATATCTAGTTTGATTATGAAATGATCAAGACTCTGTAGTGATAGAGATTTTACTATGTTTTTTTAAGTTCAAATAAATCACAATCTCTCTCCTTCCACAAAAATATACTTACGAAAACCCGATTGGTTTCGATGGTTCTCCCTCATCATCAGACTGATAACTGATGGATAAGTTCCATCAAGAATGGCCAGAATTGATTGATAAAAAAACTCGTCGAATCGGGGAATTTACTTATCTCTTTTAAATTTTGGTCAATGATTTACGAATAATGAAGTTATGTGTAACAATTCATCGAATTTTATCATCTAAACTAAAGAAAGCTGAGTGATTTCAATTCAAACAAAGCATTTATGTCCAATGAACAATCGTCAACTATTAGTGTTCTCCGAATTATCACCGTTTTGAAGCATAATAGGCATGAGAAGTAGGTAAACGTGATTAACTCTGGAGATCTATAAATAAATCATATATGTTATAAAGGGACTTGAATTATAACGAAAAAGGCCATCTGCAAATATGTTTGACTGCCAATGAATGCTGGTATTTTCTACTGAGCCTTACCCTCGCCATACATTGAAGGTTGGCTCTCACCTATGAGGTTTAAAAGGTTTAAATTTGCCTTATTCAAAGTATTTACTTAATTCCTCGTTTCTAACGGTACTGTCACTGTCAAAACATTCGGTTGGAGACACACGCTCTATTCCACTCACGCTATTACGTTTACTTGGTCACCATGCGCTCGGTAATTGCGTCAGAATGGCGCTGCACTGCATGAGTGATCCCAGAGCGCATGCCCCATAGAAATGTCCAAAGACTGGCAAAATGGCTCAGGGACGCTGTTTTAAGTTTAGGCGCTGAAAGTGGAATGCATAATTCAAGGGCCGTTGGCAAGGGCGCCAAGAAGAGGAGGCGCGTGGCTTCGAAAGCTACCTTCTCGGAATTCTGCGGGGCCATCTCGTGGGTGGCCAATCCGATCTCGCGATCGACGAGACGTGCATCTCCGTGGACGACGGGAAGCCAAACTGACGAATTTATTGCGGAATCCTGAACATTGCCGCCCTATTCATGAGGCGTTTTGACGGTTTTGCCGGATAACTGCTATCTTTCGCTGCGTATCCACCCTCGTTTTGTTTACATTCCTGTTTAGAAATTTCCCGAATTTCCTTCTGAATCTAACAGGGGTGGCAAACAGAACAGCGGTCGCATTCGTCGCTAATTTTTGCGCTGCTATGTGTGGATTCGATTGGAATTGTGTCATAAATTGTTATGGGCGATATATTAGCGTTATGGTTAGTATAGACAAATCTGGCTACAACTGCTTTAATAATAAATGGATTTTTATTATACCCTTTGGAAAGCCACATAAAGGTAAAAGTAAATACTGTTGAGCTCTTTAACGTTCACTATTTTATATTAGTTTCCACAGCTATTTTTTGTACCGAACTATCTTATAGCCTAATAATTTGCATTTTTTATCCTTTTTCTACTTTTCTTCTTATGCAAACATCTCTATTGCTTTATATATGTAAATGCGCATCTGTATTGTTTTACCTTTCATATTTGTCTTAACCTGATTTCTCTTTAAAGATTTGCTTAACCATCTGTAGATTTCGTCGGTGTTTCACGCCCCCCTTTGCAGGTGTTTTCCTGCTACGGTTTTCCTAAGTGAAACCCTGGGGTTTAACCACAAAAAGAAATTATATTGTGTGTACTTTTTCCAATCTACCTCTTTCTGAAACAGGTAATATGACGAAGGGTTAGATGTAAGAAGAGACATATTAGTCTCAATCTCACATAAATAAAAATCGCTTGTTATTATAAATACGTACTATTTTCCCACAATATTTACGTAAGGCCTTATTAATGACCAAAGAATTTCTTCCTGTTTTAAATTATGAAACTCCTAGCTATGAAATCTATGAAGTTTATGCAAAGGAAGTGTGGGCAATGCTTTCACATAATCACTGGGAGTAATCCTCATGATTAAACAGTCTTTGCTTTAAGTACACAAGCTTCCTTGGCCTTATTGATATAAATCCCTAGAAAAAGCAGAATTATTTTCTACAAACGCACTTAAGCTTTCGGAATAGTATTGCAAAGCGCGTACATGTGATGCAAGCATAAATTTATTTTTTAGTCAAAATTTTAAATTCACTTATCAGCCAACCAGAACGATATACAAGGGCAAATTTCATTTTAAGTACTATCATATTTTACATGAAAACATGTTTTAAAATATTTCTGAATTTTTATATATTTTCTATTCTTAACTTCGTCATTGTCTCAATCATTATTTTTATTGGGGTCTTGAAGTATCAAACCAAATAGGCAAAATCAACAGCATACATACATGCCCTGATAGGCATGGTAACCTATGATTAACCTATGGCTAATGATACGGAATGGATATCATATTATGCGAATCTACTGCTTACTAAAATCAAATTCAATCGATCCTCTAATCCCAATATATATTTTAAACAAATGGATTTCGTAATCTCGATTGCCTAGTATTATTATTAACAATCATTCCTGTTAAAGAGAACTTGAATTTTGGCGTACTATTAAAAGTGCATCAAATTAAGTATTTTTCTAATCGTATTGATTATAATATTCTATAACATTTTTTTACCATATGTACAATTCAGATGCAGTTTACGATACCCTGTTTGCCTCAGCTCAGTTCTCAAACCCTTAGTTATGTCGGGACTTGTGGGTCCCATGACAACAATTTATATAAACAAGTATGAGGGAAAGGTGTTTAATTTGCATGAGAAGTAGTGCGCCTTGAAACAATGGAGTAGGATGTGAAAAATAACGACATGACTGGGACTCAAACCCAATTCTCCCGCTTTCCGTCAGGTATTCTAACTACTAAAATATCATGCACGTAAAGCACACTTTAGACTGAGGTGGTTTCGACATCGTTAGTAGTGATACCTAGATCTAGGTTCGATTCCCAGTCATATTGTTACTTTAAATTTCTCTCCTTGATATAAAAGATTTTGACATACATGTGCTTAACTAAGCCATAGGCTGTACAGTGAAATAGAAAGCACATTCTCACAGAATGCCAAAAATATTCCCAACATAGAGTGAAACACTTCGGAACAGGGACACTGAAAGAAATCCGTGGGAACGACTCTAAGATGGCGGACAAAGTTTTAATTTTTATGAAGGATATTGAACTTTTAAAAAAGTGTAAGGGAAAACCTTTGCTCATCTCTATTCTGTTCGGTCTTTTACCAATATTTATCTATTTTGTTCTTTTAATATGTTTTAAACCTCTAGGTTTACTATTAATTTATTAGTTTTTTTTAGAACACCTATGACACAACCTTTTTGTATGGTTAAGAAGAAGGTTTGAAAGATTAAATCTGATGTTAAATCATTTATATTCACGAAAAGGGTGCGAAATGACCTCAGCTGTCGAGGCACCTTCATAAATACTGCGAAATAGAAAGCATATGGCCACTAACTGCACAGATCAGCTGACAGAGACTAATTTCGTCTTTCTTTAGAACAAAAATTGTAATACATTATCTCAACCAGGAGAACATAACCACCAAAAGCGCTTGATACTAGCATTTTTTGAAGATGTAAGATTTTTTACTCTTCTGGGGTGCGCTATGCTATTGACATACGATTACTACGTAAAACCTTTAAAAAGGCACAAACTGAACGAAAAATTCTCTAGATGCTGAAAAACTTTAATAGATTAAAAATCAATTTCAGCCATAAAAACCGTTGAAACGAAAAGAATTAAAAGAATGAACGTTCCAAATATATGCTCACAATTTTCGTGACCTTACACTTCAAATTTTGTAATCTTAATTTACTTCATCATTAACAATTTCATCTTTCAGTGTTCAATTATCCATTCCCGAAGTCTAACACTTAGAAGTGACCTTGCCAATGCTGTTTAGATACAGTCAAGTCTAATGATTCGAGCACCTATTCTAAGGGACAGCAGATTGTGCAGATTAATTCAGCAAACTCTCGAACCAACGATATCCAATGAGCAACATCGAACTAGAAGGGTGAGAAATACTAATACGAAAATGGAAAAATAAATACCATCATAGATGATAAATTCTTGTAAGGGAGGAAATTTTTACACGGTTGTTATTTATATAGAAATTTAAACTACTAAATCCTTTAGGTAATGGTAATGACAAAGGCTCACCCGGTAAGAAGTAGAAAAAAAAACAGCAGACTGTATGCCCTCTTAATTTTTGGGCGTTTTTGAATTTCCAGCCCCTTGGCTTCTAATTCAACTTTTTCAATTTCTGTATCTTACTTAATGAAAAAGTGTTTTCGCAAATTGGATCCCACCGGGAATTGAACCCGGGACCGCTTTCACCAAAGGCAAACGCGCTGTCCACATGACCAACCTTAATGCATCTAAACGTTTTGTTACTCTTGAAATATTCGTATGTATTTTATCTATGCTACAATTCTTGTATTTAGATTTAGTGTCATTTGTGAAGATATTTTATTTGATTTGATTGCTTGTAGTGAATGTATATTGTCTCTTATGCATAATTTTTATCTATCCTCTGCTTGTCTTTCATAATTCTTTTTATTCTCCTTCTTCACAAAATACAGTTTTCTACCTGTAGGTTTCGCAGGTTTTTCACACTTCCCTTCCTGTGAGTGATTTCCTGCAGTGGAAATCTTTTCCTGAGCCCTCAGCTTAGGTTTTTCAAAAATCCACATACTAGTTTTCTTCGTGTACTTTTGCAAACTATCTCTTCCTTTGTGTTTCGCATATGACGATGGGTTAGGTATAAGAAGAGACTTTCTAGTCTCAATCTCGCCCGAATAAAGGCCATTTATTATTATTATTATTATTATAACCGGGAGCTCTAGCAGAAAAATACGAGCATGAAGTCCTCTCGGTTTCTCCACCAGGTCAGGTAAATTGTAGCACACGTTTCGATTGCTAACTCTGCCATCGTCTTCAACTCAGCCTCCTAAAGACTATGGCAGAGTCAACCATCAAAACGCCGCCAACAATTTACCTGAGCTGGTGGTAAATCTGAAAGGAATTCATACATTTCTTGAAGGTAGACTCGCTTGGATTGGAAAATAGCTCTATAGCAGAGGCCATAAGCTTTCAATTTCACTGTACACCTCGTTATTGGTCTCACCTCTATCTCCATCAGGAGATCCGTTCTCGGGGTCTGCACCCTCTCTCTTCACCAGTCCCTGGGGTCTTTCTTCCTCTTCCTCCTCTTCCTCCTCCTCCTCCTCTTCTTCCTCCTCGTCTTCCTCTCCCTCCTCACCCTCCAACTGGCAGCAATCCATCACCAGGTTCTCGTACTCTTTTCGGCTGCGAAGGACGAGAACATTGCGTTACAAAGGCAAGACCCAAAGCCCACCATCGACCCAATCTACAAGGTCTCCTCTTTGTCAAACGCCGGAGACGCGAAACAAACCACACGGGTGCCAAAGAATTATACTAACGCTTGGACAGAGGCGTCAATACCTGGAATTATTTTATTACAAATAGACGGGACGACTTGACGAACGTGACTGGAATGCAACTTTACCCTATGGCGTAGTTTCCTTTCGCTCGCTGAAGCTAGAAAGGATCGAGTCTCAAAGATTATACAAAGAGGGGCAGTGCTTCCCAACCGGAGTGCCGTGGCACGCTGGTGTACCAAATATAAGATCCTAGTGTGCCGCTTAATATCTGAATGTAACTTGTTGTTCAAATTTTACAGAAAACATACCCTTTTTACGAAATATTTCTTCGTTTCGGGATCTCGTTACAATTACAAATTAAACGCTTGTTTATTTGGTGGTACTCAAATAATTAATCTACCTTTATGTAGTAAATGGTTGGAGTTCCACAAAGTTAAAGCTTCCTTGATTGATACCTTTAAGTAGGTTCATCTTCCTCAATATTACCTATTAATTGCCTTTATTTCGTTTATTGTTAACTTAAACCACCCCTTGTGTTATCTAACGACTTTTGACTCATATTTCCCTCAGTAATTTATCTTTTAATGCACTGTTAACGGCAATAAGCCTCTATAACGAATCTTAAGAATAAATGACTTTATTTAAATATTGATAGTAAAAACTGTTTAAACGATTCAGAAGGGAATGAGATGGAATACCATTGTATTAATACAGCATAAGGTAGATGGGAGATCCTGCACACGGGGATTTTCTTCTATTACAATGTGAAATTAGACTGAACCAAGTAGACATCTTACATACATGTAAATAGTCGCGATATTTTGAGTTTATTCGTTAGTGTGCTTGGTCAAGAATGGTTAGGAAGCACTGGCGCAGACTATTTCTTTCGGATACCCAATCAAAGACGCCTCAACGGATAAACAAACTTAGACAGTTAACAAATATTTGGAAAAAATAAAATTCGGATAAATTGGTTAAATCTTTTAACGATTTTTGCACCGTTGAATTCACTCCTGTTAAGAGAGAAAGAAAAATGTTTTCGAGAAAGATATTTACTTTGGCTTCGGATATATATATATATATATATATATATATATATATATATATATATATATATATATATATATATATATATATATATACATTTTTTTTTTAATTCTAATAACTAAATTTTGCAGTCATATAATGTCATGCTTTTTTAGTGATTATGAAAATTATTATAGGATTACTTAATGCAGCTGGTTATACTACCTTAACTTAGTAGGGTAGCCTCAAGGTTTAGTTTTCCTTTTAGTTATTAGTAGGGTAGTTTTTCTATGAGAATTCTTTGATTTGTATTCAAATATTAAGTATTGATTCGATTCCAAATTGCAAAGAACTCCATTGATATCGATAATGTCTGAATACTGATAAAATAATTATTATACTTACATATAAATTATGTCAATAACAAATGCATATTGAGAAAGCAATCTTCAAAGAATGAAGATATTGGATTGAATGAATCGAATTCTTACTGAGATGTTTTTCAAGGAAGTTTCATTGAAAAAATCTTTTGGCTGTGATTGAAATTCAGGCGAGTGTCAGAGAAAAGAACCTCGGGGAATCCCAAACGTAAAGGAAAGACGGGAGTTCCTCAAAGGGAAAAAAGGATTTCAACCTTAAAACAGAACTAAAAAGGGAGCCCTTGAAATTCCCCAGAAGTTCTTGACTGAATGACATTATCTATGGCGCAATTAGTTGGCAAACCTCGGCTTGTGTGAGTGGGCATCACCCTTTCAAGTATTTAGTTTTTAGGTCACAACCATTACCTGATGACGTAGTTAACGCAAATAATGTTCTGCTCGTCGGCATTCTTGGAATTGCAGACGACCGTCGCGCACGTCTGCACCCAAGTGAAGCCTCCACGGCGGTTCATTATGCGGTAGTACTGGCTCATTGCTTGGCCCTTGTTGATCACTGTAAGGAGGTAGAGGAATTCTATTTAGTTTCACAAAAGATTGGGAGGAATGCACATCAGTTAGAGATCGTCGTCAGACCTATGGGCGTATTTCACGATAGCGGTGATACAGTGGCTTATATTAATTCGACTTCCATCGAGAATACTTTCCGCGGTACAAAGAATACATCTCATAGACATACATACAATATTCCTTCTTGCGTATTTCACAGGTCTACTCTATCGAGAACTGCTCTAGGTTTTCTCACACTAGATCAATCAAGCAAGAAAAGTTACAAAGTTACAAAACACAATGTATGAAAAGCGCAAATGCGTTGTTAGGTTAAGAAGGAACGTGAAAGAATACTTTCATTTCATTCGGTGAAAAAATTGTATTATGAAGTACACCACCGATCTGAGAACATTCAGAAACAGTTATCAGCATTCCCTAATAAATTTACTAACGAAAGCGTTGAGATTTCTTGGTACTAAATGCAACTGGTCGGCGTTTACGAGCACTTACTACGTAATTAACTACGGATAAAAATATGCTTAAATTTTTATTTAATAAGCAATCTATTGATTTATTATATTTGATTAATCAACCAAAGATATAAAATACTTCACTTTCTGTTTCTTTGAAGTGAATACTTTTAAAATAAGGTACTACACAATGAATCCCTTGTTTAATTTTAAATGTGTTTAAATTGCCACCGACTTGCACTTGATTTGCATTCTACGTTTCTAAGATTTTTCTGCTTTTATTGTTTTATGGAAATGTATTTGAAGAGTTTTGAAATAGCGACTGAGGTCTTGGAGCTTTGTTGATACGTGTGAATGTGAATTTTACAGTACGCAAATGTGGTAGAATCTTTATCTCGGTGATCGGATTCATTTTATTACAATCATATCTTTTTCAAAATGATCTTCCATTCATCATTTATTGATGCATTTGTTATACTCACGGTCAACGTGGCATTTCCTAAGTTTCGCCGCGTCTTCGCCGTGGCACAGCGAGTACAGGTTCTTTCCGGTGAGTTCGTCGGCAGTGAAGTCCAGAAGCTCGCTCACTCTGCCAACGAAACGGAGAACAGTAAATATTGAGTAGGCACGCATCATAAACACTTTCGTATCAATAATTCTCCTCCATTAGAGCACTGACTGCCCTTTCGAGAGAAAATCCAAGGAGGAAGAAGTACACATTTTCGAATCCGAAAGAAAAACATTTACTTTGCTGCTGAAAATATGTGAACAACATTTTGAACTTCAATGCTATTATGTGATATGGAATAAAGTGAATGAAGGTATCGATTCCGAGAAAATATTCTGTTTTCGAAGCAAAATCAAACGAGATGGAACAGATTAAATTTCAAAGAAGATATAAGAAGAGAGTTTGATAAGAAAGGGTAGGTTTTTTGACGAGGATCCATAAATTTCGTAAAACGAGGAAAGATACCATCCTTTGGGTCCTTCATACTTCTAGAGACTATCGACTTAATATTATAAAGGTAAAAATAACCGTAGCATAAAATGAAAGAATTATCACTTCAACTTCATGAGGTATAAAACATTCAAATAATTTCAAAACAATGGATTTTTGCCATTAAAATTGGACAAACCACTGAATCCCTATAAAATGTAAATATTGAGTTTCAATGTTTTAAATTATGTTTCCTTAGATACAAAGCAAAATATATTCATTTATAAATGTTTTCATTCATTAAAATGAGACACGAATTCGTCTCCAAGGGTATTAATCGGTGGGAAACCGTTCCTTTGCAGCGAAGTATCTACTATAAATTAGAATGTAATGAGAGAAGATTTGGGATAAGATATTTTGAAAAAAATTATGTGGTTTAGGTAGGGTAGAGTCATATAACTTCACATTGATGAATTGCAATATAAATCATACAAAGAAAGAGAAAATTTGACATTTGAAGCGGAATGCTGGATGCATATAGCTGGTTTAAGGTAGATCGAAAAAAGTGACGTTTCTGACAATTCGTAAGATGTAAAAATGAAATTCAATTAAATTATATACGTACATATTTAACCATACATCATCTTACGATGACTAAATTTGAAAAGAGTGGATTGGTTAATTTAATTTCATTCGATTTTGCAATTAATAGCATGTTTACAAAGATGTAGGAGAAGATTACATTAGTCTTAAAATTATAATTAATTTTGATAGATCTCATATTCCAATTTCAGTAAAAATTCAAGGGAATAAAACTTTCGATCAAAAATGAAAGATTATTCACTTTTCAACAAATTTAAAAAAAAAACTTTAATTCAAAACGGGTTAAAATAAAAAGCTTGGAGGTCGAAGATGAGGCGGAAGAATCGTTAACGGGAAGTACTTTCAGATAATTTATAAATAATGTTTTTGCAAATAAAACTGCTACTGCTTATAGAATGTTATGGGGGAGCGAATCAGGTATCTGATGTTTGGGAAATGTCAGTTTAGATCGAGGAGGAGTCAAGGAAATCTCACATGCGAGAGAGAAAAAGATAAAGATCAGGAGAAGAGTACGCCTACGTATGGTTCGTACCTTGGTTCACAATGCGCGATCCGGAAGTCGAACATGACCCTTGTGACGAACATATCCGATTCAAGGCGGATCTCGTGGACGGATGGAGGGGGGAGGGCGATGGCCAGCGCCACCATCCCCAGCAGCGGTGGCATCGGGGACTTGTTGCCCGCGGCGTTTCCTCTGCCGAAGCTGTACTGCGGTCGAAGTCTGCACAGCACCAACACCACCTGAAGGGGACACCAGTGCCTAATTCAAGGGATGCCGCGGAAAATCCCATTTCCCATAATTTCTACCATTCTCCACTTCCAGAGTAGTGTTTGAGAATTTTATTTTTGAGTCTACTCCATGCTTCGCAAGGCTCTAGCAACGGCATTTCTGTGTTAATTGGGCCGATATCTCTTAATTACCCCACATTGAAATATTCTTAAAGTTAAAATTTTATTTCACACATTCAACTATGGTAAAACGTGAACGGCATTTATCTTTTAAGGAATGGTAATCAACTGGTCCAGTTCTCTGCAATGGTTAATGGAACGCGAACTATTGATTAAACAATTTAGTACTCAGACACGATTTTTTCTTTAAAAAGGAGATGATACATGTATTATAACGGCTCTAAAGGAACTTAATAACCTCTAAACATACAACTTTTAGGAAGAAAACGATAAGGTACCTGATAATTGGAAGAATTGCCACCAGCTTCCCTCCTGGTTGAAGGTGCTTGCTGAAAAAAAATTCGAAGGTGTCTGGGAGAGAGTTCCAAAACCTTCAATTACATTAATCTAAGGAAAAACTTACTTGGCCACGGCTACTGACTGGCTCATAATATGCTAAATTTGGTTAAGTGATATTTCTTTCACAAATACATATGCCAATTAACCGCCAACAATCATCTTGAATTTAATTACTTGTAAATTTAATTTATTTATTAAAAAATAACTATTCAAAATTTAATAATTCAAAAAAACTATCCCAAATACATGGAAATATCCAAAAATGATATTTTATTAAAGCTTAGAAGAATGAATACTGTATCAAAAGCAAGTTCAATATGTATGCGTTTTATAATTCTGTTAAGGCATTAAAAGTGGCCATTTTAATGTGCAAATGAAATAACTCAGCAAACCAAATTTATATAAATTGAGAACGTCGGGCATTCCTTAGAAGTAGATAAACATGGCATTAAGAATACACAAAACACGACATAATACATAACATACATGGTCGACATGCTGCATGCACATATTTCAATACAATTTTTGACTCAGTTACGTTTTGCCGTTTGGCTTTCAATGTGGGGCAATCAATGAATGACTTAATTCTATCTGCGAAGACTTCATTAAAGTGCTGCGAGAAGAAGAGGATGGATCTCCATCTACACTCACCCTATACCCTGAGGACTTGAAGTGGCATCCCCTCTTGGTGAGCGTGGACTTCATCCGAATGCAGAACGCCCTGTCGTAGCCTTTGTACGGGGAGGCGCTGTTGATGGACATTAGAGACGACACTGAGGGAGAGAAAGCCACTTAATGAAAACACCTATCTGAGATTGACGGATAACCGGTTCCCACCACTCAAATCTCACGTACTCGCCACATTGCATTACTCTTGAATACGTAAAATGAATAGCTTAACTTAATTTATTCTCTTATCGTACAAAAATATTAATTATAACCATATTTTGTTTCTTTATTCAATTTCAATTGAATTTATTTCGTAATTTCCTTAATACACGTATTTTGTTTAATTTGAGTGATGGCATGCCTACATAAGGATTTCATCTAGAATGCTTCAAATACACTTTTAGTTAAAAGTTAAATATCTCTTAAGTTATAAAATCAAAGTCAAACAGCATCACTTACATCAACACTTTCCAAAGCACGAAATTACATCTCCTATAAGTCTTGAGTAAAAATAGAAAATAAATCACATTGTAATCATTCTCTGAACGAGATCGCCAATGATTTTGCAGATGGATTCTCTTTAGCTTCAACAATGGTTACTTTTTCGAAAAGAAGGTCAAAGAAAAGTATATTCAATTTATTTTTGTTCTCAGTTTTCTTCATGGCTGTGATAATAAGAGCGCAATCGAGATATAAATGATGTTGGACGGCGGCGTTCATTTAAAATACTTCATTCCTTGCTGAGTTCTACGGAAGAGTTATTTATAGAGAAATAAGCAAAATACGCGTGGATCTTTTTTGACTCGTGGCGTTCTGCCTACATTGGTAAAAAGGGCAAACTACCTCACTCCTCATCTTGCCTGGTAGGCCTCATTTCCCATCCAGGGAATATGATTCATATCGGCCTTCGGGCAGAACAATTTACAGACAGAATACATAAATCCTTTGTGATATCCTTTGCATTTGTCTTGATGTTGAATTCATAATGACATCAAAATGCAAATTACCATCAAAATAAAAAACATTCTGCGATATTTGGTGGAAAATCATTTTAAAAAGGAATCTTTACTCCTTACTTATTTTTACAAGTTTCGTCAGCGAAGACTTTTTTTTAATATTGACCATCAATGGCGCCTAAACACCTTGCTCCGACCATGTCTGCAAGAATCCAGCGGCGCTTTCATTACCTGTGGACCTATTTCATTTCGGGCCTACTATTTCGCCAGTATTCTCCAACAGGTTTGTTTCTGCAAATCTACAAATTGTCCCTCATTGGACCAATTGGAGGTGTGGCGAAGGAGTCCCTTTTTAGGGGATGTTCCTTCTCGTCCCACTCCCTGTCCTCCCAATTTATCTGGTCCTTTATCATGCTTCCTCCATCGCAACGAGGCCTTGCTTATTCAGTTCGCATCTTCTCCCCAGCCACCAGCGGCCCCCTCCCCTACGTGTTTACGTTTATCTTTCGACCGTTCCCGAGGACGAATCCTCCGTCCCTGACAACACACGCAAGTTCGATATTTTCTCTCGATTTATCCGAGGGATATTCCATCAAAACGGCAGCGTTGACACAAAATCCTCTTTACTTTGGCCTAAACTTAGGCTGAGCGAAACTCTCGTTCTTAAGGCCCTGTGTTAACCCTAAATAGACCGAGGGGGTTCCTCGGATGACCCTGTAGTGGCATATTTTGTGATCCTATAGCTTCTGGTACGATAACTCAGTTGGGGGAGCAACTGACCAGCAATTGGGAGACCCGGGTTCGAGTTCCGGTCTTGTCAGACTTTTATCACGTCCGCCCTTCCTTGAGAATCCAGCTGTTACTTTCATTATCATGAGTGTTCTACGTTTCGGTGGGTTCGTGAACACTCAAAATTCCCTATTAATCGCCATCTCCTTCATTTCCTTATAGTTAACCCAACTCCTTATGTAATCCAACATCTTTTGTCTATGGCTGTTACTTTAACAAATATATTTTTCTTGATTATTGTTTGGGTCTTACATAAGGCAAACCGTATTCCCTGCTGTTTAACTAAGTTACCATTATTAGCCTAAGTAGCAGTGATATTTTAAAATTTAACATTCAATTTTCTTATTAATAATATTTCTCTCTGTTTTCGCAGTTTTTACACCCCCTTCATGCGTAGGTGTTTCCCTAAACATGGGTTTTTACTCATTCCAGCTTCAGCTGTGGAGAATTTTCCCCACAAAACAATCTTTTCCTTTTGCTATTTTCTCTCTACAATAGTCCTGTTAATGCAATTATACATATTTATGTAAAACTTACTTACGAGGTTATGCGGAAGAGAGACCTACTCAAGCCTAACCTCGCCTAAAACGAAAACGCCTCGCCTGAGCGAAATCATTCCACCAATATATTCCATAATTTTTTCACCTTTTTGTATTAATATAAAAATATACTTCCTTGTGGCTACTTTCTCTCAAGTAGAAGTTACGTTTTTAAGAGTAGATCAAATCTAAAGCTGAAATTTTCTTGGGCTGAAAATTGTACTCAGCATCCTTAATTGTTTTGTCCTGTCTTTCCTCATTTTACAATTCACACAACTGACTTGAATTTGTAGTATCTTCCCAGAATAATTTAAAAGAGCTTGCCATCTGCAAATCTAATGAATTTTATCGCCTAGCTTCGCTTCAATCCATTTATGATCTGTTATTTATTTATGATCTGTTCCCTGCCTTCCCTGTTGGTAGAGAGCCAGGAGACAGGATGATTTCAGACATCAAAGAGATTTTGACCGCCGATTGAAGTTAGATGTTGATCAATTTCACCAGACTAAGCATTGCCGCCACCTTGGGAAAGTTTTGAAGAGAATACTAATCTAAAATATTCAATTTAGCTTAACTTTTACCACACTCAGTGGACAAAATTCCAAGTTCCACTGACGCTGCTTGCATTTCAATTTCGAATCGGTGTGGGCATTAAACGATCAGCAAACAAAATAAATCGACTCTAAGGTTAATGCCGAATTCATGAAATTTCAGCTCGAGAGAATAGTATGAAGAAATTTTACATTTGGTACAGTATCAAAATTAGTGATTGCCTTTAAGTAGGAATAGTCAGGTTACTAATTACATCAGAAACGTGTGGAACAGGCAGGGACGGATCTAGGGGGGTGGTCCTGGGGGTCCGGACCCCCCCGAAATATCACTTGTGCTTATTTTTCGAAAATGAAACTCAAATAACGCAAATAAACACACAATTTAATAAGCAATCTCTAGCGAAAAAATTCGAGTTTGTCTAACACAATTCAAACGTCACGTTTTGTGAAAGCTGAAATATCTTTTATTTATAAATTTTTCGATCGGACCCCCCAAAAATTTTTTCTAGACCCGTCCCTGAGAACAGGCTTGGAATCTTGAACGAATGATTCCGGGACATTAATTTATCTCCTCTGATGCACCTAGCTAAATCATCCGGTCCTTGCAAATGTAATAAATTATTTTCTTATGTTGAGAGAGGAAGATCATTTTTATGATTAAATCTTGTAAAAGGAGAGAGTATCGAAATATATGTGAACGAATAGATCTTGGATACAGTTCTTGGTCGAAATAGAGTGAAAAGACTTCTCACATCACAACCAGTCACATTTTTCGTAGAACACTCGAGCAAAACGCCATTTTGTCTACTTCAACGGGAGAGCGGTATTAGCTTCAGAGTGACGACGACATTAATATATTACATTCGAAATAACACGTTTTTATGCTTTATTTCAAACATGCACTAAAAACTATAAACTATAGAGAATCCAGAAAATACTTCTGAAACGTTCCTTGTAGATAAAGGCTGTCTTTGATAATATTGTTTTTCTTGATTTGTTTTTTATTTCCGCCAAGATTCCAAAATTTCTATACCACCCTCTCTTTCTTGGAATCTCTTTCTACCAATTGAACTAAACATGCCTGTTCCTTCTTATATTCACCTCTAAATTTCATTTCTGGCTACTCTCCCTTAACTTCACAGTTATCTCGTCCCTAACTGATCTGCCTGTTTGATATGTCTACTTTATTACACTGCACTTTGACTTTCACTTTTCAAGCGGTTCCTTTTTTTCGCCTTACGTCTTTACTGAATTCAACTCTCCCTTCTGTTGTTCCTATTTCCTTACCTAAAGTGAAATGTATCAAATTAAGTAAGTTTAACCCATGCCAGAATCGCTACCCTTTACTTTTCAAATTTATTCTTTTATTTCTTGCAGCTGTTTAGTTGGATAAACTCAAGTATGTAAATGTGACACCCAAATTGAATTAAAATTTACCTTGTTGCAATATTTGTTGTAAGTACATCTAACCATCAGAAAATTAGACAAAGCAGAGATAAGAGAGCGTTAACTCTGGTGATAATTGCTCATGCATTAATTGTACATCCATCCATTAGCTGAACCTTGTAGAGCAACCCACTAACGAAAAAAAAACAAAAATCAAAATAAAAATCTAATAAAATAATCTCAGACCAATCAGCTATAAATCTGTAGTATATATAATATATAAATTTTATAAATTGGAATTTGGTGTGATAAATAAATAAATATTCCGCGCGCTTGAAGCAGGGCATTGACGGGAACACCCGCTTCCACTAAATCATTACGGAAGCCTATAATTCTTCGCCGCCGTCCATCTTCCTTCTCCAACGACAGCACACCTCCGCCGCCATTTTTGTCACCAGCTCGCTCCAAACCCAAAATAACCTCAGAATTTCCGCCATGACAAAACAAGGAAATCAACGCAACAATCGAGCGGGCGCGTTCATTATTTCCATTACTCCATGTACGGGAAGTCGATATTTCAATTCTTCGCCTCTGGCGTCACCCTTTTATTCCCTCGCTTTCAGTCATTCCCTCATTCCCGTGCTCTTCCTCCGATTCTTTCTCTCCTCTTTCTTCTTCGCTCCGCCTATTGTCTGCGGATATTAAAATGCGCAGACGCGCGTCTTTCCCATGCACGGCTATGGCCCCCTCAACCCCTTCCTTTCATCTCCTGCAGAGATAAAGCCGTCAGCTCTAAAAACAGATCGCCATGTGTCGCAGTGCGCTTATTAAGTGAATACGGATGCTCCATTACCAAGACGCTCCCATCCGATTACGTTAGTTACCGGGAGAGGCGAAATGCGGGGCCGGGAATGATGGATGCAAGTTGGGAGTTCGAGTATTGACTACCCGGGTGCTGGACATTTAACATAGCTCTCCTACAACTCGGGGTATTTCACCAAAAGGGGGTACTGAACATCGAGTTGCGTATTCTCCAGTAAAAATATTTTCACGCACTGGTCGACGGAGATTTGCGGACTATAATGTGTCAGCATCGTGGAGTGTTATTTGTGTCCCGGAAAACTGCGTGCCGGATAATTACTTTCCGGAAAATTGCCTACCAAGAACATTTTAGTTCTTAAAAATGTCGTCAAGCTGTTAAATTTTAAATATCCTGATATAGCTCACTTAGAAATAGAACTAACGCGATATGGGGTCAATTAAAGTACTAAACGAATATAATCAAGAGAAAACATTAAAGCCCTCGCCTCCTTAGGCTTTTATCCCCTTTCCTTTTCTACCTCACATCCTTCCGAGGTTTTCGATTTTTTTCGTAGACTAAATTTATTGCAATTCAGTTGGATTGGAGTGAACAAATCTTACATTAGCCTCTGGGAAAAATTGTGTACAAGATTAACTGCGTTCTGCAAATTAGACTGTGGAAAAGTAGCCAGTTATCACTGTGAAGAAGATGAGAGCGTCACTGATGACGGTGATATTAAAATATGAAAGTCCTACGTTATCTAAAAGAATCACGACAAATATGGATTAACCATTTATCGGTAATAATTGTTTAAAATTTCATTTTACTAATGTACATTGACATAATTTATTCGGAAAGAGTGTTTTTAAGATATGTACTCCAAATATATCACTAAGATGCTCAGCAATCCAAACTCAAATAAATTACAGTGTAATTAAAATCAATAAATTGATAAAAGTAACTGATATTTAAAGTCGTAATTCTAACAATAATACAACCGTCTATTATGTATTATAAGAGAAAATGTCATATTAACAAAAAGACAAAAAAGAAAAATAAAAGTGTAGATAAAATTACATCGTGAGGAATAAACTGTTTTGAGATTGACTCAGCAAACATCTGCATGCAGTCTTTGCCTAAAACTTTCGTTTAAGCAAATTAAAAATATTATTCTAAAATTTTATCATTTATGATGTGTGTGTGGATTGAAACTCCATAATTCTCTGCAATTTTAAAAAGTACTTATGGGAGAACTCGCGTATCTGAGTATTTACTCATCTATGACTCGATTACCCGGATAGTCGAATATACAAATATAAATTTGAATTCCGCAGAAGCGAGCATTAAAGCGAGCGATGTAGTCTCCACGGCGACGTATCTCCGAGGAAATCGATGGAATAAAAGGCACTGCACCCCTGGAGACGGATCGTGAGTTGCATCGGCGCGAAAATAAAAGTAAATAATGAGGGAGCGATCTTTTCGGGTTCGCTTCCATGCGAATACGTGTCCGATTAAAGTCCATCGAACGATGTTTTGAAAATAAGAGAATCCTCCGGTTGACGAATTCGGATGCTCTCCGCTCTTCCGATCACGGAGACGTGCTATCTGTGTTTAGGAATTGCTACTGATCTCCCTCACGCATTCCAACAAGCCTTTGCCCGCGAGCAACGCACCAAATGTTTGTAAAAATCAAAGTTCTTTGAACAGAGCGAATATATATTTTCCGCATCTTGTTTTAGTTCTGGAACAAGGCAATTAGTTTTTTCTGAGAATGAGGGTAATTGGAAATACATAGATCAGTGTCTAAGAACGTAAGTAAGTGTATGAAAACTTTAGAATCTTCAGTGATTAGTGAGTAAATACAACGGATAATTAATTAATAGTAGATTTACAGGACATTATTTTGTATAGTACACATGATCTTCATTTTACTGTATTATCAGTATTATTTCTTTACTTTATTTTTCCGTTAAATGTTATGAAGAATTAGTAACCCCAGTTTGGGGGATTGCTCTACTAAGGGGTACTATGTTCCTTGCTTAAAATTGCGTCTTCATTTGTATAGTATTAATAATTAATCTTGGGAATTCGAATAAATACTATCATTATATTTGAAACATTGCACTTGAAATAAATTATCTTTTTTATTTATTTATAAAGAAAGAAATTCTTTCATGTCGGTTAATACAATACTTAATACTTTAAGGACAATATTTTATACGTGTAAATTTATTTTAACCCGCAATTCAAGAGGAATTACTCCATTCCACTGACTTAAATAAATGTTTGCTAACATTCTTAATCTCAACTTTTAAATCTAAGATGGTCTTTGATCAGTATCCTGATCGCGGTGTTTTTTCCATCGGACAATATTTTTTACGTCATATGGATTGATGATGGTTTCTCGATTCGCAATAACAGCAATTGCTTCGATCTTATCATCTCATTCAGAAAGGACTAACAAAAATAACAATATATATGCATATAAGCAATAAATATATGTTAGTCATTATTTCCACATGCTTAAAGGTAACCCATATTCGGTTCTCTTATTTGCTTTCTAATTAATGTAATTGAATCAATTTTGGTCATACAACTTCGTGAAACCATATAACATACGTGTTATAAGGTTTTAGCAATAGTTCTTTAATTTGAAACTAATGTTTTTGTGTAAAATAAACTAAGTATTTGTTTGAAGAATGTACAAATGCTAAATTAATTAGTTTTATCGCCCCTTTTCCAGTTATTTCTCCTCAAAACCATCCGCTATCCCTCTTCCCTATATCCATGGGAACATTTTGGAGGTCGGGCCAACTCGAGCGTGTATTGCTCTACCATCCTTGTCTCCTCCTCAACCAATCTTCACTTCCTCCTTATTCTTATTGGTCACACCTTCCTCAGCCTAATGCTGTTTTCACGCAGATTTTTCCACTCCATCTCATTTCCCTGATCTTCCCCACAACATCAGAACGGCTTATATAACAGGGAGGTCGCATCATATCATTTACGTCTTCCGAGAATGTAATTTATTTGAACTAATTTGAAACTAATTGAAACTAATTTGAAAAAATCAATAAAAAATACGAGAAAATGAAGTAGGTGTTCTTTTTTTCCAGTGATCGTTTGTTTCTCTCATAGGGATTTTCTTGCTTATAAATGTTTTCGTTCTGATTTCTACCACCAGATAGAGTTAAAAATTCGTTGTATTTGTTGACGATATCGATCATAGCCTCCATCTAAGAGTCAATTAATTATTCTTAGAACCGAAATTAAATTACTGATCCTTAAGTAATTGTGTTGAAGTCTTTTCGATGGAATACCTATATTTTTCATTTATTCATAGATAAAAAGATCGATATAGGACTTTAAGGAAAATTTAAATTAGAAATTCTCATCCTCCATTTAACCGATAGAAATAAAATAAAACAATATAAAATGATGGTAAATCACAAAAGGAAGGAATAGTGATACATATAAAAATAAAGGAGAAGCAACGAAATTAGAGCATAAAACAATTCAATTAAAATTGGAGTTGGTGGAGAAAAAATATACGGAGAGCAAGGAAAATGAATAAATTATTAGATAGTGTCAGTGTCAGTTGGAATGTGTTCCGCACAGAGTTGTTTAGAAAAATTTCTTTTACAAAAATGGTATGTAAAGAGAGCTGAGTGGTATAACATCCATGAAATAGCAAATTCCGTGTTGGATTACGGGACTTTATCCTTGGCCCCTGGATTCGAACCTGCGTCCTCCATAAGATGAAAATAGTTCTATGACTTCCTTTCATGTAAATATCTAACACGATGTAGTTGGGTTGGAAACGATACCGCCATATTGTCAGGATCGGGCAGCTATAGTCTGCTAAATTAATAATAACGGCTGATTATAGCATACCGCTTTCCTTTTTTTCCTTGTATACTGAATTAGTGAATTTTGGTTAAAATTTTTCCATCGACCTCAGATCGATTCTTGAGTTCTAATCAACTGCTAATAATGGAATTTAGTCCATTCCAGATGATATCGATGTAGTTAGCAAATTAATTTACTACACCTGGCAGTGCAGGTTCGAGAGAGACAGATTTCTCCCGAAAATTCTGGGAAATAATGAGTTTCTTTCCCAAATTTTAAGGTAATCCTTTGAATCTACCAACCTTTGATTATTCTTCCTATATTGTGCCTTAAAAGACTTAATTTTACTCGCTCCGCCTTCTCACGCGTAATAATAACTTAAATCGAAAATCGTTTCTTAGATAAACAGAAGGAGTCAGGCCTTAGGAGGACGTGAAAGGGGAGAAATCCCTCTGCAGGAGTGTATAAATTTGAGGATTTTTCCTCCGAGTCTCCAGGTGCACTGCGCTTATGATCTCCCCTCTTACCCTCTTAAAATTCACCGCGCAGATTCATTCATCTCCATCCAAGCCATTCACTTCTACTGGGGCCCCCACCGACAATCTGCCCTCTCTCATCTCTCCTTCAACATCCTCTTTCTTCATTCCTCTCTCCTTTCCCCAGCTGTCCATCCTGCTTCTCGCCATATCCTTCTATTCTCATCTATTCTCTACCTTATTCCCCATTCTGTTCATTGTCTTCTATAACTTGTTCCACGTGTCCAACTATTGATCACGTATCTAAGGAGGATTTTAAAATGGCGGAGCGCCCCATTGTCTTCCGAACAACATTGTTTATTCTGGAATAATATATGGAAATGGTATGATATGTTCGGGAGAGTTAGTTTAATTACTAACTATAAATATAATACAACATACGTCGAGAAAGGCTTGGACCTTTCCATTATGGAAGAATCACAAGGTTTCTTCTAGTAGAATCGCAATTTCGGTACGGGACAGGTTTAGCGTGTTTAATAATCAAATTTAAGAGGTACCATGTTCTTCTCCAGCCCCTTACGAGATATGAATATTTGTAGGGTACCGCCTAACCTAACCTTTACTAGTTGTGGACGAAGGCATACCTAGGTATTTACTCTATTGTGGTGGTTCCAAGCAGTCTCCGTGATTTTAGGCTACTCTGCATACGCCGTGGGGACGCGGCCGACCAATGTAATTTGAGTATACCCTCCATTTATGATTTAAAAAATGATAAGCTTGAATCCTTTCAAAATTGCGATTTAACTAGAGGAAACGCCTTTTCAGAAGTTTTAGAGCTGCAGTAAGAAGCAAGGAAGAAAGACCTTAGAAGGCAGATCTTAAAGAAAAACTTCAGAAACGTATAATTTTCGAACTGAAGAAGGAGGCACGTTGAACGTTATTTCTATTTTATAAATCGGACGTGGAATAGAACAAATTGCTCCTAGATCAGAGTCCTTAACAAGTGCAGTTAAGTTTTCAGCTTTTAATTGGGGTATCGAATACTAATTAATTAAAATACAAATTATAATTATCATTGTTATCTGTGACATTTTCGGGAGACTTCGAAGGCAATGGCGACTGGTTGGTCCGACTAATACCCTCTACGGCCAACGTCCTCTGTGAAAAACCAACCGAATAAAGGATCGGAAAGAATAACCTCAATAAAGGATGACGCGAGGTAAAAGATGATTTCGCACGTAAAGGCGTATATTTAGGAAAATGCTCAAGGAATAACGAGCATGAAAAAGTCTGCTTTGGCCGGGAAACGAACCAGTATTTGTCTTCCCCAAAGCCGAAATGTGCTAATTTCTTAGTCAAGATTGCTTAATTGCATGGATCAGGAACTCGGCAAGTATGATTTATGAATTAAAGTTTGATAAAATCTGTTTGTATTAAGCCACTCCTGTGAACATTGATGTTGCTATGACGAGTTTGGAATGGTCCTTCCAGCTTTTTCATTTCTTCTTCGGATAAATTCCTCTTCCTTCTTTCTATAAACGAAAATCTTTCCAAGCAATTCTTCTTATTCCACCATATTCTCCTTCCATCACATATCACACTGCATAGTCTGCAATAGTTCCTCGATCATTTAAAATTTCTCATCTCCTAATAATTATTCCGGAATAAAAAACGCTTCCTTACAGATCCTTATTTCTAATGTAATACGTCTTATTCTCAGCATTTCTCACTACCTGCACCAATCTTTATAAGCAGGGGATAACCATATAAACGTCAGCATCTTTAGTCCACAGAAGATGATGCTAAACCCAAGGTATTCAAGTCCGTCTGAGTCTCAGCCGTTTTCATTTGCTACTACTTGGGCATAACATCTGCCCTAGTTCGCTCGATTTATTATTCATAGAAATACAGACTTCATATCCTATTTCCACGGGAAAACTTACGCTGTACTTGATCGTCATCCATAACCCAGGCTAAAACTACAACTCAATCGGAGTATTGATGTGGATTCGTATATCACAAAGTAAAATACCAGCATTAACATAATGATTGGTGCTTTTATTTATGAATATGAAAACCATTCCACAGAAAAGAATACGCTTGTGAGCATTTTCATTCAGCGAATCTCATCAGGAATTTTAAGTAGAGTTTTATGCTTAAGATATGATGCCTTTTCTGTTGAATTTGTTCAATTTTTTCCATTTATCTTTTAGAAGCATAGAGATATTGAAAAAAGTGAAAAGAATACAATAGAATTAATCCTTTTTGCAATTTTCATGAGAAATATCAAGTCTCGCAAAAAACATTTTTGTTCTTTTGGCCAGTTTTTTCGATTCTAGCCCACTATGCTCCGTTTACATTGGTACATGCGTGTTTATATCTTGAAAATTCTAAGCAGAGATCGCTCTGTTCAACTCGAGAGTGAAACAACTTGATCTGGCACCAAAGCCGTCCAGCTATATCAATGAGAGACTTCATCGACCGATGGGTCTTCTTCGCTCACTCCGACATCGAAAACCCGCCGGGTAAACAATCCCTGCTACATCGCCGACTTAAATCCGGCACGGTACGCGCCGCGTGTTCCGGCGAAAAAAACACGCGTTCCCCGAAACGCCCGTGGAAATCATCCGCGGTTTGAGAACCCTCGGCGCGTAACGCCATTAATATTACGCTCGTGTCCAATGACTCGATGGGGTCGCGCACTGAATTTCGGATGCCCACATCGATGCACATATTCCAGGAAGTTGACGAATGTGGGCGTGGGTCAGAGGGGGGATGGCGTCGATGTTATCGGAGTCAAACAATCCGAAGGGCGGCGCTGATGAGCGAATACTCATCGGGAATGACAAACGAAGCGCGCTGCGCGACGTGACGCTATTCCCCGACGAACGGACGGACGGACCGACGCCCTCCTCAGCGTCTTGTGGTCGTCGGGTGCCCTCGCCGCGGAGCACGCGATCTCGGCTGAAAAAGTCGGAAAGTGTCGCTAGTCGCGTGGGACTCCGGAATTACGTCCTCAGGTCATGCGTTCCGAAACGACACATGCGTCGGTTGACATGTCGTTGTTTTGGTGTCCGACGCGGGGAGGAGTTGCTTTACGTAACCGTCACGGAGGGCCTCGGACGCGAGGGTAACTCGGTCGAGATAAGGTGCGAATGATAATGAAAATTGTCTATAAATGCGAGAGGCTACCAAATACTAATATAAAAGTATCTCTTTGGTTTTTACATCCACAGTTCTTCTCATTTTTATTTCAAATTATCAATTTAAATTAATTATTGTGCAATATGCGAGCTCCGAAATACTATCGTATGCTGATGGATTATATGAAGGAGTTAGCTTGTAAGATTATTTTAGTTTTTCTCGATTGAATGAAGACATTTTACTATTACTATAACTACTATTAAAGTAGAGGCCACGCTACCTTCATTCATACCGTTAGGCTAAGTATTAGCAGCCTTAACCTGCTATCTCCCAGAAGCGTGATACGCTTAGAAAGGGAGACTTCTAATACTACTACTATTAAATTTAATTAAAGTTAAAGTTAATTTTACATTAATCTTGCCAATTCTTTAAGTAAAGCCCTCTCGATCCTAATAAAATGAACTTGTTGTTACCGATCTTATATTTCTTTTAAATATTTCATTGAAATCGGGTAGTGATTAGTGACATCGTTTGCCGTACACAAACAAAATTATGATTTAAATGCTAATTTGTAATTTTTATAGAAACATGCCATACTTTTTCCAATGTCTCGGGAAAGAGAAAATGAATTTTACCGGTAGAATTGATACAACTCCATTCGAATCAGCTTAAGCAATTAGTTATATACTTTGAAGAAGTACTGAAGAACTGTCTAAGAAAATGTACGCTTACAAATAAATTACAGCAAGAAATTTTCCACATGGTTATTCGTGTATTAAATATGAAACAAAAGAGATTAAAAATATATTTTCCGGACTGAATGTCAAGGAATTAAATATTTACACTTTCAATTGTACCATACCATCAATTCAACCATAATGAAAAGCAGTAGCCAAGTACTCGGTGATTCTTCCCTTTGTTTCTTCGAAACGAAGTGACGCAGCGTCGAGAGAAAAGGCGTGGCCGACTTAAAGAAACGTCGCATTAATTCAACGCGCGCGGGAATCATACGCCTTACTAGTGGTAACCCCCAACGATACGAAGATATATTATTTATATAAGAAAAGCTTCTTTTTGACCAACCACAGTATTCAGACGACACTAATGTTCATCGAGTGCATCAGCGAGGAAGGTTGGGGATATAGAATTATAATATAATAATAAAATATAGTACTTTTTACAAAATAAAAGCTTATTTTTGACCAACCGTAATAGTCAGCTACATTCGTTTTCGTTGAGAGCATCAGCGAGAAAGATTAGGGATTGAGAAGTTATTTTTTATAGAACGAGTGGCTTCAGAAATTCATGTTTCCTGGGAATATTAAATGAAAGTAATTGATTAGGGAAGTTGATTCACGGTGCATGGTGTCTCGATTCATCATGTATTTCCTACATTACGCCAAAAGGTGGTTTTCAGAGTACTCATGTAGACGTAGATTCGACCGATGCAGATAATCCTAATTGTAATCCATGTAAATCGGTACACCATTTTCCCTTTTAAAAGGGTGAGAAGCCCTCTTTTAGGGCCTTCGATCATGCCCGGCCGCGTCCGATAGACCACGAAGAAATCCCTTCTCCACCCTCACCCAAGCCACGTACTCACCATTCGATTGACTCGATACCGAGAACTAATTTATTCCTCCGCTTTTTCCCACCAACTCCCCGTTACACATTCCCAATACGCACGGCGAATCTCCGCGGCAATTGCTTCCTCCGCCACGAAAACCGTGTTTTGCTCCATCGACGATTCCATTTGCGAGGATTCCATTTCTTCCCTCTCTGCTTCTCGACCCGCGCAACTGACCTCTGGGAAAAGAACTCCCCTTTGTTCGGAGCTTTATGGAAGGCATTTGTCCGTTTCAATTGAATCTGGCGGGGGAACTCACTGCCAATCGATATATTATTTATATAAATATATATATTCACGATCAACTATTTCAATCAAAAGTGAGATGTATTCTTCCCCAAGTGTTATCTATTTTATTCTATTTTGAACCTCTTCTCCCATGTTACTCCTGAGTACATGATGATGATCTGTGGGTGAGTACTACCTAAAAAGCTGGTTTTATGAAAATCTATAAGGTCTTTATTTAGGCGAGATTGAGACTGAAAAGTCTCTTCTTCCATCTAACCTTTTGTCAATGATATTTTATACATAAAAAGTATTTTGTAGGCGAATAGAAATAGAGAGAAAAGCTTTAGAAGGACTGGATGTAAAAAAAATAAGGTGATATCTTAGGAAAAAAAGGTTCACAGCAGGAAAACCTGCGCAAACCTACTGATAGTACAAGCAAAAATATGCAAAATAAAGCTGTGTATAATATTGAAATCACAAAAGCAGTACTTTAAGTATATTATAGTCTGTGAGGTAATAAAAGATATAAAAGTTACACAAAATGGGTTTTTTCCTCGAAATATACTCTGCGAATATTATAATTATATATACAATGTGAACCTTTCCAGGAAGTTTGCTTCCATGCTTAAGATAGAAGTCAATAAACTGCTCACTCAAATATTGCTTTTCAGCTAGGAAGCGGAAGTTGTGACAAATGATTGACGAAGAGGGGAACAAGTAAGAGCAGAAGAAATTTATGTTTGAAAAAGAAATTCGACTATAAGTAAATATTTTTATCCTACGATAAGATTGTTTGTAGTTTATTATTTCTGTAAATATTCGAAACGACGTAGGACCGAAACGTGTCACAGGAATAGAAAGCAAACATAAAAAGATTCAATCGAAGAAGCCTTAACTTGATGGAACTCAGTAATCAGGATCATATTAAATAAACTTTCAAAATTCCCCAAAACAAAACTATAATGTGCGGCCGGTTTTGAGCCAGATGATTAGCGGTTAGCTCGAAATTAAAGTTTTGTGGAATTTTGAAAGTTTATTTAATATGATCCCAAACACGAAAAGTATGTTATAGAATAGAAATACCGTTGAATGAGTGATTGAAAGATCAATTTAAAGAGCAAGAGGACAGTAGTCACGAATACAGAATTTGACGTGAGTTCACGCTTTACGCTAAAAAGTAACGAAAAATAAAACTCTTATGATAAATTTAAAGCAGAAATATCCCCAGTACTTCCAAATAAATAGGTTGAAGACCTCGACATAAATTAGTAATGAACTTCTAGTTCACATCAGAATGTATTTCTGTGAATATAAAACAAGTTTCCTTTATTGAAGTGAAAATCAAGTGAAACAATTTAACGTTAGACACATAAATGATTTAAAGCTAACATCATCTACCAAATATCTCTTTAGTTTCAGGAAAAACATCGTCTCTTTCTTCCATTGAAAGTAAGTACCCAAGTCAGCAGTTTATTGTTTGAAGCGTGCTGCGTCTAAGTGATTTAAAAATCTACTCCTATTTTCAATAGACGCCTTGTTTTTCGAATGGAGTAAAATGAAAAACGGTATTCCACAGCCCTAACATGCGTAGGCGGATAATATGAGGATTTTCGAAGGCTGAACTACCCTTTACAAAGCTATAGTAAGCATATTTTATCTATCGGGGGAAGAATCGGTGGTGAATTTGAATGGATAGTCTCTGAATGCTGTTTATTATTTTCATATTTTGATAGCTATTTCGTATACACGTAGTCTTATTCGTTATAACATAGTATGATCGTGTCACGCGTCTGAATTTATGTTTCCAGAAACTCAGTATTTCCCCTGAATACCAAAGGAGGTCTTTGAAATTCAAAAATACCCTGCATAAGGTATGGGTGACTTTCGGAAAGAAATCTATGAAGGATGTGAAATGAAAATAAAAAGAGACATAAAACGTGAGAAACACATCACGACGTTGGAGATCGTCTTGTTTAAAGCAAGAGTGATTCTTAACTGAATCGTCGTCAACAAAGAAGATGTTATCTATTTTATACCATCCCAAAGCTTAAAGATCGCCTATATTTACTATCGCACTTTTTTCGGAAAGTTGTATCGGATATTCTCTGAACGCAAAAGGGTTGGAAAGAAAGTTAATTTTGATTCCATTCAAATTGGTTGAATAGTTTATGATATAAGAGACTGTCGGGGAGCGAAATATCTATTGATAATATTGTATTCCTGAGTAAAAGTGCAATTTCAGTTATAGCTGTGCGTGAAAAATCTGCGTTACCAGTTTTAATGTACTGCTTTTCTCACTATATCGACTCCAAGAGACTTGATATCAATATATAATAATAATAAAAATAATAAATCATCTTTATTTGGGCGAGATTGAGACTTCAAAGTCTCTTCTTCCATCCAACCCATATATAGAGGATGACTGTAGCTTAAGAGGCAATTAGAGCTCGAAAGCAAAATTTTAGTTGAACTTAACTCGTTCAGTATATTTATGAAAAAAATAAGAATAGCCGAATATAACACGAGGAAACAAATCAGACCTCTTGAAGATGCTAATGAGCATACGTTGATTTTGGAAGCTTCTTAGAAAGTTAGAAATCCAGCTTTTCTGATGTTACCGAAAACCAGTGGCAACGAGGTGCGAAGCGCCGACAGAGACGGCTATTGGGGATCATTTAAACCTTTAAAGCAGATTTGAAAGTGGCTGAATTCTAGTTGAATTATAAAGAGATAATGAGGGTCTCCGGGTTTACAGATAAGTCGTTTTAATGTACCCATATCTTATCGATCTCCCTCCTACAACACTTCATTATTCTTGCTCTGCCTTCTCAGCCATGATGATAAATCATATTGACTATCGCAACCTATTGGAATGGATAGAAATAATTGGAATGTTCCCTTCTCTTTCAGTCCTTATCAATGCACCATTCCGTTTTTTGGCGACGCACTTCGAGTACAGAGCCTCCCAAAAATTGCGAATGAACCAAAGAGGAAAGAAAAGGAGAAGAAACAATGAGAAGAGTCCGCCAACAACCGTCGCGTTCCCCTCCCCTTAAGACAGCGGCACATCCGTTTTTTCCCACGGGCCGTGCCATTGCTTTGACCCTTGACCAGAGTCCTTTTTCCGTCTTTGCGAAGGAGTGGCGGATCGGGGGAGGTCAGCGCGTGGAGCGGAAGTGAGGAGTGAGGTGGGGAGGGGGAGTGAGGTGGGGGGGATTGGAGTTTCCCACGAGGAGTGCGAGGTCAACGAGATGAAGATGGAGAGAAGGGAATCCAGACGAGGGAATAAATCCGCGGAAGAGATTCGCTGGATGAGGAGAGCGAGTAACGGTGTGCGAATAATTCCCATTTGATTGGCTCCTCGGTTTTGCGGGAATAACCGAAATGGGCGAATCAAAATGCGGGAGGCACTCTCCTCATACTCTTTCTTTCCCAGTCAATTTAGCAAAAAACTATAAAATATACATAACCTAATAAATAGGCTAAAATAAACTGTATATTCCCCACATGTAAGTGGAAATCGAAGATTACCGCAACTCGGTTTCCGTCTAGAGATATCAGTAATTAAAGAATAAATTTGTTATATTACTCAATAAATAGGCTAAAATTAACTTTATCGAAATGCCCAATGTAAGGGGGAATCGATGATTTCCACAACTTTAGCTTTGGACATAGAGAAAGATTCTGGGTTCATTTTATGGTATTTTGGATCGAATTAAACAAAAACATGACTTTAAATAGGTTACAATTCATAGAAGAGTTCTTGGATTAGCTTCCAGCATTTGTTTGTTGAGCAGTGAATATTTATTTCCTTTTATGTCATAAGAGAGTTAGTGTATTTTGTAGTGGAATGATCTTGTTCAGCCGCATTAGCATAATAATTTTCATATTGGGTATAATTTATTATGTAGTTTGTTTTTAAGAAAGATTATTTATTTGTGTTAATAACAGAATAATATGATGCGTATTTAAATTCAGCAGAGCACTAATACGTTTAGTTTGTACAGTCGAATGTATAACTGTGCCATTATATGTCTTAGGATGCTATTTGTTGACGAGGAATCGGTCCGCCGTCAGTGTTTCTTGCTGTAAACTCGTGGATATCAATAAGTCATTTAACAAACATTGCCATTGTCAATACTTAGAAATTAGGGTATTCGTGCTTTAGCTTTGAATCATGCGGATATGACAACAGATTCTCTATCAAAAACTTTAATACATTTTACGTATGGATTGAAGTCAACATACATTTAGCTCAAGAAAACTGGAGTCAACGAAAATAATAAAAGTTGGATTTGATGAAATTTAGTGAAAACAAGGAAAGTGTAGAAATATTTCCCTTGGTATGAAATAAATCTTTCTGCGTTTCTCTAAAAACGTACAGCAAATCTGAGCTCACTGATAGAGGAGCAAGAATGTACCAAATGAAACCTAAAAATTTGAAGAATATAGGATTTAAATGAAAATTCTTACTAAATAAATAAGATTCGAAATCTTACAGAGGAAGATCCTTCACTCAATTAATCGAATCAAGCCATACATGTACTGACCCCTTCAGCCTCGTTTCGGCATGTGGAACGGATGTATTACTGTAATTTTTATGAACGTAGCAAACAAGGCTGCGAATCGCAATTCCTTTTCGCTTCGGCCTCGGTTACCGTTCAAGTTCTGCATTGTGATTGTCTAGCGGGTCCTTTGATAAAACTATTTCATTACGGGGATTTTCTTTCTCTTAAGAGGATATTCTTTTGATCTCTTCCGTAAATAATATTTGGGATTTTGGAAAATTGTGGATATTTTCATTACCTTAAATATTTAGCTATAGTATACTAATGTTATTTTCTCATAAATTTTCCAAGGGGAAATTCATGGAGATTAATCGTAAGTGCAAAGTGTTAGCAATGCCCACCATGGTAGATTACATTTTTTTTCAATTGCAGTCGACCCAGTAACGTTGAATTTGATCGCATCGGAACATATGTTGACTATACATGCTTTAGGATAACAGAGGTGTTCGAAGTCCATGTTCATTCAGCTCATGTTAAAAAAATACTCCCAATACAATAGCTAAGTTTGTATTGATTAGTAGGCGAAGGGCATAATTGTTATGTATGTATTCAATCAGAATTATGTTCCAATTTTTATAGATGTCTTTATCGATGAGAGCTTTAATGTCCATGAATTAATTGAGGAAGTGCGTTAATTTTCCAGAATTCACAGAATAATTGTAAGTTTATCATTATATTGTTAGACTTTTAAATTAGGCAGAGATTATTTCATTATCTGGAATTAAATTAAAAATTCCATTTCTTTGAAATCCAAGGTGATTGCATTCCCTTTAAAAGTTAGCTTCCGAAGCAAATGTTGATCGCAGCGCAAGACTATCTTTCGTAAATTATCTTCTTCCGAGTAATTCTGAGTAAAAGCATTAATTTCCTCACGTGCGGGCGAGCTTTCGTAATTGAATGTTTACTGAATTTGTTTAAGAATATAATTCAAAGGGATTAGCATTATTCTAGGATTAACACCTAGCCCTGTCGTCACAAATAACTTCGCAATTTCTATCCGAAGCCGTTGTGCATTCGCCTCACGCTGCAGCGGCACATTTGCATAGGGAATGGTCCAAATTTCTTTCTCGGAAACACGTACAATTAAAATGTGCCTTCATTAGGAATTAATTGGCAGCAATCCCTTCGGCCTCAACTGTTCCTCCGGTGAGGGAAGTGTTGGCAAACATGACTACGTAACTGCGGAGGTTACTTTAAATTAGTGAGATACAGCTAATGTCTTCGTGAAGGAAATGATGATGAGCCAATCGGAAAAAGAATACTAAAACGTACTGACGCGTACATATTTTTGACTGCTTCGTACAATATTTCGATATCGAGAAGCTCGTCACACATAATTAAATCATGATGAACCATAATAACATTTATATTTCAAGAACGCAAGATTGATAAATGAGTTAGGGGATGCGATTGATTCTGCAATTTTTACGATTGTCGATGGAGGTGATTCAGCTAGTTCCCAAATAATTAATTGATTTTCCAACGTTATGTACCTAATGAAATTAATCTGGTAAGCTTTAACTTAGTGGAACCCATCCTATTAAATGGGTGGGCTTGTTAAGTTATTCCTACCCATTTACTGTTATGTATCTAATCATTCCAAATACTACTACTGCGTTATAAATTAACGAAAATTATTAGTAATATCACATTATTTAAGTAATATCATTGGAACTATTTCATGTAATATTCAGACATCGAGAGGTTCATTAAATTTATATTTTTATTATGAAATATTGTTGATGCAGTTGCTTCTTTTGGCTCGTAAATAGTAAGTTAATTTGTTACGTTCCGTGTCCAAATCTTTTACTTGGCGTGTATTTACAATCTAATTATAACTCAAATGTCAGCGGACCGCAGTTTTCATGCATAATAAAAACGTAATGTATATATTTCTGTTGTGATAATACATACTGTACCGTAAACAGTCTTCAATGTCCTAATGTACTAATATGCCTTAAGTTTGACTGAAATGAGCGAGTAAAAGCTGAGCATTGTAGGTAACTCTATACTCAATAAAATTCCGCATAGATCAAACCATCACTTGTGATCTGCAATACAAATTTTTCGGGTATCGCATCAAAGCATTGAAACGCCAAACCCAAATGCGTTATTTAGCGCATCCTTGATCGGATATAATAACTGGACGCAAATTAAAAAGGTTTTCAATCTCAGCTCACCCTAATGTCAAGAAAAGATGTCAAAATTGTGTACTAAAATTCGTAAGCTCCCTGAAATAGTATAAAGCTCATTACCTGGAGTAGCGAGGTAGAGAGGGTATCAAACTTTCAAAGATATGACGTCTATTCGAAGAAAAAATAAACGAATTGTTCCTCGGATTCAGGCAAGCAGATCGGCCTTTTTTGAATGTTGTCTGTCACTTACCGTCTGGGTTTGCGGTGGCCCCAGAGCCGGCGCCCGCTCCGTCTTCGGAGACTCCGCTGGCCGGTGAAGCCGCCATCCCAGCGGTGCCGCCTCCGGGTGAGGCAGAAGCTAAGCCCAACCCGAGGTGCTCCGCCAACTCCGCATGGTCCTGCTGATGGATGTACTCGAATACGCTACTCCCCGTCATCTCCACCTGAGAAAAAAGGCCCAAAAAGAGTTAGATGGCTCTCCGAGGCACCAATGAATGGGTTTTATGAAGAAGTTCAATTAAAATTGTTATTATTTGCATTCTAATTGACATGTATAATCCCTGGTAGCATCCTGGAATACGTAAAAGTGATAAAGTATACAAGTTATACCACGAAAACATATCTACTAACTCCAGAAATCACTCTTGAATACTATAAAACTATGAATAAAATACAATACCTTTAATCACTAATAAAATATCCCTATGAGATCACACTTTAAAATGTAGTCTATAAGTTTCACAGAAACTAAAATGTTCAGATTAATGAGGATACATGAAAGTTTCGGCCTCAATATACTAATTTAAATATCAGAAAGAAATTCTGTAAGATTATTTAACTGAGCCTCTGGATAGTGAATAATATAACGCATTCGCCTTTAATGAAAGCTCAGACTTTAAAGTTTGATTGTAGACTCAGAAATTGATTATAATAAAAATCTACGGACACAACCGAAGCAGCCTCTAAAAAAGATTTCTTTACCATTCTCGTATAATGTTTGATATAGATTATTTAGTGATTCTATAGAACTCTACAGAAAAAACTATTCGTATACTCATAAGTCGAAATATATTTCCAGCGATTTTTACCCGTAAATCTTTTTCCTCTTTTTTATAATCGTACTTTCTGATTGTATCATTATTTCCGAGCGAATGGCATCAACTAAATACTTAGCATAACTCACAATGTAATAATGTTCGTAAATCGAATCATGATGGAAGATTATGTATCCTAGGAGAACAAAAATTCCCATGTCCAATTTAATAGAGACTCGAAAATAAATAATTGCGACAAGTATCATAAACTTCATTTAAAAAGAATTAAATGAATCATTAAAAAAAACCTCCAATTCTTAGTTATGCTTTCATACGCTTAGATAATTCTTAAATTATTTAATATGGGTAATTACATTACATTATATTTCTAATTAATGTACGAGTTATCTTACAGTTATGCATTTTATACTCAAACCCAAATCTTTTCATGTTTCTTGTATTTTTTCTTCTAATTTTAACAATAAATTCAAAGGCGTATTTATAATTGAGGTAAGATGGATTAGAAGCAAACTTGGGCTTAACCTCACCTTGATAAAGAATTAATTAATTCATTCGTATGAGTGACGCAATCCATCCACTTGAATTTAATATACGCGGTTTCAATTCGGAAGGGAAAGTAAATTAAATACATAATCCACCCTCTGGAAATCGGCATTACTTTAATTATCAAATATGAGGGATTATATGATTTTTCTCATTTAATACGTAAGTTTATTATTTGCGTTTGTTTTTTCCTTAAATACGAGCGACGCATTTCATCCACTTTTATTTGAAGTGCGAGATTCAAATTTCGAGGGGAAAAGCGAGTTAGATACGTCATCGACCCCTGAGGACCGGCCGAGAGGGTGTGTTGGCATCGTTCACTACGTCCACCAAATTTCCAAACAGCGACGCTGCTTCACAAACAGCACTCATTTGTTTCAATGCAACTTTTAAAGCTCGCACCATCTCGAACGTGAGCGCCGTGGGAATCCAGCTGCGTGAACCCTTTTCCCTTAAGGAGGAGGAGTGCGTGAGGCGCGGCTTCCGCCCACGAGTGACCCCGCCTTCCTCCGCTTCCGGATGAGGTGTGGCGCCGTGGGGGGGAGGTGAGGGGAGGCGGGGGAAGGGGGTTGCGGGGGCGGAGAGCCGCGGCGAGAAGTGGGAGGGAACGCGGGAACCATCGCCCGCCAATGGGAGGACCTCGCTGCCGGGTCACGTGACTCTCTCTCAAGCCCTTCCCGCGGCTTATGGCCGCGTATCGCCTCAACATAAAGCCGAACCTCCTCTATCTTCTGTTCTCCATCCCTCCAAGGCGGCTGAGGAGGATTCTCCTTTCCAGACGAAAATATCCATGGAAATAAAAAGTCCAAAATCGATAGGGACTGAGGAGGAATACGGTCGTAATGACGTGAAATTATGCAATAGTAATTATTTATTTAATCGATTTGAGAAGTATGTAAAGAGAAACTATATGAGAAACCTCCCGCTAAATGTTTGTTTCCAAATGAAAAAATCCTCAGTAATAGAAAAATCTGAATTCTACTAGGACCTATGAGTAATGAGCATCAGCGTTGAGGAATCGCGTAAAGGTTCCGACGCAGAAATACTATTTTTTCGATCAAATTAATGAGTAATTTGGGTGAAACCTCTTAGCTCTAAAGTAACATCAAAAATCTTCCAGCAAATTTTCCATACCTGACACCAACTCTACCTTTAATTGGAACCTATAAGGAATTAAATATTTGTAGCGCATTAACTTTCCGATTTATTGCCAGAAAATATTGCTCCGATCAAATTTAAAAGTATTTCTCGTGAAGAAAAAATCATCCACTATTATAAAGGCTGCAAAACGCTGAATGGAGATGTTTTTCCTATAAAAATAAAATTTCATCTCAATTTTTCAGCTCGAATATCACTTCAAATATACAAAGTTTACGTCATAGTTTCTGATGCTGATATAAATGAATCTCTATAGACAATTGGAAACATTAATATTTAGACTTCAGTATCGACATGCAAAGTTTTTAGGGTGTTTGTTACGTGTCCTATCCGCGTGGAAAAAGAGAATTTTAGAATAGCTTATGACATTATGATAACCTGGTTTGAGAACCAAAGAGTATAATCATGATCTTCCTCTTTGGAAAATATTATCATTAGGTTAAATTTAACGATTTACTCAATTCCGTCACATCAAGGGTAAAAACCAACAAATCATTCAAAGAATGCGTTTGATAGACAATATTTCCAAGAAGTTTCGATACATAGTTATTTAGGTTATGGAACGCCTGTTTTGCTATAGTTCTATTTTATAGCTTGGGCATAAGCCATCAATTTCTCCGCAAAATATCACCGAAAGCACCATTCTTGAAAAACAATTTTTTTCTTACTTGGTTATACTTTATTTTAAATATCAACACAATCAGATTAAATGAACGGATTTATAAATCGTCAGAAATGAAGATCTATATGTGACGTTCTGAGTTGCCGTTCGATACACATTTTAGACACATCCTGATTCAGATCCTTGAAAATAATTCAAAGCTAAATTTACGACACGGAGCATGATTTAGGAAAGAGTTCGATGAAACGACCGATTCAAGGAGAACGCTGCCCAGTAAGCGCCGGGTCCATGATCAGATCACGGGGATATATTGATTATTTGTTACGGAAGGTACTTGACGTTTCGTTTTTACGACGCCTCACTCGAAAGAATACAAATGCTAAGAGGACTTTTGGTCGGTAGAAGATCACCACTCGTCAAGAGAGTTTGGAACTGCGGATTTATGGGAAAAAATCCTCTAATTCCATAGAAAATCCTTTTATAAAATCGCAAGTTCAACTGATAGTTATTTTTGTGTATTGAACAGTGTATTTTTGTAGAACTCAATTTATTTCAGGTTTTCATGCTATGCGGTCACAAATGTTAACTCTAGTTTTTGATGGTGTAACTGCATTGAAGTTAAGTATATTTCAAGCTAGAAACTTCACAGAAGAAGGCGTCCGCGATCAATTTAAATACCAGGAAATGAGCAATTACCTTCTAACCTGATATTCGATCATTCATGAAAAATAATCGTAAATCATAAAAAGGTTAGCCTATATTACGAAATGCAAAAAGATCTGCGTAACATTAAGAACGAAATCAGTACTACAAAAAATTACGTAAAATAAAATCAATAATTATTATATTTAATAAATATATGTATTTACTATGCTTTACTCGCCTGATAATCTCGATTCTATTATGATACTATGAGCATACCTATTGCCTGTTGCTTCTTATTTTATTCAGAAAATTATGAATCTGTAATGATTTTACTATGATTTATGCGAGGTATCATCGGAGTATTGTATTTATCTTATATAGTCTCATATTATTACGGCAATACTAATTATAATTGGACACAAAGCATTCATTCGGTAATACTGCCGTATAAACAACCATTTTACATAAAGACTTCAACAAGATGGATAATTTAGCGCTCCCGCATTTCTGGTATTAAAGGCGGACGTAATCAGAAGAGGAAAAACAATCGCCTCACGTAAATCGACGCAAAGCGGAAGCAAAGAGCGGGAAACGCACGTACGTCGTCGCCAAGTGGAACACGAGGCGCTTGTCCTCTTTAGGTGCGTCATTTCGGTCCGAAAAATGATTAACGCCCGACGGAAGTGAGGGATGGTCTTTTTAAACCCAAGAGAATGCCCTCCGAAAAACGAAAAAAAGAAAACCCTGGGAAATGGAGGAGAACGACGCTTGGAGTCGCTGGGCCACGTGTTACACGACTCACAGGAGGCCATCTTGTTCGCCGACCTCTTCACGTCGCTGAGGATTATGGGAAAAGGAACGCTTTCCGGCTTCCGCGCTTCCTCGTGGAAAATGTTCTCATGCGTCTCGCAGATCTGATTCGAGTGTATTCATTGTACGAATATACTTACGACGTTCTATGAGAATCCCGATTTTGTAATGATACTATGAAACTAACTATTTAATAAAACTTGAGAAAAAGATGAAGAACACTTAAACCTTTACCACAGTTAATTTATTAACTCGCGGTCATAATTTTGATCTATAAGATCATTCTCAGAATGATCATATGGTCGTGAGTTAATAAAATTACTGTGGTAAAGGTATAAGTGTTCCTATTTTTCTCAAGTTTTATTATGGAGAACTACCATAAAGTCGAGGCCGAATTAGCAGATTCTCTCACCTATTCATTTATTTTCAGAATACTATAAACTCTAATGGTATTATTATGTCTATGCGAGGTTTCATCAAAATACTATATTAAGCTTATATCGTCGTATATGATTACGGAATCACCGCAAAACAGTTATTTCCAACATTTATCCCAATCGCAACCATTTTTAGATCTTTTAAAAAATGTTCACGATTACCCTTTCTCATAAAATAAAAAAATAAGTGTTACGCGAAATATATTTTAGGACTTTACAAGGCGCCTGCCGTCAACTGATTACATCTCATATATCGGTGTGTTGTAAAGTATAAATATGTTATTTAAATTATAAAAATGTTCTCACCTACCTTTTAAATTTTAAATTTAATATTGTTTTTTAAGACCAGCGGCCACCCAAAAATGCCGGGACGACCCATTAGTTGGAAACCACTTCCGTAAAGCATAACTTGATTAGGATGTCTAACAGGTAACGATAAAAGGTAATATAATTTGTAAACTTTGCAGATCAAATCAGCAATTCTTCATACAAATGTTTGAAATAGCTAGGAAATATCACAGCATATAAAACATAATTAAAGCAATTAAATACATATTAAGCCACTGATGGCTACAATAGTAAAAGCATAAAAGACTCCAAAAAACTTTAAGCTTCCTTATTTTATAGTTTTTGGAGTCTTTCTTTTATACTTTGATAAATGAAGTGACTTCAGTAAAAAATTGTGGGTTTAATTTTTCTTAAAATTTATTTTACTAAATCATTTGTAATGAATGAAGGTTTTGGATAACTGTACAAGGGAAGGACAAATAAAAATAATTCTGAGGTACATGTCGTGGAAGCATGTCTCCAATGGAGCGATTCAAAGGGACTCGATCACGATTCACGCATTTCAGTTACCTTTTGCAAGAAACGTGTCTCTCGCTCACGTCTTCTCCAGCTGCATTATCTTTCTCACAAACACTCGATGGGATATCCATAAAAGTTCTTTCACATCGCACGCGCTTTATTTTTCAGAGGAAGATTTTTTCAAAGGTCCAATTGTGCAAAGAAATTGTCATAATATATTTAGAAAACAAAAATACATTGGAATGATATGCCAAGCGATTGTTTCAGTGATTAGGTAGGTTGGCACAATATCTGGCCTTAGACCACGATGGTTTTGGGAAATAATACATGATTGATAAAAAATGGTAATTATTTAAAGAGTGAAAAGGTAGGACGGAAAATAAATATCAATTTTTAAATATTTGTATCGCACACTAGTGTTTATGTGCATTTCGATCACTAGTTAACTAGCTTAGTGTCACCACTGAATTTTTTAACTTTGGACATTCAGGTAGAATTTAAATGTTATCGTCCTCTGGTTTGATGGCAAATAACAGAAATCTTGTACTGAAAAAAATATAATTTTAGGGATGAATGTTAAAAAATATTCATAATCGAGCATCTATCAGTTTAATACTCGGGATGATGTTTTGACATTGAAATTTAGAATTTTATATTTGACGTGAGCGGATTTTATATCTGTTTGTGGTCAGAAGGAGAAAACAATAATATTCGTGAGTTAGTTCAGTTGCCTTAAAGAAGTATTTCAAATGTTTCTCTTACGTATCCAATACTTAAATTACATTAAACAGAGAAGCAGTGCAAAAATTTGGTGCCATTCATATTTAAACCTATAAAAACGGATGGTACGTAATGGAAATGGCGTATCATAGTCAATTAAAAGGATAGTGGAGAAAAATAAACAAAAGTTTTGCAAAATATTTTGCTTAATGCGACCGGACCAGTTTCAACTGATAAAAGTTATCAACAGGCTTGAAAAACTTTTGTTTAGTTATTTCCACCATAGTGCAGTTTCACCGAGTAACGGATTCTACAATTAATTTAAATTAAAAGAATATTAAAGTTGATAAAATTCTACTTACATATCAAGTCATGAGTTTACTGATAAATCGTTGCCATCTTTTAAATAGCCATGTACATATCAAAGGTCACGAGCTACAATTAAAAGGGAAGGAATAATTGCTGTGAATCGTTTCCTATAAGGGATAGAATTATGAATCCACTCCTCCGTTATCACTGGGATTTGCACGAAGGGGACCATAAGTCGTAATACATTCCCTATGTCTTTGCAATCGAAATGGTGGCGTCATTTAGTCCACTGTTCATGTATATTCACCGGACATTTCGAGCGACGTGTTTTTCCAATCGTTGACGTTCCTTTTAAATGGACTTTGGTTTCTCCATAGTGCTGTGTCCAAAACAGGACGCTTATACGCAGTTGCATCATTAGCGCTTCTGCTTTACTCTTACGTAGAGACGGGAATTGCCGAAGGTTTTCTGAGAATTAAGATTATGTAGCTCTTGCCTAAGTGACGAGCTATAGTGGTCGTTGACTAATTTAAGTGGCTCATTCACTTTAAATTTAAGCCGATCGGTTACATGGCCTCGAGAGGCTAGATTAGATTGGAATCAATTAATATCAAGAAGCAAATCAAATGTACGGCTACGAAAATAGTGGAGTATTCAAGAACAATATTATAATTAAGAGTAAAAATATTGTAATTTAATATGGTAATGATTCAGGAGTCGTACAGAATGACTTTACGAGAAAGCATAAGTTGAACTTCGTCTAGGGGTGAAGAAATGCTAGCGAGGCTGATTCCACTCATCATTAACTCAAACGAATAGCAACTTATTTTAAACCTACTCATAACATCGTCAACAAACAGGTTTTAGGATTACTACGAAAGTCTTGAAATCACGAAAGAAAATATATACAACACTCCTGTTTTCTTACACTACTTGTCCTTCGATACTGTACCTTGCCTGTTTAACATTACTTTGGATAAAAAAGCTCAGATTACTACACGCCATTTTACTTTGTATTGAAAAACACTTTCGGAAAATTTCATATATTACCGTCAGAAAGTGCGACTAATCAGTCAACTATCAATTAGTTTCGTTCCACCAAATGGAATATAAATATCAGTTTAGGATTAATACTAGATATAATTTTCTATTCTATTTAAATTTTAGTAGCCAATAACAGTAGATTTTGCAGGTTGTAAGTTTTATTGGCGTTATTAACAGATGTTTATTTTTCCCCGAGTGCAATATTATACATTTTTTAACCTGTAAACTATATTTGCTGATTTTATTTTTAACAACTCCTGAAAGCCATCTCTTTCTTGAATATCTTTAATATTCAGTACCTTAGTAGTACCAGTACTTTAGCAGTACTCTCTCTTAATGAAGACGTATAGTTACCATTACCAATAATGGGTGTTGGCTTTCAAGGAATCTTCAAATCGTAAGAGAGCGTGGAAATTGAAGGAGGTTTCGCCCTCTCTAAATGTCTCCTGTGTATTATGATAGGAAACGCGATTGCGTGGATAGAGTAAATTGATCGTAGTGGAGAAAGTGGGCTAAGAGTACTTTCTCGTTTGCGGCTTAAAAAGGTATCCCGATTTGATTCCCGCATCGAACATCGCATTGTCTCCGCAATGCCCGCAGAGCCGCCGACTGCGGCCGTCGGAGAAAACAGCGGAAAGAAGATTTCTACATCGCATTCCACAGCACTATCCTAAGCACATTTAATAAGGTAATCCATACGAGAAATAGACGTTTCCAGATTATGAACTATGGAGTCGTATCGAAATCCTGTGACTGCACATTCCATCGTGCTTCCGATTGGAAATACATCTAACTTTAAGAAAAATTAAACAATTTGTTATAATATATTGGAGATAATAAGGGGTTGATATCTCTTAAATGAGATTCGAATATTGCATTTTCCACTAGTCGAACTAAAATTTCGAGAAAAACAATGATTGTGTTGTAGAAGTAATCTGAATAGGTGAAAATCGTTGTAAATAATGATAATAGTTTATATAGCTCGCCATATTAAAAAGCTCGATGACAGATGCAGTAGAAACGATATGTTAAAATTAAACTGAAACTCTCAGTACCTAGTGAAAGGAGTATCAAATGCTACTATTTAAAATTTGATCTTTAAGCTCTTTTTATTCAATAGGTCGAAGTAACTTCCAAAACAGCGCATAATTCTGACTCAAAAAGCGTGAAAATATTTCTAATCAACATACCATTTTCAAAGGAAAATTAAATGAAAAGATTCCTAAGAAAAGCTATTTGAAAATCTCAATTAAAAGAAAGATCCTCACCCTCATTTATATGCTTCTCTATATACTCTGAGGAACTAGTACCATCTTTCAACTTTTTCACTTATGATAAATTATAAATGAAAGAAAAACTATCCATGAAATTAAGAATTCTACACTTAATTCCACCAACACTGTATGGAAACACAAGCATCTGTGGGAACCATAATCGAAAGTGGTAGTGTTTAAAAAAACGATTAGTTACAGTTCAATATAATTTGTTTTATTTTCATAACATCATAATTCTGCCATAGAATAAGGCGAAGTATAGTAGAATCCATTACAGAAATAAAGACGCTAGAAAAAATCTACCATTTCCTCAAAATGTTTATTCATTTCCCTTACAATTACTACTTATCATCCTGTATATTCAACTAAACATCACGTTAAGTTAATTTGTAGCTGCATCCACCGATAAGTAACTCGGAAACCGATCTTAATTGTGTAAATATTTTGCGTGTATAGGATCGACCGGCCAAGAAAGCTCCCCAGTAGCGTCCATTCGATAGCCAACAAGGAAGAACGCTTCCGCCTTCGACTCGCCTCACGGAGACGCCAAATATCAATATTCAATCATATATCAAGAGTCATGGCAAACACTAAAGCGATCCAAGTCTCTCCGACGCTACAAAATGGCCGACGCTCTTTAGCGCAGTGCGGCTCTGTCTCCCTCCACTCTCTCCTTCCCCTCGAGGTGGCAACTACCAAAGGTGTCTCTCTCTGCTTCTTCATTACCTTTTCCCTGACCATCCTTCGGTATCCTATTCCACCTTCTAATCCCACTCTTAATTCCTTTTCGTCGCTCGATCCTTCTTCTTTCTCCCTGAGACTCTTGCCTCCCTAGCCACTCTTCTTATTCTTGGTTCTGATGGAATCTCTACGGTATAGCTCACTTTTTCTGCTGTAAGAACCGTAGACGGGAGGAATAGGAATAGAAAATATTTATTGCCCTTGGAATTTAACACTAAGAACATTCAAAGAAAAACGTAGAAAAATCAATAGTTCATAAATAACGTAAAATAATAATATAAATTGAAAGAAAAAGAAAACCGAAGCGGATACATTTTGATATTTTTTTCGATGATTGACAATACCTTTTTGGAAACACAAAACAAGGAACAAGAATTTCAACATAAGTTTTCAAAAACAATAATATGGTGGATGTAGATTTTTTAAGAAGAGTAAAGAACAGGAGTTTTTCTATGTTATTTGGAATTTAATTCCAAAGCTTTCCCCCATTGACACAAAAGTGACGGGAGTATGCAAGTTCTTCGAAAGCAGATTCTATGAAAGTAAATACTTCGAATGACGAATTATTCGAAAACAGACCACTCTAATGAATCTGAGGTTACCCAGAATTTATATTAAACGAACTGATCCGGCGTTGAAGTCTATTCAATAAAGCTATAAACCACCTTGAAGGTGTGGTTGGGTTGGGCATTGTCATTTCATGAGGCCTGTTTGGGAGCAAGTGTTCTATTTTCAAAGAATTTATCACTCTAAGATACGATCGTTCGAAGAATTCATTTTGAAGAATTTTCCACATCCCGTAGACAAGAGAGAAAACATATAAAAGTATGCGTTTTTATCAGGGCGATATTTAAAATAAAGGTCTACTCTTCCATCTAACCCATCGTCGTGAATTACACAATAATTCATTTTATGAGGTGATATGAGAAAAAAGAAAAGAATTTTGATGTAAATAAACCAGGAAAAACTCACTAACTATTAGGAAAATAATATCCACTGCAGGAAGAAGCTCACGAGGATGGAGGGTAAGAAAAACCTGCGCAACTTGTCGATAATAAGAAACTAGAAAACGAGTGGAAGCATGACGAAAAATATAAATACACCAACAATAAATTTAGATACGGTAGCCGTGAAGGCCCATCAGGAACACGGAAAAACCATTCTTGAATATACAAATTCACAGGATCACATTTTTGGAGAAAAACCTCATATTATCGTTTTAAAATGTGTAGGAAATATTGACAGAAAGAGAGTGATATATCACATAATAAAGGAAACAATCATTTTCATTGGGAAATTAGACTTGGGAACGATTACATTATCTGAATTGTAATGATTATTTTAATTTATTTGGCGGAATAGAGAATGTTGAGTTCCTACATCAAATCCTCACATATTTACCCTTAATTATAAAATACATATATATACCTTTACATTCCTCCCTTTGGGATACGTCATTTTTCCTTCAAGCACTACTCATACAGAATTAGAAAACATTCTGCGAAAATTCAAAAAATAATTAGAAATCTAAATCAAATTCGTGTTTCTATTATCAGAAGAACAGCGTATTTCTTTCAGCCTCAGATATGCAGAGCTTCATTTGAATCATGTGTTCTTCTAAATGAGTAGAAAAGATGGTGAAATTCTTAACCAGAGTGAACAAGAGCTTTACGACACAGAGGTAACTCCTTTCTTAGATTAGAAAATGAGTAGTAACAGAACGCTAATTTCGATTTTTACTCAATTTACGGTAATGGAAGCACGGAATGGATAGTATCTTTCCATGCTATTATCTTCAGGAGTAGAAGAAAAGTATTTTTCTACGACTGAAGATCATAGCATGGCTATAAAAAACTAAGATTGTTTTTCTTGGCAATAATCTGGGCCTTTTCGTTGCTTCCTGAATCGGTTGGAACGCAGTGCAAAACGCTTTCAACTGTACGACGGCTTTTGGGGTGTTTTTAAACCTCTAACGCAATATCGATGTTTAGAAGCTGGAAAGAGGTGTCTTCGTTAGGAATCCTCTCGAGGAATAAGAGGCAGGAGTTATTCAATTATTCTCAAAACAGTCGAATCTTAATTTTACTTATTAAACGCATCCGGGAGCAATCCCCTTTAAAGACCCTTCCTCTCCTCCCTCACGCATTCCATATGCCGCGAGACGTCTTCCAATCCTCCAATAACGCCACACGGACCCCCACACATACATCATCTCCCGATGAGCCCTTTAGCGCCCTAGCAAAGATAGAAAAAGCTTTAAGAAACGGCATTAAGCGCCATTTCCGATGCCCCGAAACCATTAACTCGGTGGACGACGCTCCTTTCCCAGGGGTCGAAATTCCGCAATTTAAAACGATGAGGCAAAAGGAATTTCGCGCAGTATTTATGTCGGGGGAAAACTAGAGAGGAACCGGGGAATGGGCGAGGAAGGCGTCAAAGAGGAGGACGATAAAGAAGGAAGAGAGGAGATTGCGTTATCCCCGCGAGCTCCGAAACTTAGAGAGAGGGCCCCCACCGCCTCCTCTTCCACGAACCGCCCCCGACGCCACGTACGCGCCCCCCCATCACCGCCTCCCCCGCGTCCCTCGGCGAATTCGCGTCACGTATCAGCCTCTACGTCCAGAGTCGCGCCGTACATTTCTAATGGAGGAAGAGAGGGAAGGATGGAAAAGGGAATGGGGGAAATGGCCGATAAGGAAGAGGAGAGGAAGACGGAGAGGGTTAAAGAGAGGCTTTTCTTATGAGCGGGGTTTGCACGGTGCGGGTATACTCGGATCGAAATTTGGTTGGTGTTTACACCATCATCGGACACCGAGGCTTCGATACAACAGCTGAAGTACTGAATTCTGTGTAAAGTCTACATTTTATTTCTTCTTCTATTAAAAAAAATGTAATTCCACCAGATTTCACGCAGTACTTTAAAATTTGGTGCTCACGCGATACGAGCATAGTCGTATCACCGGAGAATCAAGTCCTACCATCCACTCGATTCATACGCGACATTGCTGTCGATTGAGTTACTAGTGACTGCAAAAGAGGGGCGAATGATATTATAATATGGAAATAATGGTGGAAATAGCTAAGATAGTTCCACAGAACGTTTTTGTTTAATATAACCGGTATCAACCAGTCATACTTGCAGTAGTAGGCCACAACTGTTGTGTCGTTGCGACTTGACGATAACTAGGAGTAGTTGAAACCGGTCGCATTAAACAAAAAAATTTAATTTAAATTTCATGTTATTTATTTGCACCATTATTTCCATAATGGAGTTTCACCAAGGGATGGGTCCCACAATCAATTCGATATTATATTATATATGCGCGGGTCTCTACTCAAATCTTGTAAATACCTTATCCCAGATCCAAGTTGCAACGGATAGCATCCTTTTATAAAAGCTGACTTGGATGGAGCTCATCCGAGTTAACTCGTCCCGAGTAGTCGAAACATCATGGCGGAAAAAAAGATGAAAATTAAAAAAACGTTGTAACTTCCAGTATTTACATAGACTATTAACTATTTACTAATACTCTTTAAATAGCGAAAGTTACAAAGTAAGATTTAATTTTCATAACGTCTTCCTTCCACAAAGTTAAACCTTCAACTAATGATTATATCATAGTGGAAGGTTAATACACTGGTGAAACGCTCTCGTTGCTATAAACAGAATCAGGCGCAAATAACTACGATTGTTGAATTCTATGAGATGGAATGTATAGAAGGAGAATTATTATGTATGAATTTTATAGGAATATACACACATACTTATAACTGCTTATCTCACTTCTACCATACATGTGACAAACTGACTCAACTGACAACAACGCCGCGTATATATTGAGTGAATGGTGAAACAAAAGCAATACGAATACACTCGTATATCAGTGTACTTGGTTAGAGTATACTCTCACCGTGCTAAACCCCGCTTTAGAGTTGGAAAGGCGGTTGCACCGAAGTACTGTGAGAAAGAGAGGGCGGAGAAGAGGCGGAGAGGTGATGGAACTCTGCGGGGAGGAGGGGTTCAATTGCGGGGTTCGTCAGGAGTCGAGCGCTAGGGAAAGTGTTGGCGCTTTTTTCATTTATCGATTATCGGAGGAAGAATCGCCGGGAAAAAGTTGTGAAATATTTCCGAGGAATTCCGAGGAGAGTGAGTTATCGCGGGTTTTAAAAGCGGTCGATCGAACGTGGCATCGCGATGCGGGGTCCTCCGTTCGATGTTTCCGTAAATATTCGATCTGAGGGTGATTCCTAGAAAGATAGATTACTTCAATCAAGGGATTGAAAGTCTGCTTTATTCCAATCGCAATCTTTAAGGTACTCTCTGGGGGGTATAGATACGCCCTCATGTGTATAAGCGAGTATAAGATTAATATCTAAATTGATGTATTATTACTAACGAAAATTCCACGATGCATAACCATTAATTCGAAAGAAAAGAACTTTTAAATTTACTCTCGAACATTATAGCTTTTAAAATTACATATCTTTGTTGAAATTTCAAAATTCTTTTCTACCTATACTACTATTCTACATAATTGAGCTTGGTCATATTGGAATTATAGCCATTACATTGATCGGAAATCATAGTTTATATGTTTTGTGTAAAACTGAACCAGTTTTCGCCGCTTTAGCAATATTTCAGATCCTGGAATTCTAGTATGCCTTGAAATATACTGTTTGCAAACACGGGAATGATAATTTTCGTATTTTTTCATAAAGCAATGCAGTACAACTGTTGTACTACAACAGCAAATTTAACATTAAGACCAAATACAATAAAAAACTACCTCCTATATATGTAAATTTCCTAACATATAAATATCTAAATTTCGATAACGAAATTTCCATTTCGATGTCGACTGCAAGAATTAACGTTTCGTTACATCCAGCATCGATAAGGACTAACTGGAGCCTTAATGTTTTTTTTTCAAACATTTCGGAAATAGTGTGTGATTTAAAACATTGAAACACATCGCAATTTAAATGTCTTTTCATAATTTAAATTTATTTACGTAATTTATATTTTATACTTTTCGTCATTAAATTATAATATCTTCATATCAAAATCTACTAATTAGAAGATATTCAATTCTTATATATCCATAATTGGTCGTAACTAAAATTGTGGGTGAGATCTTTAAATCGAGAGCAAGGCATGCTAACGCTAAAAATATATAACATCATCTATGATCTACGATGGGATTGCACTCCTGAAGTCCGGAAGTTTTCAACATCCTTTATTTTGCTATGGACACTGAGGCATGCTCTATGGAAACGGGTAGTCCTCTAACCCATCTTATCCTTCATCCTCCGGAGTCGTAGGATCACTCATTTGTCTACTCGTCTAGTAAGTGATGCTGCAATGACGGACCGTCCAACTGATAGAGCCAGTCTGGAGTGCGGTTTCGAACCCTTTACCCTCTCCCCTTGCCCAGGGCCGCAATCAATACCACGAGACGTGTTTCGCACGTCGGTTTTGTTTTATTCTTTCCCGGGCGGAGCCGTGACGCGCTATCCAGGGAAAGGAGGTCGAATGGGCCGAGGAGCGCCATTTATCCTTCAGCTATTTCTCTTCAAGCGGACGGCGGATCCTCAAGATGGCAGCGTCTCACGCCGCGCTATTTGGTTCTTACGATCAATATCGGCGGTCCTTTACCAGTAAGCCTCCGTGCACGTGATGAGGGCAAAGTTTTTTAAGCAGAAATTATAAGAACATTCAACAATGATCTCCGCTACTTGGCGACTCGTTCATTTTCTTCCTCTGAAATCTAAAACGCTTACATACATGGTAATCGTAATCTGTAACAAGTAATCAATTTAAGGTAAATAAATTTGACAACGTCCGCAAAATACATATTTTCGAAAAAATACCACCATTTTTTAGTACTAACTCATTTTTAGGGGAATATATATTTTGTGGAAGTTGTCAAATTTTGTTTTCTATCAACTGATTAAGGATAAGTTCCATCATGTCTCGCCAGAAGAGATTAATATGTAACATAGAGATGTACAAAATGTATGATTGATGTAAAATAAAAAGTATAATTATGAAAAGATACAACACTTACCTTAATAATATAAATAATGATGTTTACTTACCTCAAGTAGAACATTTCTTACATCGTTGACAGAATTTGTTTCAGCGATTTACGTAAAGGACTATGGAATACGTTATAACGAACATATATATACTTTCTCGCACATACTACCTATATATTATCCCAAAATAACATTAAATTCTTCAGTAATGTAACACATTAGCCTAGCATAGCATACAACATTACCAGAAAATATTTTGAACTATGAGGGAGCTAGAATGTTATGCATAGAATGATTATAGTTTTTTTTAGTTTCAACAATTCAGAAGGAATACCTACATTTACAGTGAATGAATGTTCGAAATATTAGTTAAATTAAAGAATTCTTTTACGTGAAAAAAATTCTAGAACATAACAGTGAAAATTGTTACACCACATACATCATGTATTTCTGTTTCAACTGGTTTGAGTGCCAAATTGAATATTAGTCATCTACAATAAAATTGAACTTAGCAAAATCTCACGAGTTATAAAATATTTTTAATATGAATGTATTATACACTTTTTTTAAGGTTTTTCAAATACATGAAATGTTAAAAAAAGATGATTTACAGGCTGAAAAACCTTATATTTTACTCTTAATTAAGAAAAAAAAAGTTATATTTTACTCTTAATCTGGATTGAAATGCGATTTCGTTGGGATTGGTTTCGATGGTAAGGGTAATAATACTGAAGCATTTTAATAGTTTAACTTTACTCAAAGAAATTATGGAGAAATATTTTTCTCCTTATAAACGGGAAAACAACGTGCCCTTACAAGGACAACATTTCGAAAGCTTTTATGGGGCTTACATACCATCCTATTAGAAACTTTTTGTCTAGTAGCGCTGTTTTATCATCGAGTTATTCCCTCATTATTATGAATGTAGACTTTGGTTATAATTCACAGAGTAGCTGATGCGGTCTCATCAATTTACTAATTGCAATCCACTCTTTTATCAAACAAGAGATCAACTTCATAGTTAAACTAGTAATAGATTTTCAAGGTTTCATTTCAAAGCCTTGAATTAACAAGAGGTTCTGTTTATTTTGATATAAACTTGAGTTACGATCAAAGGGTTACGAGAGACCGCTTTGGGAGGCGTACGCTTTCGTTAAGAATGCCATTCACACATGGGTATGCAAAGTCGGTATTCGCGACAGGCATCAATGGATAAAAGTACACAAATACATGCTTAAGATAAATAGCTGAAATCATTGATGTCATCACTTGAATACAAAATCATACTTGCAAAACAGCACGGAGGATAATAAACTGCAAATGGGCAAATATACATACAGAGTGAGGAGATTGGAAAATTAAACAATACTTCTCTCATTATGTAAAAAATTACTGACTCATGGAATATTTTTCGCGGGATGAATTTCTAAATACTTTTTTTGCCTTATAAACAGCTCATTACAGGAGCAAAATAAATTCTGGCACGGATTTTTTGTGTATATACGCGTTTTTGGAATTCAGAGAAAATCACGAATCTTTTCCTAATTGCAACTTCAGCATCTCAATGTATTTCAGCACTCTTAAAACATTTATTGAACCCTTTATTATTTTCTACGCTGAGATTTTGCAATAGCTCCGGGAATTAAATCAATCTTTCATAAGAGAAATGATTTCCGGATTATTCATTTCATTAAAACTTAAACATTCAATTAGTTATGCGACTTATATTTTCATTACGCTAGAATAAATGCGTGACCTTAGGGCGATCTGAAATAGATACCCACACCTGCAGTTACTCAGCTTCTTATAAATATTCAGCTTATGGAGATTTCGATGCGTCTTACCTGCGAGAGGCCCAGGTATATGGAGACCGTCTCGGAGATGTAAAGGAATCTACCGTCTGCAGCCAGCGTGAAGGCAAATCCGTCCAGCGACTGCAAAAAGAAAAAATGCACGAATCGTGAAATATGTGGACTTAAAATGCATCGTCCGAGGTCGCATTCCATACTCCATAGATATCTACAAAATTACAGAAATGGAGAAACCACGCAACGGCACGAACAAGGCCATGCCGGACGTGATCCGCATTTGGGTTAAGCGTGTTCATAAATGTTTAACTGGGACAGAACACGCGATTAAGTGGTCAAGTGTATTAATTGAAAGCTCACGCCCAGTATGCCACTTCCTCCATATCTCAGTGGCCTGAAATCAGACGTCAATGGCCAAAGTTTCTCCTTTCTGAGAGAAGTGAGATTGCTGATAATATATCACCGATTACTGGTAGAGGGTGCTTTTCAAGTGGACAGAAAAGTATCGAAAAGCATTATAAATCTCACAAAAATTTGCATCCAAGGGTATTGGAGAGCAACAGAGGGGAGCATTCAATGTGATGGGAAATATAATTTATTGAAACGGAGAGAAAACAGAGGAAAAACATTGGTAAAACCCCCTGCTAAACGCCGTAGGGCGGCTTGCAGGGTAGATATATTGACGTAGATGTAGATATGGGAGAACTTTGGACGACCGATAGTCATTCCCTAACATATGCATTCCAAGGATAGGTTAAACATTGGTAATTTTTTGACGCTGGTCAGTTCGTGATAAATTTCAAACATCGTTACACAAATATAGTATATTGGCTCAAATTTAGACAGAAAAGAGACTTCAATTCACTTCTATACATTGAAAACTTATATTTTTTCGCTGTAAATTGCGTAACGGATGCTTGAAAATTTAAACTTACAAGTGTCACGAAGTTATCTATTTTTACCCTATGTCACGCTAAGAAATAACACTCCTGGCATATTTTTGCTTCGATGAATGATTTGTAACCTAAATTTAAAAAATAAAACCTCTTTACTATATTTGAATCCACTTTTATTAACTTTATATGTCTGTTTGACATTCATAGACAAATCATTTCATCATGCAGCAATATACAGGCAAACGCCAGACTAAAATATTCTCAAACAAAGAAGCAGTGAGGAATTGAAACAAGGTTCAAACAGAACTTGAGAAGATGAAATTATAGAAGGTATTCTCATTAGGTTCGAAAATTACTGAAGTTGAAATAATTTTAACGTATTAACAACATACTACGTGTTTCTCTTTTCCCTCATATATGATACTGAGTCATTCCGGAAAAAAATGAAATCAACCAGTATAATGAAGTGTCAGATTGAGTATATAATTTTTAGGTTAAATAAGATATTTCCATTCTGAGGAGCATGTGGCAGGTGTTCCTATCTATTCAATCAGAGGCACCAATGTGATGCAAAATAATGATAATTGAATGCTTCTCTTTCTTTAAAGTGGCACATTATGAAAACGATGAGCTATATATTAACCTTCTTTTTCTATAGAAATATATGCTAAATTGTTAGTTACAAAGCAACCGGTGCTGTTTCTAGCAAGCGAAAGAATTGTTTTAGTCACAGATACCATCTCAAGAATCTAATATGTCTCAACTCCTGTATTACCCTCGGAAATATAGAGAAATTTTCGATGTAAACACGAGTGAAGTCGGATTTCAGGCAAGATGAGTTCAAGAAGATATTTACAATTAACTCGATAGTTTCAAGTGGATGCATTCAAATGCTTTTCTAACAGTAACAACGCAAATTTCAATTTAAAAGTGGAGCCAGAAATTCCCTAAGAAATCGGATAAAATCGGGTTTCGCGATACTGCTGTTGGTGAGCAAGGTTTTGGTTTCGATCGGGACTTCATTATAAAATCCCTTCATAGATGTCACTACCTGCATTAAAGGTTGGGTCCTATCATATCGAACTACAGCAAGAGTAAAAGCAAAATTTAGGTAGTGTGTATGCTATTTTCTAGGTATGTCTCGGACATAATCGAGTAGCAAATAAATGCAATACAACAACACATGCTCAAGTGAAATACTGTATATTCTGCAGTCAATACCACCGAATTTTCTTATCTTCACTTTAATATGTTAACCGCCGACAATGTGCACATGACTTAACTTGTAGATTAAAAACTTACAACATTCAAAATTTTTGCTCATGTTTCCTTTTTGTAAATGAATCATACGTTCCGTGGAAAAAATCGCTGTTCTTGTTGACTATTCCCGCTGAGTGTGTTAGAATTAGGATATCAATTTTCTTATTTTTGAATTTTTAAAAACTTTTTGCTTATTGTCTTTGTCCAATGTCATCTAAACTCTATGTTTTTGATTTTTTATTCATTCTCAACCTTAATATATTAATCGTTTGTTATTCTTGAATTATTCTTATGAGTTTTATCTTTTTTATGCTACAATTCTTGTATTTAGATTTAGTGTCATTTTTGAAGATATTTTATTCGATTTGATTGGTTGAAGTGAATGTGTAGTGTCACTTTTGCATAATTTTTATCTATTCTCTGCTTGTCTTTCACAATTCTTTTTATTCTCCTTCTTCACAAAATACAGTTTTCTACCTGTAGGTTTCGCAGGTTTTCAACACTCCCCTTCCTGTGAGTGTTTTTCTGCAGTGAAAAGTTTTTCCTGAGCCCTCAGCTTAGGTTTTTTAAAATCCGCATACTAGTTTTCTTCGTGTACTTTTGCTAACTATCTCTTTCATTCTGTTTCGCATATGACGATGGGTTAGGTGTAAGAAGAGACTTTCTAGTCTCAATCTCGGCCGAATAAAGGCCATTTATTATTATTATTATCAGGATTCAGGAGAAGGAATTAAATAGTTGGTGCTTCGGTGATCGTTAACACATTTGTGGAGGTTTCACAAAAGCAAGCTCATCACATTATTTTTTATCTTTCTAACTGTCTTTTTTAACTGTCTTCAACAGAGACCGGAAGTTTTCAATCCATAAACATTATTACGAGAAATTCGAAATTATTTCGTCGCATTTTCATCCCTTAGACGGGAGACAAGGTGACATTTGCGAAAGTACGAGTAGACTCGCTAACCCAAAATGCAGACTCCTTGAAGAGCCCTCTCTTTAACAAGACCTCCCAACGCAAGCCCCTCCCCCACCCCTTATGACGTCCCAAAGTCTTTTGGCCGCAGGGGAAGAATGGCTCCGGGCATCGTGACAAGAATATGGAAGGTGGGAGTCGTGGGGGGGGGAGGAGGAGGAGGGGGGAGATAAGGCGGAAGGGGGAGGGACAGGTGAGAAGATGGGCGAGCGTTTCGTGTGTCCCTATAAGAAGAGGAAGGAGATGGGCTCTCGTCCAATGGGGTGAGAGTGGGTGAATGACTGGAGAGATAGACGGTTGAGTAATATCTCTATTTGGCAACTCTATGGAGTCTTGCAATGACCGACGCTTTATCTTGCAAAAGTCGGGGACGGTTTCGAGGGAATATTTGTTTTAAACGAAAAGAAAAGGGCTTGTTTGGATTCGGAAATTTGGACTTGGAGGGAAAACGACTGAGCTTGGTGAAAATGTAATTAGATCCGAGTGGATTACGTAAAATACCTTTTATCTCGGGTTATATGAATAGAATGTTGACCCGAATAATTGCGGTTGGATAAGTGGATTCAAGAGAAGAATGAATCGAGTAATTGCGATTACATGACTTGATTCAAAAAAAGAAAACCTACTTTTCTCTCGTTATCAACCTGATTCGTGAACTTGGATTCAGACGCTCATATATTCGAAGTACACATATTCCTCAAAATGTTAATTAAATTATTGTTATCTACCCATACTTATTCTATAAACTAGTATAGTTATATAGTATAGTATTTATACCTATTGACTATTAAACTAATAGGTATAAATATCAACATACCTAAGGTACGACGCATATATGAAGTAATGTTTTCATTACTTCAATGAACGATCCATTCCATTACCTTACCAATTACACGTCCTAAAACACAGCTACGACGAAGAATATACTGCGTTATTCTGGAGGAAATATATTTAGCGTAACTAAGTAACTGCTTTCGCACGTTCATGATGAATTCAAGTAGAGAAATGTTTCCGCCCGACGCAAGGCTGCGACGCCGGTTGCATGCGCTGCAGGATCAACGGATTTGAAGAGCCCAAACCGTAAATTAAAATTTCCTCGGCTTTTCACTTAACATCTCTTAGCATCGATTTTGAATTTTATTTGCGTTTTACGCCATCCGGCATTCCTCCGCCTTACGCGATCTTATCTTTAGGCATGATTCACAACCGTATTCATTCATAACAGGATCTACCGCGCTTCGGGAAAAGGCCTCCGAAGTTCTTGGAAAGATCTCGTGTGCTGAGATCCTTATTGGATAGTGTTTCTACGCGTTCTGATTTTGCTCGGAGTATATGTGAATCTGAGAGATTTTCCGCTGTCAAGAATAAAGGCTGTACTGACTCCTTATGTCGATATTTAACGTCCACAGTGATACGTCTATGAAGAAGAAGATGTTTTTCCTGTCTAAAGAGAGATTTTTCAATTTCAACTTCGTTAATTTTTTTTTAGCGGCGTATATTTACGGCGGAAATAAGTCAAGAGATTCCTTGGTTTTCAGTTGGCGAACGGCACTTAACTCAAAGATCTCAAAAATGCTCATTGAGGATTACTAACTTAACTCCACAATATAAATCGTTATATGCTCAAAAAATAAAATCTTTATTGTCAAAGAGGACCACAATAGGTGGATAGCGATAACGTATGTTCAATGAAGGTACATTATTGTCATTGTTCAATGAACATACATTATTATGAATATTGTTCATACACGTGGTTTATGTATTGATTTTAAACGGGTTCTTCTATTCGTTGAGTTCCACCGGACCTCTTAATAATTCAGATAGCTTCCCATATCCATTATACTGAATACATACCGATAAATTTAGGGCCCTTACGGGAATCGAACCCAGGACTGCTTGCGCCAAAATTTGATATGTTATCCACTTCGCTTTACGAGAACCTCAACATACTCAATACATTTCTAACAGCTAACTCTTTAGTTAATCCCCCAAGCGAAAATCCTAGAAGAGCTCCCGGAAGTTCGCAAAGTTCCCAAGAAATTCCCGAGCTCCCTTCCCAGCACCGAACTCCCTTCCTACAGGTCCAATTACTCCAACTTCTTTCCCCGAGAGGAAAGAGGTGACAACGGGGCTCCGTCAAAAACGTATCCATGAGAAGGCGCGCGTCGCAGTACTCCAAAGTAAACCTCCGAGGCTCGGGGGAAAGGAAAGCTCGTTACCCAACCCCGGCGGGATTCGAGCCCGAAAATCTTCCCAAGGCAGAAGGTTGACCTAGGGTGGCAAGTGGTCCGCGTGCTGTGGGAAGAGGAGAAATGGATTGACTGATTTATCACATCCTCCGTCTGAGGCCAGACTATGAAATCTCCCGCGCATGAAGTATGCCGGTCAGGTGCGGGCCCTTTTCACTGGAAGCGGCTTCTAGTCGGCCACCGTTCGCGCAATCATAATGCAAGGGGAGGGAGCTTCTGATGGGAGGGAGTGTCGGGTATTTCGAGGAGTGGCCGAGTGGGGGGCGGAATGGGGGGGGCGATATTGTGGCGCCCGCTGACAGCGTCCCCCGTGTTAACATGGACGGGGCGTGCCGTGGGGGGCGCTACCGCTCTTACGCACCCCGATACTAGCCGCGCGCCGGAATTACGTCATTTGGCGTGTGTTTCTTTTGTTACTTGAGGTTCAGGGAAGAGACGATCGCAATGCTTCGGTGAGGGAATCGTTTGCGAAAGAAGAGAAAAACGAAGCAAGTTCATCCGATTGGTGTTTGCTGCGTACGAATAATTAGTACTTATCTTCCTTGGGAAAGCTTTCTCAAATTATAATTGCTGAGCAGAGGATTTGGGGGAGTAAAGAGTGCTTAACACATGCTCATGCGTATATTGTTTCATTTTTATTTGAGATGCGCTATACAAGCTAAAATAGTGCTCTATATGATAAAAAATTATAAGATACGTTCTCCCCAGAGTTGAGTGGTAAGTTATGAATCTAAGTATATTTCTTTGTTGGCATATCTGTATATTTGTAAATTACGTAAGAAAATGAATAAGATTCCGCAATACTTGATGGAATTTCAATTTTTTTAGTCTTTACTGACAAAACTTGTAGAATTCCACAATACGAATACAATAAATAGGTGTTTGCTCATTATGAACCTCACCCCTTTTGTTTTTTTCCTCTTTCCGCCTTAACTTTGTATTTAACTTCAGATCTAACGATGACTTGATTTGCGCCGATAAAAGTTAACTTATATATCTATTTACATTTTGGAATTTGTAGGAGTGTTGTCAGTAAAGACTCCCTTTTTACCTAGGAAGTATAGTTTTAATTCTCTTCGAGTTTCATACACCATTAATAACTATATACAAATTAGCAATACGTAAACAGAAGCAACTGGTTGCTGGGAAACATGTTTTTAGGATCACTAGAGCTTGGAGTTGGAAAGCTAAAAGATATGAATATTAAATAGAGAAACCCTTAGGTATTCATGGGATTAGGTGATCGACATATTTTACGCATGTTGTCTCGTAGAATTCGAAAATAAGTGGCCCATCTGCTAGCGGATGGGCCGAAATCATGGTCTGCTGACTCCTATTCCTATGCTTGAGTTTGGGTACGTGAAAAGAAATCTAAATTTACCTTTTTACTACTGGCAGTTAAACTTTTTCTCCCTTGAATAGGGAAGATCGTCAGCCATCACCGACAAATATTACGCTTAAGGATTTTGAGGTAAATATTCCAGATGTATAAACAGGTGATGAAATGCCAGGGAGCAACGGAATTATACGTCAATTCCTATTTCATGCCTATATTTTAACGTTTATGACACGATAAAAAGATAGCAGAGATGTTAAAGGGTTAAAGCGGATGCTTTTGAATGTAAACGAAATAAAAAACGAAATTATTTATTATCTTAAATTCGTTAAATAACGAAATAATAAGAATGTCAAAAATAGAATAACATGTTTGAAGTGTAGTATTATTTAATGCTAATATATACTATGAGTGTTCTAGCCAGAGTAGAATGGCCATCAATAAATACATTCCTATCAACCAGTATAGAAAAAATTGAAGATAAAGGAAAAAGTATAAGTTTCATATTCCTTATTAGGATTTTGGCATAATGACAAAAACAGCTTCTTCCATTGAAAAAAAATGAACTAAGAATATCTTCAGTAACATAATTACCGTCATTCATGAAGTACGCTTTGGCAATAAAGAAGAACCTGCGCACAACAAGAATATAAAACACACAGTGATGGTTGAACTACTACGACGAAAAAGTTTGAATGCCACTAAAAATAGTTTCATTTGCAATAATTTGCTTCTGATGAAAAGACCTTGCGCGTAAGGTATCTTCAGAATGAGCAGGCGCCTCATTATTTGCATTGATGGTTGGAGAGAAGAGAGAAGAAGAAGAATAGGGAATTTGAGATTCAAGACGGCGAAAGAAGTAAATAAGTATAAAGAGGACGGGGTGAGGGAGGGAATGGAAAGGGAATAAAAAAGTAAAATCTAAGTTCCGCGCTGAATAAATTGATATGGAATGGGGATTCGTATTAAATAGGGAAGAATGCGTCTAGTCTCTCAATATCACAAGCATCGAGAAGAGAGTAAATGTTAAGTGTAATTGTTTGTTAATGGTTGGCGAGATGAATATTTCAGTAGCCCTAAAGTATTTATATCTTCGGAGTTTAGAGAATATTTTGCTAATCCAAACACCTTGTGATATTCAGACGGTCTTAATATTTTGAGGAGCTATAAGAAAAAGTCTTACTTATCTCTGAATGAAGTAATGAATGAGTAGAGTAATTACGCTTTGATAGAGAAAAATAATTGAATATATTCACTAAAAGTTGGTGTAGAATTAAGTTGATGAAGGCAGGAATAGCTATGTTCAAGTTCTCCAGAAAATGATTTTATAAACATTGCATTTTAATCATATTCACTGCGTTTTATTAAGTTATGGCTACATCCATTGATTTTAAAGAATTCAGTATATTACTTTTGACACGTTAAATTCAATTGGATCTTTCAAATGAAGCTGCTTAGTAAAACTGGCAGGATATCGTTTACTTTCTTTATTTTTACTTTCTCCCTATACTTAGTATAGAGAAAGTATTGTATTTCGTTTACCACCGTTTTTATATTTATTTTAAATTAATCTATGAAAATATTTTAATTTATCTTTGTTTTTACGTCAAGAACAAGTAAAGAGATACGTAAGATGCTACAATTCACATCAAGATTTGCATTTTAATAATCAATCCACGATCTTCCGATAAAAAGGCACTCTATTTTGGCTGTTTCCTACGAAGACATACACTTTGATACACTAAATTCTTTAATAAAAATATGAATCTATATTTGGGGGGAGCAGCTATAAGTCTAGAGATAAAGCCGACCGCATTCAAAGACGTTGTGAGCGCACAATCTCACACATCCACTTTCGATGGATTCAAAGATCGAAATCCGCGAACACCGGTTCGACCAGGCGTCGACATCTCCGCCACTATTCTTATGGCCCGTCCCCCGGCAGGGCGTCGTTCGACCCTTCACTTCCCCACCGCGAACACGCAACGCGTTCGAGTTCTTCATTGACGGAGTCGAAAAGGTGAAGAGATAGGAGGAAGGAGTTGATGAAGGAGAGGTGGGGGCAGGATGGAGACGATCTCCACGGAATAAGAAAGTAGGAAGACCGGAAGGAGCGGGGGGAGGGCTTTATGGGCGGCGGAGTAGGAAGCCCCTCACAAATTGTCACAGGGCGGCCCATAAAACTCCCCCGCAGGAGGGGCAGATGGACGGGGGCCTTCCCATAAGGCACCTCTCCCTTCCTTTCATGATTTCTCACTTATTCCGACGCCGACTTTCGAGATTGTCGTAAAGAGATACGTGAATCCCGTTTGGTAATCGGAAAGCTAATCAAATTCAATGAGCGAGGAAGTGGCTTTGCATTCCTGCGTGCATCCTAGGCACACCTCTTCTAACAAATGCGCTCTTTCGTATGACGCTTGGCGCGGCGGTTATTTTTATAGTGGGAGCTATTTAATTAAAGACGAGCAAAATAAAGGGACGGAGACGTTGGGAGAATCGGGATTGAATTTTCAATATGGAGGATCCCATCGAGTTGCGTGATCACGGAGAATAAACAACGAATGACTGCGAGCAATGTCGTTGAATCTCGGAGTTTATTTCACATGCGAACATTACATGTTCTAGCTCATTCATTCCAACAAAAGTACTCGAAACCAAATGCGCTTCTTCATATGCGCTTCACTGCATGTCAAATAAGAGATAAACATTTAAAGAACTCAGAATTATAATAATAAATGTTAGGTACATCTTTTCTTTCGTTGAATAGATGTAATCGTACACATCTTATATTATTATCTACCTATAGATGACTATATGGTTTTATATCTACATTTCTGACCTTTATGTTTAGTGTACTCACACTTTATGTTATGTTTTTCCTACTTGAATTGTGTCTGTACATCGTATAACTCGTATAATTGAAAATATGTGTTCTGTTCACGTGATTATCTATCCACGTAGTTCCAAGTTCGAGAACTATACTCAGAAGTGAATCTTCCTTAAACTTTAAAAAGCAACCTTTTGTAAGCTTCTAAGATATTTAAGATATCTGGTTCTTAGTTTAATTTAAAATTAAATAAAAAAAGATAGAATTTTTCCTTTTTTTAACATGTCCGACAGTGTATCAAAAGTAAAATATATTTGAGATTAAATTTTTTTCTGGTAAAAAGCAATACCTCGGCACTACAAAAGTAACTCTATTCGTAATCATCTTCCTTTGCCAAATCGATAATTCCCATGCGCATCGTAAAATGCATATGCAATCTGCCAGAAGTATCTGACACTAAGAATGCTTCTAAATAAAAATTTGCGCATTCAGCTTGATGTGGCCAATATGGACTCGTTTGTGTACGTGTGCGTAACCTGGCTGGCATTTGCCAAAAATAATGTTTTGCTTAGTTCGTAAATAACGGAATTTTATTCTATTGACAATTTATGGTTGCTCTTTAGACGAATCATCAGCGTATATCGTTCAATTACCCTCTCATAAAGTATGACACAGGAACCAATTACAGCATACTAATTCTAAAAATATCGCCCGAAAAGAGTAAAAAAACTTTGGATTTTCTCTCATGGAATTCGACACTCTTATCTTTAATTTAATTTTGCCCTGAAAGGTTTAAATATTTACCTGAAGGATGTGAGTTCCCTGGTGTTGCTCGAATATCTCCATCGCTATTCCAGCGACAGTCCTCGATCGTAGTTGGCCTCCTGAAATAAAAAGATTGTTACACATAATTGAAGAATTATTACACAACATAATAAAATGATAGATAATATCATTGTATGAGTCGTAGATATAATTGAAGTATTCTATTAATATCAGGTTATAAAAGCAGCAGTTTATACTGATTCATTTTTATATTACTCTACTGACTGACTTGAACCTAAACTGGAACTAATCTTTTGTACCTTCATATACCCATATATCCTTTCAATAATCTGTCTGGAGGTGAAAAAGGGCACATTCTAATATTTTTGGCGGTTACTTTTGCATATCTCACGCTAATGATATCACATTTTTAAAGCGACTAGTCCTTGAATCTATCTACCTGAAACTTTTAGTTTTATTGATGTATGGGTTGAATAAATTATTGTTCATTTGATTTATACATTTATTGTTATTAATAAATTTATCGTGAAAGCTATATTTACGCTATTTGAACTCTTACAACATGATATTCGTAAAATGAAAAAGATGGTAAATAAATCAAATGCTTGTTAGGCTTAATTATCACTGAAAATTTCGTGTTATTTTCAGGATCTATGGGCAGTTTTTTATTTATTGTTTCAGTGTTATTCTTACTAAATTTCCTAATTAACCTCCTTCCATCACCGCACTAGAATAAATTTGGCCTACTTTAACTGTCTGTATCAAAATCTATAAATGAAATTCATTTTACTCATAACTAACTTGGATTAGACCGTTTCCTAACCATTTGCTTTGTTATGAAAATTTAAAGTAACATAACTATTTGAGCGATCCAGGTTTTCCCTTCAACAAAAAAGCTTATTCTTGCAGTTAATATCTAAACTATTGCAATACCTGCTATTAATTTGCAATGATCCTTTTTCGCATCTAGTCTAGTATTTCATCTTCCCGTAACATTTTTACTAGATGTATAATTCTATAAGTCATACCCAAACATGCTTTAAATGAATGAAGATGATTGAAACCTTAATATGAACTATGAATTAGGTTTTCATGAGAGTGCAAGTTACTTTATTCAATCGCTCGAATCATCCACGATTTTCGCAAGTATATTGGTTGCTGCATTAGAGGTTATTTAATTTCATAATTCTACATATGTTGAAACATATTACAAGATTCCTTAAAATTCATTAAATTTGATGCAAATTGCTTTCATAAGTTTTAATTTATTTAATTTTAATTATAAGTAAAATGCTATTTATAATGTGGGTTGGTATAGCAACAGCGCTCACTAGAACCTCTGCCTCTAGAATTTTTCTGCCAATTTCTGCATTTTTCGCAATTTTAAAGTCATAATGTAATGACCATAAAAAATAACAGTAATTGCCACTTTGAGGACGAGCATATTTCTTTTTTGTTTCTTCTTATTTCAATTCCTAAATAATAATTATTATAACATTCTCTGGCCCTACTTCAAAACGCTTCATCGGATGTGAAAGAGTAATCAAAGGACATTATTACGTGAATCGAGAACTGGTTTTACTGAACTAGCAGCTCGCTTCTGTGCACTGTATTGGCAAGGAGAAGATAATCCTGAGTTGGAAACAGAGGAGAAATAGAAGAGAAGAAGCGGAAGGAAGGGAAGAGTATGTTTAGGCCCTTAAGTCCGCTCTCTTAACCCTTCCTTGCAATCACTCTTCCATTCCGCTCCAATGGGCAATCTCCATTCGGAATGAAGGACCAACTATATGATTAACCCTTCGAGGGGGGGAGAGATGGGAAAACGAGGTGGTAAGGATAAAGGGGGATCCAGGGGGTGGGATACCCTCAGGGATCCGTTAATAAAAGAATCCACCAAGAAATCTCCTCTTGAGATTTGGTTAGCAGACTTGAGGTAATCTTGGCTTTTCTTGAACTTGATAGTAAGTCCGAATGCATTGAAATGAGGCAATATTCTTCATTCTAGTTAAGTTTTCTATTCAAAAATCTCACTTGGGTCTTTTCAATATGAAAAACGTAAGTCCCGGGGAGACCTTTTGCAAAAATGAACGTAAAATGAAAATATATTTACCTAAACATCAGACCGATGAATATCATAGTGAAGAAAGTTGAAGTGAAGTCCGAATAAGGAATATTAATATAGGACGTTTTGGTATCTAATGTTTTCTCAGTCGTTTCAGGTCCATGTTATAATAGTGGTATTTTGAAATTTTAATAAAAGCGTAACTTTGTGTAAATTAATCACATTGGATATAGCATTCAATTTATTTTTCCGTCGATGATGGTGGTATGTATGCGATTACAAATACACGTAAGTGTTTAACCTTCAGTTAAGTGTGTTCTAACCATGTGCTTGCCTAACCATTCCCAATTCAATGAAATTTCTTTCGTTTCTATAATGTCACGACAACCACATTCCAAGAGCGTACTTAAAGATAAAGCGTGCGAAGCTAGTACATATTTACTGAATAGATTTTAATCTAATAGAATTAATAGAAAAGCCATAAACAAATACGGATTTAATTTGAGCTTCATAATTATGAGGGTGACATTTTCTTCCAAAAATCACACAATGCGTATAATACTGCTTCTACGGCACGTCTAAATTGTATTGTAAACCAAGTCGACTGATGTATAGTAAAATCTTAAAGAATTTCTTATGAAAACACATTTTGCTTAAGATCGCTCTAACAAGTTGAAATAAATATAGCGAAAATTGTTTCAAATTTGATTTCATCATTATGAGGGTGATATTATCTTCCAAAAATCACATAATACGTATAATATGCTACTATTGCACGTCTAAATTGTATGTAAGGAAAGCAAGTCGACTGATGTAGAGTAATATAATAATGGATTCCTCATGCAAACATATTTTACTTAAGATCGCTCTAACAAGCTGAAATAAATATAGCGAAAATTGTTTCAAATTTTATTTCCTCTCCAGTGGCAATATACTTCATTACCGCCGCTAAATCAAAGCAAGTCGCTCTGGTACAGCAGTTACTGTGTTTTCAATCCGATTCTCATTGGGGTCTAAGGCTCGATAACCAATAAAGTCCCCGACACGACGTGCTATCGCATTGTTTACCACCCTCTGAACAAACGAAATAATAACGGTGTTATATAATATATTTCCGACGAATCCACTGATATTATACGGCGCAGGAGAGGGGAAAGTGACAATATAAAGGGGAAAAGGAAATCTTGACAAAGTTCCGGATTCCGAGCACGCGCCACGCCACGATTCTGAGAAAGATCTCACAGAAGGATATGATTCGGTAAGGACAAAGGAGGAAGAGGGGGACATAAGGAGGAAGGGTATTAAAGGACAGGAAATGAAGGGAGCGAAGGAACCCCTTAAAGGGTTGAAGACGGCTCAACCCGCTCTTTTCAATGCAGTCGTCTCCGAAAAGGAAGATTCTCGCATTTCAATTCACCAAATACTTGGAAGCTCCCACGAGTTAGTCTTGATTCGCTTTCCAATTAATAGTCGCCCGTTTTAGGGGAATATCGAAAAGAAGCATCCCTGATGGTGGGGTGACTCAGGGTCGAGGGGCGAGTGGGTTTGCGATCCTGAGAGCAAATAGAGCGAAATGAGAGCCCTAATATACCCCCGTCTATTGACACCCTGGGCAATATCCCTCCGCGCTCTATTTATACTGTCTTCTTCTGACCCATATTTATTTTCCTCCCTCGCGCACGCACTGGGGATGAGCGACTCCCCTTCACCAAAACCCACTCCTTCCCTGACCATTCCCACCCAAATACTCCAGTACCTTCCATCAACATGTACATTTTTATAATTACCGTATATTTCGGCAGATAAGACGATAGCCGAGTCATAAAAATGCCCCAGAAATCCGGGGTCGTCTTGTAGGGGAGATACAAAAATAATCAGTGTCAATGTTTCCAGCAATAGTAAGATAGTACTGCCAAGGGCGAGAAATTTTTTTTTCATTCGAAAAACCACAAATTGGACATAATTCCATATACTTTAAACAGTTTTACTAACCAGATCGCTGATCTAAACTAAATTCATAGGCCGTTGATAGTTTGAGGGTTGTCTTATAGGACACATATATGCCTAAACGATTAAACTTTTACGGTAATTCATACCTGAGGGTCGTCTTACTTGCGGAAATATATGGTACATGGCACCTTTATATAATACCTATGTATAAACACTTTTATGCGATGACAGTAGGTTGGGGAATCCCCATGGACGCATCAAACATTTTAGTTAATGCGGATTCAAAGGTTGTAACTAATTACTTTTCGCTCATGATCCCGCTGCCGAAAACCAAGTTTTATCTTCAATATATGTTCTAAATGTTTTCACTCCGATAAAATAATGCCTATTTAAGGTCCACATTCTATGTGATTTATATATAGAATTGCTATTAATTGGATTTTAGAATGAAAGGATTGATATAAAAGAAATAATGAAAAAACCAACAGATTTTTCGGTTTCAGCTTGCTGTCACGATAAAAAACACGCTGAATATTTTATAAATTAAGTTGTTACGTGATCTTTCTATTATATAAAGTTGACTCATACGGAAAAAGTTCATGAAAGTTTCCAAAAATTCGATAGTAAAACCTATAAGAAATACTTCCAATTGTACCTATTTGAAGAATTTTATGGAGCTAAAACCGATCAGAAACCCTTCTGCGTGCGTACTTGCGTGAAATTTAACTGTATTTTCTTCTCATACATTGTTTTCGAAAAGCAATTCAATAAAAAAAATCAGATAATATACTATAAGCGATTCACTAATGCAGCAGTTTCTATCAAGTGTCAAGTTCACCTCTTATCGAGACAGCCAAGTCCTAGCATGGTTTGAAGACATTGTATTTTCAAAATTAAAACTTCTATAATTCAATACAACTTTTAAATTTACGAATAAATGCTTTCCAATGAAGGAAGGAAGAACGCGTAAAGAATTGAGTCACAATGAATACAATCATCGTAAAAATAAAACACTAAAATGATGATAGGAATAAATGTGGAGGCAATCAAGCAGCATGAGTCCCTTGTATAAGTTCCGTTAGTTGAATGCGTCACATCGGTTGGGAAACCCTGAATCCTGAGCGTGGAAAAAGGGTCATTTACAAGGAAGAAAACATACCCATACTGTGATATTATCGATGACTTCAGACGAGGTTCTGAAATGACGTGGAAACTGAACGACAAAGCTTAATAAAGATTAAGAACTCATGGTGAACTTTTCCGACGGAAACTCTTCGATAAGTAACACTTCGCACAACCACCGATGGATGATGGAAATGGGTACTTAAGTGACTTGAAATTCATATCTTGTGCATATTTTTTGGCCAACTAAAAGACCGGTAAGGGCATAAGAAGGAATGAAAATATCCATTAGGTTATCGAATGTTCCCTTCCCTCTTACTTTCTTATTAACTTTTATCGAACTTGTTCTCTTTTTATCGTCTTACAATAAATTAACCTTGGAAAATGATTGAAAAATGAAGATTTTGTAACTTTCGAGGAATTTTAATGATATAGAATGCAATAAATTTTGGATTTTTCGAAGGTGCTTTCTATCCATCGACAAGATCTCAAGCAACAGAAGCATACTCAAAATGAATTTTCCTAAAAATTAGAATTAAAAACCTTCGTAATCTTGTAACCTATTTAAGGTTTCCGGTTCTGCTTTGATCTTCAATCGGATGAAGAAATTACTATCTAACTATCAAATTACTACATTTTGGCGATGCTGGAAATGGTTCAGGATGAATTAAAAATTCTTCTCGGTGCTTTAACACTATAAATTTTGAATTCTGTGTTTAGTTTCTGGCTAAATTATTGCTATAAAATAAGTATAATAATTTAAACTGTTTAAAAGTCTCCCTACTTTTGAGGAAGTACAAACCTTTTATTTAAAAATGAAATAAGCAAGCAGTAATTGAAAGTAAATTGACCTCCATCCCTAGTAAATAAATAACTACTTGCCAAGAATGATAAACGTTTTACTGCTTGATGACAGAAGGCAAAAGATTAAATTAGTTTCTTCATGAAATGTTAGCTCGTGTAAAGAGAAAACTGCTTCAATATCTAGCGATTAAAGACTGACCAAATTCCTTTCCATTCACACAATGATACCTGATTTCCATAAAACCCTAATGGCTTTGAGTCTTTCCAGATTATCTCAGCAAGGCTATCGACGTCAAAAAAGGCAACCAGGTTTGAGACAAAGCAGCACGCGCGCAACACTTAGGTTGTACCCGAACAACAACGCATGTCTCCGCGTAAGTGAAGGGATTCGGTGAGAGATCCCCCTCGACGTCACTGAACCTGAGTTCCAAGGAATAACAAAATACTATAAATCATAAGTGACGCGGGAGATCGCGGCGAGGCGATAGCTTAGGGGGGCGGAGGCAGCTTATGTCTGCCGAGGGTAGAATAATCGGAGAGGGTAAGAAGACAAATTCGAATCCGCAGATAAGTGAACGGAATGGACCTGAGGAGCGATATTGGCCAGCGTGGCCTTGGGAAAGGGGATTTCTGGGGCTAGGGGAGAAAAAGTCTATTGGAGTTTGACGAATTGGTCACGAGGGGAGGGGAGAACAGTCCCATAATTCACTGCTGTCCTCCGCCGCAGACTGAGGGCTTATGCTCTTGCGTGAAGAGGACGCGGAATTGCGGCATTTTTCAAAAATTGAGACTGTGAAATGATTCCCGAGCATGCCGCAAACGCCCCCTGAGGGAAGGTTTTATTCCCGGCGATTTACGAAGGGGCTTCGGGAAGTGACGTAATCTCCGGATGCGAAGAGATTTTTCCATAAAAGTTTGATAAGCGACCGGCGCTGTGGGTGAGACGCACTCTTTTCGGAGTCCTCTGTATGATTCTACGCATTTTCGGATTTGGAAACCGTAAAAGAAGATCCACGCGACAGATGCTGGCTCGTTAACCGATATGATATATATAGTGTGCCAGCTGGAAGGGGGTGTACGGTTTATTCTTCTCCGGTAATGAATTGAATGATTTTTTGGCTTTAACTTTGGGCTTTTCCAAAGAGAAAACATAATCTTTCCACTCACTAAGCTCTACCAGCATGAATGAGGGTAAGGAGGTCACTTTTCGCACTTATAGGAGTGCACCTTAAAAAAGCTCGATGACAAATTAAATGAAAAATAGTAGCATTAATGGGACTCGAACCCAGGTCTCTCATTCTCCGATAAGATACTCTAACAGTAAAAGAAGAAAATTTGGAACATTGTCTTTAATGAATTTCAGTTTTAAAATTTTTAATAGCCGTCTTTGTCGGCGTTCCACGCCACCTTCACCGGTATTAGGAAAAAGGAAGGATCGCCGTTCATTTAAGGACACCCAATGTCCATTTCAATATTCAATAGCGATGCTATCTTCCTCATAGGCAATGAAGTACTTCACATTGAAATGTAGATAAAAAGAGCGGCTGTCCGAGTCTTCCTCTTTTCTGTGAAAATCAGTGAAGGAGGTAAGGAAAGCCAACAAGGACGGCGATTGGAAAAGGTATTCTAACTAATGAACTACAATGCCACATCCGCTCCACATCTGCTTAAGGGATGCATGGGTCAGATATGGTAGTTTATCGGTTAGAATACCTTTCCCATACAACTGGGAGACCTGGGTTCGATTCCCAGTAATGCCGCTATTTTTCACTCCCATTTATCCTTGAGCTCTCTCAGCATATTTATATGGATGGAAGTGGACCATCGTCCAAAAGAGTATCTCTAATCTTAATTTTCGGATTTTGCCGAATTGAACTCACTTGGATGGCATTGGGAACACTTGGGGTCTAAGAGGTTCCCGGCACGATCTGTTGCACCTAAAGTATTGAAAGTTGCATTGAAATAGGATGAGAACACAAATGAAAAATTAGCACGTCAAAATAATGGAAATAATTTACAACGTAAGAACAATTCAAATAATTTTATCACATTTTCGAGAAATTTTAGCATTTCGAGACACAAGTTTTGCTCCAAGAATGTTTGAATATTATAAATGAGCTTCCCCTTAACAGCAATGGACGGGGAAGAGGTTTCCCTAATCATGAAAAATGGAAGATTTCCCATAAAGAGTGCGATTAAATGCATGTTACATATATACGAAAAGTTTCGTAGATATGTGAGACGAGTGTTAAAATACCATACAAGTAAATTGATTTTTTTCACATTTCCGGCAGCATGAGTTATTCTGTATTATGGTATGTATTGAAATGATTGTTCTTTATATCTATTCAAAGCCTTGCTCATCTCTTCTATTTTATCAACATTTTGTCTCTTTTCATTGCAGATATAAACAAATATACTCCTGAAGGAAGTCAAATCAGCAACCCTTAAAACCTTTAGGGCAACGAGAATATAACATCACAATATTTATACAAAAAATTTAAAGAACATTTCACACTATTACTTTTATTTAGACATCTCATATCACACAATCATCCAGTCTTATTTTCGCGACACTTTAAAATCACGATGCAATAGATCGAGCTCTGAAAATGTTAATTATAAGGTTTCTAGATACCCCTTTCTGGCTCAGCATTGCGGAAACTTTAGTAAAAAGATAATCATTTGAAGGATATGAATAACTACTTGTACAATTCTATGTTTTCAGAAGATTTTATTTCCTGTATCATAGACTTAATGCTTTCACATATTGAGTTTAAGTAATTAAAAGCCCAGCAAAGGGAATAATTTATGAAAAACACGATTGATTAAATATACATTTGGATTATCCCTTGCTCAACGTTCCCTTTTACATAGATAACCCTCTCAATCCCCTCCCTCCTTCCATAGACCCTTTCAGACTCGCTTGACGCATCCTTACAAGAATATATATAGATTCTTTTAAATAATATCCTGCTTAAAACGTATTAAGTATACATACATATCTGTCATTTTTGCTTGTTTCGCTTCTATTTTTATTTCGTGCAATCATTTATATTTATTTTAAATTTGATATATCCCCTGTTTTTTGTTTATATTCACTATAAAATGGTGCCAATACTGTCTGTATCTTTGAATAAATAAATACATCTCATGTGTAAGAGTAACTGTACTGTCAAGAGGCTGTTACTTATGTAGTGTCGCCTCTTTCGCAGCATCCACGAAGGATAGGAGGAGGGCAAAGGGATGAATGGATGCACGGTGACTAAGCACCCTTGGTCAGGGTCTTTACGAGGGGAAATAGGAAAGGGATGAGGAGAAAAGGATACCGGGATTAGTGTGAGGATATGGATTTTGGGACAGGAAAAGGCTCTTTCGCAGAAATGGAAATGCGGATTTTTAGGATTCGGCCGAGGTGACGAAGGGAGGAAAAAGAATTACACAGAGAGGGCGCTTCTGCATTTATTACGGCAACTAATAGCTTATACTTCTGCCTGTCCGGTGATAAATAATACTTGTAAGCTATGACGAATGGTCACTAGAAAAATTGATGAAACAACTTAGAATAACATAGACGAGTACAACTTAAAATTGCTCATGGGATTGGGAATGAAATGCACGAAAAATAACGTTTATAAAATGGTAGATATATGGATAATGTTGTTTCTGGTAATTCTCATATCACATCGCCATATTAATGTTTTAGAAAAGCTCTTGCTCATGTTTGACGATCATTTATTAGATGATCAATTGTTTACTTAACGATTTCCCAGAGCCTTTTGGCCGAACAGCCTCCGAGTCTCTGAGTTCAACAGATGACAGTAAATTAGTAATTAAGTAAATCAAAGAACAAGACTCAAGATTATTGTTTAACGAGAGAAGGTTGGATAATAATGAATACTATTTCAGATATTTCTTAACAAAATATATTCTCTAAGTGAGAACTTATTAGTTAAAATAACTACTTGTCGACAAATCTCACAATACCAACCTAATTTCTCTTTATTCGTTTAGCGAATTCAAGGAGGAAGGAACGAACGGACCCTTTATTGTGGTAAAATAAATTATATAGCCTTCAATTTATGACAGAATCAACTGCTTGTGCAGTGAATTTGTGGTATGGAGGAGCGAAAGTGAAACCAACTTTTACTAGACGACAGAATATTTTATTTGGATACGACCATGGTTTCGACTCATCCTCAGGTGTAAAATCCTTACGATTTAAAGTAATTGAGTGGAATAAATACCTATGGTGGACTATATAACAAACACTCCATTGTTGTGTAAGATTTTAATCAAACGCTAGCAATATTTTGAAAGTGAATACATTTTAAGCTGGTAACGCCTTCTAAGTAGCTATGTACGTATCTGATGACTCAATCAGATTAAGTCAGTATCAAAACGCAAAAGTCTCAATCGTAAATTTCATACGCTGTGGTGTAACTTCATGACACCTCTAATGTGACACTTACTTGTAATTGCAAATAATAATATAGTACCATATAATTACTCTAAATAAGAGTCATAAAAACATTAAATGATAATATCCTCATGCCGAATATTTTTACGACTTCAATTTTGTATAAAAAGTTGTCTCTCTGAAACGAATCTCACATATCTATTCCAAAGTAATCTTGCATATCTCAAATAAGAATTTATATTAAAATCCATCTCAGCCACCGTAGAACTCAACTTTGCCGCGAGTACTCTTTCAAATGGTGAAATAATATGAATGGAGATAATTATTATTTTCAATATCTATCAATCAGTTGGATGTGTATCATCTGAGAGAGGCAGCAAATAAATAGTATTGAAGGAGTCTCGGTGAATGGAAAGTACGTGAAAGATCTCGGCAAAAATAGGAGACCAAAGGTTAAGGAATGGAGAGAGAAAGAGCAATACCGAAAGAGGGTGTAATGGAGAGAAAGAGAGAAGGAGAGAGAGACGGAGGAGATATGAAGGGAGAGGGGTTTTCTGGTGTGTATATATTTCATCCAGACAGATACAATATTGCTCAAAGCTTGGGATCCCCTCCGCAGAACCTCCTTCCCCTATCTACCCCACCCTTTTCTTTCCTCCATAGGTGCGTGTTTAAGACGGAAAACTCTCCTAGGATAGTGCTAAACGTAAGGGAAGAGCATGGTTTTTATTTTCACTCAACACTTATATAAATCGGCGATACTTTTCTTAAAGTCAAGGCGACAATTTTTCGCACCAAATGATTATCTCTGTCGAAAATTGGTGAGAGTAAATGAACACAGTTAAAGAGATAACAGAGCTGTTGAGCGTAAATCAAAAGGAGATGAATTCATTCCCTAATCTACGGTTTCTCATAAAATTATCAAAATCTGTTTCACGATAATTTAGTCATACGTCACTGAATGAAAGAATCCTGAGCTTCGCCGAAAGGCGATATGATATATGAAGCATCGACTCTTGGTGCTCTCTAATCATTTATATTTTCAATCTTCTCCTTAGGATAATGTTTACAGAAGAAATACAAATTTAAAATTTCCACCAATTGCTTTGTTTAACATAAAATAAATTACCTGGAAATACTAATGAAATACGCATCTTATCAACTAAAATTATTCCAATTTTATTTTTCTGGGTTTAAGGAAAACCTTTATGTACAGTCCTGGCCAAAATGAACGCAGCACCGGCCGTAAGGATCGCTAGGGAGGTGCTGCGTTAATTTTGACCAGGAGTGTACATCCAAAATTAATAGTCTCGGCCTTGTAATTATGAGGCTGTGTTGCAAAAAATGTTACTTTGTATAAATAATGCGCAGTAATGTTTAATATTTGAAACCCTGCGTTTGAACGTTCTCTTTCCTCATTTATTCGTGGATTAATCTTCTAACATTCAAAAACTTTGCAAGGAATCACTTTAATATATCCTCCATACACTCTGGATCCATCCGAATCGTCAAATTTATGACTATGACTAAGCATGACTATTCTCAGAGATTCTCTTTTCTATTATTTTGTTTATTTCGAATTACGAATCAAGGGCACGTGTAAAGTCGAAGTATTTCTCTGAATAAGGCAGTCTCTTCCTTCCGCCATCTTTTCTCTTCCCGATGCTTTCCTTCTGCACTCTCACACCCACGCTCTCTTCCCCTTCACTCTCGCTTTCTTATCACGTTTCATTTATTTTGGGAATTCCTTCTTCCCCATTTCTCATCATGGTATTTTATTACCCGACCTTCCTTCCTCTCTCTCCTTCAAAACACACCTTCCTCTTTACTCTAGCAAGAAATTGCGACCATGAATTCGGATAAGATACGAGTAAGAGCCTATGAACTCCCGCTAACAATTTTGAATAGCTTTTCATCGCCATTTTATAAATCCAGTTTCTCTCTCTCGTAAGACAGAGAAGGATTGAGATGGTAACATGGAAGCAGCGAAGATTGTATTCATACCGATCTGCATCACTTAAACATCAATCATCGGATATGAGTTTATAGATGATGCAACTCTAAGGGTGAGGGTTAGGTCTTCATTAATATTTTCATCGTGATCCTCTTTACTCGTTTCATTTTTCAATCGATAGATTGGTGCCTGCCTACATTTCAGTTTCATCAGAATATCCTATACTGTATCATCTTCTGCGTAGTAATAGTAATAGAGATTTTATAAAGGTGTCCCTACAGATGGAGCTATCTTAAACCTTATCATTTAAGGAAATTTTTGCAGCAATGCGTTACTCATGTACTGAACCAAAGATAACCTTCTTAATACTCCAGGATGAATTTAGTCATAATCTAAAAACGAAATCTTAAAAAGGGCTAGGATAAGTATCCTAGGTCCTAAGTACAAGGGTCCTGTCCTACAGAATGGGTAAGATTCAGGTCTAAAGCCAGGGATATCCAGTTCTTTCATTTAATTCCATCAATATGTGATCATGTCATTACCATAGACTCCTTCCAATATCCCTGTTTTATGTAATATTCTTTTATGTATAAGGCTATATTATAGTTTAAGAAGGTTTGGGTCTGTGTTAGTTCCAAAATAGTTAGAAAAAAAAATTTTATATCTCTCATTGAGAGCAAATTTGTAGAAGTATTCTTTAAGAGCCCAAAACTAAGCATAACTTCTAATATGAGCGATTTACTTACTTCAGTAAGTGACATTTTTCCGGTAGTTTAAATCGTAGAAAACAGATGTCTATCGCTGCGTTTTCTTCCATCAGAGAAGATTCAATAAATTATAATCATATATTAAAATTATTGCTGGCTTGCATGTGTTTTATCTTGAATATCATTAACTGACGCTAAATTAGTCCACGCACGATGTAGCATATACATGAATGCACTGAAGGCGCCTGATCGTATCGATTTCACGCAGATATATCAACATTAAGCTATTAATTGATTTAAACACATATTAAACATTCAGTAACTAACATGTTTATAATAACTTTATATTTCAGACTTTGAAGAAAAAATTGACATTTTTACTGCACTCTTGTACGAGAACAATTAGTATAGTATCAGTGATACTAATATTGTAATTTCATTGAAAATATAACTTAGTATTTCCATAAGTCACGAGGGAAAATGAAATCACGTCTTAGTGCTTTGCATTGATAGTCGACATAATACTAAAACAGCGTTGAGAAAAAGAATAACAGAGTGATGCATACGACAAATGTGTGGCTCATTTTTACTTTTTCCGAGCATTGGTACCCATATTCCTCACCCCAGCGCCCTCTCACTCCCCTATCGCCAATCCCACTGCTATCCCAACAATTCCGCGGGCAAATATGAGGTGTTTAGGAGGGACACAGATGTTCAATTTTTCGGAGCTTTTCTGTCCCAAGACCGTCGTCCCAAACCCTTGGAGGGAAGAGGGAAAATGAAATCGGACGGATTGCACTTAAAATGGACCTTCTTCTCCTGATGCCCTTTCCTCGAGATTGCCTTCCTCTCCCTCACAGGGAATCGTCCACTTGGAAAGTGACTGCGCAACATTCTTTTTCCACTTCTTTCTACGACATTCATCCTTTTTTCTCCGGCTACACCATATTTACGTCAGGATTGTATTGCTTGTGGATAAACGTTCCTCCGCGTGGGGTAATAATGATTCTTATTGCCGATTTAATTCATCGAGATGCCGATTTCGAAGACGTAATTTAATTTGGGGTAATTCAAGCTAGTATGGTTGGAGGAGGAATCAACGCAGAAATCAAAGTATACATTCATATAAGCTGTTTTATTTAGTGTAATTCAGCATATTTACAGCCAAATAAATAGAACGATTCATTGGTACATGAAACTTTTCCAATTAGATACGCTGATAAAAAAGGATGAGTTAAAATTGAGATTTTGATAATTTTTACTTTCTCATTCAATTAAAGTATTGTTAGCATTACCTTACGAGAAAATTGTAAGTCACAGGAAATGTATTAAAATTAACAATATTTCATGCTGAGATCTTCCTGAATTAATCACATGAAATTAATCTATATATGACTCCAAGATAGGACGTGATTCTAAAAATAAACAAAATCGGGATAAAATAAACAAGTTTAAAAACTACTTGAGGGATCAGACTAGTTGAATGGCAGGTCTGATGTTGAAAATCGATCCTTGTAACCTTTCGTACGAGAAAAAATTACGTCCGTGCGTACTAGTCGCTGTATTTTTTACCTCAACATAATTCACGAAACTATAAGCGGATAAGCGTGTTGTATGCCGAAAAACATGTCGATTTCTATTTAAAGTGATGGCAATTCCTATCCTCTGGGATGCCCAAATTTCACTTTTTGGTTTTGTTAAATATATTTAAGAATGTATTATATAGGAAAGTAAAATAAAAATATTATTATTATTATTAACATTACTATCGAATTTAAGGTGATTTAAGTGAGGGTAATTTCATGGAGAGATCAATGATGTGTATTAAACTATTATATAATATTATACAATTATAGGTTTCTTGCTACGGTAACTTTGAATAAAAATCTATTAGGAGGGACATTTAGGTTTGATTAATGCAATCATAGATGCTTTCTCATTTAAAACGTTGAAAGTGATTTCAACTCCTGCTAACTTCCGGGCGTTAATTTTTATCCGGGATATCATTCATGTTTTCGTCATTAAAATCTTCCAATAGTAGATTCAATTTTCATAGGATTATTTTGAAATAATTTTACTTAAATTCACGAGAATTTCTATCTTAACCCATCTAATACTTCGAGACCGTCTCCATTCTCAATACATTATCAATCTATTGCCTTCATCTCCTCCGTTCAAATACGCCTGGATTCTCAATCTTCCACCTCAAATAGACTATCACGTCCGCCCGCCCAAATTTTCACCTGTCGAAGTCATCAACGGAAGTCAACAAATATATATATTCGGCAGAAAAGTGAATTCGATGGTGCAAACACGACTTTGATGAAGTCAACACGGGCACCCAAATAAACACAAATAAGAATTCTCACTCTTTCCAAGGAGGGAAAATCTATGACGTGGGAAGACGTGGAGAAGAGATCCGAAAAGAAGAGACGTAGAAAATTATGGAAGGGGAGGAGATAGAGGAGGGTAACAATCAGATTAGTGTGGGTGGTGATGCGGTCTGACCACAGACCCAAGATTCTCATCTCTCAAACACGTGCACTTCTATCGAATGTCAAGGGAGTGCCATTTAAGTTAGAGGCGATAAAAATACGAATTTTCATCCCAAACTATTTATTATTTGCTTCCATCATATTTCATAAAAAAGACAGGATCAATCTTGATCGTTAAGTCACTCATAAGATAGACTCAATGCTTCGAAAAGGAAATGTCATTTTCTGGAACTATCTACCAATATTCTGGTAATGGTTATACATAAAGTAATAGCTTGGATCATTTTTCAGCGCACCTGCTCATTTCATATGCAAGATATTGTGGCGAGGTGACAACAGAGACGTAAAACTTCTATGCATTTTGACTTACAAGTATCATCAGCTGAATTCTCATCGCAATTGAATTATATAATTACCCGTTACGTAACCATGTATTAGAAAGTTCAACTTTAATCCCCACAATTTTTGCATTTGACCATAATAGTACCCCTTTTCATGATAAAGAACTGGACAAATAAACACATAGGCGTACATTATATAATATTTTAACTCTTTTTCGTAGATTTTGTTTTCTTCGTCTAAAGAATCTCTCCTTCGATTTGAATAGGAGCATTCTATTTCAGATAATACGGCGCAATTCTTTTCGGATGTTCTAAAAATGCCACTCATCACAGCTAGAAAAGAGAGACCTTACTTTTGGAAGTATTAAAATCCCATTGGCGCCAATTCTAAGCTTTATTTCTAATCTGATGATGACTAATTCTGGGCTAGCATATATTGGAAAGACTGTTTGCATATTCCCAGTAGGGTTATACAAGGATAATTCACAAGATACAAGTGCTAGGATTTTATAGGGAAAAAATTGCAACCTCACTGTTCGCTCGAATCACCTCCTAGAAAGTGAATTTCTTAAACTGAAATTTTTACTCCCAAAGTTAAGAAAAACAAATGCTGATTTCATTATGTGTATTTAAAACGTGCGATCATCTGTTTAATTCAGAATGTTGGAATTATTTTTACTACCAGGCTAGAGATCAGGAAGTAAGCAGCTTTTACTGAATCGTGTAGTAAGAACCTCATAATGATTAGTATTCAAGTGCCCATCGTTGGAGAAAGAACTCCTTACCATTGGAGCACGTCCTAAAAGTGTGTTGTCTAAAGGGGAAACCAACTGGACCTCTGCATTCACTTGACTGCGCCCCCTCCCTAGGGGGACGGGGGATCGAATTATGCCTAGCCGGAGGTCATAATGGGGTAGACGAGGAGAAGGTCCTTCTCACAACGGAGAATCTCTCCTGCGAGAGCAATCGTAATGACAATTCAGTTGTACTCATTCCGTACCTAAATAGTTGCCGAAGAAGCGTTGATTTGATCGAATTCCCGCCCTTTCTGCGTTAATTGGGAAAAATTGGCTTTCATTAGGAATTCCCGATGATGATTTCTCCATTTGCTATCCACGGAACTGACAAAGACTGCAAAGAGTTAGGAGATACAGTAAAGAACTGAAGATTGTCAAAGGGTTCCAATAGGTCTCGAAGTAATGTATTGTGTACAGCAATGTAAAGCTTTATTGAACGCGAAACTTTAATTTATCACGCTGTTCCTTCATTTTGTCCCTTCATTTCAAAGTTGAATTTACTTTTTGTGAAGTTTTAGATCAACAAATAAAGTAAAATCAGTATTCCTAATCCATGCCAGTGCTTGTCTAAATTTTTCCTTCGCGGTCCGTCTCTCAATTAACTCAAACTTCACGGTATTTCACACAGTTTTGTCTATTTCAGTTCGATTCTACATTTTATTAATGGTAATGCGTTGTAACTATGCCTCAAATGACAGACTGAGAGTCTTCCTTTACAAGCCTGTTGACACAGGTGCTCCTGACGATCTCTCGTTTGGAGACGAAATGTATTGAGAACTTTTAAACAGTTTTAATGATTTATTCCGTCTTTCTCATTGAAGATTGCTTTGATGAGAATGAATGTTTAGGAGTATATGGTGTGCATAAAATGACAGAGCTGTTAAATCTGTCCTTTAGTGACCGCCCAATTAAAAAGTCTTCCAGCCGTCTCCGAAGGGGTTGAAATTGAAATCAGAGGTTATTTAAGTATATGTTTAATGTTGTTACCAATTAAGATTAACTATTCCTCACTTCCATTACCCTCACTTAATCTTTGTATATTCCTTTAAAAAGTAAGATGGCTAGCCTACTACCATTTCTTGAATAGTGGAGTCCTTTTTTTCGACGATGCTTAACCGGGCGCCAAAGAAAATCGCTCCGCGGACCACTACTAGCTAACTCTCGCCATATAAATTTAGCGCCGGGGAATTCGATGCCGACGATGGTATTTTCGGGTCGTAGTTTACTCTCAATGTGATCCACCTTCCGCATGGCAACGCAGTCGCGGCCCCTTTTGGAGAAAGCTCGCCATTGTCACTTGGGAGCGATAAGAGCCACTGAAAACGCGGGCGCCCATAGGAAAGGCACATCCGGACTCTTTTAACAGAGGCATCCTCGCGAGGGAAGGGGACACACGTGGGCAGAAGTGGAATGGCGGTTGTGTGGGTGGATAAGGACATATCTATTTGGAACCTTGATAACGCCCTGTCCAATGAGAAGCCCTTTCTCTAACACGGAACGTCCTCCATTATGTCGTAGTGACTTCTGGAAGTTTTTATTCCATCTCAGCCACAAGAGAGAATTTCCTTGAAAATATTGTACTTACAAATCTGATACAAAGAAGGATTTGTTATTCCAATTATTATTTATATCACTTAAAATTGTTCAGCGTACATTTTTCTACAGGTAAGGGAAATCTGTTACTATTGAATCGTAAGACTATGAAAATTATTCACAAATATTCTCACTTTAAATTCATTTGTGTTTGATACTAAGTTTGGTTAGAATCCGGCTAGATTCTCTGATGCAGGATTGATCTTGTATGGAAGAGATAGGATCCCGATAAATTTGTCTCAAAGCGAGCATCTCAATACCATAGAAATTTACTTATCGTATTAATGAATATGCACTGCTAGACTCTACCCTAGGATAGCTGAGCAAATTAGGTGATTGTGTGAGAAATTAACAGGCATAATTAAATAAAATATATGTGTTAGTTTTGTTTAAATTACGAACATTCTTAATACCTGAAGATGCGAGTTAACTTGTGAAACCGATCGTACAATAAATTTTCTGCGGATAGTCGTAATTATTTCATTTTAATAATGTCTTTTCACCAAGTGACGCCTTCAACCATCGATTTTACTTACTTAATTACAAAAATTCTATAGTAAAGATAACTAAACTGAATTTACACTCATCATTTCTGCAAAACTAATGACGTGTAGAATCTGAGAAAAACTGGATTTACGAAATAGTGAATTAATGGAGTACGAGCTTCTCAAAGTTTTTGGTATGAGCTATTAGCATATCATCCCAAGTGAAAAATGAATATAAATATTCCCAGAGATCAACTACAAGGTTAATCCATACACACCTTCAGAGATCCATTAATGAAAAGTGCAAAACGTTAGCGATTAGATTTACTTTTGTTTCCCATTAAAACGCCTCTGAAGAGTAAGTCATAAGAAAATTTAAATACGATTCCAAACCTCCAAGAAAACTAGTTCATTCAAGACCCCTGAACATATATTTATTTCCAAAACTCTTTATTATCATGTAGTAAGAAAAATACTACAAACTAGATTTATTTGCAGAAGAATTACATTCAACACTTACAACTCTCTACTCAGGCACGAAATAGTTGTATCTTATTATCTTTTAATTTGCTTTATTTAGGGGATGAATTGCCTTAGAAGTCATATGAATATCAGCCATTCAAAAAGTGTTACGTAAAGTTATTTGCTTAGTTAAGATTAAGAGCAAAGATTCTCCTTGTGGTTGTAATCCATCGTCTATGAGAATTCAATAAAAAAAGATGGTCAATGAAAAACAAGTACAAACTAGGAAGTATTTATTGGTATTGATTACTTTGGTATGGCCGATTTCAGGGAAAAATACCCCATACCATGAAATAATATAAAGGAAAAGAGGTTAGGGATATACATGAAACTTACTCGAGGGCTAAATGAAAAATTAAATTGAAAATAGTTTAAATCAAATATGAAAAACAATTACAAACGATGCAGATGCATTATCGCAAAGACTTAACAAATAATTCTAGCTGCTATGGCGGACAATATACAATTAAATGAATAATGCCTCAGATGAGCCAATTCAGAAGATACTAATAAATTCACCAGTACTTTCGTGGTAGCACAAATTATCCAAAGCCCAAACGTGCCTTCTATTCATGCAAATTCGGCTGCACAACCAAATCTGCGCCCGTAAGAAGATTTCGGAGGGACGCTTTCAATCTTGTGATCGTAAGTCCCTTTCTCCGCTGTAATTCGAGCATTCTGCCTCTAAAAGGACACCACCGCCATCGCTGTGACCTCTCAACACCCACCAAACTCCATCTTTTCTCGCGCAAACGCAATTCAGGTTCCCTCGTCACTCACTCTGGCAAATCCAATTGACAATCGCCTGCCAACGAGGGAATGGAATTAAGCGCAGAAATGCTCAGCGAGGAAAGCGAACGGCACAATCGGAGGCCCTAATTTGAGCTGCGGAGGGAGGGACAAACTCACATAAACAATTTCCGAGGGAGTTCGCTGGAAAGACGACGAAACAATGAATGCATCTAAAATATGCAAAATAAAGCACGGGAATCTGGGAAGAATTAATTTCTCCATCTCTCAATATAATGACTTTGTTATGATGTTAAGAAGTAAAAGGGAGTTGAAAAATATGAAATATTGGTGGCTCTTTTAGTTGCACCCCCAATACATCAAATTCCAAAGAAAAGTAAACTTTGCCTTACTCGAAAGCAATAATGGGTGGTATTCATTCGTTACCCTGTCATCCCTGTTGCCCTATCAATCACACTTGGAAACATTCCTTAGCAAAGCGTATTTTTAGCTAAATCGGAGTAGCTGCAATTGAAGTTTTCCTCAGTTTGTTAGCAGGGACACTGGTTACATCATAAATATCAGTTATCAATCCATAGAAATTGCCAAATGATACAAAATCTCGATTCACGATTCATTAATGTCGGATTCTTCAATTGTTTCCTAAATACAAACATTCCAGATAGTGAATCAACTGCTCCAAATGTATATAAACATCCGTGTGTAGGTTTTAGAAAATTTCACCTGTATTAACTACTAGAAATTCACATTTTTTCTCAAAGAAAGTCATAAATCATTGTCTACCTCCTGTACAGACAGCTGCCATGCTTCATATTTTAATATTTAATAGGTAATTCTAAAAGATGTTGCGTTGATAAAAATCAGCAAATTTTTCTTAAGGATTTTTTTTCTGTTCAGAATCGATATTGACATTCTCAATGATTTTGAAAATTAACATCCTGGACTACTATCAAATGAGCAGCAATTTATATGAAGAATATACGTAGAATAATTCGCTAATGCTTAACGTATTTTTATTTGAAATGAGTAAAACTTTACGAATGGCACGTGGCCTAGTGTCCTAACGGATAAAGCGTCGGACTTCGGATTCGAAGATCGCAGGTTCGAATCCTGCCGTGGTTAGAGAAACTTTCTTGTCGCCAGCAGCTTGGTGACTATTGTTCATTAAAGTTTGTAAAATAGAATGAAAAAGAAAATTTGGTTAAAAATCTTAGCTAGCACTAAAGAACGAACGATTCCTCTATATTCACCATCTTAAAAATTTAAGATGTTTTAAATTAGAAATTTCTTTTTATTTATTAATATAAAAGCAATATTAAATAAAAGTAAGATTTTTACATATTAAATAACGTAAATATGTTAAGGAAACTTTAAATTACATAACCTAATCGAATGCATCATCAGAATCTCTTAGTTGAAAGTACTACCATAATGGACGACAAAATCTGGTAAAGGAATTTCTTCCTGGTTTTGAAATTTAAAAACATGAAAGGATTTTCCCAAATTGAACGTGCTATGTAAATTCTTACGAATCGAGACAGATAAAGAATCGGTGCAGCTCCCAGAAGAAGTGAAAAAGTAAAAGTTGGTGGGCGAAAGATGAGGAAGTCCGTTTCTTTTTCCTGGCAATGGAGTGTAGAATAGCGACAGCAGTGCTTTTTAAATAGATTCCCTTACCGATGACGAGATTAGCGAGCAAAGTGCAGCAGCATTGTTCCCTTACCCCCGCAGGCGACAGCATTCCGCCCCACCTTAAGAGGCGAATTTTATTCCTCCGGATTGATTCCAGGGTTTAGCTCCGGATTAGCAGGGGGGCCGAAAAGGGGGCACTTTGCGGTCGGCGTAGTCCTCATTTTTTAAAGGAACCGCTGAATGCGTGGATTTATTTGAGGAGGGCTTTCCAAAGGGTTTGGGGTGGAGGCTAAACTCGGCTAATTGCGTATTGTTGGCGGGCGAGAGGGGAGGGAAGTATCAGTTGGCGAAAATAACTCATTTAATTGAATTTGCGCGAAATTTTAGATACTCTCTCCCCTCTCCTCTCCCCTTGCCCCTCGAATAGACTTCGCTGGATTTTAAACCGAGGGAGAAAGTGAACAGAGACATGTGATTTAATACAGATAATCGGATTATTTGGTTACTGTGGAATAATATTAGCTAGGGGTTGCGGGCGATTGAAAGCTCATGTTGCAAAGGACCATTTTTTCATCAAATAAAATCTGCCTTATTGCATCAATTGAATTTATTTTCTAATCATGTAAATTTTAGGCTTTAAAAAATATTTTTCTGTGTTTGCCAAAGCGTATCATTCCTTATGAAGATAATAATTGGCTCTCTTAAAAATGCAATATGAAGGAGATTAATTGGTACTTTTTCCACAAAAAGGTTTTAATAGTACTACCGGTTTCAACGGAGGACCGTCATTTTCAGATGAAATCTTTTGTGAAAAAAGTACCAATCTATTCCTTCATTTCGCATGATGGATTTCCACCATATCTCGTCCGATTCTGTGAATTTTATTCTCTTAAAAATGCTTATTTCTAATTTCTATTTCCCCAAATTCTGTTGGCCTTGCTTAAATAGAATGTGACAGGTCTATTTATTCAAATATTTAAAAAGGTGAACTACATACATTACAATGCTTAAGGAATATCTTCATGGTTAGCGTAGAAATTCAATTCACAGTTGATTGTCCTCCACATACCGCCTTTGGTTTTTCCGTATTGTAGTGCCGGGGTGTATAAGTGATCCGTTATTTAGCTTATGGTGTGCCTCGTTTCATAGATGAGTGTTTCACATTTCTTATTCCGTATTTGAACGCTGTTTTCTAAGATGTATTCTTCATTTTTAAGGGGATCATAATTCTAAAAGTTCATATTCAAAATATAGTTTTTTATCTGTAGGTTTCGCATGTTTTTCACACCCCTTATTGTGAGTGTTTTCCTGCAGTGGACATTTTTTCCTGAGCCCTCAGCTTAGGTTTTTTAAAATCCGCATACTAGTTTTTCCTTCTACTTTTGCAAAGTATCTCTTTCTTTCTGTTTCGCATATGACGATGGGTTAGGTGTAAGAAGAGACTTTCTAGTCTCAATCTCGGCCGAATAAAGGCCATTTATTATTATTATTATATTTTACCCCGAAGTCTGGGATATCTTCTTCATAATTTGATTTCTCCGTGGACGGTTGGCTTCGTTCATTGTTTTTAAATATTTAATTAAACATTCACTCCATTTAGCAAACTATCTTCTATCAATATTACATTAATTACGCTTATAAATTACTATAAAATAAACAATATATAAAAATGAATTTTACTATTCAATAAGAGCTGGTAATGGTTCACTGAGATATCTTTGTTGCTCTTACTGTTATCAACATTTAGTGCACCACAAAGTTTAAATCAATACGTGAGTGTGCGGTGGAAGTTTAAAAATGTTCGGAGGTACTGACGTAAAGAGTGACTGGAAGAGAAAAATATTTGAAGAAAGATCGGAGTTCCGCTTTCGGGAGACATTTGTCACTTCCTTTTTCCTATGGGATTTTTCCTAGGTGCACGACATACTTTTGTAAGTAACCTTTATAATCTTCCCAAGAAACTATTTTTTGAAGTAATGGAAAATAATCACTATGTACACTCCCGTGGAATTTATTGATGTGAAATATTTCACTGGCTCACTAGAATTGCCTGACTTCAGTCCGCTAGCGAAACACGTCGCGTAAATAAATTCTTTGAGAGTGTACAAAGTCATTGTTTTCCATGATTATGGCCTTCTACTAAGTAATACCTTGGAGTTTATTTGCTAAAGTCACTGAAAATGAATCCATTCCTACGGATTTGCGTCTCCGTGCCGACTGGAGGTAGGGCCAAGTCCGATAAGTGACACAGTGACACCGCGAGGAATGCGCGTGCTTTCGATGCCAGAGTCGGGTATGAATGGCGGATGAAAAAGGAGCCCACGCGAGAAGTTTTTATGGGAGATAAGGAAGTGAGGGAGATTAAAGGGAGGAGATGGCGAGGATTAGGCACTCGTGCACCCTCCGAGGAGAATTATGAGAGGGAGGGGGGCTTTCAGAGGGGCGCGCTTTTGAAAGGAAGGAAATTGCGTGGGTGTGGTAGGGGTAGGTTATGCGGGAGGCCTTTCTGCGGAGGGGCTCAACTCGTGCGCGAGTTTCGGGTGGAAAAACAGAAGCGAAACGTGAGCGGGATGCGAAAATCGCGAGGGGTGTTTGTGGCGGTTGGAAAAAGGGCGTGTTATTGGAAGAGGTTGCCTATGGCGACGACTCACGTATCCGAAGGAGCGCCGCCGTTGAAACAGGGAATCCGCATGTGGTAAATAGCCGACGGTTTAAAAGAGGAACCTCGCGGGTGTTGCCGCGGAAGCAATCTTCGCTTTGGATTCCATGGAGATACGAGAAAATAGAATTGAGGATTGGAGGGAGAATTAAAAGAACTAGCTAAGCTTTTATTTGCGACATCGCTGAAATTCCATCCGACTGTGATATGAACAGGTAAGGTCGTGACGGTCATTTTTGAACCACAAGACCACAATTATTCACGAAAGGACCAATAGAAATGGATAGGTATCCTAGGTTAGAACTACCTTTTAATCGATTTTTTTCATTCTATTTTTATTCTACTACTTATCTCTGATAATTTAATGTATATTGTTCAATCTTTCTGTTCTTAAGACTGTAATTTTTTCTACTTTCTCCATTCTGTAACCCTTTTAGTTGCAACTATAGGTAGTAGGTAGGTTTTTCAGGGTTTTCCTGCCTTACCACGGAATTTTTCCTGCAGATCTTTTTTTTTTACTTTTAAGCGGTTCGATAGATTTCTTTTAAACCCACAAAATATTTTCCACGTTTTGATTTTTCTTTTATTCCATCCCGAAAATTTCCTCTTAGAAATGTTTAAGATGAGAATTGTAAGTACAAACTAAGAAACATGAAAAAACCATTGAATAAAATAAAAGATATATCTCGTGAGAGACTCGTGATGAATGCTATTCCTGCGTCATAGAAAAATTCAATTATACAAGGTAATCTTGAATGATTGACCATAATAATAGAAATAAAAGGAATTTTATTCCTGATAAGGGCGTAAAAAGATTAAAATCACCTCACTGATTTTTGAAATCAACATTAAAACAACATGATTCTCAAAATAACCTTCTTCTAACCTCACAATGATCGCAAGAATGCTTACAAACCTAAAAATTTAACCTAAATCTCTAACCCAAAGTTGTCCAAGCATAGCGTGGTAGAATGAAGCACGCTGAAGGGCCGGCAAACCAATCTTTTCGGAGTTCCCTAAACCAATTTCGATATGTGATTCTCGTAAATTCCGGTAAAGAACTCCGTATCCAAAACATTATTGAATTACTCTCTTGAGTACTTGCCTTCGCTTTCAGGTGTAAACAATCTGAGCAGTAATAGCCATGGGGAAATCGAAATAATCGAAGGAGAGAAAGGTATTCTAATTTCTAAGAGACCCCCAGCAATTTCTATTGATAAAATTTCCCTAGTGGAGAAGGTAGGACAGTGCTGCTCCAACCCAAGGGATGCTCTCAGGAGATGACAGGAGCAGCGACCGCACCCGTTCCGCTGGATGCGGAGGAACCGGATGTGGAAGGGTGCCGTGGGCGCTGCCGTAGATTCCCTCACGGCGACACGCGTGTCGGAATTCCCATCGGCGAATGTGGGTCGGACGCCTCGAACAGTGCCAATGGCGAAAGTCGACTCCGACCGTTCGGGGCTGCGTTCTTTCGGGCGAATTCTGCGTCAAGTGTTCGCGTTGATTATGCGAAGCGTCTTTACGCACCGAGGCAATTGTTACGCATTGACGATGGCATTTCATTGATAAATTCTCGAGCAAGCGAACCGATGAATCACTTTCCCAACTAGATCCTCCGGACAATAACGAGAATGAACTTGAGCGAGGAGAGTTCGTGGTGCGAGACCTTTGAGAATTGAATAAAAGAAACCTCTTGAGTCATTAAATAGCTTTACTTTGGTCTGATACAACTTGTCATACTGGTGATTTTTATTACCAATGTGTATGGATTTTGTTTCACTATGATTCTGGAATATATATCTTTTAGATTTGGTTACCTCCGATACCTTTTAAAATGCGAAATGGTGATTTCTGCTTGCAATATTTCACAAATGCATCGTTGTTTATGAACGAACCTTGATGTTGATAACATTTCAATCGTCTACATTTGCATTTGGGAATTAAATGTTTTTAATTTCATTTGGAAAGTATATGAATTTATATGTTTTCAACATACTTTACTACAAATTTAAATGGAGAAGGATTTTATGCTCGCTACGGAATAGGAATAGTTACACGTATTTCCAAAAAATATGATCGGTGGAATTTAATCTTACACAACGAAAAGATATTCATATTTTATGAAAAAGTATGAACAAATTGAACTGAGGTTGAAATCAAAGTTCTAAGATAAACTTTCGAAACAATTGAAGTTTGCTTCAAAAAAGGTATACATTCCTAGTTTAGATTGAGAGTACTGTATTTATAGAACCATGATGAATACTCAGGATAAGTGACCTTTCAACCTATACACCCCAAATGAAGCCTTTTAGAATCCGACAACCCACTCACAAAGCTTGTAATCCACTTTCAAATGCGTGGAAGAGGCATTTCATAGCAACAGTACAGCGGCCCGCAGTTCGCACACGCTTGTTAAACGTTCCGTACCGCGTCGTAGAGCGATAAATACGTATGATTTCGAAATACGCCTATTTAAACGTTCCTCTCTGGCCCGGGGCGGTGGAGACGGCATTAGCCTCCCTTCGGAAGTGCCCCACCCCCTCAATGCACATGACAACTGCCCTGTTACACCGCAGCGCCCTTCAATAGCGGGGGCACCCGCTCCACGTCACCCCTTCGCAACCCTTAATGACGAATCACGGGTAATTCCATTGTCGGGAGGACGGGGCGGGCTGTTCAAGGAGGGGAAGGCGATGAGAAGAATCGGCTCGTTGCGGATAGAGGGAGTTGGTTTATGGAAATCCGCCTTCGGGAGGGGATGACTTTGTTTAAGGAATTAGGGATTGGGAGACGTGGGGAGGGAATTTAAAGGTAGGGGTGGGGAATTGCAGGGTGTATATCAGATTTCTCCATAAATGAATATCCGACTTGGGCGGGATTTGATGCTCCGCGTGGATCATAACGCTCTGCACAAACGCGTTCGGCGGAGTGGAATTTTAAGCGGGCGAAAATGGATTACGAAACGCGTTTAAGATTTCGAGCTTCGATTCGCGTGGATGATTTGATGACGGGTTTAAGTGGTGCTGCGGAGCATATTGGCGCGGCTCTCGCCTGTGGTGCTTTGGGGTTGGATGACATAAGGGACCGAACAAGATTTTAATGAGCAGGTCAATTTACCCGCACCTCAGAAGCATATTCAGAATCTACTGCTGAATACGAGGAAACAGTTTTTAAGTACACATATCCTGGAGATAGACTACAGAATACATCTTTTTCTTTGGTTGCCAATATCTTGATTGATTTGTTCCCAAAATGTTTCTTTTGCAATCCCTCTGTTGTCTGCCATTTATTTTATTTTTTATAGCTACTCTCTCCAAAATCTCCCATAATATTTTTAGTATTCCAGACTACGAGGGAAGAAGATCTTCCTCGGCTCTTTTTACCCTTCGTATTACCTTCCAAGACGGATGTTACTTCAAGTAATTAACCGACTAACTCCGAAGCGATAAAGTATATCGTATACATTTTTCATTTGCTGATCAAGGTTTAAACAACTCAAAGGCATCAAACGCATAAATGTCTGAAATTATTTTCCGTATTTATGTCATCCTAATTTTATATTAAACGTATATTTTCCGTTCGTTAATTTTGGTTAAAACGTAATTAAATACCCACGGCGATGCATTAGAAGTAAACGCATCGTTGTTTTCTTTTGTTTTATTCAATATTTTCTTCAGTGTTGAAATTAGGTTATACCGTTATTATACCAGCTAATTTTTTATCTAATACTAATTTTTGTATCATTCAAATATTATCCTCGGAAAAAAGAAAAGTCTTTATGTTTTATTTTAGAGCTCAGCATGCATTTGATTCTCGAATGTAGAAAATTTTAAACTATTTTTTATTAAAAAACTAACCCGATTTCAAATAATTTCATTCTTTACCTAATACGTAAGGAGTATTCTTGCTAGAAATAGATTTTAAAAGTCTGGGTCATCCGTCACCTATGCTTGTACTGGGTCCTTATCGAAATCGGATTGTCATTCAAGAATTATATACCCTGTGAAAATATTTTAGTTCGCTCCCTGATGATTCAAAAAGACCAGTATGGTGCGAGCCTCAGAGCCTCACAGTTGAACTCCATCACTTACCTTTAAGTGCAGCGGCCGAAGATGGGGAGTTGGGCGCTTCCCTGGTCCACGGAGGGTCGCCGTGTCCAGAGAAGTCCCTTAGCTTGAGGTAGGAGATGGTGAGCCGGATGATGGACGCCTTGTCCAGCTGAGATGTGATCGCCGCCGGAAGAGGGAGCATCTTCGCCAATTCATAGAATTCGAAGTTCTCCTTCCCTCTCCGCGACCGCGCCGCGTCCCTCGACTTCTCCTTCCGGAGCTCCAGAATACTGTGGACGAAGAAGAAAAGAAAAGGTTATGATATAACAGTACTAAAAGACGTGAAATAAAACATGCATTAAGTAATTAATCTAAACATAGTCGTGCTCAAATGAATCGAATTACCACCACCTAATATCGTTCGACGACAAGAAATACTTTAATGTCTAATCCATGCCTCTAATATAAATTTAATGGGAAGGTTTAAAGCGTATGGGTGAAAAATAATTAGTAATGTTGATGTGGTGAGAGACTTGATGATAGATGAGAAGAAAGAGTGACAAAATATATAAAAACTAGTCTAATATTTCTCACATGAGTTGAAAGTAATACACTAGATTCCACGAGAAAATGGGAAACTAAGAACTCTATAAAAGTCAACCTATTCCAAAGCTATCAATTATCAAAATATAAGTCTTTTTATGTTTAGTGGCTACATGGCAGTATTACATTGATGTAAGTCGTTCGTATTCTGCTCTATAAACATTTCACTCCTCAATTATCGAGTTCTTAATGTATATTACCGAGGGCTTTCGTCTTCCTTATTTAGGGTTGATTCATCCTTTGGCCGAATTCCGACAGTGAAAAAAAATAGTGGAATCCATAGTTGACATCTGCTCAACACATACGAAACGGAATCGTAAGAAAGACAGTCAATGGTTAACGTATTAGATGCGAGATGAAATCATGATATAAGGATATCAGGGTCACGATAGAATGATTATATTTTTAGAACATGAACAGTAGTAAAGAAATTAGAACTTTAAATTCTCTCTCCACAGACATCTTTCCCCCTAATTGGAAAATATTTATCTTGTCATTGTTCACACAATACAATTTCGATTTTAAGGGAGACGTGAATTCATGATGCACTTAGTGAATAGCTCATACTTCTACTAGAATTGTTATGGACATTTATGTTTTGTGGGACATTATGGAGTTATAGAATTCAGTTCCGCAGAATTTCTTGTACAAGATGATTAATAACACAAACTTCTTCGGTGAATAAAAAATATAAGCATCGATATCAATATCCAGCTATATTTCTTTTACTCTATTGAAATGTCACGATGGTCACGAATAAGATAAATCTGTTTCGTTCTAATAGTTCCTTCCCTCTATCCGTAACTTTCATACTGAACACGCACATGAAAAGTAGAGATTCAAAGAATAGACTTGATGACCCCGTCAAATAAAATCGTCTCAATATCTTCATCTTCCCCTTCCAGTTTCTTTCCCTCCGTCCACATTCAATTCCTTCCGATGAATAATTCCTCTGTCATTATGAGTAAACACACCCGACATTTCCCCGTCTTTTGGCGAATATGAGGGCGTTCGGGTGATCGGAAAGTCGAAGACGGGGGAATACGCCGATGGGACTGGTCATCCAGGGGGATTGGTGTGGGGGTTGATCAGGAGGAGATTGGGGTTCCTGGGACGGATGATTAGAGGGTTGCCGAAATGAAATGTCCACCCCCGCACTCCGGATGACCGCTCCGTTTCCCCGAGGGCTCCTCTGGGATCGTCCCCCGCACCGCGGGACGAGCTCTATGGCGCAGAAAAACGCTCCGAGGATGGCTGTCATAAGCAATGTTCTTAGGATATCCGATGCCCTTTCTTTCCACCTTGCCATCGAATATGTCTTTGAGATATGTCCTCATCTAAATTGTGACATTTCGGTAGCACTTAGAATCAAAGATAACCTATTAAAACTTTTAATTGTCCTAAAGAGGAAACAGGGCAGCAACGCTTTGTAATAATCGGTGTTCTAAATGAGTATACTCTCAATGATAATTTATTTTTCCTATAATAGACTACATCTGCAAACAGAGTTTAGGAGGGAGAAGAAAACTTCCTAGTTCCTATTAGATGTATAAACATTCTGATCGGCTGCTTTTAATAGACATTTATAACCTAATGAAATACTATTTTTTTATAAAGTTTTTCGTTACTTTATTGGTAGAAAAAATTGGCGTCTGATGAGGAAATAAAATTCATACGTACCTATAAATTTTATCATCTAGAGAGGTTATAAACCAATATAAAAATGGAGATATTGAATATTGCCTAGTAATTTCGGGTAAATTCACAAGTAACCAGGAGCAATTCCTGATTTTTTTTTCTTTTCAGGGCTAATTCTGCATCCCAAATTTCCAAAGATTTAAAGCAGGGACTTTAATCAATACAATTACCAATTAGCGGAAGGGATTAGTAAATACAAAGTAATTTTAATGATAATAATAATAATTTGAGAATTATACTCAGCTTACATAGTGTAAAATAGGCCACTGCACAATAGTTACTGTGTATCACGAAATAAAGAATCGCAATACTCGAGCCTTCTCCACTAAACACTTTTTCACGCTATAATATCGACAACGAGAAAATATTAGCTTTTATGATCACCAAGCGTACAGCATAGCTACTTGCTCCCTTAAATCCATCCGGGAATAGACTAAGTTGCTACGTGACTGAAACAGACAACATATGAAAGTGCGTAATTGAAAAAAGTATATAGCGCTCCGAGGGGTGGGACAGCATTATTGAATGGGGAAGACCAATCCGTCTCGATAATCAATGAAAGCACGGAAGAAGCCAATTGCGTTCCGGTCAACACGAGGACTTGGAGCGAATCGCGATGAATTCCAAAGGAGCTGAGCACGGCTCTTTTCAGCAGACAATTGAGGAGAGGTCGGCGGGCGGACTGACGAAAAAAGCGGGCGGACAGGGTAAAGGGGAGGGGAGCAAGGGTCAGCAGGAAGAGGGAACCAGGGCACCCGGCGGTCACGTTCCCGAACACTACGAGGGTCCGTACGTGTGTGTGTTGGGGACGGTGCGTGTGCGCTTGGGATTCGATTAACGGGCGCTTGGGCTAACGGACCCTCTGGTCTGCCTCCGAGGATGGAATAGGTCCCCGGGGAGGAGGGGGAATAAGGAGCCATATCTTCCGGGGCAACTGTAATAGCAGAGGGAGATTGGGAAGGAAGAGTTACGAGGAAATTGCGGGAGAAACAAACGCGAGGAAGCGGTGGACAATTGTCCGCAAAGTGACGTGAAGCGAGGGTAGGCAAAAAAACGACCGAAAATACGGAAGGTCTCCTTTCAAGTCCACCGGTTGGGGGCGCCGTGAAATATTTAGAGGTGCATATCCAAAATTCAGGAAGTTTAGGGAATGCGTGTCCGAATCTCGATCCGGTGGATGCTCCTCTTTCGTCTGAACGTATTTTCGGGTGGAATTCGCTACGATATCCATGGGCGCGTGAGTCGTTTTTATAACTTCAGTTAGACTTCCAACTCCACCTACCAATTCCACATACCAAATTTCTACCAACCAATTCCACATAGCTAACACTTTCATATAATTCTTTAACCTTAACTATCATTAGATCGATGTAGGAAGGCGTAACTTTGTTGAAAGCCATGATGAAGGAAAGACGCTCTGTTCCTTCCGCACTAATTTTATTGAGGAGATCCTCAATAGTTAGGCTAGATAGAAGAGGACCAACTCTTAGTCACGATTTCGTCCGAATACAGAGGTTTTAGTTCTATAACTAAGTTCTTTCGTCAACTATGTTAAACGTAGAAAAAGAGACCACAAGAGATACATTTTGGTTCTACATTTTTGAAAATAATACTATACTCACATATAATCAAAGATAAACAATTAAATTTGCCCTTCTCGTGTATTATAAATACCTAAACGCTTCAGATATCTTATTTTCTCCTCGCAATATTTGTAGGAGCTAATATGTCCTAATAAGAAACACCTACCATATAGCTATCAATCTAGTTTTCCGGAGGGCCAAGTGACTGACACCTTCTCATTTTGCGCAGTAAGATAGGATCGAACAAGTAGTTCAAGATTCGATTCCCAGTGGAGGCCAACTCACGCATTTAAGGCATGCCCATGCACATTCATAAATATTACAAACATTCTGGCAATACTTCTGACTTCGTTAACGTACTTCCAACGCTAGCCTGAACTCATGTTATCTAATATATGGCAATTAAATACCTTTCTAAATGTAGAACCACCGATATTCAATGTAGTGAACTAAAAAACTAAATTTCGTAATCCAGGACCAGCGTATCGATATATAACTATTGCTTTTTCAAGCAATTTCCTAACACAATTTTAATTCATAGCTAAGACTTTCTTGGGATCGATGAAAGTATATTAAGTTATTGTTAGCAATCATTCAATCCTAAATAAATTATGAAATATAAAAATTGCTTAAGGTTTCATTTTCAAGGCCCTTCGCATCCTTTTTGCAAACGAACGACGCTGCAGAAATCAATCTCGCAAACAATGGCTCACCAAAACTGAAAGACAATGCAAGGGAGGATGACCGGTTGAATGCAAAGAAAACCTATGTATATTTGATTCGTTGAGGAGATGCTATCATAATTATTCTGACGATTCTGTTCGAGTAATGAGCAAAACCGAGAGTTTACAGAGAGCGATCTGCTTTTTGTCGACATCCAATGTTTTGTGAATGCTTTATCGTGAGAAACCGGACGGAGGACGTCCTCAGAAAATTTCTCTCTGCGGAGGAATATTAGCGCTTCCCGAGTTCCCTTGGACGCCGTTCCGCTCCATCGCTTCGCCACAAAAAAGGAAAACAATGTGAATCAGTTTCTCTCTCATTTCAACCCAACCCTCCTTCCCTCACGTCTTGAGCTTCGTTCTCTCATCACTTCTGGATTCTGTAAACGTTAATTTTGAGGCCTATTCCAATATCTTCAATATCACGCAAAATGTTCACCTGCTTTACCTTTTTGTGCACATTTTATAATTTATCTATTGCCCATATCTTTCTTACGCTTCAAAATTATGACCATATTGTCATTTTCATTCTTTTACTCCGATATCCTGACAATAATAAGGGCCTATTTCTATATTTCCTCTACGATCACCCAAAATTTTAGCTGCTTTTCCTTGGTGTAATTTATATACTGTTAACCATCGCTCGCACCATCTTTTAAAGCTTCAAACCTTATTACCGTATCCTCATTTTGAATTATTTCTTAATCCAATAGCTCCGATCTCTTCTTAATGTGATAGCCTAAAAGCACTGAGGTAGAGGATTCGAATCTTTGTTTAAGGCAATGCTGTACGTGTGAGTTTAAGAGTTAATTTTAAGATTGGATTCAATTGCCTGAAAAGTAAACCAAAGAGCCTTGATTATTTTTATTTGACCTTTTTCCTGTAATATCTTACACAAGGTGTAAACACTGTGTCTGATTTGATCGCTAATCTTAACTAATGTTTTCTTTTTCTTAACTAATTTTCTCATTTTCTCTTTTACTTTACTCTAAAATAGGGTTTAAACTCTTCAGTAATTTAGTTTTATCCCATCAATTCATCATCTGTATATACGTGTCAATATTTTTTCATTCTATCATAGTAGTCTTATATGATCTTCTTTTAAAATGACTCCCGCACTTCTTCTTATCATTACGTACATCTATTAAGAATGTACATACATATCTCTACATTTCCGCCTCAATAAAGATCGAGATAAAATTATTTTATTTGTTTGCATTAATAGGCGACTTTTCGACCATATTCAACTGTTCTTTTGCTAACGTACTCTATTTTTCTAAATCTCTATCACCTAGATGTCATATACGGGTGAGCTCTGATTTAGTTTCAACTTAGTTTATCCATCAATGGATGATCATTGCACTCTGTCTTTTGCATACTCTTTTACGCCTCTCCATCCTCTTCCCTTTCAGTGTAAGCATTTCTCCTTACTTTCCTATCTCCTCGCTCTCCGTGGGTCTAACGGTGGGGAGGTGCTTTTCTCATGGGGAAGTCGACGAACTCTGTCTCGCTTTCTTGCTGCTCCGTCCCTCAAGTGCTCCAGTCAAAAGAGGAAGCGTTTTGGAGAGGGTTATCGTCGAATCAACGAAGATAACCTACAACTCCATTTGTTTACATCGTAACAGAGATTTGATCGTCGTGGAAAAATGAACTTTTATGAGTGTAAAAGTATGGCGGTATAATCATTGCTTTCATCAAGCCTTGTGGCTGTAAAACTCTCGCGACTTGAAGAAAAAGAATAGTTTGATTAATACCGGTATCCGAGATGGCTTGCTTAACTGATATGGTCTATAAATTAAAGTAGTAAAGAAAATTTCCATTTTCACACGAGGAATAAAATGTGTGGACAAAGCTGCCCATTCCTAAAACTTTATTTCAGCTAACTAATACGGAAACAACTAAACGAAAATTAAATTTCCACATAGACTATTTCAGTACCACTACTGGTTTTCAACTACAAGTTCATCAGGTGAAGGATGAATGTTGTCTTATACATACTTACGTAGATTGCAAGTAATAAGAATGATGTATAAGCGTACAAGCCAAAATTTGAAGGCGTATATCAGAGACGTCAGAGATAAAAAAACAAATATATCTGATGTTAAAGACCTTTCATAAAAGCCATTACAAAAAAATCTTTTGATTCATAGAAGTTCCTTAGCAAGGATTTAGTACACGAAAGAGTTTGCTTGATAAACTAAACTACCAGACATATATGCCAACAAAGTTTTCTCTATCTAGACTTTCTGGCTTCACCCTCAGATAAATAGCTACAATACGTATTCAATACCAACTGATTTAACCACGGATTTTGGGTGCAAAATACGCTAAAAATTAAGGGATTTCACGAATTTTATTTTTTTTAATATTTCGTGTTGTCAAACAAGAAAGTGGAATAAATATTTGCGGCAAATAATTATTTACTGCGATGAAAATAATGTTGGTTGTAAACGATAAACTGAGAGGGAGATGATAGCGGCGAAGGTGGGATTTAACTATCAAAAGAGAAAGAGAGAAAAGTGGTCGAAGAAGAGATCACAAAAGGCGAGGCGAAGGAGGAGAGTGAGAATGCAGCGTTAAAAGGTTCCCGAAGCTCAATTTTCCGAACTGCTCGTTCTTTCGTCACAGTCTCATGATTTCCACAAGTTTCCATTCGGCCAAGGAGAATAGGGGAGCCGTTAAGGGAAGGGCAGAATGGGAGTGAGGCGAAGGGGAACTACGAAGAATTAGAGCAATAGGATCTACGAAGAATTAGAACAGCCTGATTCCACGTTTTTTTACTACGAACCGAAACAAGTACATTATTTTGTACGATGACTCATTATGAGAAGATATGCGAGACAAAACTTTTCATATCTCCCATTCATTTTAATAGGAATCGCAAATTTTTTTTATTGCAACTTGATAACATTTTCTGATTTCATTAATTCTTTTCATTATCATACCGCTTCAAAAATTTGATCGAGTTAAAAATTTGAATTTTTTAAATTCATTCCCAATACTGCTTCCTCACGTGTCTTTCTTACTTTCTTTGTTCATGTGACTTTCTTTCTCATAATTTACACTCAATTTTTCTGTCACGAGGTAAAGATCAAATGGGATAGTTTGTCTCTCTAGTAATTCAATAAATATATTCTATCTAATGCATAAGATGAAGCTAAAAGCTAAGGCGAATTAAAAATAAGGAAAAAATGAAAGTAAAAGAAGACGAATTGAGGAGAGGTACGCAGTAAGCTTCAAGGAATAATATGGCAAGGGGAAACAAATTAACGAAACATTGTGAAAAAAAACAAGTAATTCATTGAATAAAAATGGGTCTAATTTAGAGTGATGAGAACTGAAATTATCATAAAAAGAGTAATTTAAAATTTTCTTTCGTTAGTAAAACTTTATCGAAAGTTAATCATCACATTAATCATAGATATGTAATAAAATATTCTATGCCTCGTGTAATATAAACAATGCATACTTAAATCCTTCGCAAGGATTAGTCCATACGAAATAATGTTTCCCCAAATGGAAGGCCGAATAATGTCATCTTATCCATAAAAATACTTATACATAAGTGCTTGTGTACAAGTATGTAAGGAAAATTAAGTAAGCAGAGTAGTCTATGGTAGGATTAAGATGATGATTTTTGCGTGCAAACTGAATGGATATGATAAAACTGAAAGATAAAGGCGATAATTTGCACTTTGAAAAAAAATAATGCAGAAAATGAAACCTCTTTAGATTCTGTCTCACTTTTGATGTGAAATCTCCGGATCTAGTCGGAAAATGCAGATTATAGGAATACAGGGGGTTTGAAATAAGAAAATACAGAATATAAAAAATATAAATTTGAATTAGGATCAAATAATGAGATCGCTCGGTGTTTAAAAGTAACAAAAGTGAAGAGAAAATACAATATTCCGATGCTTTAGAAAAGATAGAGAGGGATCGAATAAAAATTGGTAAAAAAAGCAAAGAAGGGAACTTTGCAGCAAAAACAGTGAGAATAATTCAGTACAGAAATCTGATTTAGTAGAAAGGAATAGCTTATCGCCTCCCAAACTTTGCGGATTTGCGGACCCTTGGTGAAGTGCGTAATTCAGCAAAGGAGAAATCAGAAAAGTAAGGGAAGAAATGGGATTAAGAAAGAGAGCATAAATGAGGGATTCTTTCTGAGAGCTTTTAATGCGACCAATATCTAAAAAAAGAAAGAACTCCCGCACTTATAATCTTGTTGGGAATGAATGGTAATTGATAGAGGCCCCCTCTTGGTGTCTAAGATTCGGGGATGGGAGGCGATGTTTTCTGGGAGAAGTGGCGATGGATTTTTAGTGGTTTCGTCAAAACTTCTTTTGCGGGCGATAATGGGGGCGCATTTCTTTTATTTATGCTCCACTTTTATATTCCACGAGCGCCGCGGCGGCGAGTGGCACATCAAAAGAAGCCATTGGGTGTCGGAGAGGGCTTTTTTCTTGTAAGGTCATGCGGAGGGATGCTTTGACTCCCAAAGGGAGAGGGGTGGAGTGGGGAAAGAGGCGAAAATGGACGGCTGAATAGGAAATATCACTTTCTTGTGCGGCGATGGCATCGCTGGATGTGCATTTGGTCTCGGGAGCAACTCAATTCCACCGCAACTTAATGCGTGCGGTAGTTGAGATCTTTTTAGTGGAGACTCCACCGCCAACTCAATGGGGTGGATGGGATTGATTAAGAAACAATCTAGCTTCTTCAGTAGAATGGTTGCATCTACAATCTGTTCCTTTGGTTTTAAAAAGTGCATCATTTTCCATTACTACCTATATTCTAGTACACGTTATCATTACATGTTAATGCACATAGAAAATCTAACAAAACTTCTACATGTTGCAGAACAGATTTTTGATGTATAGTATATTATCACATTACAAATAACGCAAAATTGAAACAATTCTCTCATATGTAAATATTACATACATTTCAATTTGTGCTATTATTTTTTAAATGAGCTGCGATAAAACATATCTGGAGAATAATAATCATTGAAAAATGAACGAGTTCAAGGGTAATTTCAGAATAACATATATGTAATATTATATAGAACTAATTTTCCATGCGTATTTATTTAACTGAACGAATAAAAAACTAAACATTTCCCACCACTCATTAACCACAGCAAACCGAAACATAGTCTGTATATCATCATCAAAATGAATTTATCAATGGACAGGTTGAGCTAAAGATTCCCAACCTTCTCCATCCAGCACCAGCTCCTTTAATTGATTGTATCTCCGTTTGATCTTCAAATTTGAGAGCATATTAAACCATTCACTACCCTTCCTGAACTTCATTTTACATTCCTTCAACAATCCCTCTCATTAAGCTGTCCTGCCTGAGGTCATATCGTAAGGAGAGAAATTACCCTAAGGACAGATGATTCTTTCAATACCAATTGCATAAAGATGAAAAAAATAAGGTGAAACCAATACATTGAAGATTTTTATGATATCCCTGGTCTTGCTGTCAAACTATATCAAGGCATTCATTTGTTATGATATCTATTGTAAAGGCCATGCGTAGTTGCTAGATTAATCGAGTGCCTAAATCCAGGTTTAGGCGATATATCTTTCCTGATGTATTCTGTACACCTTTTTCTCAGATATATAACTGTAACCATAGGGAAAAGACCATAAAAAATATTTAGTGTCGAGGAAAGAAGGCGGTATAAGCTCCCATTCCTCTGCGGAGGTTCGTAAAGAGGAATGCGAATATTCCGAAGTGGCCGAATGCTTTCAGATTCGGCGGATTGATCTGAAAGTGCGATCACGTATGAGGGCTAAGCATTAACGCGTGTGGGGGAGGAATTGGGGAGAGGGACGGACGATCCGCCGAAAAGAAGTACAGAAATTCAAAGGCGTCAATTGGATTAAGCGGTGCGGAGAGTTCCATCGGAGGCTCAAAAGAACCAATTGGCAAGAAGTTAAGGGAAAGGAGCGTGAGAGAAGGGAGGAAGGAAGAGAAAGAGGAAAGTGGAAATTAAATTTTAAGAAGAAAATGCACCGTAGGAAAGTGAGGGAAAAGAAGTTAGGAGGAGAAAATATCCATAACTTCTTTGGTTGGATTATTCGAGACCTAAGACTTACTCTTAAAATGGTTTTCTATATAATTATGTTACTCCCCTCTTTTATCACTTTATAATAAACAACTTGGAATAGAACAGCAATTGCAATAAAAAGGAGAGAATAATAGCTGGTGATGAGGGTACAGAGTAAAGTGTTATTATAAAGAAAGTAAAACCCGCTTAGTAGAGTCATGAAAAAGAATTTTCATTGAGAACAACCTAGATTTCGTTACAGCGTTACATCTTCAGGTGAGATACTTAGAAAACTACATTAAAGACTTAAAAAAATTATTTACTAAGTGAGTTTTCTTTTCTTTAAGATTATGAAGAAGTTCTACCGAGTAACACCTCAATTCATCATGTTTGAAAGTGTTATTTCTCGTATGCCATTGTGTTTCTCGTATGCCATTGCTCTTTCACATTGCTTTAATTGACTGCTACACTTTTTCCATCGTCAGGAATGCACAATTTACAATGCATCTCTCGCGGGAAAAATCCGCACACTGTTGTGAAATTTGCGTTAAAATAAAATCTCAATCAAAATTATGAGAAACCTTTTTGATTAGTTATTAACCCTAAAATAAATTACATCTTTGATTCCTGAATCGCTTTCACTCAATACTGATAGCATTTTACAAATTTGAAATTTTACAAAGTTATTGTTTATAAAATTACTTAAATTGCCCTATTGTTCATAATCGCCTTCTTCTAGCCTATTGGTTAAGTTATCAAAATTATGAGTTTTCTTTTTTTGACGTCATTTCATTTGTGAAGCAATATTATTTTTACGATAAGATCTAAGTTACTTAGAAGAAGTAACTTGGACCTTAAGTTCTTTGCTGATTTCATGTCTTCCCCCTTTGTGTTACTATTGTGAGTTTTCTCTCTTTTCGGTATACATCCGATGTTCCGCGGAGTGCACATCCGATTGAAGCATTCGATGGAAAACAGAGCGAACGGCAGCGCTAATTCGGTTTCGACGCGAGCGCACATTCTCGTGCAAAGGGCATCGCGAAGAAAGGCCAGTCCACGGAGGAACTTGTCCCTCCTTTCATCATCCTTTCCTCTTATCCTATTTCACTTCATTTACACCCCTCAAAGACCCTCTTTTCCCTCTTATTTTTTCAACCCCGTCCACCAACACTTCCCGCCCCTTGCACTCCCCCCTTTACAGGAATTATTCGATTCTTAGTAGGGTAAGGAGCTGGGGAGATGCGGCGCAGGGGGAAGAAGAGACCCCCTTAATTCCCTTACCCTTCCCCTCTGCCCCCGACTCCTATTGACTCGCGAGGAAAACAAGTGAAGCTCCGGCCAAAGTCAATTTTCTGCGTCTACCCGTCTTTCTTATCCTATGGCGGCCACGTAGGTCATTGTGCGGGGGGAGAGGTGTCGGAGGCGGGCTGTTTAGATTCCTCCGCGAGGAACGCAATTCCGCCTTCTAATGTTCCCCTCCCCTTTGATTGCATCCCCTCTCGCCCTAGGTTTTTTCCCGGGTCTGGATCTCACGTACTTTTCTTGCCCGCTTTTTTCCCATTAGTTTTTCGAGCGCGAAAGCCATTACTCTTGCGAGTAACTCCCTGAGTCGTTATCTAAGCATTCCCTAAATTAGAAAAACGTAACCTTTGCGTCCGATTCGCGGAAGAATTTCCTCTTTTAGAGGGGGAAGGAGGAGGAACGGTCTGGGCGGGAGCTCTATCGGATACCGGGAAATTTAATATATCGCCGCTCCTTCCGTAATTAGCTCTCACGAGCCATTGGTTGCATTTGCAGGAGAGTTACGGATCGGAAAAAAGGAAGAGATGAGACGCATTCTCATCTTAAACAGTTCTTTCTCGGCTCCCTCAAACGGAGCGTTTCGAAAAATAATCCTACCTTTGATTGAATTCGGAGAAAATACTTTTTTTAGATACGAAACAGAAAGCCAGGATATATTTTATATAGATATTTTTAATTTCACGTACCCGCAAATAGCGTCTACATAATAATTAATATTATGCTCCCCGCTTTTCAGCATGAGGGAGGTGATGCATCCGAATTCCAGTCTAATTTTCAATCCCATTGAATGAGCGCATTATCACGAAATAGGAGTGCAAGAAAGTTATAAAATAAAAAAATATTGTACTATTAGCTCATCATTATGCATAAATTCTTTTATGATTGCCTGAATCAACACGATTCCTTTTTTTAAACATAAAAAAATATGAGTGAAAGTGAAGAAGTAAGTGGATTTGAGGATATTGACCGGATTCTTAAACCATGGTGATAGTTTAAAGTTTGATAAAATTTCGAGTAAAGCAACATCACTATAAAGCTAATTAAATTTAAATCATTTCATTTACTAAATGAATATCCGCTTCTATTTTAAGCACATTTTAAGTGTTTCATTGGAGAAAATTTCAACAGAGTTCAAGGGAGAAATAGGACAAATATAGCGCGAAGACTTATAATATTATATATTATTCTTATATTAAGATTCAAGAAATTTCATTTATTTTTGTCGAAACCTAATTCGAGCAGAAAGCTTAGCCATATCATAGAGCCACACCTCTAATCTCCAAACAATTTAATCTTGAAGTAAAAACTAGTCTAGGAACAAAAAATGAGCAGCTCGTGTGACTTCCATATTGTAGCATCAATCAGGATGTTAAGGTGTGTCCTATATAATACCAATTATTAACTAATTGGTCAATTCGGAGGATTGAGAGAAGTTACGCATCAATTCAAAGCGTACTGGGCACTTGAGACATTTTCATTCTTGGAGAATTTCCCAACACATATATATGTCCATAAAAACCAAATTTCTCGATGAGGTAAACCATAAATGATATTTAGAAATCAATCATTCAAGTGCCCTTTCCTAGGACTCGCCCTGAGGGTGCCTTATCCTATTCCGATAGCCTTCTCCTCGAACCCCGGCCTTTCTCCCCTCCAATCAACTCGCCGCTCCTTCCTTATCCTAGTGACCCTCTGTGTGCCTCCCCTGTCCCCAGGGGCCTCTCGCCCCGAGTGCCAGGGAAACTAGTGCACTCATGTTACCACTGTGAGAAAGCCGTGGACGGAAGGTGTCCCTGCCGCTTTGTTGCATTGAGTTAGGGACTGCCACGTTGAATTTAGGGCCCTAATGAATGGGAGCTATTGAGGAATGAATGGAGTCAATAGGTTTACAAATGTTAAGGAAGATACATTGGATCCGGGGTACCATATCTCACGATTAGCTATGTTTCGCCGCGCTATCTTCATCTCAGAGGTAACCGAAAAGTGTTTAAGTTTCTATGTTCAAATCAGAGCGAGTAAATAGACTTTTAGACTTGAAGTAGACTTGCATGGTGAGGGACTCTATTTAATCAATTTAATGATAACCCGCAGGTTTGTCTCTTTGTATGTACCTATCTCACGGTTCACCGTTTTGAGGAATAAACACAATATAAGAAAGGTTTCTCAGCCTATGTATCTATGAAAACAATTTTCAAGAACAAACTCATAAATGACGTACAACATTAAATCCTACTAACTCCTATAAGACATAATTACAAAATTGCGTAGTAGTAGCTAGAGCAATAGATAAATTATCGAGGAGCTACTCAAATATTTTACCCAAAAAACTTTATTCGACCCTGCCAGGATTCGAACCTGAAATCTTCTGAACCGAAGTCAGATTATCCGTTGCGCCACAGGGCCGCTATTGTAACTACATAAAGAATAAATCCTTTCCTTATATTTTCAAATTTTCAAGGATTGTGAGCCATTGAAATGGACATGTAATTCTAGATATTACTATTTCAGCGATAAAGAACTAAAGTAACTTTCTGAGGTATGATAAAAACGTTCAAATTTGCTTAGGATGTAAGCAAGACTACATCAAATAGACTTACTTTCAATTTTTTTAAAGGAATTCAGCCGAAATGTTTCCCTTATAAAATATTATCTCCTCAAGTATTTAAGACTCCTGCTGATCGTAAATTTCAAGTTTAAGTCCTTTCTTCATGGTATACCAAAGGTATTATGTAGCAGATTACGTCCGGATATATTTCCAGTCAACACTTAGGCAACTTTTTTGGCTTTTTCAGAAGATACGTAACTCTTGTTGAGAGACGTCATGAAGTTAGCGAATACTCTTCGATGAAAACACGAGGAATCTTTTGTGACGCATTCCGTCGTAGAATGCAAGAGAAGAATGAGCGGTGGCGTTGATCCACTCACTCCCCTGGCGCCCTCTTTCAACGGTCACTTTTGGAAATCCAATGAGTGTCCAAGCATCTCACTCGGCCCTCTGGGACACCTTCCGTCGCCATTCTCTCACCTTCCCTCCTTTCATCTCTCCCCCTCCCCATTCTTCCATTTATTTTATCATTCAAGGAAACAAAGTGCTGCGAGGGCCGCAAAAAATACATTCCTCGCGCGCTTAGTTCTCTTTTTCCTCAATTCCGAGAGTCTTATGTTTTCCCTTGTATTTCCACGGAAAAAGTTATCGCTCGGAAACAGTGGCTACCTGACATAGCTAACACATTCCACGAGTTGGAATGTTTTTTACGAGCCAGAGAAATAACTATATTAACTTATCTCCATTTCACTGGTGTTATCATTACTATATCCTTAGAGGAAAACGTATCATCGTTGATATCTTGACAACTTGAGAAATGGCAACTCCCATGAAGATGAGCGTTTAGGCTTCGTGGTGAGATAAGAGCGATCATAAGGAAAAATTATACATTCCTTATCCGTAATTATGGTGGAACTAGTGCCTAGATTTCCGCGGTACACTTATATTCTTGCAATTAAAAGCACATTTTTACTTTCATATGTACTTAATAAACAACAGATGTTGATATTTTCAGGAAGCTTGTACGCTACTTTACAGTATACCTATCTACACACAAGGCTGTTTACAAAAATAATATTTAGAAACCCACTTACTGATTCCCAACACTTTTGTTATGGCTGAAGCTAATTAAATTAGCTAGCATTAGATTAAGGATAAATTAATGAGCTTCTTTAAGTAGCTTTCTCTCTAAAATCAATCACGATGAGTGAACTTTTAGCTGTAGACTATGTTTCACACTCCGTTTCTTAGTACATACATGAGGTAATATATTCCAACTACTTCCATTTCCTGAATATCGCAGGCTCAAAATTTCAGGCAAGCTAACAAAGGGGCAGAAGTAATTAACTTGAATTTCAGCGAACGACATTAGCTTCCCTTATCTGTGATTATTGTATCACAAAGTAATTACTTTGTGGACTCTACAAAGTGCGTTTTTCTTTCACTGTGCTTATAAAGAAGTTCCACCATGTCACACAATCCGTCGTGCTTTTCCTTATCTTTATTTCTATCAATATTTCAACATTAAACATAATCTCAAGAGTGTCCTATAAATTGGAAACCACAAAAAATTTCACCCAGAACTCGCAAAGTGTATCACTGAGAGAAAAAAACTTCTTCAGGTTAAAATAGACATATTACAGGTAGAAATTTATTAATAACCATCACTACTTCTACTTGAATGTATGGAATGCTTTGCATAATTAAATGGAAAAGTTTACTGGAAAGTGAGATTCTGAGAAAACGTAAGCTGACTGAGCCCAATCGATTCTAACAACGCTAAGGAAAACCCCGAGATACATAAGAATGATGAAACAAGCATGGAAGTGTATTTTGCATCTTTCAAGAATTATATTCTATAGAGATTGATTTGGTGTGAAAGAAGCTCCATTAATCGCGAAAATTCAACAATAATTTGGCGCGTTAACGCTGGATACATCATCTAGAGAAACCACTAGCCAATCCTAGCATACTAAAACCAATAACAATAATATATCGTACTTTGAGTCCAGTCAGCAACAACGGGCGGTAGGTAAGTCCGTATGGCGTAACGCATTTGTGTTTGCTTTTATCGTTTGGGATCCACCGTTTTCGCAAGAGAAGGAGAAACAAAACACAACCTGTGGCGAGGTATGGAAACTCCTTTGGGAACAAATAGCGCACTTTGCGAGTCTCTGGAGTGACCGATCCAACGAATGGAATGCGGGACGAAGCGGAGCCAATATCCATTGAGTATCGTAAAAACAGAGGTGCGCTCCGTGAAGCCATTGAAGGTGCAAAGAGGAGAAGGGGAGGGGGAAAACTGATGCGCATTTTTTGTGAATGCGAAAAAATTGGAAGACAAAGAGATTCAATTTAACATATTCATGTGTATCAAGGTGAAGTAGGAGAATACTCTGGACTGGAGAGCTGGATATTTTATGCATCCCTTCGTAGAAAAGAAACTTTTGTCATTCAAAGGAATTGCAGTGCTGCCCGATCCTGATAATCTAAATTGTTCGGGAGTTGAGGACGGAATTTCTTCCGTGAAAAGCTTCTCATGTACGGTAATCCCGGTAGAGATGCCCCACCTAAGGAAATTACTTCATAACAACGAATTCATCGATGACAAGAATATGAAATTGAGCGATAGAATAGAAAATTTATTGATTATTAACAGTATGTAAACAAATTTTGTTTAAAAAAATTTTCACCGAAAATATAAATTTTTTTCCGCACCCATGCATATGGCCATCTCTCCCAAGTGTCCGGGTGAGACGCCTCACTTAATTTAATCTGAAAGACGTTATATGACAAAATTGTTAAATTAAACTTGAAATTAGGATCTAACTAAACGTTTAAGTTAACTTTAAAGCCTATTCAGAAGTTTCATATGCAAACGTTTAGCCAAATATCGCATTATATTTAGAGAACAATATCCATTTAAAATTACAATGAAATTTGCAATTGGTATGAATGGGAGCTAGAATAAACACCGTCGATATGCGTGAAGAGAACTCCTAATGTGTGTTCGTTGTAAAGTTAAACATTCTCTTGCAGATAGACGGGTATCTTCCAACTGACGTCAGTAGAGTAATCTTGTGGTTTTCCTTAAAAATAATACGACTGAGGCATCTCTCCTGGTGGGGCATCTCACCCGAAATTACGTTATACCTAGAGAAATCTTCCAGATCGGTTTTGAGTGAATGAATGACTTTTATCGCTAGTGATGATGCTTGGTGATGTTGCTAGGAGACGGAACCAGTCAGTAATAAAACAAATTAATGCGGGATTTACTGCTGGTTTTATTTTTCATATTAAAATGAAGAAGTTCCACCAGAGGCAGTCTATTTTAATAACTCAAGATAGGGTATGCTCCTAATGGTAAGGAATCGAGATCTATCAAACTCCGAAGAGAGTAAAACTGGGATTGCAGCCGAAAGCTTTTTAGAACTTTTTCTGGAATAATTTCATTTGCATTGGAGAAATAAGTGTGATAAGCTTCACTGCTTTAAGAGAACTTGCATTTCAATGATGTCAATCAACGAAATATTCATATCCTATATTGTATTCTTTCTCCAAGTTTCTCCATCGAACTGGGATGACAGAGAAATTAACAGGGAGAATGGGTGTAAACAGTTTCGGTCAATACGGGATGTATAAGAAACCTACGCATATGGTACATACATTTCTTAAGAAAATGCTAATGAAAAATTAATTGATTGGTTACAGCTAAGTGAAATCAAATTCGAGAGCTTATTATGAATAAAACATCTAAACATATGACGGTGTAAGTTGCTTTTAAATTTGGAAATTCCATTCGGAATTATTTCTTGGTCTCGATCGATGTCAGGTGCATTGCGTTTGTTGACTACATGCATGAGTTAACAGAAGGAACTAGGATTTATTTAAAAAGAGTAGAATTAAGACGTCGGGCCTTCTTTCGGCCCTGACAAATATCTACCATTACAATACTATAAAATGTATACATAAAAAATAGTCTACGGCAAATTGTTTGTTGTAGCTGCTTTTATTGGTCTATCAAAAAAATTATTTCGATAATTCTTGTAAAGGAGTTAGGTTTAGGACGGGGTTCGTATGTTGGGTCCAAACGGTGGCTTTTCACAGCGTTGTGATCGTGGCGTTAGTACTTTCGCTCTGAAATTCAACGAACGCTAAAGTGAACCAGGAAATCTTGACTATGAGCTGAATTTATCGCTTTCTGACTTCAGATATATCACTGTAGCGCCGGTGACGTTTACTTATTTTTTAGCATTTTTGTGCAACGCTAGCGACCTACTACTGGAACAACGGAATTCTGTAACGGATAATTGAGTATTTTCAAAGCAAGCCGACTGACTGAAATTTGGTTTACTCTCGAAAAGAAAAATTTAAGCTTCATATATATTCGATAAATCTTTTTGATACACGGTAAACCAAAATAAAATCTTTATTGCACTTAGACGATTGCAATACCTTTTACGTGCAAATATATGAATTTGTGCAAGCATATTTTACTCATGGTTATCACAATTTGTGATTTAAAAAACTTTTAATGGAGGTTGGGTTTACAGTTCAATTTCGTTATAATGTTCAGATATGCCAATTTATTTATAAAATTCACTGGAGATGCCATTGAAAGTAGCTTTAAATTCGCTAAATCCAGAAAATATAAAGCAAAAAAGAAGCTGAAATATAAAACAGCTTGAATTCACTTATACAAAGATAAATAAGCGTAAGATTTAGTTAGTATTGATTCTGAATTTATAAGGATGCCAATGTAATGCTATTACGTTTATAAACAGGTCTAAAATGATAGCTTTCGAGTTCCTAGAGAACTGGCATCGCAACGTGCTGGATAAAGCGCAAGATGTCGCTAAAACAGGAAAATAAGTCCTTAAAAGAAGGAAAAGGTAGATATAGCAAAAACATCGCTTAATTTACAACTATGGGAATGCTGCCTTTAGCCATACTCAGCTATGAAATAGATATGTATGTATTTGCGTACACTGGGACAAAGCCTTAGTTAAATTATTTCTTTATACGTACATATACGGGCAGTCACGCTATCATAGAAATAATTCAGTATACCAATAAAACTACTGTTCCCTTAAAGGCGGAATACTAGTGTGATGCATTAGCATGCATTCATGCAGGTCAGTTTAAAGATATTACGTTCAAAAGTTCCTGAGTTTATTTTTTCCTGCGAAAACGGCGAGCATAAGAAATTTAAAATTCTTTTGGTAGATAGAGCCAAATATTGTGGTTTCAGCTACTTATCTATGTATTTGGGTGATTGACGTACGTGGCGCATTCAAGCTATAACATCTCCGATCTTTTCTCATAATCACAGAAAAACTGTGAAACTTCTGTCACTTGCTGACGTAATCTCCCAGGAGCGGTAATCATTTTTCACAACGACGATGCCATGATTCCATGACCGCTGCGAACGCTTCTTTAGGGGTCTGCTTTGACACTGGAAAATCGCTAATGCAATTGCAGCACGGCTAGTGAATGTGCGACCACGAAGAGTGTCTTTCATTTTTGGATAAAGCCAAAAGTCACATCCATGACACCATCACCACATGTCTCACTCAGCTGGCGATGCATTTTAAACGGTGGCACAGCACGCAAATTGAGAAAAAGAATGATTACACACGGTTCCTATATTGAGAACGGCGCAATTTTAAGTATCGACAACAGTCCTGTCTCTGCTGCCACAGAAATTCTATGTGCCGTACAGTGCTGAAATCTCTATCACGCATTTATAATGACTGTTCGCGTATTTTAAAGTAAACCGCATGTTTCTATCAGTAGCCAGTCTTGAGAAAAAAATCGGAGGTGTTATAACTTGAATGCACCACCTATATAAATATAAAGGGTGAACGTATTAGAAAGGGAATATTAAGGGAGTATTAAGGGAGTATTAAAGAAGTTGCTTCGTATTATCGTCAGAAGTTCTAGTGGTTCTCAGAAAAATCACTTTTGTACAGGAATCTTTCCTATGGATTCGATATGGTATATCTTTGTAATTAAATATCAGTAATGATTTCTAAGAAATGTCTGGACTTGTGGCTAAAAATACTCAGACAGCTTAAGGAGAGTATCTTACAGAGCAGAAGTAAACACGAAGAAAGAAAGCACTAAGTAAGACGATGAGAATGAGCGCAAGAATGAAGGCAATTGGTAGCTGATGAAAGAGGGAGCGGAGGGAGATAGAGATGCTGTTTCTGGACGTCAGCAGAACATCTCGCAGACGTCGTCTATCCAATCGACTCTTTTTAGTGTGTGCTAGAGCGTTTTCCCATTCCCTCGGGAGTCGCAAAAAGTCCTCGCGTGGGAGAGATCGATGAGCGACCCGTCGTTTCTTTTGCATCCTTGTTAGAGTTATGCGATGCCTACGTGTCACCTGCTCCGGAAATTGCGGCAGGAAAATCTCGCAAACTCCTCGATTTCTCTCGGGAAAATGAAGGAAATAAATTGGAAAAAAAGATCCGATCGAAGAGAATGAAGTTCAGCTGTCAGGAGGCATGTCCGCGGACACATTTCAAGCTCATGAGCTGCATTTTCAATGCCGGCAATTATGAACTCTCGGTGAGAGTTTTATTATGAGTGAACTCATCGAGTTGCTGTCCTGTAAATATGTCGTGGAGGTGATATTTTATGAGAAAAATTACCGGTTTCGCTCTTCCCAAGGCCAGTTCCAAGCAGCAAGCAAAACATGTGGGTGTTGGTGAGATAGATAAACACGAGTTTATACCTTGCTTCATTATTCTTAGGGTCTTAACGGGGGGTGGGATGGTATGTTCCATTGGACACTTTCAGTACCTGACATAAACCTGCCTCTGGCCTAAAATTACTCACTGTTTCGCAAAATTGATAAACAAATCTGTTTGAGCCTTCATGAAGGGAATTATTAACAACAAATAGTGAGTATTTTCCAATTTCATATTAACGCAATTCTGGGTTTCAAACATACTGATAGTAATACTGAATCTTAACAAGGTGTTTTATGTAACTGCTCACAGTGATTTGGCGATTTTAAAACAGAAAATCTACTAAGTCGCAAGCTTTCTGAAAAGTTATATTTTAAATTTGTCAGTAACTCGTATGAGGTAGCGAATTTTCTTCCGGAAGAATCATATCATACCCAAAAAAATCATTATTAATGTAACACCAGGCAATTATTTCTCATACTAAAAGAACATTAAAGTTTTTGTTTTAAAATAATTTTACAGATTGAAGACAGCTAATATTTTGCAGGAATATCTTCATACTTCAACTATCCTGTCTGAAATGTGACTCAACACTACAGGTTGCAATACTGCTACATATTTTGTGCAATGTTACCGACCCTTCAATAATTACAGCGTCGGGATGGAGTTACGTCGGCAATAAAAGCAAATTTACGGACAATACAAGTTACAGAATAGGAACGAAAGTGAATGATGTCTATCTTGGCAGTCGATAGATGTCGTTGCAATTTCTATTGCCTGGTGTTGCGGTAATATAGGAAATATCGCTTAAGTTAAAATCACTTTTATCAATTATTAAAAATTTAGTCAAAACTTCTAATATTCTCCTTGAAGTAAGAATTTTGGTAGATTTACATATGTGTATATTACCATAGGCAAGATCTTACCTACAAGCACTACCAAGGAATATTTTTATTCGCCTGTTTATATATGACTATGTGAAATTCATATCTGTTGTAATATTTCCTATAAAATTCAATTCACAGCACAGAGTGATATTAAATTTTTGGAATTGTTGTTAAGAGCTACTTAATTTAATAAATAGCGATGATAAATTGCTGTAGATATACTCAGACAAAAGACGTATTATCAAAATTATTATAATCACCTGTATGACTGTTAGCAATTCACGTCTGTTGTAACAATTCCTATGAAATTTACCTTAAAGAGAAATAACAAATTTTTGGCATAATTGCTAAGCATCAATTCTTTTAATATATAAAGATAGTAATTTAATGTAGATATACCCTAGTAAAAGACGTATTGTTAATATCATTATAACCCGCTTTTCACTCCCTTAGTTAAACCAACTGATCCGGGTACCCTCCTTTTCTGGGTGCATACTTTTGTAGTCAGAGTCAGAGTGAGTATATTAAATTATTAATTATCAATAGAGGGTTCCACTCATATTATTAATATTATAATAACCATCTAGTCCCTCCCTCCCTATATCTAACTATCCTCCTTTTCTGGGAGTATATATATTTTTGTCATTTTCCTGTTTTAACCTGATGATGCCTCGACGTAACGACACCAGCGGTAACATCAAATATCATAATTGTGCCCTCGACCATTTGAGTTTATTAATTCTTTGTGATTAAGAAATAGTTCCACGAAGCTACATTGCAAGTCGACGTGTTTAAGGATTAGGATGTCACCTCTCATCCTCGTATTTATTTGGCCTAAGATAGTGCCGATGAGTCGCTGCTCTCGTCCCCAGCATTTCCAGCCACTCATCTCGGACGCGTTCCCCGTTACGGAGTCCGTTCTCTCCGGGACTAAATCGAGACGAATCTCGGTTGAATGGAAGCCCGAGGAAGGGGTGAGAAGGTGGTGAAAAAACCCGGGGCGAAAGTGTGACGGATCTGGAAGGTGGCGAAAGAAACGATCTCTTCTTAGGGAGGCCACGGAAGGGACGAGCTGTAGCCCTCTTGAGTTTGGAGGGCGTACAGCAGTCCATTCTGATGCGCGGAAAGTTTAGAACAAAGGTCAAAACAACCTCAAACAGAGGGTTTTCTTCAAATTTTCTTGTTGATAAAGCAGAACTGAAGAATAGCGAGATAACAAAGAAGAAACAAATGATGGAATCGATTTTAAACATAGCACGCGAAAGCGTGTGACCAAGGTTGTGCAAGAAGTGAAAAATAACGACTTGGCTGGGACGCGAACCCAGGTCTCTCACTTTCCGGAGAACACCATTATTTTGAACATAAAATCCCCCATTTACAGAAGTGAGGAAGGTGAGGGAGGTGGTTCAGTGGTCAGAATACCAGCCCGGAAAGTGAGACGCTTGGATTCGAGTCCCAGACAAGTCACTATTTCCACTTCTTGTATAAATTTCATTGAAGGATTTCCCTTTTCAATGTGTAATAATTAAAGACAAAATATGTTGAATGACTTAATGGGTGAGCTACAAGGAAGTGGAGGAGATGGCGTTGATTATGAATTTGTGATGCACTCGATACTACCAAAAGGTAGATCACTCATGTATATATGTGATTATAATATATAAGCATAAAGGCTTTAATTTCCAGATCCACTTTTTACCCTCCATCCAAATTCACAATCTTGAAATTAAACGGTTCTTCTTTTATAACATTTTGCGTCTACTCGTATTTAAGCGAAAAATAAGCGAATATAGTCTTAAAGGTTGAAGTTGATTGTAATATTATCCTTAAATAGCTGAAAATAATTGGTCTAAATACCTTTATCTAAGAAACATATAACAATGACCGAGCATAAAGTATAACGAAAAAATCTGATGTGGCCGACACATGACTTTTTCCATATATATTGAAAACAGGAGCCTATGCCGGTAATATACAAATATCTGCAACACAATGAGTGTGACAGAAAAATGTTTCGAACAAAAGTTGTAGTAATGTACATTATCTATAACTTTTGTATGTAATTGTATACACCTACATTGCGTTCTGACAGAGATATGTATGAAAAACTTCCATTTCTGGATATACAACAACTTCTGGTAAACCGTTATTCGAGAATAACTCCTAAACAATCAGTGTTGTGAAAAAATGTTTCAAACAAAAGTTGTAGTAATGTACATTATCTATAGCTTTTGTATATAATTGAATACACCTACATTGCATTCTGACAAGAGATATTTAAGAAAGACGCGTTTGTTCCGGATAAACCGCAACTTCCGGTTAAGCGATATTCATCAAAAACTAATCAACTTTTGGCATTATTAGAAAAATACTGAATATAAATTTTGGAAATGATCGGATAATTACTTTTTAAGATAGAGCGCCCACAAACCACAGACAGACACACACAGCCAGACATGTTCGGGAAAATAGCGAAAACGAACTCTATGGGCCCCAAAGCATGTATTTCCGTTGAAATCTGGAGATTGAATTTTTTTACAAATACAAAACTCTATACTACGTATAGGGAGAAAGTAAAAAATTGATGGTTGTGGCTTAAGTTCACGATTTTCTCCATGAAGTAGTCAACTAGTCATTCAATTGGCTCTCGCTAAAGAGCAACTAAGACATTATTTTCTTCGTTGCTCTTTTGGGCTGGCTTTCTGGCCTCACGAGATGTTTTAAAAAATTGTTTCTTAACTATACTAACATTAAAGTGAATTCCAGGCCAGTGAGCTCTTTTACGTTATTGAATTTCGATACTCATAATTTCGTGAATCATAACGCTATCAATCAAACACTAAATTAATGGTGGAAACGATGATGCAATGTGAGATGTTTCAAGGACTCAGATGTAATTTTTGTGCAAACTCTATTAATGCGTCTGCGTATACAATGAAATGCTAATTGAATACCTAGAGGTGCTGTTATAAATTGTAAGGATTGTACACATTACAATACCATAAAAGGAAATTAAAAAATTCATAAAATCAATATTTAAAACCTAGTTTAAAATTTATTTTATATAAAAAATGTCACCTCTACACCTAAGTAAAGATAGTCAGGAGGGAACTGTATTCGTTTGTCCTCGACGGTACCGATAATTCTATTTTATGCTAAACGCGAAACGATAATAATCATACAAGAGATTTTATAAGAAAATTAAGGTATCACTCTTACAAAACATCAACTTAATTCTAAATTATATTATTTCCATTTTCTCATATAAGAATTTCGCGAAAACGTTCAAAATACATATAAATTTCCATAGAAACCATCGAAAAACAGCTAAATAAATTTTACCAATCAAATCGTTCTAGTTAATTGTCTTAAGTTTAAGAAGTCAAATCGTTAAAATTCGTATAATATATGTAGTTATACTGCTATTCGCTGATTTTGGGGTTTAATTATCCTAATTTTCTCATCAGGTAACTCTCCTTATGTAATAAATCATTACATTTCGATGTAAAGATTTCATGACCCCTGAGGACGGTAGCATTGATATTGAAAAGCGCTTTGGGTACAATTATAGTGCGGCATTCCTTTCTTGCTTTAACCGACTACCAGGAAGAAAGAGGAGGAACGCCGACAAAGACGGCTTTTGGAGATTTTAAACCTCTAAATCTAATTTCATTTCGAGCAAAAGTTTTCTATAGGGAAGCAATGAAAGTGGATTTATTTTACTGACTCCCTGGCTTTATAAATATGTGTACTCAATCAATTAAAGTGGTAAATTTTCGGAAATTTTCAGCCACGAAAACAATTCGACTTCGCTGGAAAAACATCTGCGTGGAATATTTTAAAATATAACGCTGTAATGATATTTTTTTGTAAATATTTCGCACTAAGAAGTATATTTACAACAAAAATGCTTCAAAATTTACGGTAAACTGCTTTAGCCTATTTAATGGGAAGGTAATTATTTCGTGGAATCTGCAGTAGTTTAAACGAAGCTATCCAAGAATTCATTGTGAGCACGCTAAAAACATAAAGATAAGGTTTCCTAAGATATCTTTTACAATAACGATAAAAATATTCTCACGATGTCTAGAAAACTAGGATAGATATGTGGTCTAAACGATAAATGTTCGAGCCTCATGAATAAACTTCCTGTTTTTATGCCTCTGCTAAAAATTAACCTAATATCACCGTTATTTTATCTGGAAAAGCAAACTATTAAAAATAAAAAGATATTTTCCCTAAGCCTGGGAAACTAATTTCTTTTTGCTGTTTGGCATTTAATCGTACGGCACGTAGGTAGGATTAGGAGCAACTATGACATCCACAGTCGTAATGGAATTTTCTTGTTGACTCTAGAGTGCCTAAATATGATACAGTGACCGGTGAGAAAGGAAGAATCCTCTGCCGAAAAACGACTTTTCTAATTGGAAGTTCTCGTCCAACGAAATCATTTACTCAAGTAACACATTTCCGGATACAATGCCAACCAACGGCCAGAACTGCTGAGAAACGGTAGTTGTATTCCTGTACTCAACTTTCAATGAGTTAGGAAGGAGAAATCGAGGGTAGTTAATTAACGCATTGGCTCTTTTCAGCATTGGATATATACCATATAAATAATACTGTTTGTCAGTATGCATGTTTCCGGACACCATGAAATTTAGAATTAGCACACTTTTAAAATGGTGTGCGTCATTTAATGTCTCTGAATCTAAAACTACACTTTTGAATCAGTCCCGAATCCCTTCCATAACAAATACTCGCAAGGTATCAACCTGCAGTTTTTATTCATTTTATAGTACGAGTAAATGGATATCATGGCCGACATAGATTGACAGAAGTTCTACCATTAAAATACTAGAGATACGTAAAAGAATACCGAAAGTAATTGGTTTGAAAATAATGGATTAAAATCGTGCAGATTTGATGAATGATCATGTATTTTGTAAAATATAATCATTAAACGCATTAATTTTAGAAATCGATGGCATTGTTCAATCAAAATGCGTATGTATGATTTTACCCCGTTTTTTAATAATTTTACTCGCAAAATACTTCCTAAAGATGTCTGCTGCGAAAAAATGTTGAAAGTTTTGAAACGAACTTCACACCTATACCTTACTCTAACATGTATTGAATAGAGCATCTAGTTCAATCGCGCGGTAATGATGCAACTTATTCCGACAAATGTTGATTCAATCTGAAAGTTATTGGAACATATTGAGAGAATTGCAATTGAAAGAGTATCTAGGAATACAACATGACGGTTAGTAAGAGATTCACAGATGTCTCGAGGAAGTGGACAGAGAAAACAAGAAATTAGTGGGCAGAGAATGCGCGGGGAGCTACAAATTCAAATATGAACAATCTTCTTCACAAAATGGATATGGAGTTAAATAATAAAAGAGAGAAGTCTCGGAAAGACATGGTTTACCAACTAAAACATTATTTCAATAACTTAGTCTAATACTCTGCTGTGTATTTTCCTGAAAGTGCTATTCATTATGGAGATGTCTGAGATTTTACCTAGGACTACTTCTGATAGAACACTCATTGAGAACGTATGAATTAGCAAAATATTTTAATAGGAAGACATCTCCGAATTTCTTCGTTGTTCTTCTTGCACGTAAATTTTAAGACATCATCTTAAGTCTAAAAGCAACACATACTCCTAAAGCTACGATATTCAGGAAGGTGAACGAAGAAATTCTTTACTACAGCATGGCAGGAAGCCCGAATCACATCAGCAGAAAGTAATTTCTGTCCTTCTTCAGCAGAGCTTTGCTCTCGAATCGGCACCTCTTTTAAGATCGAAGAAACGCAAGGGTGTAAAAATCGAATGCAAGTCCTTCCCGGAATGAGGAGCTAAGAAGTTTCTCCGATGTAGATGCTCGGGGAAGAGGCAAAAAACAATTGGGATGGGTTTTGCGGGGAATCGCAAAGAAAAGGGGGAAGAACGGTTGTGAGAGGGATTGGTCACGGGGAAAGCGGCCGCAGGCGATTTAACGGAGGCGAGAAGGACGCTTGGGAAGGACGCGGACGTCTCTCTCCCGGGAAATATTGAATAAGGGGACACCAGTTGCGGGAAAGACACGCGACGCCGTAAAAAGGAAGGCGGTGGACCGATATTTGACATTACATCACTTTTAATGAAAACTGAGTGACTGTTATTACGAATTTCATAAGAGGCAACGGATGAATATTGCTTAGTCCTTCCTTCCTAAGAAGCCGATTTTACAAACAGAAATACTCTAACGACAATGCGACTGTTTTAATTTCAATTTTGGCTATTTTGTACGTACATAAACGACAGTATACTGAAACTGTCGTGAAATTAAAATAATAAAAAAAATCATAAGAAATTGAATAAATTTTAGCATCTATAGTAGGGAATCAGCAACTGATTCGTGGAAAATCAGTGGTGATTCCTTTAGACTTCTGTGCTGTGGGCAAGGCATTCCGATTTTTCCCTTTACAATATTGAACGTTAATTCGGTGGGAATAATGTTGACCACTCCAAGTTAAAATCTTCAACGTCTCATCGGATTCTATTAACTATTATTCGATCAGCATAAAAATACGAAGTTTCAAGTAGCCGTATAATTTTTTTTTATTTGAATTTTGATGAATGCTCGGTGAAAGTATTAAAGCTACGTTTCTGACAGAAAGTACATCTCAGCTACAGACGGAAAACTATCTAGCACACAACCAATGCATTTGTTTTGATACATTTTTTGTTGGAGCAACGTTGGAACCATTTGAGAAATATTGAGAAGATCAGGACCACAGGAAAGACTCCGCAGTTTTCCGCAGGAGTATGCGGATGTCACGATGAAAATACACAGCAATTATTCCTGGGTATGAGCATAAAAAAATCCAATCTTTTCCTAAGTACATCCCAGCAAATGGCATGAGTAAATGTAAGATAAGTTTTCCGAAAACGGACCTAACGACATTACTACGAATGTTCCTAAATCCCAAATAGAATACTATATGCCATATATGAACATGAACCAAAATACATCTTCACTCGAAAATTTAAATACAATTTATGGGTCTAATATTCCTTTAAGATAATGGCAACATCTATTTGTTGGTAATTCTTTTGGGGTATAAGACCATTGGCAGCGGTACAATTTTATACAGTTGTTTGCTTGAAAACTTTTATGAAAATCAAAACGATATACCAAAGTCAATCGAAATGCCTTTGCATAATTTTAACTTCCTATACTTGGTAAAGAAAGATGCAAAATGAGGCGTGGACAATTTTTCAATTAATAAAATATACGCAAAGTTAATAACTGCTCCTTCTGTGATAGTTGCCTGTAATCTGTCAGCGAACGACGAATTCTGTAGCATAATATTCCTCATTAAACAAATATATCAGCAATAATTACAAGTTCGTTTGAATAATCCTTAAAAAATACAGAGAGTAGATTTTACGTCAAACAAATGAATACGTCAAATATTATAAATAAAGGACGTTAGTTTCTTTGAAGGAAAAAAAACTGCACGGAATTTTTAGGTTATTGATGGATTTGAATAGATCAAAATTAAAAATTTTGCTGAGATATTAATATTTAAATATGACGGTATTTAAATTTAAAGACCGACTGTATGTATGTAGAAAAATAAAATAAATACATTCACGGTTATCTTTCAATACTCAATCTGAAAAATGGGTAAATGAATTATTTAAGGTAAAACTTAAATAAAAGTCCACAGTTATATCCACGAGTAGTTTGGATATTATTTTGTAGAAAAAATCTAGCTTTTATACTCTATAGTTTCTAAGACCTTTAAAAGAAATTGTAGTTGTACAATAGTTGTTCAATAACACACCGTACTGATGCGATTACATAATGAAAGAAGAACTTAGTTCATCTACCGTTAAGCTATCAAGTTCTGTTTGAAAATAATCGGTTATTCGTGGCAATGTGATTTCTGATTTTAGGAAGCCCTGTTTCACTTTTAAAAGGCCTGCGTCGGTAATGAGTTTCCCACTTATTGCTTAAGCTTTCACGAAGGAACTACACTTCAAATCGCAAAGTAATTACGTTCCTTAAACGGCTAACGCAAGTAATAAAAAGAGAGAGCACATTCAGGTTACAATAACTCGAACGGAAATGACATCCCGACGGAGTCAACACTTTGACACGCACTATGAAAAGGTCAATTCAATTCATTCCATTTCGGCAGCTCTGTAAAAATAGAAACAAAAATCTGTCGGAACTACCGCAACTCGATTGCATCCAGCATCCGTGGAAGGGAATGGATTAGCACCTAGTTTGAAGGCGTTGTTTTATTTACACAGATTCCACGTGTCGGAAACCATCGAGTTACGGAAGCTCCAAGGTGTTCATGCAGTGAATAACCTAGGCTAAATCAGATAGCAGGCACCCTTCAATTGCACATGCAAACGGACATGCATCCCCTCCCGTTCACCACCCTCTCGCCACCCATTTAGAGAAGCGATCATAGGAAGCAAAGCGACCCGTTCCGTCACGGTCCAAGAGCACCAGACGTCCCTCCGTGACAAATCGCCACTCGCTGCACGCCGCGTCACGAATCGCGGTGGAGGCACGCATTACAGCCTTGGACAGGGGCGGACGGGCTCCGTTAACTTCTAAAGAGAACGTAACGTAATGAACACATGCCCTGTGTCTATCACATGAGGTTGTTGGGCAGGCGTTGGCTGTTTGAACAACAGGTGACAATCGACATCCGAGATTCCCTGCGGAGGTACGAACCAAGAGTGGGCGAAGGCCGGGTTCACACCGCCCCCGCCCAGCCCCCCGTTGCCACCTCCACCCCCGAGGCCTCCGCCGCCCAGAGGGCCGCCGCCGCCACCGCTCACCAAATGCGCCGGGGGCGAGGACGAGGAGGAGGCGGTGGAGTTGGGGGAGGAAGACGAGGAAAGGAGATGGTGCGGGTGGTGGTGAGGATGGTGCAGGAGGTGCGCGGCTGCGGCGGCGGCTGCAGCGGCCGCGGCAGCCGTCGGGGGCCCCGGATGGTGCCTCTGGAAGGATGAAGACACGGCGTAGTCCATCGCGACGGCCTGATAAGGTAGCATGGCTAAGAAGCGGGCGACGATTCCCGAGCTCGCCCCGGGCGATGGATCTCCTCCCGCGTCGGCTAACGCACTCTGCGGTCGGAGACGCAGCAACTCTCTCTTCTCACAGTCCCCTAGAAGGCCTTGCACCTTCCAGGACCCTCTTCCATCGCTCCCGTAATTCCCACACAAGTCCACTCTTCCAGAAAGAATCCCTCTTGGATATCCAAAGGGACGCACTGGTCCTCCGATGCACTCAACACCACTCCCACTTGACACCTCACTTCCTCCACGTCGGAGAGAACGTCCTCAAAGGGCGTGCGGAAGGTCCTCGCACCCTCCGCGGGGTGCACGGATCAAAAGGTCCTATCTCTCTTGGGGGTACGCTTGCCTCGGGCCCTTCTTCGGAGAACACCTCACCGGTTAATGGAAGCGAAAAAACGAGGCCTTCGGACACACCTTCCTCCTCCTCCCCCTCACCACCCCTCCCACCTCCCGGCACCCATAATGGCGCACGTTTCTGACGTCACCGTCCTCAACCGCGACACGTAGGACGTTAACTCCTTCAGACTCCTCCTCCTCTCTCCCTTTCGCCCGTCCTCTAAATGGGCGTGACCCTCGCGGGCCGCGGTCCTTCCTCTCCCCCGGTGGACCCGATGGGTTCGCTGGGGTCGCTTCTCTCTTCCGCCGGTCCTTCCTCCTCTTTCCCGCACCCCCGACGAACTGCCGTCCCTCGCTCAATGGAATGCCGATCCGTCGCCCCCGCCGCCCCTTCGGCCCTCTTCGTGCGTTTCCGTCGAGGGCGAGTGGGAAGGGAGGCGCCCTTCCTGGGCCCTCCCCTTTCGCCGAGAGCCATTGGGGGAGGCGGAGGACCCGCCCCCTCTACGCGGCGCCGCCCGGCGCTACGTAATCCCGCTTCGCGCTACGAATACCGAACGGCGTCATTTTCCTTTCGCTTTCGAGGCGTGCGGGATGCCACTGCACGCACGCACGCCGAAGGGTTGAATCTTTTGGGGTGGACGGAATAGAAAGGGGAAGGCCTCGTTGGCGATGGACCAGAACATGTGTGCGGGATATCGAACAACGAGTTGGGCTCTCCAAAGCGGCCGCGCGCTTTATTAATATATTGGATACGTGGTCGCTCGGAAGTAGGTTGTCGTTGACGACGTAATAAACTAGGGGTCTCCAACAGGTCGATCCAACTCCCTTTTTCTTCCTTAGGCCACCGTCTGAGTTCCACAGTGAACTTTATCGTGGTTAAACCGTATCCGTCTTTAAAAATTGCAAACTATGGTAATGCAGTTTATCTTCTTCTAATATTTATGTACTCTAAACCTTAAATTTTTATCTATATTATTTCTACCAAATAAAAGATCCTTATTACCCTTATTTATAACCCGGAAAGCAAAGATAAAATCACAAATTTTAATGCAATCTACAAATTCTCCCATCAATATCTTTACGATATTGCAACTACAAATGAAAAATTCGCCAAAAATCCAAACAATGATTATTACTTAATTCCCACTTATCCATTGAGTGGGGTATTAGCAGATCACTATACGTTTTTATGGAACATAATTTGACAAAAACTTTCTCTGATCAACATGACCAACGACTTTAAGAGGATAAATTGATCCTCAGCAGCAAGAGATAAACAAATACTATTCATCATAGATAACATATGTATGAACATTGAAGAAATACCGATTCAAGTATTCTTTGCTCTTGAGTAATCTTCTGACATGCAATCACATATTTCAGAAACTTTCAAAGTTTTGCAGCAATGTTAATGGCAGAAATTTTATAATCTTTGATTCAAAATTCTAAAAAAACCTCTATTTGTCTTAATGTTACAAAGAAACTGAAAATTCTCCTCTTTAAATGTTTAACTGTCTCTACTCATAGATGAATCAAAGTCTTGGTAGTATGTAATATTGTACATTCTAATATATACCCTGCTCACAGCTTTTCGACATTTGGCAGGAGATGCATTCACTTCGACTCTGCCTCCCCAATTCACTCCATCTAATCTATCCAATTTAATTTTATTATTTATTGTTGCTATTTTTCAATATTTTCCTGAAATACAGTTGGATGAAATATTTCAAAATCATATTTTATATTTATAACCTATTTGAACTCCTCGAAAGCTATTCATTAACGTGGGTGTCATTTATTTTTAATTTAATATACTTGCATATGATATGCATAAATATTCTACAACGATTATGAGTTATTGTGTTATGAATTCAAATAATTTGTTAATAATCAAAGTCAAGCTTCTAAAGAAGGATTCCTTTAATCCTTTAAAAGACTTCCAACAACTCATTTATAGAATTTCGTTTTCTGTAGTAAATGTATATGATCAAAAGTATGCATTCCATTGTATCTTCTTTATATGATTCTTTTTATATTTTCTAAATATCCTCAAACTTATATTATACCTTGTTTCGAGGTGTTGTTTGGATTTCCAGCATAATGTATTAACACTTAATAGGTGCTTCATATACCTACAGATAAGATGTAGTTAGGAAAATGTACGATCAATGAGCACATTGGAATTCAAAATGAATAGATAATGTCAATGGTAGAATTCAAACGAGAAAAAAGGAGAAACGGTACTGGCAAGTATTTAGAATATTAAATGCATGGCTATATATTCCTCGCGGTAGTTTTAGAAACGGCTTTTCCAAAGGATAGACAATAAATATCTAGTGAAGATCTGACAACGGTAATCCTAAGATATGTGAAGAAGATCAGGCGTGGCGTTATTTGAGAAAATATTTTGTAACTCATCAGAATACAGAAGTGAACGCAGATAATGGATAATGGTGTTTCCAACCCTCTCTGTTTAAGCTGGTAACCATCGTTACAGTACTTCAGCTATCATATAAGAAACATGATTTAGAAAAGGTTACACGGTATAAATGTGTAGAATTCACAAATTTATAAATACATCTACAATATTCGATGTGACAGTTGGTTACTGAGATGTATTTCGAGTCCTAATACTGTTTGTAATAGCTCTATCATCATCCTAAGAGGATAAGATGAAATAAATAAAATCTATACTATCTAAATGAGCATGACTGAAGAATACTTAGATCATTGCAAATGATAAAAATTCAAAATAATTGTTTTTTGTTTTTTGCATAATCAGTAATTTATAATTTTCATACGATTTGACAGTTAATTTTGCTCTAAGAAGAAAACTATGCGATCTGATAGAAAGATTTCTGCAGAAATACTGGCTATATATTATTTTTTTACAAATAAAAGGAATTAAAACATTCTATGTCTCTAATCTCTTAAGCCGATGCTAAAATAAAGAGTAATTTTCGAGCGAAGGATGACAATATAATCTTTACTTTAATCTCCTGACACCATGATCATATTTTCAGCAATAATCTTAGTGAAAATTATATTTATATATAAATACATTTCTTTATAACCGAGGCCTTCGCACCAGTCTTTCGTTATTTTGTTCACGTTCAAATAAATAATGGTTCTTAAGTTTTATTTCGTTCAAAAGAGATTTTATTCTCAAGTACGCCCTCAACGAAACTATAATCATCCTAAATTATAATCTGGTATAAATTCATTTGAACTCATAAAGTTACATAACTCCAAAAAAACCTTATTTGTAGCCCCACTCAGAAGCGAATACCGCGAGAATGTATTCCGCTCGCAAATAAACTCGGAAGAGCAAAAGGCAAAGAAAAATTTATGAGCCCAATCGAGAAATCGCAATTTCTCTTTCGAATTTGAGCTTTGGATAATTAGATATTCCTTATAAATGAGAGTATAAATTCAGTACGCGACCAAGTTTGCTGTAATGATGTTTCGCTTCCCTTATCAATAGAGTTCTCATATTTAATGGGCAAACCCTCAGAGGACGTGACCTTTGGGACGTGGCCTAAAGGTAAGGCGGCTGCGGGAAATATGGGGAGAGAACAAGGGGGAGGGGGAACCATGGAATATTGGTGCGAGAATGGAAGGGGTAGCTGAGGGGATATCGAGACGTGAATATGCGACTTCCAAGTCGTTTGGCAAAATGAATCCGCGACGTGTTGTAGGAATTCAGAGGGCGTAGAATGAGATTGGAATGTGTTTCACACAGGTAGGAATCTACATTACAGATAGGAAGAAGAATTCGGAACCAAGTGTAATATACAATTTCGAAATTTTTGATAGGAATGTAATATATTTATTTTTGTAAGGAATCGACATTGCAGTTCAGATAAAGAATGTTGAATAATTTTGAGCCAAATGTAATTCTTCAAGAATTCTCGTTGGAAAGTATAAGTGTAAAGTACTTGTGTATCAAAAACGTCAAAACCTGACAGCAACACCACCATCTCCCTCAGTTAAGCACGTCACAAGAAATAGAAGATCGATATTCTTTCGGCGAACACGAGGAAAAGCGAAAACAAAAATACCACTAGGGTAATTTCATTCTGCCGAGAACCAAACGTGATGGTAGGCAAATGCTGAAGACGTTTGGGCGATAAAAAACAGCATTCAGGAGCGGCATTACCTCCCAAGTGTGCCGATTAGTCAAATTTGCACTATAAAGGACTCCGGAGGCGACGCATAAAAGTAGTACAATATTAGCTCAAGCGTCGGAGTTAGTGTTAAAGCAATCAACATTTTATCGATAGCATCATAAACGTTTACTCCATTAGCTTGGTAATTTTTCGGAAAACCGATATAAGTAATCGAAGATCTCTGCTTTATAAGCGAATGATAAAAATATGAATATAATGTCAGCCAAGACAACACTTTAGCAAAAGATGGGAAAGGTATGTACCAGAGGCAAAAAAGCTAAAAATCGTAAAAATTAATGGCGCCAAACCGTCAAGAACCTAATAGCTTTAGAGCCAAACTCCGTCAAGAAATGATAAAAACTTAAAACTTAGCCTTAGGTTTTAAGAGTTTTGTTGTCTCCCGTAAATATCTTGCCCATCTTTGGTTGAGGTTTTTTCCTGGCTGACATCGCATTTATAAAACCGGTAAGCATGATTTCAACTGTGGGTTCAGATAAATAATTTTCTCTAAACATTTGTTTTTCTCACGGCATGATTCAAGTATTTTACGACCATTACTATTATTTTATTTTACGAAATAAAAACCTGTACATCGAAACGAAAAATCAGCTTTTCGTGTATTTCTTTCGTAATTTTCTGACCTCGAACGTAAATAGTAGTGAGGAGCGTCGACAAAGACGGCTATTTGAGATTTTAAACCTCTAATTCATTAACAGCCGTGTTCCAAATTTTCTTTACAAACCGTAAAGTACTGTAAAAGTTCATCGACAGCTTAGGACATTTCACACATGGGCTACCAACTAGAATCGAACCCAGAACCGAACATAAGTATATACACGAAGACAATGATTATAATAGACTGTGAATATGATTACTGGTCATTGATTTTGAGTGTGAGTCCTCATTGTCGAGGAGACTCTGGCACCACGTGCTTAAAGAATCTCCGAATTAAAGTAAGAGGGATAAGAATTAAAATGCGGGAGGAGCGCGCAAAAAAGTCCGATAGAAACCCTTCTGGATCAATTTCGGGAGAACATGAGGGTCAGTGGGGCGTCGGGGGCGGACGTGAGGCACGGCTTTATTATGACGGCGGGGGGCGGAATAGTTGAAGGGTCTGAATCCATGTCGGATGGAGGGCACGTAGGAAAGGGACGTGATACTCGCCCAGAGAGGGGATTCCGTGATGCCCGTCCGAAAGTGCTTTAGAAATTGTAACGAAACTCTAATTTGCCGTTTCCATGGTGATCCGGAGAGGCTACGTCTGCCCCAGGGATGTTTATTTGCGGAAAATCGCCTAATTTTCTTCTGAGGAGAGGTCCTGAATATTTCCTCTTGTTAAAGGACCTTGATCTGAAATGGTTTGCTGCGAATAACTTGAACGTTTAAGTAGTAAAAGCTACAAAAGATTGAAAGGTTATTTCTATCGATGTATTGGGAATTGGGGAAAGTTCATTGGCTAAATATTCACATAAATGATGTTTAATTTAGCTTAATATAAACAGCGGATATTTATCTTAAATGCTTTGCTGAGCGAAACTTGAACATTTATCTCGAGAATATTTTCAGAGGATCGGAAAACTATGGATATCAACATACTAGGAATTGGTAAAACTTCCTTAGCTAAATATGCAAAAATATTATATTTTATTGACATTAACATAAATAATGGAGGTTACCGGTGAAAAAAATGGCCATGAAATATTCTAAACACCCGAAAATTGAACTTGTACAAGTAGAGTCATGAGAAACTTCAAGGCCATGATTTTTTAAACGTTCTGTAAGTTTGAAGAATTCTGTAGCTGAATATAAAAGTAGATAATTGTAAACCCAACTTCGTCGAAAACGGAGAAGGCAAACTGGCAAAAGAAAAAGAAGATGGAAAATTTAAATAAGGTTATGCAATGCGATGAGGTTCTGCCAAAGAAAATTACACAGTGAATAATAATCCGAATCAGAAAATAATACGTAGAGGGTTTGAATCTTCTGATTTAGAGTTAAGACGTATCATATTCCAAAGCATAAATTCAAGGTAAAGATTGACGAAGAGTACAGTCCTGGCCAAAATTAATGCAGCACCAGCCGTAAGGATCGCTAGGGAGGTGCTGCGTTAATTTTGGCCAGGAGTGCACCTACAAACTTTCATTGAAATATCTAATCCTTTACAAATAACGTCTAACTCACCAATAAAAGAAAAAAGCTAATATTAAAGCCGATGATTTAACAATCTCCTACATGTTTACACATGTAACTTTGATGTGAAGAGTTAGAGGAATTGAAATTGAACGAGAGTAAGGAAACAGGATTATGGAAGTTATGCTTGTGGGAATAGAAGGGTTCTCATTACTTAGAATTAGTACTGAGGCTGCAACCATTTCAAGATAAGGCGTCAGTGATGAGACGAGTGAAGTAGCAAGGGAGGCTTTGAGAAGGTAATAAGGGAGAGTTGCGCATGAGGGTTTGTTTATCACCAGCAAATTCAAATGAACGAAGGTATAGGGACCGAATATTAACTTTTAATGAATAAAAATGTAGTAACTGTAAAACATATTAGATTTTATATCACTTTGATTTTTAACTTCCTTTTTTTATATGTGATATGTATACTAATTTTTATATCTTCTGATACAGAGATATGGGGCCTAGTTTTCATTAATGGTATAAATTCTGATGCAATCTCGATACATCTATGTAAATTTGAGCTTGCAATTGAGGTAAAGCAGCGCTGTTTAATTAGAGTCTCTATATGAATGTAATGTTCTTCTAGTTACGCATAAATTATGAGACGCAAGTGAAATTTCTACTCGAAATACCAATTTACTGTAATTAATCTATAATTAGTATTTTACATATGCAAAGGTATTTTATTTATCAGCAAGCATGAATTATTCTTTTTGGGACGTTTATTAGTGTGTCATTCTCATTTATTAGTATTCATGCACATACAATGTGCCAACTGGACTAACTGAAACACGGCCTAAAGAATTATTATAATTTTGACTTTACTTTATAATAATTTAATTAGTGGCTTACCCCATAAAAGTGACCATAATGATTTTCATAGTCACCAAATTTAATATAATCCAAAACTCGAGATTATGCCGAGAAACTGTGAGTAAAGTTCACGTTGAAGCAACTACTTTCATGTGTAAATAAGAAAATAGCTAGACAATTACTATATAATTGTTTGTCCCTTATGAAAAATGCATTGCCACTCAAATCAGTATGTTAAGAAGGCTAAGATCAAAATTGAAAGAGGGTACATGGAAAGATTGATTGCAAGTGTGAAGAGAATAAAGAAGGCGTCGTTCTTTCTTTGTCTTCGCTTAAATTTAAAGACAAAAGCCGTGCCTCTGGCGAGACGTATGCATCGAGACTCCATTTATCTCAAATGACATCCACCGTGGTTCGAATAGTAAATAAGGGCACAGGAGAAAGGTAACTACACAAATGCCACATAATCATCTTCATAATAAAAATATCGTCTAGTTCCAAATAAAGAAAACATATATCGTATATCTACAATGATTTTACTGGATTATATAACAAATCAAATGTCATAAACAAATCGACTACTCAAAATCGGCTATCATCTCACCAAAATTTTTATATGATTAATGCCTTTAAAAAAGGGAAACAATAATTGATTCATACGAAACTATGTCTGAAAATTATTTTGCTTATACTTTTAATAACTAAAAATTAGTATTTAATTTTCAAGCAAAAATTCTCTGTCAGGGGTCATTTTGACCTTATAATGCTTTAAATAAATAATGATCTAGCAAAGAATTCACTGAAAATTATAGATAACGAGATAATATATACAATAAATCGAATAAAGATAACCTTGATATTATTATCCATTATTAGCTTCTATCCCTTTGATATTAATCATTAATACTTATGAGATTATCCTTAAATAAATATCCCTGGTACTTCAATTCACAGTAAACCATCTGGAATCCTCTAAATATAAATAATGTACTGATATATACTCCTGCTGGTTACAAATATTGGAGTAGCATCACTATTCGATACTAAGCAATAAGTAGAATTTAATACTGAGAACGTTGCAGTTAATGCATAGCATTGCAACTCTAAAGGTAATTTTATTTGGTCTGGTTAATGAAGGGATTCTTGAGTATTCAAAATTCAATTATTAACTGAATAGATAATTCAAATGAGAAACCTTCTTAGCTAAAATCAGTTAACTGGGTGAAATATTTTTTACCAAGTATCATCTCATATTCCTCGCAAATTATCTAGTTTTTATACAAGAGATAATGCTGTTGTAATTTTGTTTACTGTTTACAGTCATAGTTCTTCTCCTAGGAGTAGTGAGTACATAGCGTGTGGATAATAAAATATCGTGCATGAAATCCAAGCATATTTCGCTACAAAGGGATCATAACCTTAGCCTACATATCTCTTCGCTGTTAAACCTAAGAGAAACGGCTCAATGGGTATCGGCGACATGTTTAAAAGAATGTTCCTTACAAATCAATCCGCTCAAATTACGATTCGTTGCGGATCCGTCGCTACGGCACGCGGCTCTGGACGTGACAAGCGCGTCTGCGACAGGTCACTCTCTCGGCGGATTTTTATTCCGAGCAGATTGAAAAGGCGGAAAAAATCAGTCAGCTGTAAAAAAAATGTCAACGAGCATAATAGGGGCGGCGGAGGGGGGTGCGTCGGGAAAAAATACGAAATTTGCATTTCGAGCTTCTTTTGTTTGGATGCTATTTTTTCTCCCTTCTGCTTCCATTCGACACGCTCGCTGGAGAACGCTTTTTTATTCCACTGTGGCGGCTCTCCTTCGATTTCCCTTTCGATTTCAAAGAAAAGAGGACTCCAAAGGAGAATAACATTGGAAGTCCCTTTTGAATATTCCCATCTAAGGACGTTCCCGATTCTCGAGAAAATTGTAATCATTATAATTTGCCGTTAAATTATTGTTATCAATTCTTAACTTCAAAAGATGTGATTTCTTCATGGGTCCATATTCCATATGCCAAAAGAAGAATTCATTCAAATGATTTATGGGCAAAACTTGTGTAAAGTCTTTGGAGTGTGCCGAGATAATGCGGGCGTTTATATCGATATTAAAAGGTATTAAAACTCAAGCAAAATTAATATCTACTGAACAAGCTTTTTTGACGATTGATTACAATGATCTGTTGTCCTATAAATCCGATTTAATTACCAGCAGATGATGATTAATGATGAAAAACTGTCCCATAGTGGAAGTACATTTTGTTTAAGTTCAAATACTTTAAAAATTAAACTCTGTCTTTATTTACTGCGTTTAAAACTAAAGCAAGAAACAAGGATTATAGCAAGGAGTCAAAACAACGTAATTTGTGGTCTGTATTATATTGATTAAACTATCTTTCTTCATTCAGTAGGAATATCGACATTTTTAGGCCTTTTCTGCGCCATTTATTTATTAACCAGGCAAAATAAAGTGAGTAACTGTTTCATATACAAATTTAATAGAACCTATTAACTATTTTTACTTAGTATACGTTGAAACATAAAATTGAATTTATGGAATGGCAATTGATTCCTTTAGAAAAATGCTGAAATGCTCTAAATGCTAGTGGTCTTATAATGGCTTGAATTATGATATAGCTCAACTCAAAAATCAGTGGAATAAAACATGTTTCAAGCATTAAGGCGATCTATAGTTCTTTCTGTGCTTATTTAAGCTTTCAAAAAATAACTCACCGCTAATTTTTAGGCCAATCCCCAAACAAGTTTCTTCGAGACTAACTTCATAAATTCGAAATGAATGCGAAAAGTTAAGCCGGAAAGTTACTATTGGAAATTAGTTACATACATTGATTAATTTTAATTAATTACATTCATACCTAATTATCCCCCATTAAAACGATAAGATAAGCTAATTTTCGGCCAATTAGAATCTCAAAAGTTCATTCATTCTTATAGGTAATTAAGGAAGAAGGAATATTTATTGAATCTTATCTTGCGAGGATCTTAAGTCGAGAGATAATACGACGGAACATTCCCGGGGAACTCTCGAGAAATGTTTCCAGCCAGTTTAAAATTTGTAGAGGAAGAAGGAGATTGCGAGAGATACAAAGGGATGGAGACTCGGTGAAATTACTCTCAGTTGGGGAGGAGGGCGTTATTACTCCCAATCGGCCTTAATAGGGGCACCTTATCTCATTTTCAGCTCTTCCTTAAGAGAGACCCACACGACGAAAAGGAAGACGGTCTCTAACGAGGAGAAAAAGAGGGTGAAAAGTGCGGCGAAAAATGCCAATGCATTTTTAAATGAGTAATATGTAGGGAGGGGAATGAATAGGGAGGAGAAACGACGTAAAAAATAAGAATAAGAGGGGTCGATGATTGAAGAATGAAAACAAGGGAAATTAAGTGCTAGCGGAGAAGGTGAGGATTACAACGTAACAGAAAAATCAGAAGAAGCGAGACTAAATAGCCAACTTCTATTTTTCATGCTTAGCCACTGTTGCCCTTTATCGGTTAAGTCCTCCTTAGCTCTATTGAACTCGTCAGGAGGTGCTTCGTTGCGGCAACAGTAACGACGAATACACACAATCACTCTCTGATCGAGAAAGTCCGATCAGCCGGGATTTGAACTCGGGTCCTTGGGGTTTGGAGTGATAGCGTACATGGAATGCTATCCACTCCGCCACCAAGGCCTCTCTTTAACTCTTGGGTCATTTTTCCCCATACTATGTCCATTACTCAAGGCTATAAATACGATTGATTGTAGATAAATAAAGTAAATAAGCAAAGAAATGGGAACTGTAATGAATACATAATACAAACAAATAGATAAATTTTAGAAGTGTTTGCCTCACCTAAGTGAATGAAGTAAAACTAGCATCGAAAGCTATACGTAAATTGTATAATTATTATGTACTACTAAATATCTACACTTATAATAAGATTATTATAGTTGCGGTATTGTAAGTATAAAATTCGAAATTAAATGGAAGAGAGGCTAACTCGGGCCTAACCTCGGCCAACAAGGAAAATATAATCTGAATCTCAAAAGGTAGAGTTTTGACGTACATTCATTGATTTGATATTTCATTTGAATGCATTTTGGTGGAAGTATATAAGTCAAAATAGAATGAAAGAGCTAATTTTATAAGGATGATACTATAGAATGTGGAATAACACATAAGCATTTTCATGAAAGAGGGACAATGAAATTTGAAAATTGTTATTAAGTTTGATTTCACTCCTTCAACGAGGATTAAGCTATCATAATTTTTAGATGAAGTGATTTTATGAGGAACTCACAGTTTAAGTACGCATTGGCTTCATTTGAAGAAAATGAGAAACGAGATGAATGAAAACGCTGAAAAAATATTGAATTGCAGAGAATTAAAGATGGAAGTTGTCACTCCAGTTACTAGTAAGATTCCTCTGGCTATGGAATTATCTGTAGGTATTAATAAGTATTCTGTCTGAAATGAAATAATTTTGTCAAATAATCTGTTGGAAAGAAACATCCCTAAATAAGATAACAACGAAGTTGTAGAGATATCGCGTGTTGGACTTTTGCTCCTTCCTATGCTGAAGGCCGCTTCACTGATATGATTTGCTGGAAGTATACCCCACAAGGGGCGGATGATTCCATATTGAATGATACGGCGAGTAACGGAACGTTTTTAGAACCATAATTTGGTCTTAAATAAAGAAAATAAGGCCTTTCTTTATTTCATGAGTAGATATAATAAGTAATAATAACTCATAATTATTGAAAAAGAAGAAAGAGGTCCTAAAATATTACTCCAGACCACGTAACGTAGGAGACTTAAAAGATGAAATTTTATATTTTATTACCTAAAACGGCGTTAAATCAACATAAAAAAGAGCTTATATTAGCCCAAATCATAGCCGCTTTATGGGTGTGTACAATGAAATACAAATAATATTCGTTTGAGCAACCTGAGAATACAATGTAAAGATAATCCTTAATTTACGTGTGTCTTGTGCACAAGTAAGATACATCAAATTATTGATAAAAAATAAGGAAATAAATATTATTCATTGCTTAAATTCGGATTTATGTTCATAAAATAGGAATGGTTTTTCATGGTTATACGAATGAAAACGTGTAAGACTTGCTTTCCTAAGTAGTTGGATACGCATACGTTGCGTAATATTTCAAATACAGTTATTTTAAATCAATTTAAAGTTAATAGCTGCAATTGTTTTGCTACGGTGCTAAAACTAATATTTAATTTAAGATGCATCGATCTGTCCTTCGGATTTCATGAATCTGGAGTTAAATAAGCGATTCTAGATATTAATAATAGACCATATAAATTTATAATATACGTAATCCATTGATTACCATAAGCATTCTCTTGACAGACAAACGTATTGTTGTGTTGAACGTAGTCTTAGAATAAAGGAGAAGCATTCTAGTACGGAAAACAACCGCGTATAGGCACTGTACCTAATTCTCTCTTTATACATTTAGGAAGGAGAAGACTAACTAATTTGTGGGCAGATATCCTACTTTAGAGAAAGATACGCAGCATTAGTGTGAGAAATGCTCGTACGCGGTGGGTTTCTCGCATACACAACCGCAAGCGAGGCCTTAATTTTTGGGACAGATCTTATCTTCCTCATATATGGATCATAGAGGGAACTTCCCTTGCATTGATAATCAGACCGATAATAAACTTGGGCATTAAAATAAGCCCTATTTCTATCCCTGCGCTTTCTGCAGAGCGTGGCTTTAGAGGCGGAATGTTTTAGGAGGTAAGTTAGAGAGATAGGGGGTCTGTACGAGGCCCACGGGGGTAGTTGGCACGCACGCGACTCGAGACAACAGATAAGGAGCAAGAGGAATTTCTTCTCTTGGGTCAGGTTAGATTGAAAATTTCGAGGGATGCAGGGATTGGAAGGAGCGAGAAGGAATACGGGGAGTTGAAAATCACAATGGGCCATTCCCTCGCTTGACCAGCCCAAAAGCTATTCAGTGTACAATACCTTTGCCCCCCTAAGTGGAGAATATGGGAATCGAGATGAGAATGACGGATTTCTACGCGTGAGCTACTGTTTCGTAATAATGTTCATTCCTATGTGCGCAACGTGCGATATTTTGAAGAAATGTGTCGAAGACTTTTTTTTATATCTTTCAGGATTGTACAAACTACAAGTAAATCGATTTAGAATAGCAAAAATTCCATTTGATTCGAAAGATTTTAACTGAAGCAAGAAAAAAGACCTTGATAATTAACAAGAGCCGTTGAACATACGTCCAGTGGACTAGTATGCGGCCTTCTAAGGTTTGGAACAAAAATTCTCTCGAAGTTGGTAAATGAATTTCGATCGCGGAAACTGACAATCTTAGATAAGAATCGGATCACATCAAAAACCATGTACAATCATTTATTAAAATAAACATTGAGCTGACTGAAACTTAACTTCATTTACTGAATAGCTTGTTACTCATCTGAGGAAAAGGGCCTAATTTTCGCTTACGTGAATGTGTTTTTTGGAGTATAAATTTTACCAAAAAAGTTACCGATAAATACGATATGCTAGTATGAGGGAATTTTAGGGGTCCACATTGGTTCTAATGTTAGACGAACTTATCAATACGGCCTTCTTGCAAAAAGGTTGGATATCCTTGATCTATATATTTCGAAGATCTAATTTAAAGATATCTTCCACGGATATAAGAGGCAATCCATGGAAAACTAGAGCCTAAATATTAGAAGGAATTATTTTACCTTTTATTCTCTTGACTAAAGATTCATTTCGTAAATACCATGAAAATTGGGGATTACTGAGTCATCGCTCGAATTTATTTTTAGCCAAGAGGGAAACCAATTGTCTAATAAATGCTTCCTTAATGCCAGTAGTTATTTTATGTGTTTTACTTTAAGTCTGCAGATATTCTCTTCCTTCTCTGCAGAGTGAAAACCTTTCGACCGAACAGCAATCTAAGTACCGTCATTCCCTCATACCTCCTTTCCTTGCAACGTCGATTCCTTGCCAGACATGCATTATTCCAGGGGGGCTCTTTTAGGGAGGGAGGGAAGGGGTGTCCCACAATTTAGCCGCTATTATAAGGGGTGGATGGTGACGTCGGTCTTTGATAGAGGGTTGTGGAGGGGAATAGAGCAAAAGGAAGAAGGAGCGGCGATTGGGACTTGGAAAGGGAAAAGTTAGGGAAGTACGACAGCCTTCAATCTTTGAAAGGAGCACGAAATAAAGTAAGAAGCGATAGTGTCGCATGTGTAACGCCTGGCTTTCGAGGTTCGTTGATGTTCTTCATAAGAATCTTAATTCTCGTCAGCTAAATTTTAGTGTTCCTGCTAATGAATATTTAGATTGCAAAGGATGAACTATAGCTGGGGATTTGACTAATCTACAATTTTTTGAGTAGTTATAGTATATTAGAGCTATGCAATAATGATATAATTATTTAACTTAATAATTGACTTAATATAAACTTTTCGCTTTTAATCTTATGTTTTATTAATAATAAATTTAAGTTAAAAATTTAGTTCCTGTTATAATAGTCGTATTCTACTATTAAAGTCTATATTAGTCGTACTACTTTAGAAAATTATTATATGAAAAAATATTTTTCTAATTTCTTTTAATGTTGATAACTAGCGTTGTATTTAACGTTAGTCATAAATGCGCCAAAATCATTGAAAAATATGTCGCTGTAATTTAGCAATATCTAAATATGATATGATCAGAATGTAATTTCATTTCAATCAGAAACTTTAACCCCTTGTGATAAACTTTGTTAGCTCACAAGTTTATACCTGTTAGTGAGTTCCGAATATTTTTAAAATGTCTACTGAGCATTCGTAGTGATACCTACATGTAATGGATAGGTCCTAAGTAATATTAGAGTGGTTATTACGAGCTGATTGGATTTTCTATATAACTCCCTATTTTACAATTTACTACTAAAATGAAACAAAGTAGTCATTACCCAAATTCTTGTTTTCAAACTTTATCCAATTGAAGACATTAGTGAAGTTCATTACGCGATAAAATTTCAGCAATTTAACATTGCGTTTTGCAGTCTATTACCTGACAACTGGCCTTAGTTTTTCTCAGAATATCGTCTAAGTTAAGCAGTGCGTCCAATGCAATCACTGGAAGAGACAGTAGACATTTTCGGTACCCCTAATTAGAGATTCCGCAGACAGCGTCCTTTGTAGATTGTGGGTTTGTTGATGTGGGACGAGAATCCAAGGAAAAGCAGAAAGCGTTTGTAGGAGTCGAGTAATTCTGGAGGGTTACGGCCGTAAACTCTAATTGAAAGTCATGGAATAAATTAGAACCCGCGCACTTTCTCCTTCTACAATTCTTCCGCAGGGGTCCGGCGGCCTTTTAAGCCCCTTGGGGGTCACTCGGGGCCATTTAGATAGGTCAGAGAGATACCCGACGCCGGAGGGACATTTTACCAAGATTATGCCATTTAATTCTCTTTGTCTCTCCATTTTTTCCTGTGAAAAGGAACGGAGCCCCATAAAGTAAGGGATGTGATGGCCTACGAAACAAACGGGGCAAGTTTACTACTCTTTGCTTCTCGAGCCGAAGTAATTACCACACTGAAAGTAGATTTTAGGATAGTTTTATTATGCTCTTGCAATTGAAGAGTTTATGGCCCGTTTACGCCCCTAACTTTCGATTGAGATCCAGAGAAGTTTGAGAAGTCGAGTTGATCTGTAAAAGAAGTTAGATTCGAATACAATGAAGTTCACTGTTCATTCCGATCCTTAAATCATTTCAAAGAGACATTCGTCGAAACAAAAATTAGTTCTCTGAGAGAAGATAAACTATAATGAATGTAAACATTGAAAGATGCTCTAATACAAATAATCTATACATTTAATTCATAAATATCGCAGATTGGTATTATAAAGCGAAACTTTAGCTTGAGCAAAAATTGAAAACAAATGCAATTTAATAAGCAACATAACACTGAGGAGGGTAGTAAAATTAAAGATGGGTTTTGTATTTGCAAAATTATCAGCAGGAGCTTTCAATGGACTAAAAGAATAGCAGTCAAGAAAGAGGCTGGTAGGCTTAAAACTAAGTATTGGCAAAATATACATGTTAGGTCTGGTGTTTAATGTAATATATTTTCGGATAAACACAGATATAATAGTACTCTAAAATAATGTAGAAATGAGTGGTTTACTTCACCATAGGTTATCTTCATCCATTCTAGGAACCATGAGTAAGATGCAAAACTGCTACTTACCTGAAAATATATGAAAATTAAATTAATAAGCTTAGATGATATACATAATCAATTTTTGTTTTTACATTCTTAATATAATATGAATATTAATGTACATATCATCATTGGGTGTTGTATTTAATGTTGCTATTTAAAAATAGCTACGTTAGAACATTTGCATGCCATTCCTTATGTAACATTCTCTGTATGTGGGAGTTCTGAAATGTTGCGTTTTGATTCTGTGAAGAAGTTGGAGGTATTTGTTTGGTAGATTGAAGGAGTGTGCTAGGAGAATGAGCGAGGGACTGAACAAACGGAAAGAGGGAGCGTATAGGTCTCTTTTCCTCCGCATTCCTTCACCGTAACCGAGTTACGGATCCCACCAGAAAATTGCAATAAGAGCAGTCGGTGACATAATGCTATTTCTGATGTCATATTTGGGTGAATCCCTCACAGAGTGTGGTTTGCGTTAGAAATGATATTTCAACCGCAGAAAGCGGTTATTCAAGTAGCAAATAGTTTGAAAATAATAAATAAGCTTTGACTAGCATTATGATAATCGTAAGTTTATCTATAAAGTAGCAATAGATTAAATATTTATTTATTTAGCATATACATTTTATCACTCCCAAATTTTGGAAGGAAAATAGCATATATTGGAAATTATGGTTGTGTGTACAAATATGTGACTTGCGTGCAGTTTGCACTTCTATATAACTTATTATATTATATTATATATACTATTATAACATTACACTACTTTTTTTAGCTAATTTTCTTATTTATAAACTACAAAATTTACGCATTTACAGGAAATATGAAGTCGGAAATATTAATGTTAGACTACGCCTTGCCTAAAAAAGGCTATTTCAATTAAATGATAAGATTTGCCCCAGGTTTTTGCTAATATTCTTAAGTAAACGATGAGTGGCAGGTATAAATTTTCCATATACTTCCGCATTGTAACCAAGTGCATTTCCGTGGATTAATAACAATAGGCGGCTAAGAGACACTGATTTATTGAAGTAGTAGTTAGCTAAGTAGTAAAGTTATTTAGGTATAATTTAAATATTTAATAAAAATTTAATATAAAAAATTTAAATTGTGAAATAAATTTTAAAAAGCATTAGGTATTTCAAAAAACAATTTTTACCCGTAATTCGGTCTTTGTTAGCTTACCGATGATATTGACCCACTAAAAAAATATTACTAACCAAGAAAGATGAAAACATTCAGGGAGCATCTTGCCTTACACCAGTACTAGACTCATGAATTTTTAGCATACATATGTAAATCGGATCGATTTGATCGAATAAATTTCACATCCTGACGGAAAACTTTTTTCCATGGCTCCTGAATCAGACCTGACTCCTGAACTTATCCATGGTTTTCTGCTAAACACTTTTTTTATAATTTCACTTTATTTTATTGAATATCACTATGTAAGCATCTGATTCGGTTTAAGGTTGGATTATGGGTTAATTCATTTAGTGCAGCTTCAGTATGGCGATATTTATTTATTGTCGTTTCTGGTCGTAATCCCATAATGTGGAAAATAAGCAGTTTTGAATATGCTTTAGTTTTAAGTTGAATCTTTTGATAATTTTAATACAAATATGAAGCTATCCTGCATACTTTAAGCATACTGTTGGAAGGATATGAACCCAAACAGTTATCTTACAGAGTGAGCTCATGCTTATGGAATGAACTTCATCGTAGAAGAAAATACCCAATGAATAAAGACAATAACAATAAAAATAACAATACTGATTCATCAATCTGTCTTGCTGGGAAAATGTTAGCGAAAAGCGTAACTGTTTCCCCTGCGTATGTCGATCAGAGGGCAAGGATAAGAGTCAAAGACAGGGGAAGGGACGGTTGGTTACATCGAGGGCGCGTGTGCGAGGGTAAATAGGACCTAATCAGGCGAAAGGGAGAGTTGATTAGCGGGTGGGAACTTCCCCTCAAATCCACACATGATCGCCGACAATAACCCGCCGCTTCTTTTCTTCCCTATCCAGCACAAAAACCCCAAATTTCCACGAATATCCCTCCCCCTTCCTCCCCTTTCCGCCCCCGCCACACGATTCCCTTCCCGATTGACACGTCCCCATCATCGGCCTCCCCATAACTCCTTATCAAAACATAAGCGAACAGCGCTATATCCCGAAATCCACTTTTCTGTCTGCTCTGCTCTATTCCCCGGAATCTTACATCGCTGGCTGAATAATTCTGGCGGATGGAAAACATCATATAGTCATCTGATCTCGACATTTACGTCTTGTCTTTGCTACGAGTTTCTAATAAATACAAAAACTACGAAACGTCCATTTGCGTAATAATAGAAATCTTAGAAAACAATCCCTTTTGCACTCAATAATAAAGAACTAAGTAATCCCCACAGGAATATATTTAGCGCGTCTAGTTTTGTTTACATGTAGACATCTCCAGGCAACTTTTTTAGATGTCTGCATGCAGACGGAACTAGCAGCGCTAAATATATTCCCATAGGAATTACTAAGTTCTTTATTACTTAAGTATTCTAAGAAGTCGAGCTTGAATGCATGCATTATTTCTCTACTATGTATCTGACCGAGTAAATGGAATGATATTCTTGTACGTTTGAAAAGCAAAAGAACGCTTTATAATTTAACACAATTCTTTAAAAGGAAAAGAAAGGTCCCAATAACATCAATGTCAATATTTATTGGCGTTGACAATGCGTCCATTGACAGTATGATATTGCAACATTGGCCTATTTCACAGGCAATCCAAACAATATCACTTTAAGCATGCAACCTCATATAAATGGAAAGGGTCATAGGAAAGGGTAAATCATGTTAATGGACTGAATATTACCAATTGCTTAAGATTCATCAACATAAGTACCCTGGTAGTCACCTGTCGGTGTGTAACGGGGGAATCATCTTCTCATACTTCTCTGATCGATTACTTTCGCGAATATTTTGCGGAGAAGAATTCTTGAAGCGACTATCATGATCTATTTCCATCGTCTATTTCCCTTATCCTCCTCGACAAGAAAAATCATACGACCGAATCTGTTTTTTGTTGTAGGTCCTTGAGATTACAAACTTATCAACAAAGATAATAGCTTATACATAACTATGACATTAATTTTGTTGATCGGTAAAACAATTTTCCTGTTATAAATAGCTATGAGAAGAGTAAGGATAGGAATTCCTCCGGTAACTGCGAATTACGTAGTTGCGTCCATATCGTATATCAATGTTCAAGTGTTTTTGGAATCACTCCTTCATTTCCAGGCATATTCAGGTTTCATTTAACTGCTAACGCTTGAACTGAAAAACTGAAACTTCATTTATTCTTAAAACTTCACAACGATAACAGGCGCGATCCAATAAATATTCCCATAAACCAATCACAAATGAAGATGACGACGATTTACCTAAGTGTATGAACAACGTAATGCAGAATTATTCCGAAATTACAGTTAATATTATATATTAGTATATAAGATTATATACTGCTAGAAGGTGTTCTGGAATTAAACTACTGGAATGCTTATAAGATAGAGAGTAAATGGGGGAGTTGTGAAAAGAGGGAATCGAAATGAAGAGACATGAACGAAGAGGGGATGCGAAGAGAAGAAAAGGATGAAATTACAGGGAGAAGTGAGATCGGATATGATGAAAGTCCCGGAATGGGGAGAGGAGAATTTGGGAGGGGAAAAATACAATACAGCGGGACATAAATCAAGGCGACGGTGGTGCCGCCGTTAGCACCCGGCGGTGACAGTCGGAACTCGCGCAATAACATCACCTAAACACCTCCCTACCAATAACTCGTGTCCATGGAGGCACTGTGCCTTTTGACTTATCGCGAATTCCCATCCCTCATTCCCTCGCTGGACTCCCTTTTCCCTCAAAAATAAGGTCATTTCGTCTTAACTAAAGGCCTATACACGGAAATAAACTGGGTCGCTGATCATTACATCCTCAACTATTACTACGGATATTTAGTACTGATCTTGAATTGAAACAGGGTGAATGAGGCCAATGTATCATTATTTATTAATAAGAGATTACAAATTATAGAAAACGAATTTACATTTAAAATCAATCGTAATTTTATCAGTATCTAATTTTCTTTGGATGCTTATGATAATTATGTGGCTACTTCTACACTAATACTATATTTTATATGATAATGATACAGTCGTAAATACTTGACCAAGTTAAAATATGTAATAAGTAAGGCTATCGGATTTCCCGCTGAGAGGTCGATAGGAGTTTTGGGAGAAAAGAAGCCTCTGATATCTCACTACAATTTAAATAATTTACTCAAATATTTCCTTGAATTGATTGAATTGTTTAAGAAACGGAAAATTCCTAAATGAATGGTCATTTTTTCAAACATTAGTTTCAGCCATGGCGAAATATACAAAACATTTGTGATAATACATGCAAAAGATTTTACTGTTGAAAAACGGTTATGTCGCGCCAAGAGTGTGATTTTTATCTTTTGTCCGAATAGGACTATCTGTTAACGTATTTACGATGGCGATACTTTGGCGATGCTTTCGTCGGTAGTTGTAGTTTTCAGACGTCCCGAACGTTCATCGTCTCCCAAGCTCTTACGGCCGCGTTTACATTCAGCTGCCCAAAATTTCACTGTGATAAATGATGGTGCAGAGTCCCCATACACAGAATCCAACTCATCTTTAATTTGCGCAGGCGTATTTCCTTTCAAAAACAAATATTTAATGACAGCTCGATACTCGATTTTGTCCATTTACACAAAAACACTCACATCAACTCGCTCAAACGACTGTTACATAACAACTGCGCGTCCAAAATGGCTGAAACTTTGGCGAGTAACTGTCAACAGATGAACAACGAAATTCACTAGCTTTTGTTTACGAGTGCTGCCATCTTCACGTTGAGGTCGGAAACTTTTCAGACCACCCGCGTAGTATATGGAGAGAGATGAAACACTTATTTGAAAATAAATCAACAATCAATCGACCTAAAGCATTTAGCAAAGGCTATCATTTGCATGGTGCCTATACAATTATTAGCTATGTCGTTACACATAGCCTAAATTATGTTGTACTCAGTTGAATACGATGCAGTACTGAATTGAATGAGCATCTTCATTGTTTTTTTACCTGCTAAATTAAATAGTCATGGTATCCGGACCGGTTGACAAAAGGACATACACAACTGAGGAAAAAAACTATATTCTGCTAACGAGTAGAATACCATCTAAATATTAGCAAGTATTTAGCGTTCGGGCAAATAAGAAATAGGAAAAGAGCTGTATAAAAGGTTTGGGGTCTTCCTTGGTGCGGTTGCATTCCGTGAGGGAAGGAAGCGTCATTTTCCGCCCCTAAGCGCCACCTCTAGTGGAAATTCCGTCCTTTAATTCCCCATGCCACCACTGTGAATTATGTGTGCCGCACTAATATCGGAACGGCAATAAAGTCCATCGAGGGTCATTTGTGGGGCTGAATGGGAGTAGGGGAGACAGAGCTGGGGAAGCTAAGTGATGTGTCTCGGCATAAGAATACTAGAAAGAACGGATTATATTTCCTCGTATGACGAATACAGGATCAATCGAGGTCGAATCCGAAGAGCAACTTTCGCGTAATACAAAGCTAAGTATGACATTTTGTCAACTACGTGAAAGAAATATCTTATAGGTCTCCGAGAAGTTGAACTTCCGAAAGTAGAGGTTTTGGAGTTCTTAGAAGCAGATATGGGTTTTCGTAAGCATATGGATCCTAGTGTTTGGACTTAATAGCCAAAATATCTTTATGACGGTAAATATGAAAACTTTTTCGCACGAATAATTAATTTTAATAATATACGTAGTCCGCGTGAATACAAACGTATATTTTTTTGGTTATTTACAAGCTTCCCAACTCTGGTTATCATAAATTCCTTTATCCTCGTTGTATTGTGTATCTTTATGGAATACAACAGCTACCACTAAGAATATTTCTTATTAAATTTAGTTGCATTCCACGAAATAAACTCAATTATTTGATATGCTGCTAAATTGCATCGTATATAGTATTTAAACCTTATGGTTGACTAAGAACAAACATGATACCAAATATGAGAGAATACATGTGATTAACGTGTGTATCAATACAGACATGTGATTAACGTGTGTATCAATGGTTTGAAATTATAATATTAGTGGCACGTAAAGGCAGAAGCACCGAAAATTGGGAGAATATTCAAAAGGTGGGAAGAAAGATAGAGTATGGAAGTAATCTTCATCTGGATACCTCATTGCACAGTGAAGGAGGAATTTCAAGAGGAAAGAACCCAGAGGTTTCAAAAACTGAACTTTTAACTCTCACATCGATGGGTCTCTGCAATACTTCGTTTCGAAAGGGAATGGCCACGGGATGACCTTCCAGAAAAAACGAGAGGAACGACATTTGATCAATTTGGCTCAAATGCTATAGCAGCCATTACGGATGTCTCTAAAATGGACTGAGGAGACACCAGCCCTTGACGGAAGCATGTATGAGGAGGAGATAACTGGACCCTAACATTCAACGCCCTGAAGACGATGGCGGAGTTAGTCATCGAAACGTCGGCTACAGCTTACCTGACCTGGTGGAAAACCCGGGAGGACTTCATCCATAGCATACACCAGGAAAGCACCAAATCTTTCATTATGAGGGAATAATTTGTAAATTAGGGTGCTGTATAATTAAAGATGAATGAGAATGTATTCCGATATTGACCGGAACTTAGGAGGGAGAAAATATAGATACCATTTGATGTAACTTTCCAACATAGATTTTAAATAATTGTATTTAGGAGAATTAAAAATGAGTTAAGATACCGATTTAATCAGGGTACGGCTTACGATATTATTAATAACGGTATATTATTTTTCTTAGCTTCTTATTATTTTCGAATGAATTCTCTTACTTATTGATTACATCTACGCATTCTTTACAAGTGTTAACATTTTGAACTGAACTTTCAGTTTCGTTACGTAATAGCAAGAATGCAAGGGCCTAAAAAGATGGAAAGAAAGAATAGCTTAAAAGAAGAAGCCGACTTTGGTTACTTTCATCCTCAAAACATCCTCCACAGCACAGCGGGTTCAAATCACAGTTTCCTTGTCATAGGTTGTACGCGGACTCTAAAAGACATTTACTGTGGACTTGAGAACAAGGAGCCCTCAGCAAAAAAAGGTAAGGAAGAGTTATGAATGGAGAGGGACAGAGGGATGGCGAGGAAGAGAAAGTTGGGAACAGTGGCGGGGTCTAGCGAGGACTGTGGGTAATACGGAATTACTTCGCCTACGAGACAATAGCTTCTGTGAAAGATGTCTGGAGGGGAGAGAGTTATGGTTGGGGTTGAGGAAGCGGAGACGACGAGTCGCGATAAGGAGATGAGAGATGCAAGGAGATGAGAACAATCGGAGGGCGCTTTTGAGGAGCGACTCTGAGGAGGGAAGAGTTGATGTCGTCTAAGTGGACATCAAAAGTCACGCACGCAGTAAAATTAATAAGAGGTGTTTACACGATCCTTACAACTATGAAATTGCTTTGACTTATAGTACTTGTATAAGTAGCAACTAAGCTTTTACTATATAACATTCTACTAGCCTGTAGCTTAACTATTAGGAATTTGTATCCTCGTGAAAATCCTCTCTTATTTCTCCGTCTCATTACGTCATTGTAAGGTTTACATAAAAATTTGTAGAAGTATAAAGTAAGATATAAAGATGGCCAGGTTAAACTATGAAATTAGAAAGATTTATTAATGTTAGCATTCAGGATGAGGAGAATATTTAAGCTGTCGATATTCATTTATTAGTTCGTCAACATTCATACCAAACCGCTTCATGTACATTTCATAGATGGACTAAAAGGGAATATAGTTTGGACATATGGGCAATAAGTTCTCTTAGTTGCAGAAAAGTCTCGCCAAAAACACCCACAAACTCACAAAGTGTATGAATCAATGACAGGTGTTCTATCTTCTGAAAATTTTAAAAATACTTTTTAAAGTAAATTCGTGAATTTGTTAATAAATATATATTCCTAGGGATCAATAATATAGACTGTCAAATGATAAATAAAAGAATTTTTATAGATTAAATAGCCATTGCTGATATGAGAGAAAGTTAAACGCAGATGCCTTTTTCTCATGAAGGTTTTTTGATCAGACATACACATTCCATTCCTCACAATCATCGGATTCTTCGACAATGTCCAATAAATAATGCATTCAAGGGAGGAAAAACGAAACGATTCAAAAGAGTCTTTGTTAGGACAATGTAAAACATCAACTTGAATGCGACTGCAGACAATAGGTTCTTCTTACTCAGAGATTAGGACGCCAATACCATAATGATGGAGACAAAGATTTCAATCCTACGGATCCTTCGAATCGGTACGATCAATAAATGCAATCAGTGTAGAGGAATATATCACCTATCATACCTGTCAAGATACCGATAATTCTATTCACATTATTCCGAACTTATAAGCATAATTTATTTTCTGAATGAAAGAAACTCACTCACTGTCCAGCGCTAAAATTGGGTAAAAATATGTTTAAAATCAATTCATGAAAGTGTACTTAAAAAATCTGGATGTTTCGTAAATTCGCCGTGTATAACTAGGCTTTCAACAAAAATCGACGAATTTAGAAAGTTTGCTGTTAGCATTTACTGCTTAAATACCGGAAGCCTCAAACCCATATTTTTATCATTTTTGATTCAGCTGTTAACGTTATATCATAAATGTGAGTCATGAAAATAATGAAGATGATTAAATCGCGGCTTCTAAAATCGTAATCCTGGTCACTTAATTGTATACTACTCATACTGAATCCGTTCCCTATAAAATGGGAGCAATGCTGATTATTTTCTCACCATAATTATAACTAAAATTAATGAGAAGTCAGAAAGTGTAAATCACGAATACTACTTGTGTACTCTAATCATGACATCAATAATTTGTCTATCTCCTAGCTTCCCATATCATCCACTACTTATAGGAATAAATAAAAATCGAAAATATCTTGCTTATCTATATATGCTAATATGTAATGCTTTCCTATTTTCTTTGAAATTTGCCGGTCAGTGTCATAAGATGAATATAATTTTATCCCACTCAAGGAGGATCAAGATTAGAACCAAATGACGCGAAGCATAAAGCGTGAACGTCTGGGAACTCCAAATTCAATTCCTCTTATTTATAGTCCCTAAGAAACCGACAAAGAGAATTCATAAGGCATATTTATTCTCCTGTTAGTAGAAATAAAAAACCTTCGTTCTGAAAGCCCGAATGCTCCTTTTCCAGATGCTATCCCGAAATGCCCAGCGATCGCATCTTTCAGCAGATCAGATTCAATCTCCTCTCCATTTTAATATATAGTAGGTGATATTTCACGCACTTTTTCGGAGATGACTTTGGCTCATCTTTGTGGGAATATCGCAGCGCTTTCCTCATAACAAAATTTTTAAATAAAGTAAATCAAGATTAGATATAGATGACCTAGTTTAACTCCGAAATTATCCATTTGAATAAATGATTTTTTTACAATAAACGAGGCACTTATATAACTTAAAGCACTTTAATTTATCCTCATTATATTTAGCTGTGCAACTTAACATATAACGTATTTTTTTAGAAACTGTCATATTGAAGGCGAAAGGAAATCCTATTTTATTAAATGAAATGTTTTATTGTATAATACTGTCGCATTAGAAAATTTTTAAAACACCGACTTATTATGCTACATACTGCAATGAGCCAATGATGGAAAGTAAAATTTCAAGTAAAACATTTCTGAAAAGTCTGTCCGCCTAGATCATTAACATATCAAGCTGGCACGTTATTCTTCTATTCAAAGATCATGATTTTGATGATTTATTAAAAAAATCATCTTAGTCATTCCTTGTGAAAATAATTAATAATATAATTCAAGATGAAGAGAAGATATAAGCTGTCAACATTCATTTATTAGTTCGTCGATATTCATACTGAAGCACTTTCGGTACATTTCATAAGTCACAAATTATAGAGGCCAAGAATTGCAATATCTTTGCATTACTAAATGATAAACGCATAACTTATCTCTGATAAATGGTGAAGAAACCTCTATTTTATGTAGATTTTTTCGCCTAATAGAGTGATCTAATTTTAATCTAATCCACCTAATATAATAATCTAATAAATTTCGTAGGAAACAGTATGTCGGTGTATCTTAAAGAAAGCTATCATAAAATTATAGAAAACTTTGTTTAATAAAAATTCATTAGGTTCGAAGTGGACATTTGTCGTATATTTACGCAACACCATTGTTTTACGAGGATTATGGAAACGTATTTGTGGGTTACAACAGGTGAGTTTGCACTAGAATTTCAATTACTATTTCGACTTAATTCCAGAGTACTTTTCTTATTGCTCCAAACAAAACGGAATAGCGAAAAAGATTAAATTTCCGCATCAACCATTTTGATAGAGGAGATCGAGGATATCCCGCGGGGAGGAAGCGAGAGAGAAGGAAGGGAAAAGTTGAAGATATCGCAATTCCAGGCGTATTAAATATCAAGGGAACGCAGCAAGAATTCAGCCGATGATTTGTGATGAGGATAAAGAGTAAAAGGGAATCGGAACACTCAAAAGCGGAGATAAGGAAGGGGTTGGGAGAAGGAGTTGCTGCCACAAGAGAACTTCTCCGAGGTCATGGGCAAAAGAGGGATAACGGGGCAACATCTGAACAGCGATAAGCAATCCCATATCGTCTTGTTTCTTTTTGTTCCTCGCGGAGTAGGTTTCACAGGGCCTGAGGACCGCCTCGTCGACGTCCACCGGCTCCCAGAGGAGTTGTGCCTTCGGAGGGCTCGCTTTGGGCGACGAGGTCACAAACGTTCGGTATAAAGACCTCTCTCCAGCCGGTTGAGCTGTCATCGCTGCTCGGAAGGCAATAACCGAGTGTTGAGGAGGAGGAAGGTATGGGAAATGTGTGGAGATGCCGCGGAGATAGACAGACACAGGTGGCTGTGGTGAGCTTTAGAAGGGACTTCATCAGGAGAGAGGGAAAAAGGAGTTCCTAAAAAGTTTATTGTTTGCCGCGGGAACGCTATTCTTACGAGGGACCTTTACGACTTCATGGGCTACCGAGAGAAAGCCTAGCTCGAATGGCGGCGGGGATAAATTCACTTTGACTTTTTAAAAACCTTTCGGCGCGGTAATTGTTAACTAAAGAGTTGGCTGTTAAAATTATCGCGCGCTCTGAAAAGCGCTATAACGTTGGAGGCGGTGTTGGATTTTTACTGCTCGCCTCTCCTTTGAGAGTTCGTTTTAATGTTCGAAGGTGACGTACTGAACGACTCGTAAACATCATGTTTGGCTACTTAGTGGTTTCTTGCTTCATTGAGGTGCTCTTCAGGGTTGCCTCAGAAGTCAGGCGTGAACACGTGCTGGAATCGTTTTCGAAATTATATAGCCTCTAAGTATGACGAGAGCGAAATGTAAGCAAAATAACTTCCATTTGGAGTACCTATTTAAATTGTAGAAATTCATCAATAGATATAGTAAATACATGTGTAGATTTCCTTGTAATCAACGAATACAATGTCAATCATAATTTCACCTTTAGAGTCATTAATTATGAGACGCATTTTATATCAGAATAAAAGCTTTGCTATGAATTCATTCCTAAAACTATCTATACTCTAATGTAAGAATTTAAAAAAATCCAAACATTAGACATATTTGTATAGTCAAATAATTCAGCTATTCGAAAAAATCTTCAAGATGAGTCTATTCAGAGACATTAAGCAGCGAAATATCTTGAGCACTTAGGTATCCTAAAATATTGATGCCCATGAATGTACATAACATAACTTTTAAGGAAATGTTAATTTTGCTGTAGGTAATTATTAAGTTGTTAGGATATTACATAAAAGATGAATACATTAAGGTGATAGAATAGAAACAAATTTTGAAATACGAATAATTACGATAGCTTAAGGAAATTACCTGTAAACAAGGAAAATTACTTTTCTAATCAACGTGAATTATTTACTTAGTTGCTGTCTTTCCAAATGCCATGTTTATATTCAATCTGAAAATACTCCAATTATCAAAGCGATTTTTATGGCTTTGGGAATTCCGCGGGCAAATCTGAGTGTTTCCCTACAAGCCTTACTCATCTGACGCTCCGATTCTTCCTGTTGGGTGGCAGGACGTTATGAGTAAATTCAAATTATCACCGTCTCAGAATGTATCGTGAATCATCAGAGAAACTTGTTTAGATCCGCACATTCACCGTAAAAGTATTTTTCCATCGCAACACTGAGCGAGATCGCAACTTTTGTGGGGATGTTATCTTTATGATCTTAGACATAACTATTCTAACATTCGACTTTTAAAACCTCGGAAGTCAGAGGAAGGAAAGCCAACAATTTTTATGTGATTCATACAATGTTAAACTGATGAGAAAGATCGGATAAAATCGGACGTAACTTCAGCGACGCTAACTTAAGCGTTGAAAGCATTTTTTTGAAAATAAAAAGATGTAGTTAAATGTACACTCCTGGCCAAAATTAACGCACCACCGGTCGTTAGGATCGCTAGTGAGGTGCTGCGTTAATTTTGGCCAGGACTGTACGTCATGAACAGCCTTTGCTTTTAAGAATAATTTCCTAAATATAATTTTACGCGATAAAATCTCTTTCTATAAGACTAAAGGGTTAACTGTGTATCAAAACGAGAATAAGTACATAAAAGTAAAACAAGTTGTTTTTAATGAGGTAAAATTTATGGAAAATATGTAGCCTGCACAGCAAAAATATTTTAGAAGTTGTTATTTAATTTTGCTTGCTTTAGTTTCTTGTGACAACATGAAAAATTAATTTCTGTAATCAGAAAGTTAGCTATCATACATCGTACAGGTGCATCTTCAAATGATAGTATGTTATGTGATCATTTGGGAAATCTTTTCAGGATATTTTAACTCATGTAATCTTCATTTCACTCACAATCATGCTATTTATTAGTGGGTAATTGTCATCAATTCGGTAAAATATAAAAAAAACATTTTATTGAGAAGAGGTAATTGATTTGGAAGAGGTAATGTGCAGGTTTCCAGAAATCAATGGTCAAGAATTGAAATAATATTTATCAAATTCCGATATCGTTATGAACTAAGATAAAAAAAGTATTTCCCCTTTTCCATTTCTAAGCAATATCACAAAGATAATGTAGTACACGATTTTTGGCATGCGTTTCTAAGTTACGATTCCGGAGCTGTGTAATCGTAAACTTCCCATCGGCAATAGTAAATTATAGGCGAGGGAAGGGGGCTCTCCGGAATTCCGGTAAAGCCCGTCCCTGAAGAATGTTGAGCATGATTTAATTTGGAAAAGGTGCGGAATACATGGCGTCCTACCGCATTCAAGACTCAACACATGAAAGGATGTTTCCATATTTTTTTGGCGGGCAACAGAGATCGGAGATAAGGCGATCTTGTGGTTGGGGGAGGAACTAAGACGACTGGGAAAGGTAGAACTTTTACAACCACGCCGTGGGATGGAGCAAGGCCGAAGGGGAGGGGTGAGGGATGGAGAGTGGGAAAGCAAAGGAAAGGGAGAGTGAGAGGGGAGAGGAAGGTAGGGTGGGAGAGGTAGGGAAGAGAGGAAGGTGGGATGAGATAAGGAGGGACGAAATGAGTATTTAAACAAAGGGCGTGGAATTTTCTATTGGAAGGCCGCATACCGCCCCGTTGAGACGAGTTCCAGTAACATTTTACCTCTATGGAGATAGTAAAACATATAAGGTCCTTTTAAGATCGGACTGAATCGCCAAAGGCTGCAGAGCATCAATGTATCCTATGGCTCTTTAATATATTATGTAAGGCCTTATGCGTAGATGATGACAGTATTGTTATACATTACAAACAGGAAGGACTCCTATCACATACAGATTTACGTATTCGTCCGTAAATGACGCTTAATATTTACGTCTTATGTTTCAACCGTTAATAAGTAATATTACAAATAAATACGAATCATACAATTAAAATCAAAACACGCATGGATTAGATTTCCCTTTTTTAAATAGGCACATTAGGTTGAACTAAGAATAAGAAAAGAAAGATTAAGTTAATTAGATTAAAAAACTAAGAAGAAAATGTGACGATGCATGAGATATAACGATAGGATACTTGGGGAAGGACTGGTAATAACTCCACACGTGTAAATGGAAACTCATGGAGAAATAGAAATGATAATTATCATCACTACTGAGTGCGAGACCTGGGTTCGAGTTCGGGTCATATCAATCTTTTTTACTACTTTTTCTCCTTGGAAAAGAATATTTCTGATAGTTCCACAAGATTCAATAAGATAGCTTGGTAATAGGTCAAAAAAAGCAACCAAATTCGTTGGAATCATTTCTAGATAGGTAATTAATCTAGAAGTGATAAGTTATATATTATATATTCTTATAAATTCACTGAAGAGTATCTTTTGCGGAGTGAGGCCTAAGTTTGGGCAAACGTAAATGCAATGGCAAGCACGCCAGAATAGACCAAAACCGTAATAAGAGCTAAGGTTTTCCACCTATATTTTAGGCGAAAGTATAACAAAAGAAGATTAGGTGAGGAGGAAGATGAGAAGAGAGATGGATGTAAATAGAGGAGAATGGAGAAGAAGAGCGCCCTAAGTCAACGGCCATATATCTCCAAATCACGCCTTTTTTCCCGACTGCCATGGACCCCTTCTCCTGGACGGAGATTCATTATACAATTTTTATCATCTGCGGACTTGTGATATTATTGCGTTACGTGCAGCGAACCCCTTCCCCCCGCTTCCGTCCCTCCATCTTACGCCCCCACCAAAAAGGGCCACTTCTTTTTCCAGAGGGCTCTTTTATTTTTCGTCTCGCATCTAATCTGCTCCCCCCTTTTATTATTTCTACTGCGGGCATAAATCCAGCGGAGGTACTCTCTCCTGAAGGGTAGATAAGTTCCGACTCTTGCCGCTAGTTCGCGGCACTGATAAGGGGCCCTTGCAGTTCATCTGTCATGGGCTCCCCGTCATCCGTCCGCTATTTATTAGGTTTGTCATCGCGCCGACTTCCCTTCACCAATTTTCGCCTGACTTTAACGATCCACAATCTCGCATCTACCTATATGGAGAATGTAAAGCCTTCTGACTCAGCGTCCAGTATATCACTGCGATTCCTGGAAAGAGCCCGGAGTCAAATCACGGGGATAAACAAACGAGGAAATTCGGGTGCACTCCAGCGCCAACGGCGGCAAATATCTGAGATTATCCGTCACGAGATTTGGTCGGATAAAGGCGATGTGTTTATACGCGGCTGAGATGCGTTGCCATGGAATGAGAACTTGTTGATTCTGAAGGAAGGAAGGTTTACTTAGTTTTTCCGTCGGTGACTCAAGCAATTTATATTGGACACAAAAATAAGGCAATGAATATCGATGGAAAGAGTATTATGAAGAAACATGGAATTATCGCTTGAATCATATGTAATTGCAGTTTTTTTCCTCTGCCGCTACTACGGATTCAACGGTACCCTTCACCCTACTAAACTTCATAAAGAATTCTTTCAACTAACAAGAAGAAACAGCAAATGAACAGTTCATAAATAATGCAAAGGTTTGAGGTATAACAGAGCACTTACTACATAATTAAAACTTGAGTTTTATTGCAACTCACCCGCCAACGAGTACTGCGGTAAGTTTTTCTTAAAAGTGAATCGACATTTAGACTGATACTGAAAAGGTGTGTGTGGACGATTCCATGGAATTCCAGAGAGACCCGTCATTTCACTGTTGACTTCGTTGTTTCTAAATTATATTGCCGAACTGGTTAGATCTTTCATTGATATTCTAGTAGATTGGTTAATCATTATAAATAATTATGGAATTTATTAAACTTTTGTTCTTGTCAATGTTTTATATGAAGTTTTCAACAAATTATATCCTACTTTTTTCAAAGATAAATTGGATATATTTAAATAAATTATATTTTTCATAATACACTTGTATTTTAGTTTAACTATTCACTGTCGACTTGTTCTGAAAACTATTCTATTTATTTATGAAAATATCGTTAGAAAATTAGTTTTAATAAGTGTATTCGTTTTCGAGGAAGTATTAAAATTTAATAATATTTATGACCAAATAGTACTCAAATATCGAAAAGGCATGTAAAAACTTCCTGAACTTGATAACGAATTTGATTAGAAGAGAAAAGTCACCACCAAATTCATTGGATAGTAAACTCTGCGGGGAACAACTTCTGTGGAAAAAGAACGGAGGAAGATTTCAATGAATTTTACGTTCAATCTGAACTTTACTCCGTCTGTGGTGAGTTGATTCCCACGGCAGAAGCGCGCTTAACCTTGTCTTCTCCTCCTTATCGTAGAATCTACGCCTTCACATCATTCCTAGGAAACATCTCTTACATTTTTTTACTCTCTGGAGTTGGTCATGAATGGCTGAGAGAGAGCACCCAGTTGGAACAAAGAGGAGGGAATTGGGGGGAAAAGGGCTGGGAAGGAGTCATAATTGAAGAATGAGGGAAGGAGTGTATATATACGACTTTACGTCGGCTACAGTTGAGCTTTAATATTCTAATATGTTGCTGAGGAACCGATTAATGTAATAATAAATACACTATTATATTATAGAATATTATAATAAGGCAATGAGACAGTAAACTATATGTACAGAAACAAAAATGAAGGCATATAAACATACCGAAAATTCAATTACTGAAAGAGGAATAAAAACAACTTTTATACATTACCACAAAAAGTTGTTAAAGTTCATATTTTATATTTATATAATATTTCCTGTTACGTCATGAAAAGATTCCACAAAGTTGAGGCAGAGGATTTTTCCGTTTAAACATTTAAGGTGATATGAAATAATTAAGGATGAAGAAGGAAATGACAAGTTTTTTAAATTGAAAATTGTTGAAGCAAAGTAATGCCCAGGAGTAGAAAGGATTATATACGTTAAAAGAGTAGTATTAGAAGTATTTCACTTATTGCAACTCATTTTATCTTATTCGTCAAAGATAAAGCGAAGACCTTTTAATTAAATACATTTTTCTATTTATATCCTTGATATATATATACCTATATATATTTCGGTTGAACAATCTTCTATCGGTGTGTATGAAATAACGTAATTTAATTTGAAACTGATGGAAAAGAAATATTTAAAAATTCGGTTAGTGGTAGATATCTGGGGGTTACACCGTTACTTTTTTCAGGTAGAAATTTGGAGGGTCTCCGTCCTAATGCGGACCCTTAGCTCGCCTTCGCAGCTCAGGAGCGCCCGACCCTCCCATCATGGGGGACCATAAAAAAATGACCGCGTGGAAAACGATTTAAAAAGTTATAAACAATTCCAATGAGCAACAATTTATTATCTTCGTCATCTCACTCGTCCTAAGAGATATACAAGCGTCTTTTGATCGACGTTCTACGGTAAAAATTATATGAAAATACCATTGACCAAATTAATAAGTTATAAAAATAATAAGAAATCAGGAGAACATTTCAATGAGAAGAGTATACATAAAACGAGTTGTTCATGATCTCAAAATATAGCATACGATATAGTAAAACAAGTCAGAACGGATATGAATGCATTACAAAAGTAAAAATCGGAAGGAATGAGTAAAGAGGCGTTTTACACATTGTAGATAAAGTAGAAATTAATTTTAACGCTATGGGGGAGAAAAAGTAACTGATAAACACCAGGGGAGCAAGGAGTGTATATGATAACAGAATAAAATGGAACCTTGAGAAGAAAAGATAAGCTGAAAGGTGAACAAAGTGAAAGATAGGATAAACAACGCGATTCCACAGCATACAATTAGAGAAAGAGGCACAGATGAGTAAGAGAGGACTGTGGGAGAGTAGGAATGGGTTAATATCAAAGTCGCTCGGGTGTGGAATGGACCAGCTGAATGGGTGCCCACAAACATGGCCTCAAAAGATAATATAAAAGATATGTGGTTATGGCACGGCTGAGTCCGAGGACCCTAATTTCGGTCCTAACATATCATTTCCAGATGGTGAAGATTTTGAGAGATTACAAAACGCTGTCTCCGTGATATGAAATTGGATACCCTTGCGGCGTTATGCAGGTCATATTTAGCTGCGATTTTTCGGTAACTTTGTCCTGTTTTCAATTCCATCCTGGGAATAACCTTTCTACGTGATCATATAATAACAATTGCTCTCCTATATATAAATAAAGTCGTCACGCCATTTCGATCAAGTGGAAAAGTTCTATGAGAGAGATTTGGGAAATACCTTACCTAATCAGTCTACCAAGGCTATGTCTAAATTTAAAAATCCTTACTTAGCTGTTATAAATAATAAGTAGAGGAGATCAATAAAATATCACCGTAACAGAAAAATGAACGGTTTAAATCGATGTTAGTTCTATGAAAATAATGATAACTAAGGAAATCTTTTCATTAGAGGTGTTTGGACATAACATCATGCCCGTGACATAATCATGCCTAACAGAGTATTCATTTTATATCGTTGGGGTTGAGTTTTTCGAACTTCGAAGCGTCATTTAATATTGTTCAACGTTTCTTCAACATCACTGTCGGTTGTTAAAAAAATCAAAATCCAATAATTCCGGAAGTGACTAAAGAACATGTAAAATTTTCTTCAGTCACTTCAAATGAAAAAGAGAGGGAGGAGAAACGGCACGCCGATTATAGTGGCAATGAATATGTATAATTTACTTGTATTTCTCCCTGGAAAAAGATATTTGTTTCCTAATAGTATCACACAATATTCTATGGGAAATCTTCCTAACAGAGATCAAAAGAGCAATCAATTTTATTAACTAGTTTAGTTTTTTTAGCTCATTCCCTTAAATATTCGATAATATAATTCTACACTGAAATTATCTAATACAACATTCGCACCTAAAATATCCGATAAGGTATTCCTAAAAATTCACTATAGCATATCATTTGCGGGCTGAAAAATATTCCACTGATCATAACAGCTCACCAATCTGCATTTAAGAAAACCGATCTCCGAATTTCAAACGCGAATTTTGCCTTTCATTAGCTTACGAGGCTAAGGTAAAATTTTTCTTACGAAGCAGATCCTCTAGGGGGGATAATTCATATCCCCAAGTTAGTCGGTGATGACAAGCACTCACTCGAGAACATTTTTAAGTTGAGCTGTAAAACGGCGAAAGAATTAAGGAAGAGCAACAAGAGGGGTGGCAAGGGCGTGTCCACCCTCACAACAGATATTTCCCGCTACGCACATTTTTACCAGATACCCCGGCCATTTACCGCTCCACCCTCCTCATCGCTCTTTTTACAGCCCCTCCTCCCTCATTCAGACTCCCAAGATGACTATAAGGAGGAATCTCGCAGAATGCCTTTTCCTTATGCTGCAAGGAAACCGCCTTATGAAGAGCTGCCTACCGAATATACGAGTCAAAGTGCGCCTGGGACACTGGTTCCAGAATTTATGTTGCCAGGAGCAGCGTGTTGACCCCTCAATATTCTCTGGAACATCTTGTTTTCATAATAAAACCCCCCAACTGAAGGAAATAAGGAAAGGGGTTGGAGTACATATTTATATTTTGGAATGGTAATTTAAAAAGAACTGAAAAACCATAGTTTTGCAAGAATAATTCATATTTTCCGCCATACCACGGAAATAAGAATACATAAAAATCTGTAAATTGTTCATAATAATTATAGAAATTTTCCACCACGCAAACCATTGAAATTTGCTTGAGCACACACAATTTGCATCCATACTTCTCAATTATGCCTGTAAGCCATTATATTTTAATACAGAAATTCCAGTGAGTTCATGAAAAAGGAGATGATGGATCCATTAAAATTCCCTTACGTTAAAATTAGAAAATGATTACTAAAACATTACGAATCTTGACCTACTACGTTAGACAATTTTTAGTTATCCTTCTTGAAGAAATTCAGCAACATATTGATCAATCATTTTTTGATTAAATTGATGTGGTGACTACTTGTGAATTAAAAAAATATGCTGTGTCGTGTCATTATTCAATCTAAGAAATATAATAATCGTGGTCTTCTCAGTATAAAGCTAATACGATAGTGAATTTTGGCGCGTTGTTATGAATGGTATTAGTAATTTATACATGAGTTTTGAAGGTAATTTTAAGTTAAAGGAAATAAAGAAGGCGCTCTTAAATAAATACTTAAAATATTCTCTCAGAGCAAGCAAGACAAATTGATCACATTACATGGAACAAAAGCCAAATTTTAGAACCAACATGAACCTGACTTATTGCCTTGTATTCAGAGTTGAACGCTCTAAAGAAAAATTAAAATAGCTACCTCTACACCCCCACAGATCTTTAACGTAGTCTAGCCTTGATGATCAAAAGAACTGCATGTGTTTGGTTCGATAGTTATGAGATAAAAACTTCGGTAATAGAATACGCTGTTTACATTCCTCCCTCTATAACTGAAGTCCAAACTGCACTTAACACCTGGGGGTGTGCCGAAAGGGTGAAAGCAAAATGTGAATCGGAGGAAACCCCCGAATCACTTACGTAAAGCGAGCGTAGTAGCGTGAAAGGGAAAGATGCGCCGGAACTGGATAGCATCCGCCCTACGTATCTTTTGAGGGAAATGAGGGAAAAAGCGCCGAAAGAATGAAATCTTCCCACAGGAGTGAGGACGGAAAGAGAAGCAGGTGTCCATTCACTAAACCCTCGCGACCTCAACCATAATGCACCGCACGCCGCGTACGTCAGAGTCACTTCCGGTCCGACTGCATTTCTATTCCCACAGAACCCTCGCAGCGGCGCCTTATCTCCATTTCTCATCCGAAGTCCCTTCTTACCAACACACACGCACCCCCCTGCACGCGCGGGGATACGTGTCTCCAACCAACCCTTCCGTACTGGGAAATTATTCTTTGTTCCTCTCCGATGCATTCTTAAGCAGAGACTAATCGTATTCCACTTGTGTGCTCGCGTCCACATATTCTCCCCGCTGCTTACTCGTACTTTGCCCACAGTCGTTTTCCGATCCTCCCGTTGTACCTCCCGAAATTTCCGAGCTCTAAAAATAGAAATTCATTCGGTGATAAATTTGATGGGGGCGACGCATCATTTCCTCCGTGCCTTTCTCTTCGATGTCCTTTTGATGAATAATAAAGTTATGCGATGATAGGCCAAAGAACTCTATTGTCCGAGGAGTATGATAACACATCCATGTCGCATCGCACATGACAAATGGATCAAAAATTCCAACAGAAGGATTGACGAGATCCTACATTGATACCGAGCCTGGATATTTTAGCGCCAGGGGGAGGATGTAGTATTTTATATTTTTCTGACGAAGGTTCCCCAACTTTAGATTTTGTCTGAGCATCTGGTTCATTTCATACTGCTGGTAAGTATAAGTAATAACTAGTCAATCAAGTTAATTGCCCAGTGATAGCAAAAAAACATATTCCAATACATATGAACTAATAATTGACAAATATTTACCGCAGAGTAACAAGTTAGTATATGGACCCAATATCTTAGTTAGTGTAACCTTGTTCCACTGAACTCAGGTGTTTCTTAGATGAATGGAAAAACTATGAAAATCTGTAAGCCTTGCATAATTATGAATACTGCATGAAGTTGAAATAAGTGTAAACAGTCCGGGATCTCTTTGCTAGAAGACTGTCGTTCTGGCAAAAATAACTTGTTAAATAAAAAGATTTTTATTTGTTTGATAAACGGAAAGGCATCTTTTATTTACTTTTGGCTGTCTTATTCATGGCTATGATGATAAGAATGAGGATTTAAAGATACCATTAGTAGTATTGTGTCTCCGTAAGAAAGCAATATCAGACTAAGTCATAAAATAGCTTTAATTTTTCCCATTTCATTTTACTTACATTCGGAAAGAAAAGACAACTGAGCATCCATTTAAGCAATTTTTTAACATTAAAAATAAATGCTAAAACATTCATTTTGTGGCCACCTGAGGCGGGTGTCGCTTACTGTATTTAGATATAAGTACACCCAAAGTGCAACTTTAATGATATACATTTTTATTTAACTGTACTAATTAAGTATTCCATTTAATATCTTATATAAAGGTATACTTTGTCTTATACGGTTTTTTCATACCTTATTTTTAAGGGTATTTCCTGCACAGTAGGATTTTTATCTTTTTCAAAGTTCAGTTAAAAATATTTTTCCCACCAAACCCAATACTTTTGTCATTGTTGCATTCTTTCTTTGAATTCATCAAATGTATTCACAAATGAGTGTGATGGAAGAGAGGCCAACTTGGGCCTTTGTAAATACGAGTTAGTTCATTAATTCTAACATCGATATTTAATGGGTTTGTGACAGTATTTCACGCTGTAAACTAAAAACACCAGTATAAAACGGAAAAAGTGGTCAGCTCAATTACGATCACGTAAAATCAGAAAGCATAATGAAAAGCGGGCGAGTATTTAATCTATCAACGATCAAAGAAATATCGAACCAATAAATCAGTAGGACAAAAGTCTGTCTCTGCACAATACAACTGGACTAACATCTCAAACATTCCGAATGGTTAACGTATCGGCTGAGAGGGAGACTGCTAAATAAAAAACACGGTGGTGGTGTTTGGATGGTATAAGAGTAATGGAGGCTAAGAAAACGTCGAAGGGAGATTGATCATTGAGTGGTATACATTACCAAGAATGAAAACAATGAATTCCTCACTTGGAATGCCATGGAATTTGAATAGAGTTCGTATTCCTCAGGACTATATCTTATTTAATCATTTCAGGTCACTGCAGTGAATTACTGTCCCTAGAGATTTAAGTCTCCCGCGTGATGTTGAAAATTGAAAGAGAATTTTAACCATTCTAAAATTAGTTTTTGTAATTTAAAGATTTCTTGATTTGTTTTCTCTGAATACGCTGTGGATAGTTACAATGTTAGTCAAAGAGAAATAAAACTGCAGAGTAAACTACTTTCATTTCTAAGATTCAATACGTGAAGTTAAATTTACAAAACTATATATTTTTTAGGGTAGCAGATATGAAAGTCAACTAATCCGTGCTTGTTTGAAAGGTAGGGTGAGATGTTTTTGAACATTACCAGATATCCCGCAGTAATCTTCATATCATTCTTTCCCGATGGTGAAAGATTTTGAGCACCTTTGTCTCTTTGAAAATAATGATAGACAGATATCGTAAGAAGTTCAATAAATTGGCGACAGCCGATATTGTGGAAAGCGTAGGAAATGTAACCATGCGCCAAACGAGTGCTTGAACTTGGAGTTTTTTACCTCCTGGAAATCATCAGCGCAGAGAAGGATAACTACTGAATATCATTACTCCTTTATTGATGAAATTTTTCTGCTTACATTTCCTGAAGGATGGGATATTTTTCACTTACAATTTGCTACGGGATAGAAAAAAAGTATCATTTATAAATTTTCACCTATTTCCTGCTCGTGACTTAAATAATAGGAAAACTAATGAGGTATAATCAACGCTATATGACGCCTTTCATTTAATTCTTGAATTCTTGATGAAAAGGGTAATTCAATAGGTTATTGAACTACACTGATGAGGATGTTTTCTTCTTATAGCATTCTGACTTAGTGAAGGGTGCAAGTAGGCAGTATACCTCACTCCTCATCTTGCCTAGTATGCATCAGTCCTTCTCCAGGACTTTTCAGTTCTCATTAGATGGAAGATGTGACTTTTACTCTCTATATAGTCCTAATGAAGAAGTTTTATTATCATTATTAGTAGCGAAGGGGATGAGGTTCAAACCAGTATCCCAGATCACACCATGGACTGTCTGTTGCAAAATTTAGCGCGAGGATTGTAAACAAAATCCTCTCCTTAGTGACGCACGTGAGTTTGTTTTTACTTCCGTTTCGTCGTAATTTGGAATTCCGATGTTTCAGAATCGGGAAACCCGCAGAAGCCGTGGAGTTAACACTCCGAAGTTACGAAGGGGCGGCGGTGGCGTCTGAGAGTCGGAGGGGAGATATCACGACGTGGAGACGAGTCGCAGAATACGAAATTTGGAGAAAAAAGTCGGAGGGCGAGGTTCAAGGTGAAGAGAGGGCAAAAGGGATGCACAATAAGAGCGAAAGTAAAGCAAGTCTCGGGCGATCCGAAATATGTGAGAGATGTGACGAATTATCGTTCGATTTAATTTAGATCAATATCTTAAGCCTAGCGGTCATAGTTAAATATTCCATATTTAGACGAATCAAAAATTTTTAATTTTTTAGTGTATAGTTGAGAAAAATATATTTTTATAAATGAGAGGAGAGATCAACATGAAACTAAAACTGAAAATGTTGAGGTGTTATGTTTGGCCAGTTATCTTGTATGGGTGCGAGACATGGACCATCTTAAGAAGTATGGAAAAAAGAATAAATGCATTGGACACTTGTTTTGCCAGAAGAATTTTGAAAATTAAATGGTCAGACAGAATAACCAATGAAGAGGTTTGGAGAAAGATTGGAAGCAGGTACAGCCTATGGAATGGAGTGAAAAGAAGAAAGTGGAAATACGCGGGACATGTGCTGGGGATCGTCAGGGGAGAGAATCGTGACAGCGCTGGAAGGATGGACAGTAGGGAACAGAAAGAGGGGATGGAATGGTTGGACAATTTAAGGAATTGGACTGAAATTAACAAATATGAGGAAATGAAAAAGAAAGCAAGAAGAATAGAAAAGTGGAGATCCATGAGAGCTAACCTCCTGATAGGAGAAGCTACCAATTTGCGGCTCAGATAATATGAAAGATACTGAGATGTGTATGACGCTGATAAAGGAAATATTAAAGGATAAACCAAGGTGTTTAATTTAGCACAAAGAGATTTGATTTCCATTGTGTCCATGCTCCTTAAACCACTAGCATTAACAGAAGTGAAAAATACACGAAACCTGGAATAAAACCCCATTACATCAATAATTTTCATTTCGCTATAAAGGATATCCTTGATTTTTCGGGATATTTCTCGTATTTTAATTACTTTTCTCTTTAAGTTCTATCATCACTGTTAAACGTCTAAGCGTCCAGATTTTTTTGTCTGTACTACACTGAAATTATCTTGTATCGATTTAGTATTTGAATTATTTTACTCTTTTTGTTGTTGTTATTGTTTAGCGCGAAGTGACCGCTAGTAAAACTAAAAATTGATAATAAATTTTAGGTTAGATAAATTCATGCGCAGAGATATAAGAAAGCAGAGCTTCAATAGACACGCTGCAGACAGAAGTTTTTAAACCATAGCATCGAAAATATCTGAAGCATACATATTCCCCAGTCGTATAAAATTTTAATAAGATAGTAAATGCCTCGGTTTTGCCCATCTCTGGACAACCTGAGTCAACCGTATAAATGTAGCGAAAAAATCATGAATGGAAAGCGAAAGATTTCGTTTACATTAGTTTTATATTGGCTTGGAGAAAATGAAAATTCAATTTTACCTCTACTTTAATGCCCTCTATATCTATATGCTTAAGGATTCGATCATCCAATTCTTAATGAACATTCCTATCGCGTAAAAATTAGTCTTAAAAAGGATTTGGTTTTCCCAAAATCTGTAGATATCTCCCTTCTTTATGCTACTCGTCGGATCATGCTCAGTAGCAGAGTGGAGTTGCCCAAAGGGAGAACCGCAAAACATCCATGACATCCAACGGATAAGCGCCATTTTGAGTTTATTTGAAAACCGTGACCTAGATTCCAATCTCATTTCTTTCAGGAATTCGCAGTCTACGTCAGAGAAAAAAATCAGAATTCCTTGCTATATTGTCATGGCAGTTGATGTCATGAAGTAAAAGTTCTCATCTACTTTTGGCTAAGATCTCAAAGACCTCATAGAAACGGATGAATTGATACGTTCGTGGAAGTGAGTATCTTGTTACACGAATATGTAGAGAAACTAAATATATGAACTAAACTACTTGGTATCAGCGTCTCTTTAATCACTCCTTCTCAATAAATACGGCAGAGACTGGATTAAAGCAAGATGGATGGAAGAGTAAGGACTAAAAAGTGTTTTTTCTTTCTTTAATCATACATGCCAGTCGAAACCTTTGTTAGTTGGAATAAGTGGCCAATTCCCAGGGTATCGCAGTGTTGATATTATTCCCTAATTTCTCATTCCTATTCACGAACTATTAATCTATCGCGATGAATGGAATATTTTTGGATATAATCGCTGGATATAAAATTATCTTGTTTACTTTTTTCCCACATCTTATCCATGGTTGCCATAATATGAAAACTACTGATGTACGAATTATGGTATTATATATTGGTATTCATTTTAGTCACTCAAGGTTGAATATAATGATGTTCTTCTTGGGCCCTTTAACTGCAGTTAAGGGGACGTTTCCCACTCGTGGAATCCTGCCTCAGCGAGGAAAGAAAATGCACAATATCCATGAATATTACGCCCTTGAGGCAGAATGAGGCTTACTAGGCAATGTGAGGAATGAGGTAGTTTCTCACGTTGCATCTCTCACTGAGTCAGAATGCTATGAGTGAAAAATGCACTCTTAAGATCTGCGCAGTGACCATACGAATAGCACTTAGCAGTGAACTCAATATAGATATGAATGTCATTATTCAGCATCACTCATATACGAGTTTCTATATAAAAAGCAGAACTTAATCTCACGGAAACGCACAACTCCATCAACTCATTGAGATCACAATATTTCTTGGCCTTTCCACCTCAATTTCAGAGCATCTCTCCTCCTTATCCACCATCCGAACGAATGTTTTTATTGCAATATGTTCTTTTATTCATTACTTTATAATTCCCATTGCATTTTCTTCATTGTCTTTCTTCAGTTTTTTGAATCGTTTTTACTTATTTATAATCTAAATACTTAACGAGCTTTTACCAAGCGAAATTATGTTTATAATGTATATATGTTCAGTGCGTCTATTATATTCATATAATTTAACATGTAATTGACAAAAGCTTAAGATAGTTAGAACTCTATAACTCAATTCTAAATTAGTTATATATTATTACTTATATGTTATTACTTTTGTGTCAGAATTTAATGTTAATATGTTATAATTTGCTCTTTTTTTTACATTCTAATGACTTTTTTTCTTGTCTTATATTGTCTCTTTTATCCACTACCATAATTAAGTTTAGTTTTCTATCCATAGGTTTCGCAGGTCTTTCACCCCCCCTTCTTTTGAGGGTGTTTTCCTGCAGTGGGAATGTTTTCTAATGCTCTTAGCTTAGGTTTTTAATCCACATAGTAGTTTTCTTCTCTGTACTTTTGCAATCTATCTATTTCTTTCTGTTCCAACATGACAAAGGGTTAGGTGTAAGAAGAGACTTGATAGTCTCAATCTCGCCCTGAATAAAATTCTATTATTATTATTATTATTATATAAATTCCTCAACTTTCATAGTGAGCCTCATTTCATCTTTAGGGCTTATGAAAGCTAATGGTAGGTGTATTGTAGAAGTATAGAAAGAGGTATAACTTAAGTCATGAGTTCAGGCTTAACTCTGTGGTAGTGTGATACGAGTCTCGGAAATAACTTGCTTTTGGGACGAATACTTTACACACAATCCATCTGTTGGTCTGTTATTTTATTATTCAAAGCATAATTCAAATCAGTTATTGCTGTTTGGGAATTCTTATTTTAGAGTGATGAAGTAAATACATTGATGGAAAAATTCTCGCCTCCCTCGAAGAATATGTTACAGTAATTCGTAACGCAATTTTTCCCTTCCTTATAAGATGAGCGCTTTTTCCTTGAAACGTGGGGGGGAAGAGTTTTCGTATGCATATGTCGGTCGAGGGGCGAAAAAGAGAGAGGGGGATTTTAAGAAATGCAAAGGAGCGGTGAAAAATGGGCCATGGAGAGGGGAGAGGTAAATTGAGTGAGTGCAGAGGGTCGCAACCAAGTGGCGCGGGGGAGAGGAGGCCCGCGGGACCATTCTGCTCCCGGATTGAAGGATGGTAATCCCCGCTCTTAAAAACCCCTTCGAATTCTCAATGTCTACTTTCTCAAGCACTTTTTACATGCACATCACATTCATGTGGAATAGCCATTTCGCAACAAGTCAGATACATTTCCCATCAGCGAAACGGATTTTCCGCACAATTTTGAAGGGTGTCTCTGTTACTCAAACGCTGATATTATTCGGAAGAATCTGGGTATTTTATAAGTCGTAATTCTAGCTTTCCCTAAGAGAAAGGAACACTGTTTTCCACACAAAAATGTTTTACGAGTCTATGAATTTAATAATAATAATACTAAAAATCACTCCGGAACTTATATAGTAAACGCCAATGTTTTCCAACTGTAGTGCCTCTACATACAGTTTTACTATGGATAAACTCTTTTAATGTCACAGATTACATATTCTTTAAATGAAAGCATTAAGAATATGTATTTTTTACGTAAGGAGAGCTTTAAAGTATCCCTCTCTACACTTAGTTATTTTTACTTATTTAACTTTAAAGTTAGGACTACACTAATTGATTAAAAGTGTGGTTATATTTGCCAGGAAGCTTGCATCAACACCTATGTGTACCGTGGAAGACAGAATGTTTAAAAGTGTCACCTTGAGCCACCGAGACCTGCGAATTAAAACTTTTAAAAGATGATATTAGTCCTGTTTGGAATAAGATGGTTGTCGCTACTACTTTATCTCTGTTATAAAGGCTTAATACATATCTCCAAAATAAACAGTCCTAATGTGAACAAATTTACCAATAAAAAACATCGGTCATTCTTAGTTCCCAAATTTACTATATGGGTAGTCATTTCAGTTATAGCTTTCACCAAGTATATAAATTTCTGTTTTTCACAGGGATATATCACACACCAAAAACAACGGCGAAGATTTTGAAACGGGAAAGAATAATTTTTTAAAGGCAGGACGGAGTATTAAAAATGCTATAGTATCTCGGTAAAAACGGTACTAATGGTCAGTCAACACACTTACATCCATCGTCTTCTGATAATAGGAAACAACGCTTGAAGAGCCGTTTAGGAGGTGCAGTCACTCACGAAATTCACTCAAATCATTTTAATTGCTTGGTTATGCTCTTCGCGGATTCTCTTCATGTTTGTCGTTGATTTATCCCCAACACGCGAGAATCGCCCCACCACTCATTAAAATGCTAAACATTCCGTTAAATATAAATCTAGTAAATTACCCATTAAGAATTTTTGGGTAATAAAAACGAGTTAAATACAACTATGCATCATTATGTATTCTTTAAACAAGGCTTTGCACGTGTTTCACTGCAAATAATAGTTATCTTGACAGAGATTTTTCTCTCGTATTAATCAGTTTACTTGGATGCTTTGTTTACGTGCTAGTTCGTCTAATTTTATACTGATATTTCCTTTTGTGCAGATTGAAATAACAAGAAGTAAAATTTAGTTACATACGCTTCGCATTAAAACTATATGTGTAGTGTAGCTCTCATTACATTAAAACGTAACACTTGCTTCGACTTGCACACCTCATTTATTATTCATCGGATCCTTCACAGTGCGACGGGGTTGGTCCTATATCTAAAGGGTCTCCGGGTTAGACATATAATAATACACAATGAAATTACTAAAGAATTAATTGAAACTATCCAACATTGAAAGCAAACTCCCTGTTTCCCAAAGGCGCCTGTCCCATTTCTTGATTGTTCCATAAGTAGGAACCTCGTCAGTACGCCGCAGTCTATACTCACGACGAAAACGATGTTGAACCAGTGTAACAAATTTCAGCTCCGTGGAGTCTACATGACTACTGGCACGCATTTTCGCGAACAAGAGAGTTAAGCTCACACGCACGCGGAACCAACTGCTACAAGTAACATAAAACACATTTTAAGTTACCATAAATGTAGAAACATACCACCAATGTATATCTGAATAACTTCTCAAGTTATAACATTTTGTATTATGATATGTATAATTCGGACACCCTATATAAATCATAATCAACATAATTTAAACCTAACACCTACAAATCAACTTAGTTCACCTGATTTTTGTTTAAATTTTCTACTTAAATCACCGTGCGGGTCGCCAGTGGCGTATAGCAAAAGTTTATCAACGCCTTCATCCTAATTTAATCTACTCTATTAGATTATTTAGATAGTCTGCGAAAAGAACGGCCAGAAGTTACTTTGTTGTTGTTAAATGTTGCTGTTCCTTAAAAACGTTAATATCTCATACTGGCCGCGATGGTGGAGTGGTTAGCATGACACCATGCATCCAACACCAAGGTCCCGGGTTCGAATCTCGGCTAACCGGATTTTTCTGGTTAGGCGGGATGTGTTCGTCTATTGTTAATGTATCTCCTGCAATAGTCCATTAGTGGTGTATGTGAGGGCACTAAATAATAAATATAAAATCATTCGCGTTATGGTCTCCTTCGAATCGACCGAAGAAGTAGGATTGTCTCGTAATAACCATCCCAGTCTTCTGAATATACGAGAGGTACGGAATCTTTTTTTGAGAATTACCTGAAACGTAACAATTACTGATTAAACCGGGCGTGAGCAATTCTTTCACCTTGGAATGTTTCCTTCCGCGAACGCAGTGAAGAGAGGCGCCACCTTCGACTGCGATCCCATCATGCTCTGCGGCGATTCCCCGTTTCACGCGTACGATTTATTAAGAGTAACGTCTCTTCCCTGGAAGAGTTCAGGGGCGGAGAAGGACAAACACAAAAGCTAATAAATATGGAGGCCAAAAGCCATCGCCATACATCTCCGGGAAGGCATTTAAGTATTTACGAGGCGAATGCCACATTCGCCGGAAAGGACCATAAAATAAGCGGCTCACCTTATGAATATCTGAGCAAACGAACCTCCGAGTTACGCGAGGGGACCCGAAATACTCGAAAATGAATTACGCTGGGCTAAATATAACTCGCATTGAATAAACAGGGGCTTAATTCAAGAGAAAGGCGAAGGAAGAAAAAAATACGCCGTAAACATAATTTTGGATGACCATGACCCTTCATTGAAACTTCCTAAATAAAACACGCGCGGAACACAGATTTCTTGCTAATAAGTTTGACGATCATGTGTGAGCAATATATTCCTTCTGTTATCCTCGTATTGAGATAAATATTGACCTTAGTAACTTCAGATGATGTAACACGAATTAAGGTGATATAATTCTGCAGCATATATTGATCATTAAGTAGAATTATTCAACCTCAAAAACTAAAGATGTGTAAATTTTAAGTAGGTAAGTAAATTTTTTAAAGTATCTCCTAAACAAACAAAAGATAATCTTTTTCTGCTGATACACGAAGCTGCTTTTTCCAATTAGTACCATTTCTATGATAACATTAAACATAAAGGGTGTGAATTTAAACGCTACATGTGAAGCGGATTATTTCAGAGATAGGAACATCTTATTATACGTAGACTGACTAACTATAACTGCACTGAAATAGACAAAAATCAGGTTTTAAGATAGAAATTTGTCAAAAGGCAAAATATTTATTCAAAATATTAAATGGAGTTGTTTTATTTTGGTATATTTACTAGAAATTATAATTTCCCTCTCATCATATGAGAATTTGATAGAACAAATACACACAGGCATTATGCTACTGCAATTACTAAGACGAGATATTCTTGGTCACTTTATACTCCCGTAAAATAACACGTTGACATATTTAGTTAAAAATAAGAGATCACGGCAGTCACCTGTCGCTAACCCGTCACCCGCTGTGAATACCACCATACAAGGCAATAACCCTTAAAGGGATACAGCACCATACACATTACTGAAAGTGAATAATGGAACAAAATTTCCATTTTTACTTACTGGAAAGTGTTCATTTAAAATCGAAAAATTAGAAAAAGAATTACTCAGCTATTTTTATATAATCCAAATCTTCTTGATTTTTTACTCAATTTATTAAGAAAATCCTTGACGTGATTATTAAATTGAAAGGCCCAAAATTACCCCATCTTAGGAATTTATATTATCTAGGTTTATTAAAAATAAGGACTCCCGAGAATATCTCTCATAATCGATCCATTGAAGAGGAACCAAGAAAACGAAATACTTTACAGAGATACAGTTCTCGAAAAAAGCGAACGTATGCGTCGAACTAAACAGAAAAAATACGTTAAGCAATCAGAAACTGTGATCGTATACGGGGGTCATATCCGGGATTCTACTTTATTCTTCCCCTCTTTTTCCATCCCTGTACGCTCTTTGTCGGATCATTTAGCCCATCAGAATCGGCCCATTTAGCGCACGGCCCCCGATTGCTGCTCCCAGAGGCAGTTAAGCCAAGACAAAAGCGGACCAAAAAGGTGCGGCCCCACACTCCAAGTGTACTTTCTTAACTCTGCATTCGTCTTCTGCTCCCGAGGAATTCTCTCCGTATTTCCCCTTTACTGATTCTCGGAATAAATTTCGCGCTCCATCCTTCCGAAGATAAAAGTGCCTTCGAAACACAGCGATTCATTAACTGAAATGCTTCAGAAAAGAGGAAAATTCTACCAACGACGAGATATTGCGAGTGTGGTTTCAAAAGTCATGTCTAAGTCATAGAAGTCATAGAAATCATAGCGTATCGTTAAGAGTTGTAGAAAGCTTTCATTCACGCTATTTATAAATGATGCTCAGGAGTAAGGCTGATACCATAGGAAAAACGTATAAAATAAGATAATTGTTTAAGAAGAATTGTGAAATCAAATAAAATTTGAACACAATTGTAAAAAGAAGATTAACTCCTTAAAAGAAAAATGACCAATAAAAAATACCCTCAAAATGGACACTTACTTATTCCATAATTAAGTAAATCTGGTAAATGGTGGCAAATATTAGCTAAATATTGATGAAAATATGCCACCATTATTTTGAAACAAGATTTAATATGCTCTGTAGACTGTATTGTTATATATTTATTGCATATGAATAGCTCCATTTTTATTGACTACGTATTTATAAGTATATTATTAGCTCTGCAGTACTTATATCTTATATAATTAATGTAACGAAATGATTTATTCTAGATCGTCTCCGTAGCTCATACTAATTGTGGCGTTATGTTATTTTTCCCGCTGTTGTGTACCATTCGTTCGTAGATTTGTTCTTTCTCCAAATATTTTTTTATATCTCTTAGACGCTAGATATGAAAAATTTCCTTTCAAGATATTTTTTTTTCAATTTAATGCCCAATTATGAAATATATTAGTGATGAGAATGGGTTAGAGGGTTAGATGAAGAAAGAGATTCTCTGGCATCAATTTCGATATCTCGAATAAAATTGATATTAATTACTTTTCATGATAGGATAATTTATATTTTATTTATTAAATTTATAATTTTAATTTGTATTTTAAATAATTTCTTATAGCTATTAATATACATATAATCTTTTGTAGAAAAATATATGTATTGTACATTTTATATTTAATTTATATCATTAGTTGAAAATTCAAACTGAAATTTCACAAGTGAATAGAAACGATAGGATCGCTAACAGAAGCCATTCAATAGCGAAAACGCGATCGGACCAATCTGCGTATTGAGAGAAAAGGTCCTTGCGCTGGATTCCAAGGAGGAATCGTTGGAAGAGGACTAATAACTCTCGCCCTTCGACTTCATTCCCCTCCGAAAGAAAGAAGAGGGTGGAAGAAGGAGTTTTTTAAAATGCAGCCTCACGCTGATCTTCCCTCGCAAGAGGGCCGTCACCGGAAGTAAACGAATTAAAACGACAGCCGACATCGAGACTGCGATCCCTAGGGGTGTACCACGACCCCATCCGCAGAAAAAGGGAACGGGCCCCTTAAGGGCTTGGCTGAGGCTTGTTTCCATCTAATTTTCGACTCCGAGAAACTACGTTTTCTTAGTAGTTAACAACTTAGATGGAAAAATTGCTTCGGATGCAGTCATTGAAAGTTCGACGTCCTCTCCGAGTTTAAAGAATGCAAATGTGAACTTCTTTATCTTTTCGAGGGAGAATTGACCGTGTAATTTTCATGCGTCATTGCCAAAGAGATTACGTATTAGATCGTGGGCAGGAAAAAGTAACATAAGAGTATCTAAATACTCTACGAGACATCAGAACTGATGCTAATTCAAAAGTTGGCTATTTCTTTTAAGCCGATTAAAACTATTGAGACAAGGGGTAAGAATGAACAAACTGTGCACATCAAGTCCTAAGTGTCCGTAATCAAGGGAAAAATAGAATTGGTAGTCTGATATGGCTGCGAGATGTATAACGCATGATTTGACTTTCATAATGAATAACTTGTCGCGTTCAAACATTTTATTTGCAAATTTAGAGCGAAGAGCAGCAAAAAAGTAATAGTAAGATATGCATTGAATTCTATAGTCAATTAAAATCAATACAACTGAGTCTTAATAAAGCATTTAACCGATTTTTCGAGAACAATTCTAAACAAAATATGTATCCTACTTACCCTATTTTATTCTGCATAAAAATCACGTCAACAGTATTTTTGTTTTATCTCAACTTTTTCCATTTTATTTGCAGATTTCTTAGAAAGCTTGATTTATAATAACAGTTATAAACTTCATTCATAATGATTTTCATCAAAGAAGTACATATGGCTTTCATTAAAAATGGTATAATAAATATATTATTTAAAATATTATAATAAAACATATATAGGTTAATTTTAAATACAACTTAAGATGCAGTGAAAATATTACATATTTTCCTTAAATGCTAAATTTAGTGTATGGTAAATGCTTCTTGTAAATAATGTTAATTTACGAAACTAAATGTACACTACCAATCGGTCTTGAACCTAAATGATATTCGTAACTAAGTATGAATTTCAGCTTCTCAGAAGTCTGTTGATTTAATAAACTTTGGGTATATTTTAAGTTGAGATTTATTCGCATTTTCATTCCGCCATAAAACACCGCTCTTATCACACAAACGCGCACAAAAATTTCAGCGTCCCAATTCGTATTCCCAATGCTCCAATGATGTTTTTCGGCAAAAACTTGGAACAAACTCGCCGGAACGTCTTCTCTATAGAGATAAATTCGTTCCGATGAGGGAGTGACTTCCAAGAGGGACGAAAAAGGGATTCCAGCTTAACACTCCCTCGGGCATTTAATTGAGATCCCAATCTTCGGAGTCATTTAAATGAAAACATAATTTCTCCCTTATCCCTCTTCTTTGCTCAACCCTCTCCTCCCTAACCCACTTCCCCTTCCTTTCGCCCTCTTTCCCTACCTTTTCCATCTACTCTTCTTTTCTCTTGTTAAGAGGCAATCAGACCTAAAATGGGCGACCAAAATAGTCGTCGTAGGCGTACTCATTGGCCAATTAAGTTACGTTACAAAGGTTAGAGGAAATGACGCCATTAATCTGCAAGATCTAAATTGGTGATCATTGGAGTTTTACCGCGAAATTAACTGAGAGGAATTTCCGGAAAAGAACTTCCGATGGTGAATTCTCCAATTGCAGGCTAATATTTCATCTTTAATATTCATTTCACATTGATGAATTTCATGTGTTCAAAGATATTTAAAATTTTTAATTTTGATGAATGAATGTATTTTCTCCGGGATCATGGACAGTTATGAAGTATGAAAATATATTTAGGTGCATTAATTTAAGCTGGTTATCTAAACTATTTAATAGGTTATCGTTAGATTAATCTAACGATTTTACTTATTTTAACTCGTGAAACTTTGTTAGGAAAATTCTAGCATTTTTAGAATCAAATTATGAAGCTTATATAATATAAGATAATAATTTGAAGAAATTTTAATGAAGTAGTTGTCCTTAATAACTTCTGTAATTATCTGTAAAGCATATGGAATTAGAGGCAAATACAGGAGGGAAAATAGTTATATCAACACGTTTTTGGAGTAAATTAGCATAGAATATTGGGCAACAAAAACTCACTAATCTAATAAGACATTATACGTAGAAATAGTTCTTGTTGAGTATATTCACTAGAATCAAGTCATAAAACCTCTTGAAGAAAGGCAATCAACCTAAAGTGAAACCTGAATTTCACTTTTCAAAACGCAAAGTAATAAGAAAGTACCACTCTTTTTATGGTAGTGTTTACGTTGGAGGATACTCGACTTTCAAACGTAAGAAATTTAACTGACGATATCAATAATTTACATGAATTATTTAATAAGACATTTTTATTTAAAAATATTTATGAAGTAGCACAAATAAAAATCAACGAGGAGTGTAAAAGCACAACGCACAATTCAAATGCTTAAGTAGACATGATGCAACATAATTCGATGATATATATTGAGAATGAGATCGTAAGAAAATTGGAATTTTATGAGTAAAGCGTGAACCTGTTTCTATTTACGCAGTTGAAATAAAGGACCTTACAGTACAAAAAAACCCTGATACTGACTGTAGCTCTGACATGCATCTAAAATAATTGTAACCGTGAATAATTAAAATAATGCACAAGGGGATCTATTCTAAGGTAGATCTTTTTAATTTTTACTTTCACTTTTATCTATCTAGTTTTCCTTATGATGAGATTCGTCTTCATTCACTTATTTCGTGTATTTATGTGTATTAATTTGTACATACGTTTGGTTTACATTTAGAATATTAATTGAAATCCTCATTTAAACCAACTATGCACATTTCATATGATCATTTACCCCTCATGTCAACTAAATAGCATCGGAACAAAGACAAGAAGGAGCTATTAAGCTAAGTTGACGAGTGCAGCAGAAGTTCGCGAGGTTATTAAGTTTCAAATGTGCTCGTGGATCCACGTTCCACACGTCTTAACACCTCCGAAGCTAAAACATCAGCTCCTTCTGTCCGCTCTGAAAAATAAGCCAACAAGCTAAGGACGAGCTAAGGAGGTGTTTCGGAAGAAGGAAAACAAAACTTCGAGGACGACCTCATCGGCCCCTTTCCGCGCGAGAATTTATCGCCTCTGCCTCATTCTGCCGAAGCTGTCACCTCCGGAAGGCACCTGCCCACCGTCCCAGATCCTCATATTCGATCTTTACGACTCCCGCTGAGAGTGAACTCCCGTTCCCATAAAACCCCTCTTTTTTGACCCAACAGCGAAATTATACGCTCCTTAAAAGTTACTTGAAACTTGTGACAGTCTCTAAGAGATGGCCCTAGCGTCGCATGACGAAGTGGTGTAGATAGCGGCGATGCATCAGTTCACATATTTTCCGGTGTTTCAGAATATATAGCGTTAGGTTGCGGCCCTATCTCGTTTTTGGCTCCTTACCCTATCTCCGCTACCCTTAAGCGCATTTCCCGAATTAACCTTTGCTGCGGTAATATTCCCAAAGATGAGGGTTAGGGATGTTGGATTTCATGATGAACGTTAAATTATTAACTATCGACGTTAACGGGGTTTAAATCTAAAAAGGCAGTTCATTGGTCGTTAAAAATCACGAAGGTAGAACTAAATGTCAAATTATAGCGGTATATAAAGGAAAACTAAGTGATTATATAACTGTCGTGGGTATTTATAATGATATTATGACAAAAAACATCATGACTCTGAGATACCTCTATTTTACGAAAAGGAAACCAAGTAATTCTTTTTAACCTGCGAAAAGTTTTAATAAGTGCTTAACCAAAAGGAATGATTTCAGAGGGTTTTAATTTCTCAATATTGAAACTAAATCCTAGTCGTTGAAAACAGTTTCAGATATAACTTGACATTCACCGCGGGAGTTTAGCTTCAAGTCATACAATCCTAAGATTTTTAACAAGGAAGATGAAGTTCGATCCCTAAAATTCATTGGTTTTACATCTGATCGCCACCGTCTCCTTTTAGAGATCGAATTTCTGTAATTCATTTCAGTACAGAATACGTGGCCCACCGCAAATATTGGATCTGTCCCATTCTGCATTCGTATATCCTCAATTGAAAGACAATAACATATTCAACTAGCACCTTTGTAAGGCTTAAGACATTTTAAAACTCGCCATCTTATGCATTTGGTCCAAAATATGTTAGAGGGTGTTTCGAGTATATATTAAAGTTAAAGTGGTATGCAGGAAATCCGAGAATAAAGAGAAACTTCTTACTAATACAGAAAAATACAGGGATAATACAAATCCACAATTCTTGGACTCTCCTCACTTTTCCTCACCCTGGGCCCTTTTGTTAAATAAGCGCATTAATTAAGTAAGAAAAATAAAATAAAGGCTCAGATTGATAAAGGATATATTAGGCTTACTCATTATATAATATTAATTATATAATGAGTTAATATATACTAATATATACTTATTTAATATATACTGAGTCCAAAAAATGGTAGGCTATCATATATCGTTTTTGTTAAATTGTAAACTATCATATTATACATATAAGCCATAAATTTGCTTATAGTTCCGTGAATAATAATGACAATAATTTTCCCTATGTAGTATACTTTTGTAGACGGAATATTATACATATAAGCCATAAATTTGCTTATAGTAGTAGTAGTATTGTTAAAAGTGCTTCGGTAGCTTAGGTCTTTATGCACATTGGCTCCCACCGGGATTCGAACCCGGGACCGCTTTCACCAAAGGCAAACGCGCTGTCCACATGACTATCCGGAAGCCTCTTGCTTATAGTTCCATGAATAATAATGACAATAATATTCCCTATGCAGACTGTAGCATACCTTTGCAGTCGGAATATAATTCAATTAAGACATAAATTCAAGGAATTTTACTTCTGGATCTTTTGCTACTGAAAATTTATACCGTTGTTAGGTGAAGTACGGAGATACTTTTCGCAAAGAAAGACATCAGTTTGAAGCGAGATTAATAATCTGAAGCCGAGGCTTAAAAATTGAATCAGATTTAGTATTCAATGGATGAGATTAGACGCAAGGTCTCCATCCCGAATCTCGAGCATTTACCTTCCGATTCGGACTCCCTCGAACCCATTTGATCATTTTAAGCGGGATCTTGGATTCTCATGCCCTTTGGTACGCCGCTGTGTGTTTTCATAATTCTCCTGGATCCTAATTGTCTTGGAGCACAGAGAGCAACGAGGCCGCTGCATAAATATTCTCCCGGGACGATCGGACGGAGAGATAAGGGATGCGAGGGAGAGAGGCTGCAGATAAGGCTCGGTAACTCTTAGTCATTTTCGTCGGCCAAAGGCTCGTGCGCCCCCTGGGCCTTGCGATTCCGCTTTCTCACGAAACTAAATATGAATTCGCCCCAAAGAACACAGCTTCCGGAGAGCTGTCTGTGTTTCCACAATCGCTCTGTGTTTGCTTCTCATGTAAATATTTATGTATAATACATTATTTGCCTAGGAATTAGCAGGATTCAGAATTATTAAATGCTGTAGGAAACAGACTATTCCGCGTTACCCAAGGTTTTACTTTTTATGGGAATAATTAATTTTGCATGTTTCTTACGCATGCATGTGTGTAACATACAAATGAGTGCATTAAGGCTAGAGGTTGAGTGCTTGAGTCCTCAGGATATGTAACTGAATAACGCTGGATTTAGATGAAATCAGTGCTAGGTTAGGGTTCAAGTCAAGAGTCACATTCATCCGAGTTCAACCAACATCGGAATATGGGAAGCCGTATGAATTAAGAGGCTGCGGGTCTAATGGAATTTAGCTAACGATGCATATTACTGTTAATACATAATGCATAATTAATACCCCTTTTACATTCATAGTAACGTTTTGACGAAGAATAGAGGGACGGCTCAGACACAAATAATACTATATCAAAGTATTTATTTATTTTTTGTCTTATGTGTGATGCTGTGTTTCCTATGTATGTGCCTTGTACGTTTTGTTTCATATATATGCATTTCACCAGGACTGACCTTGACTGATTTGTATCGTTAGTATTTGTTGGTATTGAAGGTGTAAGGATTGAATAAGTGATGTGTTTTTATGATGTTTTTTAATTTTACTATTGGTTATATTATAGTTATTGATGATGTATTTACTTTATTTCTGACTTTGCCAACCTATCTGCAGATTAATGTAATAAATAAATAATATTACTATCAATAAATATCAATAAACGGCGTTCAAACCGATGTTCCAACATTCATATAAAGAAATCGTGGTCCTCGCTGGGCGAAATGAAGATTTCGATTTTTTTTATTTTATCTTATTCTTCCGAAAATAATAATTTTAGACGAATCTCAATGTATAAGATATTATAATCAAGTTTTTTATCGAGCTAATTCAAGTTTTTAAACGACATTATTATTTCGAGATAAAAACACACAAACAACTTGATATTGAACCCCTCGCTCAACCTCGCTAGACTACTAAGCCACAGCTGTGCCACCAAAGCTAACCGGAATATGTTGTAAATAATTACACAAGAAATTCTTCGAGAGCCTTCAACAAATACCATAAATTAAACATGTAAAATTCAGAGAAGTTTGCTTAGAAATTATTCAATTATATTAAAACATTCAGATTCTTGAACTTAAAATAATGATAAATACATTTTTTTAATAATTAGATTAATTTATCCACGACATATTTCGTGGTACTAATAATAGCTATTTTAAAAGTGTTATATAAGCCATAAGTGTTAACAATAATAAATAAGGCTTCCACCCAACTACCTTCGCTTCAGTTATCTCCAACCCGATCCCAAGAACAGGAGAAAGTTTTGCTTTTCGTTGCAAAAAAAGGGTCAAAATTTCGACAGATTTACGCGTTTCAGTTGTTTCCTTTTAGAAACCGGAGCACTTTCTTATTTCTCTTTCGGAGAAATGGCAAGAAACGGTTACTTTTCAAACGGCTGTCAAAGACACTTTACTGGACTTAGAGGGGACATTGCTTAACTTCGAGGTAATATTCGATTCACCTGAAGTCACAAAAGAATCATCATGCAATTGAAGTTAGAAATATAAGTGCTTTTAGACAACGTTTTTATATCAATGATATACTCATAAAAATACATTTGGACTAAAATGAAGCACAGCACACTATCGCTAATTTACTCAGAGGATAAAGAAATTGTAAGCAGGGAATGATAAGATGCTCACATAATTTCGCCCCATAAAACTAACTATCCTACTATTCTCATCTCCTTCAAAATATTTCCTTTGACTTTGAAATCATACATTTACGAAGAAGATAAAATTTAACTATAGTAAATGTAAGGCCCAAAAAATTGCTGCAATTAGAGTAATAATGATATCAGGTAAGGTTAATTTACAATTATATCGTAAGAACTGAGAATATGCCTGAGCACTAAATCGAGAAGCCTCGTCATAGGATAGGGACACTGCATTTAGTTGGTGATTGCTCCTTATTGTTTCAATTAAATTAGAGCTAATATATATACAGTCGAACCTCGATAACTCGAATACTTTGATAACTCCAAGAAAACGTCCGGTCCTTGAGAAAACCTCGATTAGTCGAAGAAAAAACAGTATGTAACTCGATTTTTTTCCTGACAACTTTTTGGGCGTAAAAACCTTTATAAGTCGAATTTTCGGTAGCCCGACCTCGAATTTTCCAAGAACCCTCCGCCGCGCCGCCGCTAGCTGCTTTTATAAGTGTTGCTGTTTACCAAAGTTAGTACAGTAATTTATTCCGTAGTCTGAGAGATGTACAACATTTAATTGTTATGAAAATTTGAATTTACCCAAAGAAAAAGCCTACGTAATTAAAATGTTCCTGATACCAGCTGTCTCTTTTATTTCCCGATTTATTACCCCACTTTTAAGTACTGCAAAAAATTCTTATTAAGTCACTAGATTTTGTTGGATGGTCTTCATCAAAAATGAAATTTTAATATAATAATCATAAGAAAATCTCGATAAGTCGAATTCTAGGTTACAGAACCTCGATTACTCGAAACCTCGGTAACTCGAACTATTTATCCCGTCCCTTGAGATTGGAGTTATCGAGTTTCGACTGTATTAGTAACACGTCTTTATTTGAGAGAGATTGAAACTAAAAGTTTCTTATAACCAACCCATCGTAATATATTTTAATTGAATTAATATAAAGTGATAGTATGAGATAAATGGGAAGAATTGAGTACATAAGAAGCCCAGAGATGTTAAGAGAAAAAACCAAGCACATTAATTAGTAGATGTAAGAGCATGAAGTACATGAGCATAATCAAGTTTTCATATAGTATGTACATGAGAATGCATTTAGGACGAATTGATTAAAAACCCAACTTAATACATGATACTATAGAAAACGAAAATAAATAGAAGAAAGAAGACAACAATTATGGATAAATCATAATATAAAAGCGCCATTGAAAACAAACGGTTGAATAGCACTGATTTAATGAATATATCTATCAGTACCAGAAACTAGAGCTCCGAAAAGACTTCAGCCTCTGGATAGATGTGTGGGCAAAATGATTTGCATGAAAGAAATTGATTCGAGGCGAAATAGTCAACAAACTCCCTTCTTGAAATTGGAGTCAGCTTCCTAGAGGAGCAATGAAAAGGCAAAGCGCATCCAGAGGCCATTTATCTGACTAGCATCTCCTTCCCTGAGGGCCCCTCCGGTGGAATGCTATTCTTCACACACTCCCATAGCGTTTTCGCTTCATTGAACATGGAGATTGACAGAAGTCAAGCGATGAGGAGAAGTCGAGATAGCGAAAGAGGATAGATAGGTTAGAGGGATATTGGTTAGAGGGTGGGTGCAGAATGAGAAGAGACCCACTTTACCAAGGGCTATGTAGGCTAGCGCCCAGTGCAAGCTCCCCTTGCTTGTGTTCCCATGTCACTTTATGAGGGCTTAAAATAATTCGTCTACAGTAGCTTACTAATATTTGAAATGCTTAAGCTCAAATGAGAAGGTTTGAGTTGTTGGGCAAGTTGAGCAAAACAGATTGGAAATAAATTGACAGAGAATATTACGTACAGCTAATATTTAATCAACAAAACAACAATATTCTTATCTCCACTGTTTGATAAATATTTGTAATTTAAGTTGTAATATTCGCGCATTATGAAATTGTTAGGTACATGATGACGTGTTAAATTCAATTCTTTCAAACAAGTCTTCTTTCGAAATCAAAATTAGGTCATGAGCATAAAAATTACCAAGTACATGCGACGAATGTATATGGAATTTTTCACCTGTCCTTCATAAAAATAGGCCACCACCTTGAAAGAAAAAGAATCACTAAACTAAACCCATAAGTAGCCTTACTTTCTCTGAAAGTTGGAACAAAACTTTTCGGTAGATGCAGTGATTTTTACATGTCACGTATCCATCAGAATTACGATTTTTTTCTGACAGTTTATGTTTACCTTGAAGTTGGCATCGCTGAAGGAAATTCAGCTTTTATTTGCAGAAGATAGGCTGACGGTGCGCTTTCTTATCTGCAAAAGGAAGACGCACAAAAGGTCCGTATTGAATAGGAGAGGAAAGAATGAGGTCCAAATTAAATAGTTCTTCAACAGCAGAAGGGATGGCGAAGGAAGCGAGGGAGAAGGTCCTGACGCCTATCAATAAGAGGAGCTCACTATGCCAAGGGCCGTTCTCAAAGTGGACTCTAAGCTTCCTACTCAGTCTTTTAGGTTGATGCAGGCTCGCTCGAGTAAGATAAATTGTCTTTTAGAGTAAAATCACCGATCGAAATTGGCTCTTCGGCATGTGTTGAGCTCTGTTAATTTTTTTGGGAGTGGTTCCAGCATTATATCTGCCTTAAAGGGGATCTTTCAACGGTTTTCTATTACTGGACCTTATTTCCATGTATCATTTTGATTTTCAAGTATTCTTTGGAAATGTACTTCCTTATCTGCTGTTCTTTTGGTGTATGCATTTTGCATATTTGATATTTCTGGATATTTGTTTTGGAGGGCTTATAACTGATTGAAAGATAAAAGAAAATTAGATGCTTGCGTGGGAATACATTTTTCGGTTAACGATTCATCGGTGAGATAGCACAGTACTAACCAAAAACTTAGTTTTTGTATTTTAAGATATTTAGGAACTCTGATATGAACTGCAAAAATAGTGATAAACTCAGATGCGGCTAGACAATATAAAATGCAATTTCTAGATATCCTGATTGCCAGATATTTAAGATATACATGGTACATTTACAGAAATCGGTAGAAGTAATTGGGTATAGCAACGAATTAAGTAAGTAGCCTATTTGCATTTACGTTTACAGCTAATATGTCATGCAATTATTATTTTTAAGGTTTCACTGTATTATATTACATTTAAATAAAGAGGAATAAGGAAATTTAAGTAGAGCTTCCCTCGTGGTTTACCATGGATTTATTCAGCCATCCAGCAACTTTATACCCCTTGGTAACTCGCTGTCTAATTCCCTAGGAATTAAAACTCCCGGAAAATTAAGCACTCTACTTTATCGGTGTTTAATCTTGTGAATTATGTAAATGCAGGGTACTTAATATCTATGCAAATTTGCACAGATACAAACTCTGTAAATTGCTTTACGGGTGTTTGAAAATTTATCAGGAACATACCAATGTCACGATATTACAGCTGTTTACCCTATATACAGCATATACATATATTAATGGGACATACTATATGGAAGAGTTTTAAACTGTATACACATACATTTAAAAGTACAAGTATTTCTGTTACACATTCACATTGGAGTGAGCCAATCGGATGAGGGTGAGCAAGATGCGGTTAATGGGCTAATTAGACACCGCAATTGGGTGGTGGAACGGCAGGGGGTCGCATCATTGCAATGCTGCGGAGTTTGGCGCATATAGACATATGGCACGGGCAATTCCCCGTCGGGGATATGAGAGCGGGGGAGGTTAAAAAAGTGAAAGTGTTGGAGGTATGGAGAGCCACCCTTGATGAATGGTCTTCGGCTGCGTGTGACGCGAATTTCGATCAGGAGCCCACCCCCACCCACGCGACACACCCTCCGAGTAGTTGCCAAACTCTCGCCCCCTCCCATCCAAGGAGGCCCATCTTTCACCTCCTCCGGAATCGAACGCCTCAAATTTAAGTCCAATAATGCGGGAGTCGTATGTAACTGTCAGAGGTGCTTATTCTGGCCGCAGGGGGACGGGAAAGAGTGGGTGCCGTCGGAGGGAAAATGCACGGATCTCGAGATTGCCGATAAGGATGCTAAGATTTGAGATACATTTAAATCAAAATTTGTCGACTTCGTATCTATTTATAAGTGTATTGACTCATGCGTATTTTAAAAACTTATATATTGAGACGTTAAATTATGCGCATATTTTTACTTATTTACGTAATACGACGTAAAATTAGTAAATGACTTTAAAAGGCGTTATTAATAAACAAGGACTAAAAAGAAACGTTTTTAAAAATTCAGTAATTAATTCAATGTAGCCCGGAGTAGCTTTGTGGTATTCCACGAAAACAAATTCAAGAATTAATATTTTGAGAAAACTAGATTCTGTTCTATTTTGACTTTGCAACAACAAAATAGTTCACTGCGCGTAGCACTGAGGTTGTTGTACTGAGTTAGATATTATTGAAAAATTAAGATCAAACAGGATCTATTTTCCATGGAAAATTGATTCCTGATTTATTTCTCCAGTATGTACTAACTTCCTAATACATGTTAAGACCGTGGTGTTTTAAGATATTGCGTATGAAAATGCTGGAGCAACAGCAAATCAAGACAAGGGTCATTCCGTTTTCTTTTTCATTTAGAGAAAAAAATCCTTGAAACTTCATTATATGATAAGGAAACGTGAATAACGAATATATAAACTTATTAGGGTGAAAAGTTTTAACAGTATCCTCAGAATTATTGTGAATATGAAGGGCAAAAACACTCCAAAAACCATCAAAAATACCTTACCCAAGGAAGATTGTCTTCCCGGTCTCTGAAGATGCCCTCTTTGGGGGCGAAATGCGTATAAGACTGTAAGGAATTTTTGATGGTTTGTGGGTGTGTTTTTGCCCTTCATATTTACTGTTGCAGCCATCAGTGGCCTTTACCCAATTTATAATATCCTCAGAAGTTATTTAAAACGAAAAGAATTTCAAAATCTTTCTCTTATAGCGTCATTTATGAGCATTGTCATTTCAACGTAACAAATACAATAAATATATCTTAATCGCACAAACATTTTCCCAATAATTTTCAGTTTGAGCTCCTTTTTGTATCGTGTGTGTGATGCTCTGAGATTGCAGAAGGTAAAGGAATAGTTGTACCGGAGAGAGTAGATCCATATCCTGATAACAGGAAAAGGCGACTAAAATTACTTAATTAAAAATAATGATAAATAAGTGTAATTATCAGTATAAAAATATGGCACGTTACTTAAACTAGAAACTGTACTTAAAATGGAACCACTTGCAACCTCAGAAACTGTATGAGACAAATGCTGTTCACTGTCAATAATTCACAGATGTTTCGATTTTATAAATGGATACTTCCAATTTCCATCTCAGGGTAAAGTCAAATAATTCAGATGAAGATCTTTGAAAGTGTAATGACTTACTTAAAATGTTGTTCAATAAACGTCAGATTTTAGTGAGATTTTGCAAAGCGGTAATGTAGAGCTGACCATAGGCGACTTGCAGAGAATGTATTTACCTTGGTGTGAAAATTTACGGCATTGGAGAAGAGGCTGTATCCCGTTCTTAAGGTTTAAAGCTTTCGTCACTTCAAAATCTTATTCTGATCGAAGGGGAGCAGTTTTCTTGTCGTGGAAATTCAACAGCAAATTTTACATGACAAATCCTTTCAAAGTTATGAAGTTTATGATGATGAGGAATAATACGTTCAATAACTACTCCACGGTCTCTTCCGATATAGGAGCTCTAATAGTCAAAGATGGATGATGGCAGCGCTGGGTGGGATTGGCTGTCATTTATAAGCCATAAATTGCCGTCATCAGCACAAGGGCGGTGGGGAAGTTCTGAGAAAGGGGAAACTTGTTCTACAAGGGTATGCGAACCTTTATACCCTTGTAGTGGTGAGATTAAGAACTTAATAAGCATCTTTCGTCTTATCGAACTAAAATGTTCCATCCGAGAAGCTCTCAGAAAAAGATTGGATATTACTAACAAAATCATAGTCTAAATGTTATACGGAAAGTTAGGAATATAGGTTGAGCACTATCACCCTATGTTTAGCAAGAACTAACTAGAAACATATGCGACTGCAAAGAGCCATTTTTTTATTGTGAAGTTACCCACAGAGTTATCTTACTTGACATATTTAAATCGTAATAATTACAGCAAAATATACTCGATATATCACAATATTTAGAACAAGCAGGTATTCAAATTTAAAACCTCTTCTGTCATGCGTCCTTTCCGAATATTTATGAAAACAAATAATGTCTTCTATGGGAATAATAAAATCGAGATATTATCGAATGTGAAAAGTTATAATTTTGCGCATGATATATGTTTTATACAAAATATTGTTCTAGATTTTAATTAGGTTGCATCGGCGTTAGTTTTGTTAGGTTATTAGAAATCCATGCAATATTTTCCTCGTTTGGTCACTTTATATTTTACATCATTGTTTAATTTGTCCATATCGTTGTAGTAGTATTGTTAAAAAGTGCTTCGACAGCTTAGGTAATTTCGCACATTGGCTCCCACCGGGAATCGAACCCGGGACCGCTTTCACCGAAGGCAAACGCGCTGTCCACATGACTATCCGGGAGACCCATTTGTCGGTATTATTTCGTACCATTGTTTATCGTCTGCTGTAACGAATCTCGTGCTATTTGTTGATACTTCTAGATAAATTGATAAATAAACAAATAAATTTGTTTACTTCGATACCTAAATAATTTAGTCATCTATTAATTCCTCGTGAAACTTGGCAGCAAATGGTACGCTATGGTGGAAAGACTCAGTGGGATTTAAAGAAGCGCTCTTAACATTTAGATGCAGCAAATATCTGGACCCTAATCCCTGACGTTGGAAGAAGCCAATCACTCATTGACAGCAGCACCATCTATCGGCAGTCGTCCGAAGCATCCTCCGTAGACAAAGGAGCAACCATGCGAAAGTGAGCGAGCGGCCACGGGGTTATCACGGCGTGGAGTGACCGACGGCTATCGGAAGGAGTCGAGGGACAGTTCATATAAATGCAAATGTATCGAAGGAGTATTTCCTCGCTCGGTCGGAAGAAAAGAGGGATTCCCTCTATCTGTTGATGGATCGTCGTGGCTGCCGAGGCTAGAGGGGGTATCCATACGCCCCTTAATGATGGGACGATTCGGGCGGTGGAATTCCTTAAACTGTTACGTGCCGTACGAGGCTCAATAGGGTTCAATGGAGAAAATTTAAGGCATTTTTGAAACAGGGATTCGAACCGTGCTATCATGCCCGGTTTTCGTACCGTTTTAATGAAAAAACTAATTTCGATTCAATTTCGTCAAACCTCCGGTCATATTCGTCAAAGCCTATGGACCGGTATTTTCACTCCAACAATTGAAATACTATACATTAATGAAGGGAAATTTAACACATGTAGTATTTTTTCAATTAAGTAAAATCACATAGTATTTACTTTTAGTTGTTATACACTTATACACTTATGTAGTCAAGCTTCTTCCATTTACATTAAATAAAATAGGATCCGAAATTTGGAGTGGAATAAAGAGCACTATTGGATTTACGATTCAGTTCCGGTTCTATGCTCAAGTTTTTACAGCTTAAATGGGAAAAATTCGATTAGAACATCCCTTCAAACACATAACCAAAGTTGACGTATCTTTAAAAAATCACTCCTGGAAAACCCTATCGTGGTAACGGAACTCTTACAAGAGCGATTTCTCGGAGGAAACAAGAAGAGTGCTATCATTCCAACGTTTGTTTACCCCATTACGTACGCTTCAAAATGATTCTGCCTTTAATGAAGCCTAACTACTGATTAAGGACTTATTTTAGCGACAGTTGCCGAAGTACATGAATAGATAAGAGTCAAAAATTACCTTTAGCTGTCAAAAACTGGGAAGGAGTCTCGACGCGCGTTTCGCTACTGTATCATCTTCAGAAGACAGAGAATGACTGAAAATTAACCAGAAGACAGCAGACAGGATAGAGAAAACAAAAAAGCATCGCTAGGCGAGATCGAGTAAGCTGAACAAAGTTTTGTCGAAATCTGTGTCAAAGTTCTTTAGATGTTCCAAATTTTTATAAATAAATAAATTTTCCCAAGAGTCTAGACCAGAATGTGAAATATGGACGACTTAAATTGTCAATGGTGATATTATGTGCGAAATCAAACATATGTTTTGCAACAGCTGAATTGGAGAATCTCCCAGACTTGTAGTGTGCTAGATGCTCTTTAAATCTAGTAATGGCCCTTCTTCTTGTTTGTCCAATATATTTTAAAACACAATCTGGACATGAAATACATGAAGATTATTTTAAACACGAAGAAATATATGAAGCCAGTGCGGTATGACATAGCTAAAATTTCAATTTGAATTTATTTCATTAAACTGATCCCTAACTATTGGAAAAACTGTTTATTTTATAGTGGAATTCTGGCACTAATGCACTTTTATGTATTAACACGTTCCGTGCGGAGAGTGGCATACCTCGCCATAAATATAAAAAAACGATAAATGTTAGCATAATTAAAAAAAACGTATTGCAGCATATAGAGCTAAAATTCTATGTATAATTGAAATATTATTTATATATTTTTATCATTACATTATATTATTATATATATAAATATATTATGCTGAAATTATTCAGTCATAGGATAGCAACCAATGAAATCGACACCGCACGGAAAGTGTTAAGTTCCCTGGGAAGCAATAAATTTACAGTCAAATTTTCACGTCATAGTCTTTCAGAATCAGACAAATTTATAATTCCATGGAGGGCGCCCTTGATCCTATAAATCGATTCGGTTTTCAAGTCCTCAAAGAATTCGTCAACTTTAGAATGGTAGGAATAACTCACATATTAAAATACAGTACGGAATGAATTTTTGTGAGATTCTTTTCTGGAATCAATATCCTGTGCCATTAACGTTCATAGGCCTGACTGCGTTCATAACACTAATAAGTCGAATTTGATGAATGAAAAACTATTTCTCATCTTGAGAGAAAATTTCGATTCAAAAACGTTTGTTTAACTAATCCACGTAAAATCTGTTATTTTGGCATTGACTTTGTGGTAGTTCTCCATAATCAAACTTGAGAAAAAGAAGAAACCCTTTTACCACAGTAATATTTATTAACTCACGACCATGGTAAATAAATATTACTGTAGTAAACTCATGTAGTAACTCATCGAAACCATGGTCGTGAGTAAATAAATATTACTGTAGTAAAGGTAAAAGGGTTTCTTCTTTTTCTCAAGTTTGATTACTGATTCACGTAGTTAAAGTTAGCTAAGGAACATAGCCTAGCCTAGAACATAGGATAGCTTGTCTTTCTCATCCGAAACATAAATGATGTCTCCTTGGCAGAACCAAGATAATTTCGTCAATTGCAGATAATCTCGAATTTATTTCCCATAAGCTACTATGTAATATACAACTGAGTTTCACCTTTAGATTTTTTTCTATATTTAAGTCTTTGCTTTGAAGGACGATTTTGCACCATTACTCTTCTTCGTTTCCATTCGCAAAATATATGTATCCACAGCGCAGAATTATATATATCTGAGTGTATCTCAGTCACAGAATGGATAAGTATAGTTCATTAGTTGATCCCTAAGTTCCCTCAATCGTACATATTCGCTTCGTGTGAAGAATGGAAGCTCGAGATGAAAATGTCAGACAGCTGAAACGTGGCACGCGGAAATGAAGACAACGTCAACATCCGGTCAATGGCTGAGCCCGTGTTATTCTGGACACCCTAATCCACGACACGCGTGCATCTCATCTACTCTCTTCCATGTCTATATGTTTTGCCTCTGCATTTCTATCTCTGTATGAGATTAATCACGTAAACGGGCTGATCTTCGTGAAGTAGGAATCGCACATTGGGAATCGGTCGCGAAAGAATCTTCTTGATCTTTGTCAATGTCATTATAAGAAATGTAGGAAAAATATACAATCGTACTTCATCGCTTTAGCAAGAGTAAGCAGGCTTCATTAATAGAAATATCAAAAGAAAATAAACCCATAAAAATAAAATCCTCAATGGTTCATCATGAAATAACATTCAATGAATCTTAAAACCGAACATTATGTTCTCTCTAATTCAGTAAAAGAGAAAAGGCAACTGCATTTCAAAGAAAAAGGGGAATAGCTCAAGTGGCTAGATATATTTCATAATTGTATCACATAGTTAGGTATTTATATTATGACTATCATAGTTACTCATAGAATATAGTTATAAAATTGTAAGCAAAGTACCTAAAGGATGCAGTAACGTTCAACAAGAGATCCTAAAATGTAACTGACCCGTATATATATATGCCATATTTACACCTCTATATCTCCCGAATTCTTGACGATAATCTTTAAACAAAGGTTCTACCTTTTATTGATTCCGTATTACTATAATAATTTAAAATCAATAACTTTAATTATCCAATCCCAAAAATAAGCAACTAATGAAAGAAACATAAATTATCTTGAAAAATTCATCGGCGTTATTTGAGTTGATTTTATTTCAGTGAGGAATCTTCAATCTCACATACACAAGTTGCCAGAATTATTCTCGTAAAATCTCCATATCATACTAAATTTATGAGACATTCAGATGTTTGATCAATTTTGAATTTTTCATTTCCAACGAATCATCACCACAGGGTTCTCTTTCACTTTACGATACTATCGAAACCTATCTATGATGATATATTGCTTTATCTTGAGGTACAATTTGGCTTTACAATGGCTTAGAAGATTGCTTTGTTAGCTTGAATCATAAAAATTAGAATTTTTCCTTTGAGATTTTTAAGTCTTTCTTAACAACAAGAAAACTCTACGTTGTAATCTATTTTTGTAATGGCTGTACTGCCCAACTAGTGCCATTTAAAAGGTCTAACTCCGCCTAAAATGATTTGAAAATACGCTTGTGATAAAACATTTTATTTTTGGATATATGTTTGCTCAAAGAAACTAAATTGTGAGAAGATTTAAACAAAATTTTGCGCACCTTAATTTCTCTTATTCATCAACATGAATTCTGATCGTTAAAGCGTATGTAATCCTGGGCCGCCATTTTCGAATTAACATTTAGCCAACTAAGAAAGAGCGAGTTGGAACGCATCCAGACTAAGAATGGCACTTTCTTAAAATCTTAAATTTTACGAAATCAAAAGTATATGCCGTTTACTTTGCGTAATTATTATTATACACTATATTATTTAAAAAATAAATTTTCGGAAGAACATTTAAGTTATTTAATCTAAACTGGATCGCCTTCTTTATCGATATGCATTTGTAACCAGCAAACAAAAGGTTCAGCGTACCACGATATTTAGTCGAATTCAGTGAGACGTGGAGGAAAAAAGGCAAGGAAACTGTGACGTAGCACGGATTCGTGAGTCCGAGCGATGAGTCACTGTGTGCGCCTTCGGTGGGAGATTCTAGAACCAGAATAGCACTGGACTGACGAAGGCCCTCGGGCGGTCGCGGTTGACTCTCTTGCCGAAAGATGGCAGCATTACCTGTGCTGCACCGTAAGACTTTGATGGAAGACCGCAATAAATGAAGCAATAAATCTATCTCCGGAAGCATATATGAAAATATTTTGGAGAACGAAGATTTCAATCAATTACTTTCTGTAGCGGTAACTTTTAAAATTCGGATTTGTTTTAAATACAGATGAATTAACGTTACGATGTAATAATGATCTAAAGTTCTTTATTTACGTGAAAGTTTGAAAGATACTACATTACATAACCTCTATAAATCTAAGCTTCACTTGCAAAATCTTTGGAAAGTTCTGTGATAAGTACCGGAACCAGAAACCTGTGCTTAAAGTTATAAGGAAAACATTGCATGTAATCAAAGGAATTCGAAATAATAAAATGACAAACAAAGATTGTACTATTTTTGAACATAACGGTAATGTATGAAAACCTAACAGAAATTCAACGCAGCACACTGATTACTCTCAGTATTGGAAACAATTAAGCCTGGAGTGAACGAAATAATTCGAAAATAATGCGAGGAGGCATTTTTTATTTAAAGTTATAAATTAGAATAAAATATCAATTTATTATTTAGTTAGACATCAGAATAAAATATAAATAATAAAAACATGATGAAAATATCTAATATATTTAGCAAATGATACTGAAATCGTCCAGAATGCCGACTTTTGATGAAATAATATGTTATTCAACGGGAAAATTGTGTTACTCTACGACAAATCGTATGAAAATTTAACTTTGGATGATCCACCTGCGATGTTATTGTGAGAACTTAGCAAAAAACGTTTCTCTGTGATCTTCTTTGTAAATGTAATCTCTCAAACTGCCAATATTAGTTGAATATAGAAAAGACGCTTTCCAAGTTTAAGTATATCTAAATAATATTTTTATAATACCTTAAAATCATATCAATCAATAATTGATTTGCATTGAGAAAGTTGTTTGAAAAAGTAACTGGTATCCACAAATAAAATTAAAATTAAATTTTTATTGCAATTCATATTTACGAAGGGCAAATTATTGTCTAGAAACCTTAATTAATACGGAAAGAGAAATTAATTTACTATTTACTTTTCTATTAATTGACGACCCAATTTAATCCATAATTGTCAGAATTCATCATGTTTAATTTTTCTTCGCGTAAACAATTTCACAGCTTCTTTTCATCTTAATCATTTCGTTAGCAAACTTAGTTAAGAGTTTATGCAGCGTGATTTGAATAAAATGTTTGTGAATAGTAATAAATCCAGCAAAAAATTTTATCTACATAAATTAGCGTAATAATCCAAAAGAGAAACATCACTTATTTCATTCCTGAAATTGGTTAAAACAAAAATAATATTAATACATCTTTTTATATACATCTTCCTCAATGCTATGCAACAACAGGTGTCATAGCAAACTTAAATGTATATAGTAATTGACAGCAACCCAGGAATACTTAATACGAAGGAATCGCCGAGAGAACCAAGACTGAAATACATGGAAGGGGAGCCTCTCAATTAAGTGAACGAGTGAATCAAGATGGAAGGCAAATTATGAGGGGACTTCTTATAAGAGGGGCAAAGAAGAGAGAGGGGGAGGTAACCTTGTTACCATGCAAATTCGAAATTCGCGGGAGACGTCTTGTAATATATACAGGTGGGAAAGAAAAGGTACGCGGAAGGGGACGGACTTGATCGGAATAATATCGCATTTGATCAGCGGCAAAGGGTTCTTCTCTCTGAAGGGAATCGCTGCACGAGAACTGTTTCCAAATAAAAGCTTTCCATCGAGCGAATTCCCTCCGCTTGAAAGGGAAGAGGGGAGGATGAGGGTCGGTTCGAACAGAAGCGAAGATTATTCAATTACCGTCATTATTAGCTTTGGAAATGGTCGTCAGTATATTTATGATCTTTTTGGCAATTATATCGGTTATGGATGCATGAATTTTTGCTTTTGATTGTTCTTTATTGAGGTGTTTTCCTGCCACGATGAATGTTTTTCCTAAGTGAAACCTTAGGTTTTTAAAGTCGCAATATAGGTTTCCTTTGTGTACTTTTTTCAAGCTATATCTTTCTTTAAAATGTGTACAACGAAGGTTGGATGTCAGAAGAGACTTATTTGTCCTTATCTCGCCCTAATAAATGACGTTTTTATTATTATCATAGTGACTGTTGCTGTATTAGTCTTGTTCGTATAAAATGTTTATACTATAAACTACAGTTTGCATAATAAATTATTTTTCTATTTATAATTATGTTCTATTATTTAACAATATTTGATATATTTCTTATCTTAGCAGACATCCCGTAAAGACTTCTATAGAGGACAGGAATGACAGACCATTTGTCTGAAGAGTACCACATATGTTGAAAGGGATGACTTGAGTACCAATGTGGTGCCAAACAAAAGCTAGACATCCTTAAATCATAGCTGAGATTACGTCAATGGGGGGTTTAACATATTACTATCGATGAAAGCCAAATAATAATTAACAGAATTCACATATATTTTTTTCAAAGCATATTTTTAAGAGAAGGATATGTATCAATGATAAGGTCGTCAGAAGATTAATATTTAAGTAGGTTTTGTATTGAATAAAACATTAAATAACAGATCATTTTAAATTACAGCGTAATCTGTGAAAATGATATTATCTCTATTCATAGAGTAGAGGCAGTAAGGCGGTTACTGTGATGTACAAATTGTAATTTTGGTCCCTTGATAATAGGTTTCGTTAGATAGGACTGTTTTTGAATGTATGTTAAGAAACCCATGTGGTAGGGAAAGGAAGGAGACCGAGAAGAAGGGAGAATGTAGGGAGAAATTTGGATCCCTCGAATACCACACACGTCTTGGAAGCAGGCGCCGAATGCATTTCTAATCAAATTTCTCTTCCCATCAGCCCTTTCTCTGCACAAATTCCTCACCCGACCACGTCTTTAAAGCCACCGCAGGTACATACATACGCATACGTACAATATTCTTTGTATGGAAGAAACCATGGGCTGAATTACACACAAATCTATTCTCTTCACGCTTCACGTATTGGGCTACTCGTATTACGTATATATGTGGCGTATACTAGTATTTACCTGTATATTGTGGTAATGGGCGAACTTTGTTACACATTTTCAATTCTGGAAATGGATAAGATGCAGAATCTTATATATAAAAATGAAATGATGTTCGTGACGTCGTCTAAAATTCGGAAACGGCTCGACCGATTTGAATATTTTTTTGTTTTGTTCGCCTCGGTACGGAGGTGGTTTAGGAAAGAAGAAAATAGGAAAAACCCAAAAGGAATAGCCGAAAAAGCATTTCCATAAGAAATGCACGTAAAGTTCATTTTTCTTTAGGCTATATTTCATTTGAAAATTAGAAATAATAGTCGTAGAACGTCGAATCAAGCACCAAAAGAAGGAGAATAGAATTAAAAAAATTATTTTGGTCGTGAAATATCGTTTACGAATCGAAATTTTGAGAATTTTGATAAAATGCGTGAATATCTTATGAAAATTTCGAGGTTGTAAACAACCCATTCCCCTTGACAATGAAGGCGATTGTCGATTCCAAATTCATGTATTTATCCATCAAAATGCATTAATAATATAAGTCAAGTTAAAATTAATCCTGATAATAAGTGATACACTTTATGAAGAAGAAAAATTGCATGAGATTTTAACATTTGCTGTTACGAACGAACTGTTTCCTGTGAAGAATCGCACGGAAAAAAGCACGAACATTTAAATTTTTTACAATTTTGTTTAAACGTCAGTAGCAACCGAGTTTTATTTACAGCAATGTAATTGATTACTGAAATTTTAGTTAGAGGTTTAAAACGGTTTTACTCTCTCTCTACTCGAGGACTTAGTATACTATAGAAATTCCCTCTAAAGAAGTATTGCTGGTATATGGTTTGCCTTTAGTCACATATTAAACTGTAATTTTTTCCCATATTTTACTCTATAAATGAAAATATCATCTTCGAATATTTTAACTATAGGAATCATGTCCCTGAATTTAAATTATTTGCCGATATCACCGAAAACAATCGCAAATGATTAACAGAATTGACAAAAATTGACTCATTCGTAAATTTATATTGACAATTGGTTTTGCTCTTCTTGGTACATCTTCTTTCTATTGGTGTTCGTTGCAGAGACAATCTATGTCATTTTTCCGTTGAGAATCAACGAGCACTCCCCTATTAAATAATAAAAACCGAATCATGCCAACTATTTGAGTTCAGTTTACTCAAAGCTAACTGTTAAACGTAACAGAAATACACTATGGAATACTTCGAAAGAAAATATAAGCTGATAGACTGCAACTAACTTGCAAATTAATGGAAAAAACAGAAAATTTCGCATGAATTTTATTTTCACAACAACTCGAACCCTTTCTAAAACCACACCATGATGGAATGATATTTGTAATCTTATTTATTGGATGGGATGTATACAATTTAATTGGGTTATTCTCATCCATGGCTGATACAAAAGAATGTTGCTGAGATATTAGCGATTGTGTATAATACCTTTCATTTTGTTCACTGTTAGTTCATGCATGCATGCATGCATCGCATGAAATGTGTCTTTTCTATGATCATTCTACAGAACGAAAGAGTAAAATTTCCATTCATTGTATTTTAGCTCAGAGACGAAAAAAACGGTTAACTCCTCATCATCCCTCCCCTGAGCTTTTGATAGTTAATGGTGGAAGAGATAAGGGTCAAGCCGGTCTGGATACTCTACAAACAGACAATACTAACTGCCATAAAATATAAGGGTACAGAGGAACTCGTGATAAATGGAGATGTCCCTTTGATTGGTTTTGAATGAGTGCTGTCAAAACATAAGAGAGATGTATTGGAGTGAATGAGTTATACAAAGGGTAAAATATTGAGATAAGCGTGAAGTGAGGCAGGTTAGGAGAGAGACACCGCTTTATTGGAAAGGGGAGAAGGAAAAGGGTGGGGAGGAAAGAGGTATTTGAAGTAGTCTGCGGGAAATGAAAGAATGATATAGGGGAATGCCACTAAGTCCCTCTTTATTGCCCATTCTCTCTAATTCGCCTTCCCTCGTCTATTGCATTCTTCCCTTTTCGCACTTTCTTAATCTGGGAACAAATTCACAGCGATGTCTTCGGATTAAACAATCCCAGGAAGCTAATGACGTATATAAAACATTAAATTTGTTTTTGAAACCAAAGTGGGTGGTAAACAGACCGAATTCCACCGATGTATTATTCAATATCTTCTTCAAATATAAAAATTTTTAACTAAAATCTTCAGTAAAATTTGCATACCTCTTTTGTATGAGCCATTGTTGAGATTAAATATAAAACAACAATCGTAACTTACAAGTACCAACAAAAATACTCTTTCTCATTACGCTATATATTTATTGCCCTCAAAGAACGATTATTATTTGGTATTCATAAGAGAGAAAGCAATTATCAAAATCCGGATCCGTATACGAAAGTCTGATTTTTATTTAATTTTGTGAACTAATATTTAATTTTAAAATTTCGCATAAGTCAAAGAATAATGTAGAATGTCCCCAAAATAATAGCAGAAAACTACCAATTCGTAGAATATTCGTGTAAAATCAGACTCATTTCAGACATCACATCAGACACAAAATCAGATCAATTAACTTTAATTCATAATGACTTCTTTAATAGAAACATGTTAATTATATCAGTTTTTATTGCCAATTATCCTTAATCGGCCAAGACTCGGATAACCAATTGTGAATACGCATTTGCCTTTGTTGAAAGCCATTCCGGCTTCGATTCCTGCAAAGGCCCTCAGTTAGAAAAATGTGCAAAACGATCTAAGCCAATGAAACACCTACATAAAAAAATCACTAATTTATTAATAAAAACTACTAAAATTAAACTCTTAACTTAACTACAAAACTTAATAATTAATATATTTTATGGTAATATTTAAAATTACGCAGAGTTTATATAACAGTTTATAGTTAATGTTGAGGAAGAGTTATACTTAAAATAATTGCTTTTAACAACTATTTTCTTTCTGTAAACAATTATACTGAATCAGGAGTCCAATATCTCTATCCAATCTTTGAGATAGCAGAATGATTTAATTTGGAAATCTTCGTACATATGAAAGTCTCTTAGGATTCCTATGTCTGGAAATCGGTTCAGATGGAAAGGCTTTCCTTTCACTTACGAATGAAATTCCCACATCCGAAATTCGTTTTCCCGGTCTGCTTTGCTTCCTTCTTCACCCTTTCGCCTCTCTCTTTATCACCCGTTCTCCAGTTCCTCCCTCTCCCTCGAATAACTCCGCGGAAATCCAGAATTCCGCCTTTTATTAACAACAGGCCGGGAATCGTTGCATAAATTTCCCATTCGCGCCACTTCTCAGCGGTGGCGCAATTCTTTCCCGCGCTTTATGTATTCGAAGGGCACTATTAGATAATCAAAAAATTCCACCGAGAGATATATGAGGCGCTCAGCGCGAAATTTTTTAATAACGCCGAAAGTTGAAATTTTATCACGAGATTCCCGAGTGGATTCTAATCCTTCTTTTATTTTTATTTGGCGATAAAACTTGAAATCACAAATAAATGTGAATTTTAGAAATATCTGGAGATGATTAAATCGCTTAAGGGTAGGGAAAAATCAAGGATTTGGCAGCGACGAGAATACATTATTATAAATGAAGAATATTTCACGGGATGAAATTCAATCATAAAGATGGATGTAATGGAATAAAAGAGAAATTTATTGAGATCAAATAACATCAAGAAAAGCGACTGGTGTATCTCAATTAAAATATTATTGAGAGTGCTTTTACTTACTATTAAATATCGCCTAGCCAGATGTAGTAGATTTACTTATTTATTTACTCTTCTGATGGATGTCGAAACTGTGATATCAAACTAAAGCGTCTCCAATTAATATAATAATTATCGTTACCGCTTAAAAACTAACTTAGGTTTTCGTTTAATATTCTATTAAGATAAAAATACATTTCATTTTCCGTTGGACCGACGTTGGACGTTGATAAATAATATTCGGCAAAGTTTCAATCTTTTACAGATAAAGAAATAACAACAGGTAAAAAAAATAATGTCCTTTTAGAATGTGTGCCATCACTAATTAAAAAAAAAACAATTTATAGGCATAGTTAACTTAATACGTTTAGACATGTGCCGCTTACTTTTAGGTATTCTAAATATAGTTTATTACACATATATAAAGTACATATCATGTACCTAAAGTAAAAGGGAAATTATTCCTTTCAACATGATAGGGTGGCAGGAACAAAAAAAAAACATTAATAAAACAATCAGTGAAAGACTAATATTTTAAAACCACATGAAACTTACGTTAGTGTTTATAGCTTCGTTTTTTCCAAATTATTTCATTTTATGAGTCCACAGAAATCAGGATGAAACTTCAGAGGAACCTGAAGACAAAAACCAAAGTACTGTATTTCGTTTTAAGCACCCATAAAAGTTAGGAAGATGGCAGTAAATTTCGGAAAAACCTGAAGACAAACCAAATTCCTCTCATTGGCTTACGGCGAACCGCTCACACGCTCCTCATCACGAAGAAAGGGAAGAAAACACCTGCGAGGATGTGAATCTTGCGTGGCGAGCTCGGGAGTGACCGTCGGAAAATGATTTCGAGGGAGGCGATAGAAAATGCATGTCCTCGTCTGTATTTATGCGAGTTTCAGGAAAGAATGGGGATAAGGCCCATTTGCCATTCTTCCCTCTTTCATTTCCGAAAAAAATCCGAAGGCCACGATTTGCAGCGAAACCTCTCGAAATGGAAAATATGGGGGATTCTGGGGGACGTAATTCACACCGATGCATTATAGATCTGCGGATGAGGAGTGGAGGGCCTCATCCCTCACCGTCGATAATACACGACCTGCGCCACTTTCCACCCAAACATCTCAAAAATCCCCCTCTAACGTCCCCTTTTCCAAAAGCCACACTTGGAGGAGATTTCGTTTTTTACTGTTTCGCGGAAACATTTGCGCCGAATGGGGGAGCAGTTGGAGGATGTTATTGTTGATGTCTGAGGGGAATGATACAAATACGGAAGTTATTTGGTGGTGAAAATTCGCATCGCACCCCATGGCGACGGTTGCGATTCTTCATCCTTTGCCTTTATATTAATTTTACATGCGTATTAGTTCGACGGAGGACCGACAGCTACGATGTCAATGAGAATTTCACTACGCTGAGAAAAAAGGTCCTTCCTAGTGACTAAAATAGCGGAGAGTACAATTGGAACTATAGTATTCCGGAAAAATTACATTTACAAAACTCATAAAATTTAAATGCCTGGTTTTAAACTCGATTTATTTTGAATAGACATACGATAAATAATAACAAACAACCGGTGGTAACGAAATAAATGGGAATTTTCACTTCGGGCTCCCGGATAGTCATGTTGACAGCGCGTTTGCCTTTGGTGAAAGCGGTCCCGGGTTCGATTCCCGGTGGGAGCCAATGTGCGAAATGACCTAAGCTGTCGAAGCACTTTTAACAATACTACTACTACTACTACAATTTTCACTTCGCTGAGTTAGACGGTCCTTCCTGGCGTCTCAAATTGCTGTATTTGAATAATTCTTATTCCAAAACATTTAGCTAAATTTACTTCTGAGAAATCTTTTCAATTTCAAATTAAAATTTAATCATGTGGTTTAAATTCGATTTAATTGATACCCAGAAACATACCTTTATGAAAAGATTATATTTAGTCTTAAATTAATCCATTTTTCAATGTACAGCAGAGGTCATTAGGCAAATATGTGCCGCAGTCCGGGGATCATAGGTGGTGCCACTTTCGCCGAAGTAGAACTCTACTTGGCTTTTCGGTAGCTCCATATGAAGGTACTTTCAAGCCTTCTACGCTTTAGGTCTGACATCACGTTAAAATAATAAAGAATGTAATTTTAGCAGAAAGAGAATTGAAAAGTACTGTATACTCAAATAAAGATTAGAATAATAAAGAATTTTACTTCGTTAGTGAATTACTTGTGGGAACATTTATTAGCCTAGCAACTATCATAGCAGTTTTAAACACTACTCCTATTATATTAAGATGCGGAAAAATCTCTAAAGTGATAACGATGGATGATAAGCAATTGGAAAAAAACTAAAAGATGAAATTATCGTAGCCATAGTATATCAGGCGAACGCTACGCCGCGGTTTTTCCGTGACAACTTTCAAGTGATCTCTCGTGCTCACCTGGACCCGCATTGGACGCATCCATGACACCATCACCACATGCCTCAGTCAACTGGCGAAGAATTTCAATCGGTGGCACACCACGCAAATGCGGAAAACGAACGATAACACGCTGTTCTTGCACTGAGAAAGTTTTAGTACCAATAACGGTGTTAACTATCTCCGCTGCTGCTAAAATTGTATGAGCCGTACAGTGCTGAGATCTCTATCACGCATTAAAAATTGGTGTGCGCGTATTTTAAAACAAACCGCATGTTTCTATCAGTAGCCAGTCCTGAGAAAAAAATCGGAGGTGTTATAACTTGAAAGCACCACGTTTAAACCTGTAAGCCTTGGTTTTGACTCGGAGTCTTGATTGACTTAAGTCAATCATGAAGATCCTAAAGGCGACATTCTTGGCTTCCGATGTAAGTATCAATATTCATTTGAGACAACTTCTCTTTAAGGAATTGCTTAGGGTAATTTGAGGAGAGAATATACGATTGAGATTATATCTAAAACAGCCTAAGAGTGTTTTGCAGCTTTTGCTGAACAAAGGAATAATATGTTAAGCAGAAATAATTGTATGGCTGAGTGTTTTTACAAAACTGAATAGTTAATCTCTAGGCATTTGGCTTGGTGACTTCTCGTGTTTTCACCGGAAGTAGTAAGTACATTAATTATAATAAAATAAAATAATAAAACAGGTATCATACAATGAATAGAATGATAAATATCTCTCAAAAAAAGTAACGCTGTCACTCTAAATTCTGGGGATAAAATAAATGCCTATTGAGAATTATATTCGAGTGGGTAATTTAGCGGAGATTTGCTGTTCAGAGACCACAAATATTAAAATCTTGTTTCTCAGCTGATAAACTTCGCCTTACGAAAAGGTAATTTCTGGAAATCTGACAAGAAGAGCCCTTGTTATGTCGGAGATATATTCCACTTCCGTATTCTTACGTGTCCCTCCGCAAGACTCCTACGAAAGATACCACTTGTACCGGAATTTCCTGAATTTTTCATCCCTATCGAGATATAGTGGCTCCGTGGCAGGGCCCTCCGAGGGCCCCCATCCATCAAACACACGGGGCCCCCTCACGAGACGGCAGGAGAAGCCGCTTTGCAATGACTTACGCTCCGCAGACAATGCAACCGCAATTTAATAACTCCGAAAATGGAAATGTATCGGAATGGCCTAAGGCTCTATTTTAAGAGAGAAAAAGTAGCTTCTAGTGTAATAACGGGGTGTCGGAAATTTGGGGTAAATAAATCTCAAAAAAAACATAGGATGAATTTACGAGGCAACTGATAGTATATAAGATGTTCCCTGTTTGTTTAACCTGGTATTTTATTTCGATTTAAATACAACGAGGAAGCTGATATATCTGAAGTCCCCTGTATATATATAACCATATACTTCATTTCAACCTAACTATCTTAGCATTTAAATTTCATGAGTTTGGGTCTCCTTTACTCCATAATGCCTGAAATTGGTCTCTTTATGAGTATCACATTTTTCCTTTTCTTATTTCTAAGTGTAAAATACCGTACTCAGAGAATACAAGTAATTAAACATACATTGAAGTCTCTCTGGTACTGTACAAATACAGTATTCTATAGTAATTTTGATGTGAACGATGGATGATGAACGTATGAGAAACTATAAGACAAAAAAGTTGAGAGGAAAAACTGTGCTCTGAGTGACAAAAATCGAACTCTGGGTCTTCGGCTTACGAATGCGGTATTTCCATTCACTATAAAGTATTTTACTTTCTCATCAAGTAATTATGATTCACAGAATATTGGAAGATACTGCGAGCATTTTTCGAAATTATATCAATCAAAAACAATTCCACTATAACAAATAAATCCATTCAAAGTACCTTGAAACGCTACTTTTCGCCATTACCGATGTATATTCAGCGCCATCTTTGGGGAGGTTAATTTTTGTAAATTTAAAAATAAATGTAATTATATAAATCAACTTATTTTAATTATTTTTCAACTTATTTTAATTTGAAGAACTTTTGAAATCATTTTTATCGAAAAAGAAACGTATTACCATAGAAATAAAATAATTAATCAATTAATAAGAGATGATATAACCAATGATCTGAAAAATCAATTGGAAGTTTAAACAATTTTATGCAAGAAAATAGTCATGTTTCAGAATTATGATATTCCTAGAAAATACACCGAAGGGAACTGTTATGTACCACTTTTGATGAGTTAAAATCTGCTGAAAATGACACAGATACTTAAAATGTTTGATAATTTGAATTGATAAAATGAGGCGGATCTCGTGACATTAAGATTTTAGAATTGGTGGCGATCGCGGAGGACTCAGCATAGAGGACCATTAACGTCCACTGAGATCTCCGAGAGCTAAAAATTCATAGAAAGCGGAAACATCATAAATCAGAATAAAGAAAGGGATCAGCCGGAGAGGAATAATCCCAGCAAAGAATCCGGAAAGATGAAGGCCGTCCCGGTAGATGGGGACACTTCATTGAGTCGAGGCTAAGATTCCTCGTCCTTTAAATGACACTCGCCCCCAAGACAACGCCCTCCTTGCATTTCCATATAAATTACATCATATTTCTAGAATGGGGTGCAACTGGGGGAACGGGGGCAAAGGATAAGGGCGGCTCGCTAACTATGATATATGGGGCAGGGGAGGGTACGCGCATATTGCGACTCGCCGCTTCGACTCGGGGGCTCCCTGACGACGGGGATACATTGGAAGTGGGGAAGATGATCCATGTGGAAAAGTCCTTATCGGAAAGGGAAAGGGCAGCTAAGGAGTGCGCTCGCAAAGATGTACGACTTCGGAAATGCATCGAGGGAAACCTTTTTATGCTTATTTATTTGCGAGGAAATCGTTTTTTGCTAGGTATACACCGCTTGTCGCGATAAGTCGAGCATATATGAGTTTCCAGAGTCCTTACTTCACGGAAGAGATTCTTTTCTGAAAGTAGCCCAGCTTGACATGCGGTGTAGGTGATAAAAATGCCCCACTATTTTTATTATTTATTATACATTCTCGTCGAATTAATTATATGGCTGAGGCGATGCTTGGTTATAGATATAAATTTCTCTGTGAATAATTATAAAATGACATTAAAGAAATCAACTGGAGTGTTACTTGGTGGAACTTCATTTTTGGTGTTTATATAATGACATAATTGGATGCTATAATATTATTAAGCTATAATCTAATTATAATATAACTAAGCTATAATACAATTAAAACAGACTAATCACATGGTACATACCACCAGCAATTTTAGCATACTTAATTTATCTAGTTTCGGAATTTTTAAATCCCAATGATCAATACTATATCGCAACTTTTAAATTCTCGTTTTTCTTTCAGCTCTTCACTTGAACATTTTTCCTAATCAACTTAATCCTTCCTTCCTTAACTTAACCTCTACGTTTCTAACTTATTTAAAGTCCTTATTTATTTCCCCTTTGCTTCGTTTTGTTTTTTCTCAATTATTTGATGTGTTTTTTAACGATTCAAATTAATTGGCTATTTATTGCTGTTTTAGAATCTCAGTAAATTTTAAATATATCAAATAGATATAATTTAAATGTAAAAATTATCCATCCGAAGCTTATAATTAACATACACTTTGTTTATCACTGTTCCTTATATTTTAAGATTTATCGGGGTTTATGAGAAGATCTCACGGTTGCTGTAGACCCGCATCGTAAGATATTCGTTACCACATGAAGCAATCTTCTTTCACATTTCACTACAGGCTCGCTAGTTAAAGTTACTAATTTTTGTAAAAAATAATGAATCCTCTAATTAAAGAACATGATCAGTATTTTCTGAATAGTGCTAATAACTTTGACAAATTGTCTAAAAAGATATTCGGTGACCCAAGCGAAAGAGGTATTGTCATAAATGATCGAAACCAACACTACTACACTGCAGACCGTATTTCGGATGATGAGTCAACACAAGTGACGCGAATTGGTTAGAAAATAAATGATTTTCTGATCAGCTTAACATCCCTGAGGTAAACGAAACCATTTCAGGGTTCACATTGTGGTATTTCTTAATTTGTAAAAAATTCATGGTAACAACTTTTACTAGACTAAATTAGTGGTCTAGTAAAAGTCGTTACCATGAATCCCTGAGGTACTTGGTATAACTGTTGACTTCCGATTTAGCGCAACGTAGAGCTATCATTTGTTTGTAAATAAATATAAATATATATGCATGTCATGAGGCATGGCTAGTTCCTAAAATATCGGAAATACTTCAAATGCTATTTCTTTCCTTATCGAAGAGCATGCATTTTAAATAATTGAATTTTATTTGAAATTCTACATTTAAAAAATTAAAACGTGATTTAATACTAAATTTAAATAAATTTAATTTAATTAAATTTAATAAATTTGGACCATGTCGTTTTTTAATTTCAATTTTTTGTAATCGCTTGTTGCTGAAGAAATTAATACCGAGAAGGTTACAATGAGAAGTCCTTCAAATTAATGTTTGATTTCGTCAAACGCTCCACTAATTACAGTCTACGTGAATGGTCGGGATCGCCAGGACCGATTATGTACACATAGGACATACTAAGTATATGTAATATCAATAATATGTATGTATAAATACATATTATTCCTTTAACATCGGATGAACTAATTATCTTCCAGGTAACTTTAACTATTTTTCTCTTTTAGTCATTCAACTTCTCTTCTTAAATTATACTTCATTGATTCATTGCCAAGGTATGCTTGCCTGTTTTTTCCAGGAATATTAATTATACTTAAGAATAAATATAACGATGTGTATACAACAGAGAGAAGTTGAATTTATTGACTTCAACTCACTACCGTTACGTTAAATTTAATTTAAATCAAATTGACATTCGAAAATGGAGATTGAGATGCAATATTTTTTATAGGGTGATGAAGATTTACCGTTATGCTGATACCTGTTGAATAAATGCTATTGTCTCTTTTGATATCGTAAGTAATTCTCTTTGCAACGAGATGTTTTAAGATAATTGCGTTGTCTTAACTTTGTTTACATTGAATTATACTCATTCCTTTGCGGTCCCTTAGAAAGACGCAGCCATTGCACGTAACTCGATTACTTGATCGCTTAATTCTATTGTCTCACAGGAATTTCAATGCTAGAATATACGCAATTAAAATTAATCAGTTATCAATGTGATTTCAACGTTTATTTATGATACCACACTTTTTTACTGGATCAGGGTAACTGTATTTCCTTTTCCCTACCATTAACATCTAATGATTACAGCTTATATCCTCACTCTCGCTACTTTATGGCATTTCTCCATCTATACGCGAGTTTCAATTATCGAATGCATTTTCTATACAATTAGAATTGTGATAAAAAAGACGAATTAGCATTAGTTTCTCAGTATATGGAACTTCGACTCTGTTTACTCGATTGGTTGGCATTTATACATTATTCATCCTATTTAGCCGTTCAAGATTCGAATTATATTGAAGGTCAGTATTCATCTTTACTATTATTCCTCTTGAGAAGAAATTCATTTCTTATCGAAATTCAAGCATGCGTATCATGCGTTTTCTCATCACACTTATGTATCGCATGTAAGTACTTATTGGTAGTGTATTTATTTATTTTTGAATGTTTTTCTCTTTTCTTATCTTTTAGTTATTACTATCGGTAGGTTTGTGCAGGTTTTTCACCTCGTGCGTGTTTTCCTGCAGTGGATTTTTTTTCCTAAGAATCTCTTAGGTTTTTTACATCCTCAATTCTTCTAATTATTTCTACTTCTTATTTTATAATTAATGACGATGAGTTAGACAGAAGAAGAGACTTTTAAGTCTCAATCTCGCCCAAATAAAGACGATTTATTATTATTATTATTATCACTTAATTATTCTTCTTGAAAAAGAATTTTGTCAAAAATAAATTCATGATTTTTTCGACCACTAAATATGACTTTGGTTGAATATATTAAACACTGTAATATTTATTTCATATATTTAAAATACTTAAGTATTGAAGAGGTAATGGAAAAATTGGTAATATCCACATGTGTTCCCTAGTCCGATAACAAGTTATTCTTCGCTTCTTCAGCATGTCTTTCCACGAAGTCCGGCTAAATAATTTAGAATAGATTTTTAAGTGTCCTTGAGGAATTACCAGAGAGTAAGGAAGTAAAATTCTACGTCTGGTATATTAGAGATGCACGGATACAGGGTTAATTATTAACGGAACACATGTTACAAGATAGTCATGTGGTCAGCGCATTCTATTTTGGCGAGAGCGGTCTAGGGTTCGTATCCCGATGGGAGCCCACTTGCGGAATGACATAAGCTGTCGAAGCACTTTCAACAATACTACTACTATAACATTTTACGTTTTGCTTTGTAAGGTAAGACTCAGGCCATTGGTGAGATGAGTAATAGGTACATAGGGGACTTCGGAACAGTACTATAACATGTACACTCCTGGCCAAAATTAACGCAGCACCTCCCTAGCGATCCTTACGGCCGGTGCTGCGTTAATTTTGGCCAGGACTGTACAATTTAATTACTCCTTAACTCATAAAATTTAGTTGATCCTTAACTCATCATCTAACTAAAAATTAGCTCATCCTACCATCTCACAAATACTAGAAGTCGTTCAATATGATCAGTTTATTACGAATAAATACTTCATATATTTTCGCGGGGAAAACTTTCACTTCATACTCGTACGATCTTCTCCCACAATATCCCTCCATCTTCTCTAATTCTCTATGTCTCTATCGCCCACTCTCTCCGCGAGGGAATCGTTCCGCCGGGCAATGAACCGGCGATCTCCCGGACAGGATCTCCGCCCCCTCAAAGGGGCGGGGAGAGGGCAGCGTAACGGCACCACTGGAAGGAAAATCAGCCTCCGAGTGGGCGGCTACAGTCACGACTAGCCGGAGCGGGGGCGGCAAGGGGCGAGAATGGGGCGGGCTCGCGTACCCATTCCATTTGACCGCTGGCGCTGGTCCCTCTGGCGGAATCAACCGCGGTGGCTTACGCACATGCGAGGGAAAGCGATGTGCGCTGGATAAAGAGTTTACAACCCCTAAAATGCATTGGTCAACCGACTGGGACCCCACGGGAACACCCATTCTGTGTAAGGGGCTGGTGAATGTTACGCGTGCCCGCACTGGCACGTTTTACCGAAATTACCTTCCTCTAGAACTTCATGGACTGTCAATTTCCTTTCCTTTAATCCCGCGACTGCCTGCGGCTGATTTAGGAGGAGCTGATGACTCGCTGGTCTGATTTTTTTCCTAACGACCGGAAATTCTGTGTTTATTAAGTCAGCGCGACTGATTTTATAGTCACACGATTGCGAAATGCCATAATACGAGAAATCACGGCTGGAATAACAACTGACCAGCAATATAATGCTGGTGTTGTGAAAAGAAAATGAAGATCGCTTGATATTTCCTAACAGCGTGGGTGACTACGATATAAGCTTTTAGAAGAGCTGAGAAAACTTTAATAGGGAAATACTCGTTTACTGCGGCCGTCTTCCAACTGCAAGCACAAGACGTATTATTTCATTTTGCAGCAATTCTCAATATTTACAATGATAAAATGAGCGTTTTTGAATGCGAGATTGAGGCAGGCAAGTCTCTATTTTCATGCAACCATTCAAAATTTCCAATTCCTTTTCTGGATGCGTTTTTCATTTAGGAAAAAAAGACGCCTGGATGTGTAGTCATAGTATTAGTAAGTATTCGATACATATATGACTAATAATGTACTTTATCATCAACAGCAAAAGCCTATAATTTATCAGCTACTATCAGTAGGTCTCACAGGTTATTCACACCTTCATTCCTATGGGTGCTTTCTAGGAATGGAAACTTTTTTCTAAGTATTTTGGTATGATTTTAATTCACATACTAGTTCTTTCTTCCTTTTATTTTTATTGCTTTATTTTTCTTCATCTTTTCTCTAGCAATATGACAAAGGGTTATATGTATGATGTGACTATAGTTTGTTCTCACTCTACAATCTGGGGTATTATAGCACTAAATGAAGTAGATAAAATGGAAATAAAAATATCTTAAGTTAAGGCTGAGATCTATACAGTTGTAGAATAAAAAATACGCAGAAAATGTTGGAATTTTAATTTGAATATAAAATTCTACACTTAAGACATAGGCTTTTATTGCCTCATGGCGGACTCACATCTCAACTATTTGAAAGTGTCGACTACACACAACCATTTCCTAATTTTGCTATTAAAAGTTTACTAAAATGAGAGTAGTTTTGGCCGTTAAGTTTCTTCTGTATGATTAGTCTTAAAAAACCACGAATTAATTAATGATTCGACCGTTGGTTCAGAGTGTTTTCACACGAGAAAATTATACACGGAACAATATTTCCCATAATTTTCTAGTCCCAAAGAACTACCGTCTAACAAGGATATAAATATATAATGATTTGAATGTATTAATTATTAATACTTGAGTTACATGTTTCCTTACTTGAAACCGAGTCAACCAGATAATGTTCCAAACTGTCACACTCCACATTCAATGTCATTGCCAATAAACATTAACATCGATTACAACTGAAACTACTTTAGGAATTATATTTTTCCTTCTATTGATAAACTTTTTTCATACTTAATGTACAGGCGAAACTTTCTTAACTGTGGAAAAGGTTGTATCATCCTCAAATGTTCGAAGAACGGCGAAGACCACAGTCTGCTAAACAAAATATCCAAAATTAGTCCTAGACATACCCTACGTGCCTTTAACGACACTTCCAAGAATCTAAGAAAATAGTTTTCTACAGACTATTGTGTGTACAAGTGAATCATAGGTGGAAATGAATCAGAAGGAAAAAAATCCGTAGAGGAAGAAGGAGGTGGGGGGGAGGCGGGAGTCGAAAGGTGTAGGGGAATGTGAAGTGGGTGGTTTGGAGGGCTTTTGGAAGGCGGCCTTCGGGCAATGATTACTGACGCCGAAGTATCGAAGTGTTGTTGGAGCGGAGACACAAAAAATTGAAGGGAATTGGAAGGAGAGGGTGTGTGTTAGATTGGGAGACTTAGGGTATCGTTTGGGAAATGACACTGTGGTCGAGCAGCAACAGCTGAGGAAAGGTCATTCCGGTGAGAACAGATTGTCCTTGTGGAGCTTATCTTCCCTGTCCGTATATTTACACGAATGACCGTAATTTGCAATTTCAGGACGAAGAACCCTTTCTGGTCGTGTGATATAAGAATTTAATCATTTCGATTTTTTCAAATTTATTAGATCGCTCGTGTAAACTAACTGCTAAACATCTGTTTTCAAAGTTATACGTGAAATGTTTTATCAATTTTCAGTAAGTCTACAATTCCACATGTTCACACTGCAAACCGTTCGAAAAATATAATATGACAGCAATTATTGGATTGGGAAGTAGTCGAAAGGGGGGAATTCTACCTTTCTATTTCCTCCTTGAACATTGATGACGAAAGGGAAGCCCACACGAGCATAACCTTGCCTAGTAAATGGTCAAAAAATAATAATAATATCTTTCATTCAGTAAATTTTAAAGTCTTTTAATATAGAGAAACCTTAGGAGTAAAGAAATAAGAAGAGAGAGACAGCAAGATTATATGGACAGAAATGTGGTAGTGAGAAGAATAATCTTCGAAGAAAATATGAAATACTATTAGAGGAAACCAGAGAAATAGACACATGATAAAGAAAAATTAAAACAAAATTATGAACGTGAATAAATATTAACAGTGAATTTAAACAAAACTTGAATAAGGATTAAAATTTCGTCGCAAACCATTCTCATATTTGAGAATTAAAGAGGCAATATTACTGGAATATTTACATAGAGTTAAATTAGTTGGACATGACAATTTGTAGATGGGTTAATATCCCTATGTTAATGGGCATCGTTACACACACACTATCTACTACCGATTGCATATTACTACTGGATAAATCTTATACATCTATTTTATGTGGAGGCAAAAAGAAAGCAATATGGCTTAGCGAGATTTGGTAGGAGAATTCTACTTTATCTAGTTTTGTGAGGTTTAGAGATGCGATTATAATTTGCAAGGGGAAAAAATGAAGAATGATATAAACGGATTTGAAAATTTATTTCAAGATGTAATTTATACGCGAAGTTATTTTTAAATTGCATAAATAATCGCGAAGATACCATCGTGTAAGTACGAAAGTTAAGCTGTAGAAAGAATTATCTATATATTTGTATGATTGATCGTGATTTCGTTTATTTTCTTAGCTTTGGTATATGCCAAATTAAGTAATTAATGAGAGAGGGATAGAGGTAGAGTAAGGATGGGATAGGAAGACAGAAATCTATGCTTGGGAACCAATTGGAATCCAAAGAAACAGGGAGTGGGAGGTTGTGTGAGAATTAGAGATAGCGCATAGGTAAGTATGTTGGGGTTGTGAGGGACTGCGAGGGTTGGAAGAGAGTGCAGGTGTCGGTCGAAAGTGGGAATAAATGGGAAGAGGTAATGGCGGAGGCATTGCAGGCGCGGAGGTGGTGATATTAGAAATCGAAATGTAGATGATCGCTGGGAGATTGTGGTTTTCTCCATTATGGTTGGGGCAGGAAAGGGTAAGGGATGGATCAGATGTTTCAAATGGTTTCCTTTCTTCGTCTTCACTGTTTCCAGTGCATATGCATCACGAAATTCGATTGCAGCAAAGTTATCTAAGGGAAGTACGAGTGAGATTAGAAAGGGTAGTGTACAAAAATGTTTTTGTTCAAATGGTACGATACTAAAGTTTACAAGTTAACCATATTGACCATTTAGTAGCAAAGTGTAGAAGTAGAATACCCTAGCTTACAATTTATAATGAAGGAAGTTGTTTTCTAATTGAATAAGGAGGTTTTATCATTAGTTTGAATCCGTAACACATTTATGGAAAATATTTATTTTGTTCGGATAAATAAATGGGATATTTCATCCGACAAGAAATTTTCGAATTTATATGTTACCGAATTATATATCATTTTCTGAGAGGAGTCAATACATAGATATATAAATTATAATTTCGAGAAGCACTTTTTAGGTAAAATATGGAAATATGGAAATATTTCACTACACTAAGAGTTCAAATTTTAGAGCTAATTTCACAGAGAAGCGAGTTTAAACTTGACGGAACGGCGATTCACTTTGTAGTATTTCATTAGTAAATGAGTGAATGAAGCACACCGTTTTGCAAGAAGAAACTGCGTTTGGTAGTTATTCAGTAAATGCAGAATAAAATACATAATCAATTTATTTCAGAATAAAATAACCACCAGTTTCTTTTTGAAAAGTGATTTTCATTTCATTCACTCGTTTCACTAAGCTGGTTTAATTGCGAGAATCAACTTTACGTGCTCCCAAAATAATAAAGCCTTGCGTTAACATTCGATTGGTTTTTAATAAAAAAAGAAGTTTTATGATCTGTATATTTGCTTCTTTCACAGACTTAATTTCATTCATCTAAGAACCCAATTTCTACAATTTATTGAGCTTCGAAGAGATATTCAATATCTGAATCCCTTCCATCCACTCCCATAACAATAGAAGCTTGCTTAGAATCCATTTTTACTGCTGATGGATTCTTGCTTTCAAGGAAAAAAGGCGCATTTTTAGAGCCAAGTGCACTCTCGTAAAGGCCCAATTCTATACATTCGCCACGGATCACGGGTGCAAGGGGGGTGTACTCCGTGGGAAACGCAGCGAAATGGATATGGAATGGGAGAGTTCTTTTATTATGAGAGAGTGACCATCGGAGGTGTCCGAGGGAAAGACAGCGACGCCGGAGAAATGGTGCTCGGAATGGACGCTGGCGAAGGCAACTCTACGGCCGACTTCTTTACAAGATTTTCCACTTTGGATTTACGCGTCCCCTCCCCCGCCTCGATCGCTCCCTCCCCCTCCTCGTCTTTCCCAGCCTCATCCTGTACCTTCTGTCCCTTCTCAACGCCGAACCTATGCGTATTTTCAAGTTGGTTTTTTCAAAGAGAAGAGAGTCTCCACAGTGGGTCCAATCTGTCTCCTTCATCTCACGCTTTCCGCGAAAGTTTGATGTCGTTAGCGGTAGCGTACGAATACTTCGAAAATGAATTCTTCAACAACGAATTCACCCAAATAAATTTTTCGGAAATCAGATCAGAATTAGAAAACGAAGTCTTCGAATGTCTATACAAGACAAACTGAGGTTTCACTTCGTTGCAGTTTCTAACAATAAACAGATTCATAACGAAATCGTTTACTACACCACAAGAAACAATTCAAATACGACCAAGGTTTCGTAGAAAAGCTCCATCATCAGGTCTCTGATTCGCTACGAAACCTTGGTCGTATTTGAATCGTTTCTTGTGGTGTAGTAAACGTTTTTATTATGAATCTGTTTATTGTCTATGTCTATGCTAAGACCCTGAAGTCGCCTTTCGGCGTGTGGTAAGGGATGCAAGCACCACGACTCCTTTTTTTCGATTTTCCTAAACGATTGCTTTCGCGTATCGTTCGCAAAAAAAGGATTCTTGAAACGATTCTTTCTTGAGCCTATTTCCCTGACCTTCCTCGTATAAAAATATACAATTAATAATTAATACACAATCCATAAATAATGCAATCAATTAATAATGCCAATAAAAGAAAATAATCGCATTACTGTAAATAATCATACCAATACCTTATAATTTTTATATAAATATAATTACACAATTCCACAATTATTTGAGCATATACTAGTAAGTTCACGCTACAACAATACAGAACATTTCTTCTGAAATGATTTTGGATTTTTAGGAAGGGACTCAAAGAGCTCCCCAGGTAACTTGTTCCACTCTGCTATGCCTCTATTCAAGAAAGAGTATTTAGCTATATTGGTTCTTTGCGGCCTAAGTTTTATTTTGTGATTATGACTTCTTCCTAAAATGTTTGGTGTTTCTAATAAACCTTTGAAACTTTCCCATTCCTTATCACCTGCAACTATCTAGTAAATACAGCCTAGCCTGTTTATTTTCCTCCTCTTCTCCAGCGATTCCCATCCTAGAATATTTATCATTTCTGACACGCTATCTGTTTTCTTAAATCTACCCATAACGTAACGAGCCCCTTTTCGTTGAACTTTTTCTAATTTCTTTATGCGACAATTCTCATGAGGATCCCACACCGTTGTAGCATATTCTAAGATCGGCCTAACTAAGGGTAAATATTATCAGAAGATATAACATGGAGGCCACACTATATCAGTTACATCTTCAGAGAACGTACTTTCTCGGAATTTAGTTAATCATTTTTTTCTTTGTATAAATCTTCTAAAGATTCCCATTCCTAAAATCATTTGTGTAACGCCCACTGCTTTATCGTAGCAACTCTTTACAAAGCGTATCGCCTTTCTTTGTCCCTTTTCTACTTCCCGAGCTCAACACTTTTCGATAGGGTCCCATACACTGCAAGCATCACAAATTCTTCGAAAACAGACTACTCTAATAAATCTGAAGCTATCCGAAATTCTTATTAATGGAACTGATTAATAGTTGATATCTATTAAATAAATTGTCGATAACAGGTATGGCTAGGCTGTTTTTGTCTATGAGTTCTATTTTCGAAGAATTTGTCATTAAATTGAAGAATGGATCTTCCCCATTCAGCTTCCTTCTACTCATGCTTCCCAAGAAATGTGGATGTATTTTGTGACCCGAGAAAAGATAACCTCTACGTAGTGCGGTGACGGTGGTTGTTTAAGGAGTTGAATCGGTGAATTATTCAGTCGGTGGAGTTTATGGCGCAGTTAATTTCTAAAGACGCGACCAAACCCGAAAATCTTTCAGAGGAATATATAAAAGACCGAAAATATAAAGGTAGTAAATGCTTACATTAGCATGTTCGATGACACTGAATTGATAGAGGATCTAACCAAAGGACGTGAGATGCGATTACAGAAAATACATATAGAAATGTAAATGGTGTGATAAAGATGGAATCATTTTGATAGATTAGACCTTAGCATTTGTCAACGAAACACGTGAATAGTGGTTATTTCTTATCTGAACATGGCAATCAAAAACAGCAACGCAATAATGCGATTCGTAATATTTCTCCATGAGATGTGAACTTTGCCTGTGACCTCATCTCTTCTTTATGACATTCTGCTTATTTCCAACGACGTATAAGAGGTAATTTTTCTGAAATATCCCCTTAATTTCCGCTATGTAAATTCACGTGATTCCCAAGGAACAATAGAAATTTGTTCCTAACAGTAAATATAAACAGGAGGAAAATATCGGTAAAATCTTTGTGAAAATGATCCGAGAGAGATGTTTGCAGGAATCCGGCTTGAAGAGAAACGCAAAGTGAAGAAGATGCAATAACAAATAAATGAAACTGATAAATATAAAATCGAGGCAAGTCAACAAGATTATCAAACTAATATCTTTTCAAGCAAATTTCCCAGAAAGAATTGCAAATGCTGTTCAGCGAATATTCAGCGATAGGGGGATATAGACACATACTTCCATACGGAGTTATAATAATCTGAAAATGCACCAACCAAATTATTTGTTAATCACATACCTTAAGAAAACCTTGCCTTAGAAAATAAACGAAAGACAGCAAGCGATGGTTGAATCTAATAAGATGTCTAGTACTCACCTGAAATGAAAGAAAATTTTATTAGAAGATGCGCATTATAAACAGACAGTGAAATTCTAGGTTAATTATACCAAAGAAAGAACAACTTTATAGAACAGGGTGCCAGGGTTAAACATATAATATTACAAAATGCAATAACTCGAGAATTCATTGAGATATTTATTGGTGGTTTGTCTCTACTAGTATTGTAACTCAAAATGTTTTTGTAATCTGCTAATACACCTCAATATGTGCACCATTAGTTGTGGAAAGACATCTAATCTGCATTGCACTTCTCTGCATGTGTTTTGCAGCATTGCAGGCGTAACATTTGCAATAGCTGCATGAAATCGATGGCACAGTTCTGTTAATCACGAACTGTTGTCTGGTACATATGATTCCTGTTAAACACCAAACAGAAAAAAATCAAGTGGCATCATGTCTGAGTGGGCCAAGCAATTCATGGACTACCTCTCTCAATCCAGCGATCTGCGAACTCATCATCCAAGAAAACCCCCACAATCACTCCATAATGCGCATGGTGCACCCTCATCAAGCAAACGTAGAAAACATTTTGAGTTACCAAACTAGTAGAAGCAAACCGTCAATAAATATCTCAATTAATTTTAAGGTTATTTTGTATTATTATATGTTTAACCGGACATCTTGTATTATTACAATACAATTGATTGCAGAACGTATTTTTCGGGCCAAATAGGGACTGATCAGTCCTATATTCATGGATTATGTGTAAGAAGAGACTTTCTAGTATCAGTCTCGCCCGAATAAAGGCCATTTATTATTATTATTATTATTATTATTATTATTATTATATTCCATTCAACCCTTGTCACGATCTGATAAAAATGATAATACCAACTGAAAATTCATGTTAAACTATGCTAAACTTCAATAGTGTGTCCTTATGAGTATTTATAAAGATTAAGGAGTAGCTCACATAATGTGAAGAGTACATTTAATAAACTTGAAACATTCAATGGGAAACGACGGCTCCATATTTTGTGTATTCTATAAAATATGTCTATCTGTGTACATAATACGCTAGCACAAGTAATTACACTAATTACAAAAATAGGATGTATCGCTAATTAATCAGTTAAAAATTAAATTAATTAATAATTGTATCACGTATAATATTTATGGATAATTACCAACGTCTTTATAATTCAACGTTGTAGACCTGTGGTAGGTTCAGATATTAGAACTCTATAATATTCAGGCTCGTAAAAATATAACATATTCAATGAAGAGTAGAGAGGTGAATATTGAATGTAATTAAATGCGTTGACTTTCTTCGGATCACTCTTTGAACAACAACATACAAAGGCGTACTTGTAAACGGATTTCTTAAATTAAACATTCCGCCTCAGGATATATTTCACTTTCGTTGCCAAGGAGATGCGTCCGTGACATAAATAAATGAATGGATTTAAGGTGAGCTTCGCCGAAGAAATTGTGGTCGCAACTCTAATGCAGTCCGCAATCGAAGGGGTCAGTGGGGTATCTCCTGGGATTATGACGCATGTCTGAAGGAGCGGTCAAACGGTGGGAATTCGGGGGTGGGTATATAAGGGTGGGTAAAGGGCGGAAATGGTGGGGAACTGACCTTCCCCTTCGGCCGTAAAAACGCAGTAAAAAGGTCGACCCTCGGTCAGTGCTCCTCCTCCAATCCTCAAGGGGCTTCCGTGGTAAGTTTCCGGACACCTTCCAACACTAACTTCCATCATCTCCTTCCCTATCTTCACCCTCCTTCCAACTCTCCTAATGCAAAATCCCAATTTGCCAAAGAGAGTACTCTCCCCGGGAAAACACGATCCACGGCGCAAATAAAATGCGGAGAAACTGCCTTTACGTGCGATTAAGAAAAGTCTGATATCGACTGATCCTGTCTTAGACTCAGTGTAGTAAAGCTCTGAGCAGTTATACCGTTTATTACTACGTAGAATGATTGAAAATATCGAATGATTAACATTTCTAAGATTCCAATTCTTATTTTTAGCCCATTAAATCAACAAATATCGCGCTCAATAAAAAGGAAAGAACGATTTCAACGCGAGTTCTTTGTTTAGAATCAGAATTGGTAAAATTAGCATTGAATTAGAGTAGAGAAAATATTTATTTGTTAAGAAAGATAATAAATTACTGATTATAAATGAAATTTACAATAAGTACAATATATTACGACATCTAAACGCGTGTCTTTGATAACGAATTGTTCATTTCCCAAGCGTTCCTCACTGAATTTGTTATCTTTGGGATCTTGCATGTTTGTAAGAGTTTTTTTTTTCTAAAGTTTGACATCCACGGTGAATAAAGTCGTTTAGCATCTAATTAAAGTTGAGGTCATAACGCAGGAATTTTATCACCGAGACTTTGTGGGCATTTGTATATACAAGATAACTAAGAAACGAGGTAGTGAACCTAAGCTTAACCACAGAGAAAAATTTTCTTTACTTAAATCGTTTCGATATTCTGAAATTTCTGAATTCATCGTTTGCGTTTTTGTCACCTTTACTCGTAATAATATTTTCTTCGATTAATTACTGATTACATTTTCTTGCACTGGAAATTAATAAAAATTCATTCACTTCGCTTTGAAGCTCCCGAATAAGAACTTTGAGGAGTTTCATTTGGGCTATTTTATTAATAGTTCTATCATTTGAAGATAATTCAAACAATTTTTCTTTTTCTTTCGTAATCTATAATTAATGTTAAAATGATGTTATATCGCTATAATAATATACCTATTATCTTGATTATCACCGAAAGTGTTATAAAGGCCGCTACTTCGCTATCAAGGTCTGAAATGATTTTTATTCCCACGTTTTTCTTTCTTTATTCACTACTCAGAATAAGAAATTAGAGTAGACCTTTGGGGACAGATAAAATTATACACTTTATAATTTATAATCAATTTAAAGAATTCCATCCTCACATTTACTTATTCAATGAATTTATCTTTACGTACTGTATTTCAAAGGTAATTCATCTGGAATAAACTTCTTAGGAAGGAAAACATAGCCCACCATACAACTTACCACAGAATTAAAGAATGTCTACGAAAGTTGGACTGTTGCTAAATCAATTTCTACGCTAGCCTCAAGAATTCCACCTCATGTTTTGATTATCTATCTTGTAGTAATTGAGCTCGATTCCCATTCAATTCACTCTCCGCTATCACTCTGGTCAGACTTCTTCAATTTCTCATAATAACTCCTCATTTTCTCTCTCATCGGTTCGATCGATTTTTTTCTCTTTTCTACGCATCTACTCATTAAACCTTTTCAACGGGTGGATATCCAAAAGATATCCATCTCACTGTTACTTATAAGGCACATGAAACACCTCATTAAAGTCTTTCGTAGTTCTGCAACGATTTCACTATCACAACCTTTCTTAATGAAAGGAATTTAATCCGAGGAAAATATTCAGATAATTTCCCTTTCTTAGATTGAACTTAATAAGTGGTGGAAAGTAGGAATTCACATTTCATCCAATTTTGCTTATTTATTATCAGTTCTTTAACGACCGTAAAGTTAAACATTTTTGCTAATCTCATACGTACATTAAAAATAGCTGAACAATAAGCTCAAAATATCTCTGTTAATCTTCTTCTCTTAATAATTTAAGTCCTACGAAAGATATTCTATATTCTTCCACGCAGCCAACGTTATCAAAATTCAAATTATCCTCAAACAAAATGTAGAGAAAGCTGTTGTAACATGGACCACTCTTTTATTTTTCACTTTAAGTCCTATTTGCTAAAGATAATTTTAATAAAATACGCACCACGTGAATCCCCGACTTTTCCCACATAATAATATGCATGATTGAATTAAAAATTGCTGTGAAACGTAGTTAAAATGCTTTTTTCATGTGATACAAAAAGGGTCTAGATACATTAGGCTCGTGTACCTTGAGACACTTTAAAAAATAAGTTTTAAGGAAAATACATTTCTCATGTTTCCAACTCAGCTCGAAGTCAACTACAAAAGTCACAAATGGATGTTTTCCAAGCTTTCAGTTCAACTCCAGGACTCAAATTATGTAATTCCATCTGAATGACTCTGTAAAAAACCCTTTAAATAACCCTGTAAATCCATTCTTACTTTTCAATTTTCACGTTTTCCCCCTCGTTTTGTTTCGTGGCATGGTACACTAGGATTAAAACAAATAGGTAAATACATATTTATTGCAACAAGTTGAAGTACCTTTAACTACAGGTTCAAGGTACAATATGCGACCTGGCTTCAAGGTACACGACGTAGTAAATTTTAAAAAACATGGCCACTGGATCATTAACTTTGCTTAAATCAGTGAAAAAAGTATAATAAATTACTCCCCAAAACTTTTTCTATAAACTGGCGCAGTGTTTACCCGCGTTTTGCATAACAAAAACGAAATATTTTGCACAAAATAATATACAAAAAATTACTTTGACTTGCTAAAAATTAAAAAAATTCCCACAGCGAATGAGGATGCTGTAATGGACGAATTAGTTGAATAGCTGAGTGCTATGAAGAAGCACTGTCCAGTTATTAACAGTGGTGCAAGGTACACCATAGTCAAGATACACCATAATCAAGATACACCTCTTTCCTCTACATGTGACACTATAGCTTTACTACAGCCGTCTAAATTACAATGAGAAGAAAGAAATACTTTTTTGAACTTCAAGAAAAATGCTGAGTTAAATAATAAAATTGCTTTAAACATCTTAAGAAGATCCCCTTTTTCATAAAGAACAAGTTGAAGTCCGGTAACAATATAAAAAAATCTGATGTGGCCAACACATGACTTTCTCCGTATTTATTGAAAACAGAAGCCTATGCCGGTAATATATAAATAACTCCAAAACAATGAGTGTTACAGGAAATTGTTTCATACAACATTTGTAGTAAAATACATTATCTAAAACTTTTGTACAGAATTGTATATACTTACATTGCATTCTGACTGAGATATGTATGAAAAACTTCTATTTCTGGATAAACAACAACTTCCGGTTAACCATTATTCAAGAATAACTCCTAAACAATCAGTGTTATAAAAAAATGTTTTATACAAAAGTTGTAGTATAGTACATTATCTACAGCTTTTGTGTGTAAATGTATATACTTATATTGCATTCTTACAGAGATATTTAAGAAACAAAATTTTGTTCCGGATAAACCGTAACTTCCGGTGAAGCGATATTCACCAAAAACTAATCAACTTTTGGCATTGTTAGGAAAATTCTAAATGTGAATTTTGAAAATGATCGGATAATTACTTTTTAAGATAGAGCGCCCAAAAACGTTTTAACCACAGACAGACATGTTCGGGAAAATAGCGAAAACGTGCTCTATGGGCCCCAAAACATCTATTTCTGTCGAAATCTGGAGGTCGATTTTTTTTGCGAATACAATACTTTCTCTATACTACCTATAGGGAGAAAGTAAAAAGGAAACTCAATGAATTGCATCTCTGTCAAGGCCTGCGTTTATTCAATAATAATGTACAATTCCTTTAGGATTGTTGTCGTAGTAATCAATAGTATGTTTTTAAACGTGGTAGGTAGTTGAGGTAGTCGTTGGTAGGAGGTTGAGGGTGGTACCAGGAACCGCCTTTATCATAGGCAAAGGAGCAAACCACTTAGCTATCCACGAACCCCTTTCGAATTCTTATTATAACTTATAAATCCATCGATTTAAAATCTGATGGGAAAATTTGTGACGCCAAGACAGGAAAATGAAAGTCGACGATATGATTGACATTGGTATAAAAGTATATTACAGCATTCCAAGTCAATACAAGTTACCAAATATATACAAGTCCCTAAGCTCTATGAATGAAAAGTATTCACGCATATTTCTGAACAAAGTGTTCTTTCGCCGGTCCAGAATAGTGTACACAACATAGAATACAAACCAATGAGAAAATAGGACATACGACTACAGAACTTCCCATTAATAACGCATATTATCCTCCCAGCAAGTAAACCTCCCGAACCATATTAAGACGTAGCAAAAACTCGCTCGAGTAACCCTCAAGGCGTTCTTCATCGGCTTCAAGCCCAAGACGAACGCAGAAAATAAGAGAGCTTAACAACTAGATGCCAAATGAGATGATCGGAGGAGAAATTAACAGAAGAGAGTTTAAAAAGGTAATTCCGAGGGTCATCCGACGCTTTTACGACGGAGGAATAAAGAAGGGCGCTGAGGGGGATGAGGTTCTTCCTTCCCATAACACACTCATTAATGGCGCGGTCCATTCCCATTACGAGAGTTCCTTCCTAATTCCATCCGCCCTCTATCTGCCGCATCGCGGATTAGTTGAGGTGTTGGGAGGGGGAGTGATGGAGGGGGGAGTGAGGGAAGGGGGGATTGAGGGGAGATGATGGGGGATGAGGCGGCACTCCTCCACCCGTGACCAATTCCTCTTTTCTTGTCAGGTAAATTGAGGAAAGAGGAGCGTATGGAAAGAACCTTGGAGGTTAAATCAGATGGCGCTATTAAGGTTACGCCGAACTCTGTCCCATGTAGCTATTTATACTCGAAGGGCGTGGGGAAAGGTCACGCTTTGAGTGATCATTCCGAGTTCCACTACTGATGACCAAGGGTGAAATAGAAGCGTGGATTCAGATCTCCATCAGTGGATCAAGGATAAACGGTATTGCCTCAAAAGTGGTAGTTCAATGTTCCCCTAATCAGCACTCTTACTTATGAGTTCATAATTCTACATATACACTTCTATGCAAAGCACCTGCAGTGGCTTGTGATGGGGGTGCATGCGTCATAATTCTATTTCACTAAATCTTTACTGTTTCTTACCCATCACGGAGAAAATCAATTCTTGGATTGTCGATTGAAACTTGAATTGTAATTCTTGCCATATCGCACTAGCTGTCTCGGAATTCACTTATTCCATTCTTCATTCATGCTTTGGGTATTTTGTTTTTAGCAAATGACGGGTAGTTATGAAAGGCCATTTTATGGTACACTACCAAGACACCTAACTTTCACTATCGCGGAAATATATTTCGAATTTCATCATTTACACATCTTAGGAATTATTTTTGTATGTTGTAAAGTTACGGGAAGCTTTAAATAGAGAGACGAATTTCCTTTTTCTGCGCTTCCAAACTTCTACATATTTGGAGAAGACATGCTAATCTAATTATGTGCCCAAAATCAAGATTTTTAACCATACATATCATCCGATGTGAATAAAGTATTTTTACCTATAATTTTATTTGACACAACCAAATATGTGCTTCATTTTCACAGATTTTGTTATATTGAAGACACTTAAAATATTATTATTTTATAATACATTATTATATTAGCAACAGGGTATTTTGAATAGAATGTGTTTTAGTTAACTATAGATTAAAATATATTTAAATTATCTGCAGTAAACTAAGCATTTTTACGAAATTAAACTTTTCTCATTAAATTAGTCTGAATTTCAAATTATTGCCTCTTCAAGCGTTGTCAAACTCACCCAAAAACAATTATCTAATTTGCCTAATCTTTAGCCTGTTATCCTCCTCAAAGAAGAAAACGTTTCAAATTACGAAATTATTTTTATGGTTAGGTTCCCAAAGCTCTGGATCTTTCCTAGCCAACTCTCCAGTATTACGTTTCCAGATGAAAACAATAGGATAGAATTTTTTAATTTCACGCGAAATTTTTCCCAGCGTAACCAGTAAAGAGCACTTGCCTGTTCTTAAAGTTGAAATTTTATTTAAATCGACATTATGAGCAAAGAGGATTTGGCCTATACTTCACGGCAGCAAACATCCTCCTTGGAAGAAAATAATCACGTTGTAAATTCGGCTCGTTTGCCCTAAATGGAGAAAATGGACATTAAGAGAGGAGAAGAACGTGAGGAAGAAGAGGACAAATCAGAAAGGAAAAGAGAAGAGGAAGAAGAGGGGGAGGGTGTGGTGGTGTGCGCGTGAGGTCTTAAAAAAGGGCGGAGAGTTATTAGGCAAACGTGTGGCGAACCGGATCGTAAAGAGAAGGATATGGAGAGAGTGAATGTAAGGAGATAAAAAGAGGAGATGAGGGAGGATTGAGATGGGCAAATTCCTTCCGGAATACTACACAAGGAAATCTGTTGCAGCGGCGTTTGCAGCATCCCTGAGATGATGATGCAGTCGTTGTAAATGCCTCGATAGGGCCTACGCCTAAGGGATAGACTGACCATATCCGTATTGAAATCAGGAAATTTTTCATCCAGAAAACGGGGGCTTCTTTGTCTCGATTTTTCTCGAAGACTGTTTCTGCTAATTCAATGCAGACATTATTTGATACAATTCGTGGCCATTGTATCAATGGAAATGTTATCTTAGCCACAGATAAAATACTCCTAGTGCTTGCAGATAAACGGGATACAAAATATCCCATGGATACATTATAAAGATGAACTAGCATCATATTTGGAAGATAAAGCTCTTCCCCGGATTTCAAGCAAAGTTTTAATGTAAAAATTAACGATTCTTTCTGATATTATTGTATGTTATGAAATTTTTATGAATGATCCGTCAATTGTGAAACTAGCAAATTTGCACGAATTTAAGATGAACATTTTTCACCTCCAACCTTAGGTAAGAAGAAGTTTCTTCTAAAAATGTTTATTTTATGATGATTGCAAAATCTAAATATGAACGTTTATCTTTGAGGGACAATTTTTAATAATTATTTTGAGTGCAAATGTCTGAAATACATTTTTATTGAAAATTCTTATTTTTTTAATTTCTTCCCATCAATATTTCTACTGTATTACAGTCTATGTACGAAATAATAACACAATATCTATACTCAATGAGAAGGCCCTACATAGGCATTTGTCTCTTCCGATTTCATTTTTCCTCCAGACATAGATTCCATCTGTACTTATATGTCGAAAGCGTTTTAACCTAAAATCTAAAAGGTCTCTTCTTCAATCCAATCTATAGCCAATTTAGAATAATCTGATAAAGAAACTAGATAATAATTTTAAGGCAATACACTTTAAAAAATATACGTTCGTACATTAGATATTAGTTTTGATTCTATCAAAATAGATTTGCATTTGAGATACTCTTCTTTAGTCATATCAATCTGACTGACAAACTGCATTGGTCTCCTAACATTTTCTATTTTCCTATTTTACTCCATTGAAACATGTTAAAACAATTTTCAGTTATCATTGCACATAAATTTGGTTGAAATAAAGTTATTCGATCGGACATCGGCTACAATATTGGAAAATTTGGCTTTATGTCTATTAGCGAGTAACGAGGAAAAATACGACAAAAGAAAATAAAAATAATAATAGAGAATAACAAGCAAACAACGGGTACATTCATACCTACTATACCGATAAAAAAATGTTACCAATCACCAAGATAGTCGCAACTCGAAAACTCAAGGGGGTACAGATACATCAAAAGGAGAAAACTCTTAGCATGGCCGGGCAACATATGGCAGTTTCTATAGGCAAAATCGCAAAATCTAGCAATTATAAAATTATCCACGGTGTCGTCCTTGAGACTCCATCCTTCTTTATCCTCTCCTTTCTTTCTCATCTCCTTCTCCTCCCTCCATCCATCACACGGATGCCATTAAGTTTACTGCCGAGTCTCTCGGGTCGACATTACAGGATTAAGGGGAGACGGAGCGGAGGAGGGGCGGGATATTGAGATGGAACATAATAATGCATTAGCAATAGGAGCGAAGGCCGTTAGAGTGGTAAGGAAAGGAGCTCCGTGACGGGTAATGCTAAAATATTTCCCCATTCGGCATCAATTTTTGAAGATTCTCGTGGAATTCGTGCTCATCACGAGGTAGTGCGTCACTCGAGATGCACTCTTTAACTGCGATCGGAAGCAAAGCTGGACCTAAATCTCAATTTGGGACGATTGAGTTAAAGGTGGTTTCATGCGTCATTGCGAGAACCCCTTGGAACGGCGAAGAGGAGTTTCTGCCCGGTCTGAAGGGTATCGGCAATCTTTGGAACTATAACAATACGATGAAAATCAGATTATATCTGCGCAGTTACAATTTTACATTGTTTTTATATCTGTTCCGCATTTTACAATAGAAAATCTGAGATTTAGGCTAAGAAGCATAGTGAAATGAATGCCATGTCACTATTTTCACTTCTTGTGTGACCAAACTTTGGTTAAATTGCACTCTATCTTGTGCTAATTAAAAATGAAATTCCCTACTAATAGATTAAGAAGTATGCGATTTAGTTATTTGACTATTCTCGTCCTTATGAAACTTGAAAGAAATCAAGATAATGGGCTGTAACTAAAATATTGCTGAAAGTACAAAACTTGTTGTCCTTCATTTCTTCTCATATTTCAATTACAGAAAGACGGTTGATTGTCGGGGGCTTCCCACACTTTGCCACACTCAGCATATGTTTCTGAAATGATACATTGGGGTCCCCGAAGCGATAGTTTTCCAGAGACTCGCAAGCTCCTTGGGCGACCCTGGCTTAAACAGCTGATTGGGGAATCGTAGCTGGTTTGTAGTGGATTATTTGGGTAAACAAGCAAAACTGTTAATTTTTTGCGAAATACGTTGTATATTAAAGTTTTGTCTCCTACAGAAAGAAAGACTATGATTTGTACGTCCCTGTTTATTTCTTTACGGCTATAAATATCACATTCTGTCCACGAATCAAACAAAATATAACCTTTCCTTTATAAATGTTTCAGATTTTAAACGTAGAAAGTGCTGTTTACGAATAAAAATCGTTCTCTAAAAGTCAAATTGCAATTTTCATACGTGACGTAAACATAGTAGCAGAATAAAGTATAAGAAAATCTTCCACTTAACTTAAAGATCAAATCATAACAAAAATATTTACATAGTATGGACGTTTCTGAAAAAGAAAATGAAAATAGAGATCGAAATTCTGCTACACTGCAAAAAACTAAACTTCAACTCAAGGGGAACGTAGCTCCAAGAATGGGATCAGCCTCTGGTCCCCAAACATTCGATTTTCTCGAGCTTCATTCATCGATTCGTCCAATGACCTTCACAAGAAAGAATAGAGAACATGGTGCAAATAAAAAAAAAACGCCATTAGTTGTTGTTGGTGGGATTGATGTGGTCAAGGTCAAGATGAAATATCCGAGAAAAGACAGCCAAGCGTTTCCAAAGAATAGTGGAAACTATTATATATAACTATTAAATTTAAGGTTGTTGTTTCTTGGAATGAAGTATTTATCTAAGTAGAGTTGGTAAACGTAACTTAAGACTAAATTAACATTTTAGAATTTTATTCATCATCCTTTCTTTCTTTGTTTTATTCTTTTGCTTTTATATCATTATTAGCACTCTATACTTTGAAATATTTCTCACCATAATATACACACGTATAGTTATGAGAGAACCCTCTCATTTAAACTGGATACATACGAATCTTGTTTCGTTTAGGTGTGTTAAATTATTTTCCTAACAAGCACAAATTAAAAGTGAAGAATTTCAGAATGCTCTCCTAAGTCTAAATGTACGATTCTGCTCCGTAATTCAATTCACCATCTCCAACCGAAAGTCAAACACATTCAGCAATCATGTCCCTATGGCAATCCATTTATCGAAGAACATAAAAGCTCCCCAACCGCGAGGGATGAAACATTAAAAACCACGAGATGAGTTGTACACATTACGCACACAATGGGGATCTACGTCCAGTTGGAGGCAATTCTCGTTCCAATAAAAATCGTAACGCTCGCATTAAATCACCCCGAGGAGCAATTACTCGCGCCTTCAATCATTTCCAATCACTGTCCGTGCGCTATTAGCGGTGTCCGCCCCCTCACGAGTGAATGAGGCTCCTCCTACGACGCACTCCCATTGGACGCCTCTCCCTCCGCCTCCAAAATCCCCCACCCACGCACTCCATATGGATACCCGCCCTCTTAATATCAAGTCCACTGCCACAGATTAGTTACGGAGCAACATCATCCGTCGCACCTTTACCACGTTACAGGGGGAGATGTCATTGGGTCCAGTACGTATCTGTGGCTCTGTAGCCAGTATCGCCACTCCCGCGTAGGACGACGGAGGAGCTGGAGGTTACTTGGAGGAACGTAGTCTCTCCTGTTGCTACGAAGCATCGTATTCAAAAATGTAGTTTCAATGGAGTGCAATTGTTTTTTTATACTAACATCATAATATGGTTGAATTTTATACATGCATACACTTACTAATCTAATATACACATTTCAGCCCGGTATTACATTGCATAGTTAGTCTCATTATATAGTAACATATGTAATCTTAACTGACCCCAAACAACCGTGCTACTACAGATATTTAAGCTTTAGGTATTCAGAATGATGATTAAGGCAAGTTAATCTTAAAGTCATAAGCCGGATTGAATGAGCTTCAAATTTTAAAATTAGGATTAATTATGATACACTGAATGCCAATATATTTTAGTTCATCTTGGGATTAGTTAAGGAGCTGATTTATCTAGACATTTTAATACCGCACCCCAACCTGATACTCACTAACACTTGTATTAACCATTAGGAGTCACAAATAAACCTTGAGCTGTCAAATATTAAAGACGGGTCTACGTACGTTTCTCTACCTGTTGTAGTATCTTCAACGGACCAGTTGTGACTCACTATTACACATACATTTAGCTATCGATTAAAATATATTTTTAATTAAGGAGAAGATTGAAATTAAGCTCTATTTTAATTATAGATTATAATATTGGGCATAAACGTAATATATAGGCATATTTAATATTCATTACAAAAGAATGTCAATGGATACTTTATAGATGCTCTATTTGTCTCTAAAGCATTTTCTGACTACTGTGATAAGTTCAGTTTACGTTACGAAGATTTCACTCAAAAAAGTTTATGTAAAGGCTAATGTTAAATATTCTTGTAATTGTTATTAAAAGAATAATCAAATGTAGCGAATGATTACTTTTCATGATAAAAACAATATGCGATCATGTTAAGCAATATTTAACGACAGAAAGCAAAACTAAATAATAATTTCTCTAATGGAAAGAGGAAGACCCCAGTTACATCCATTTCAAAATAATCACTATTTACAAAGACGCGCAACCATTCCCAGAAAAATCCGACTTGCCGGAATTCGAACCCCGGGCCTTGGCTAGCACGCTAACCACTCAGCCACCTCAGCCGGATCCCAATCAAGAGGATCGAGAGCAATTTTCTTATCAAAATTTATCTAACATTCTTCGTTTTATGGAATCAAGTAATTGAAATGAGTTTTTATTTACCCAAAAAATCAGAAATGTCATTTTCTCAGAATAACTAGCAGATATTTTACGTCAACATCACTACTTCGGACGATCAGGTTGGGATCACTGGGATAATGATCAAGAATTAGATGGAAGATTAGGGGGCTAATAAAGTAATTTGTTCTGCGAACAATAGTAAAATAAAGCTCGACTTCCGGTTCACCGATTTACTCCAAAAACTAATCAACTCTGACAGCACCTACCACAGTGCTGTATATGAAGTTTGGTATTGATACGGCAAATAGTGTTGATGTTAGAGCGCCCACAATCACACTAACACACACATACATACATACGCACACACACTGTGATATGGACTGAATTGTGAACCGTGATATGAAGGAGATATAATCACGAAACGACCTTATAAAAAAACGTGATAATGTGAACTGAAATGGGTAAAATGTAAACCTCAATTTCTTTTAACGTCAAATATAATAATAATAATAATAAATAACATATACACACACACATACACACACAGACAGACATCATTCTGAAAATGGTCAAAAGGTGTTCTAGGGACTCCAAAACATCTATTTCCGTTGAAATCTCGAAGTCGATTTTTTTCATGTAAACAATACTTTCTCTATACTACGTATATGGAGAAAGTAAAAATAACGAAGTAGGAAAATGCGCCATGTATTCCCTGCGTGACATATCAAAGGAAGCCTAATAAATATTGATAGGCACATCCAATAATACATATTGGTAGGTACAGCCAATTGTGCGAATAATTTCCTAAGAAACTTAACAGATAATAGCCAAAGAAACTAAAATCGATCGTATAAGCACTTGTTGATTGAAAATAGTAAAAATCATTTTAAATTATTTCTCGGCCTTAGAGTAATTTCTCACACTGATACGTCACAATGTAAAATATCTCAACATGATTAGATCCCTTCTGCTCCATAAACGGGACGAGGGGAGAGGACATGAAAGTGTATGCATAAGCGGGGGAAGTATGAAAGATCGCACGTGACAGAGGCGATGACTCCTTGGACGAGGGTTAATGGCGAAAGTTGCCGCAGCTCGTAAAGGGCGGCGAAAGGGGAAGGAGATTAAAAGTAAGCAAATGCGAGGTGCGAATGAGCGCCTTGGTTGGAGAAGATTAAGGAAGTGGGGCGTCGCGACTTCATTTTTTTTAAAGGGATTTCCTCGGGAAGCAATTCGGAGGAGGATTAGAAAAACTGCAATGTGCGGCAATGGAGAGCGTTTGAGATAATAAGCGGAGAAAAGACGTGAGGGGATTCTCAATTAAGAAGAAGTACGCTTCCTAGAGACTCAAAGAGAACTATGAAACGCATGGTACTTCGTAAAATAACTGTTAATCTTTATATACAATTTTGGGTGTCTCTGTTAAGCTCTCTTTATATCTGTCTGTCTGGAGACTTTGAAACTTTCTTACGGTAGATCAGAGATGGGGAACCTGCGGCCTTCTGGCTGAATGTGGTACAATTCGACATTCCGATAGTACGGAATGAAATGTTGTTACGTGAACCATGAGTTCGGGGATAAGTGAGACTCGTTTTAAAAGAAACGACAACCTTTATTTTCTAAACTCAATCGAGCAAAGACAAATATCAAATTACAACCGTCAAAACGATCCAACCTTTCATTCACTGTCCCTCTCAACAATCCAACACCGTCGCTAACACAAACTCCGTTGCCAACACAAGTCCCCCACTTTCCAGCTTCGTAACAATATATTAGACGAAAGATATATAAGAAACTATATATCTAAGAAGATATGACGTGTTGAAAAATTATAAATTTTTTTCTATCCCTATTTTGCGCAATCGCGATTAGAATTAGTTTCTTACCGAATGAAGAGCGGTTTAGAAATAGGACTAATGCATTCAATGCAACTGGCGCTTTCAACGAAGACGTCGTAAATATTAGGAATGTTTTCCTTTGAAGGGTTTCATCATTACACGGATTACCTAACCGAGAACATGAATCCTCTCTCCAAAACAAATCATCTTATGCTTTATTAAGAAATTAATTGAACGTGGAGCATCAACACAATTTAACTTAAGTTAGCCATGAATAAGACGACAATCAATAACCTAAAGAACACGGTATTTACAAGAAGGAGTTGCAATTAAAGATAAAAGCATTCTGCCACAAAGATTTGATGAACTATTCGTAATATTTATTTAATATTGAACGAAATTTAGTTTATAACTACAAAAATTGCGGTCAAAATAGTAATTTAATAAAAAATATTATATTCAACGAGAGAAAATATATATTTTTGCCATTTTTATCCCTCCTTGAAACAACTTCCAGTATTTAAATGATATCGATGTTCAATGATGCTAATGACGGCGAGCGAAAATTGTTTTTTTTTTAGTTTTCTTTGCAAATTAACTTGCTTTAAGCTGTGATATTTTATTGTGTAAATATAGGCTACACGAAACAAGAGAATGTACTGTTGGATGAGATCGTATGCCAAATATAGCTTTCCAATAAAAAAAATTTCCAACCCTTTCATTAAATTACGTATTTATATGTAAACAAGGATCAACTGGTTTAAATAAGCCAGACCTTTTCTTGATCCTAACAAGGATGAATGAATACCTACAAATTAAAGCAAAGAATAAAATGAGATACACATCTGAAATTAGTTAATTTTTGTAAGAATGAAAGGGCATGCCGTATAATTACGTCAAGTATCAGAGCAAAATGTCATCATATTAATAAAAATGCATAGATAGTATTTACAGCTGTACTAAAAGATTAAAACCGTAAGTATACGCATTCAAAAATGAATTGCTGCTCTATTCCATCAGCGGTGACACTAGAGTCGGAAGGGCCATCATGAAGGAAAAATCTTTTGGTTTTCTAAGCGTAATATAATATTGGCATTTCCACCGTAATCTCTCCGTGCGATGCGGATCCTCAAGATTGATTTCGCCTTGATTAGACGATGGCGCAAGTTTCCATCAGCTTTTCTCAGTGTAGAATTAAGCACTTGATGGATTTGTTTTTTCGAAGTTTTTCCCGCCCGAGGAATATAATAAGCTCCCGCTCGCAAAAAATGAAACGAAAGCCGCTGATCGATTAAGAAAACAGGATGTGAATCAAAAGACTTGGAGAAGGGGATCCGCTCAGATTGAAGGGGAAAAGACAGATTGGGGGAGTGAGGGATACAAAGGAGGTGAAGCACATTTAAGCTAATTTTATACTTCCATCAAGCTATTTGCTGAATTAAGAATTTTCTGTTATTAAAGTTACGGAAGAAATTATTATAAAACGGTATTGGAATTATAACGTCCATTAAATTGGACACATTATAAATATATTAAATCGTGAAGGGAATATTATTTCTTTTCCATGGGATAAGTAGTTTGTTTACAGTGCTAGTTTAGTAAATTTTATTTATTGAGAAGAAATGTCAGTGCTATTTCTTTTAACCAATATTATTCAATATTTAAGCTTTTAGTGAAATGGGAAATAGTCAGAATTAGCCCTGGTTAAATTAAGGATCTACCATTTAAGACGTTGCTTTTCTTAATATTCGTATTTTAGACTTGTGTTACCCATATTTCCTTAAATCCAGTTAACGACAGGCACATCGGATTCACACACAATTCGTACTCATTAAGAGTGATCAAAATCCTCACAGCACGTTTTTCTGTTGCCTCTGGCACGAACAATCTGATTATAGTAAGAGTGAAGTTCCTGCGTCCACCAGGATTCTTTGGAAGAGGAAATATTCATAATCAGACCACAAGAGAGGGAGATTCCTCTCCACAAAAACACATTTGCGTGTCACCGTCGTATTTAGATGAAAATGTCCCTCATTTTCCTCTTATTATGGAAATTCCTCCAAATATAATATTCTCTTTACATGGACGAGAATCATTCGTCTGGCTTCGAGACAAAAATTAGAATGATTTTGCGATATTATTTTCTAATGTGAGATGAAATGAAAAGAAGGTATGTGGTCCCTACATCTCGGATAACCATATCGAAAAATAAGAAAATGTGAAGACAATTTGAAGTTGAAGAGATACTCAGGATATTTTCTTTTGATTTCTCATGATTCCCCAGCACGATGACTTTTCAGGCAGCGCACATCGTGCTTGGGCATAATGTTTCTAATATGGAATACGAAATAGTAAACCACTGATGTCCGGAAAGATAATATGATCAAAGTTGTGAATAATTTATTAACATGCAAGTATCTCTTAGAACTACTTGATTAATTAAAAAACATGATTGATATCTTAGGCTTAATTTTCGACGAGAACCTCTAACAAGAGTAACAAGAGTAATTTCTTGAATCGCAAAATTATATAGTTTTTATGAAATAATATTTTCATCTTACTTTTATATCTAAAAGATAGGCAAGTTTATGGGCTAATTAGTTAATAAGCTACGTTTAAATTCAAAAGGAAAATGCCTTATCATTCATTTAAAATTAATTGCCAGTGAAATTAAAAATAAAGATAAAAAACGAATAATGATAAAACTGCCACACAACTCCTTACAAATTTTAATTTAAAAAGAAAAAGGTTTAGATTCTGTTTCCTTTCAATTCTTACATCGAACACATAGCACTGAAAACGTATACACTTAACAGAAGAACATCATTACAAATCACTCGATTCTAATTCCAATATGTTTCCGAAACGACACCGAACTTCATCAGCGCGAAGCTGGACATTGTTTTAAGTGGAAAACCTCCACATTTTTCCACGAAAATTTATTCCCGATCTCGAAAAAATTTCCCCGCCAAAAAAATAGTGGAACCTCCGCATTTATGCGCTTATAATGATCTGACGCGATCTTATTTGCAGCAAAACAACCCCTGGGCGTTCCAAGGCGTGTGATGGGCACCACCACGTTCTCAGAAGAACGAGGAGTGAATAATAAGACGGATGAGGGGATCCAGCCGAGGGCATAATTGGATTAGCGAAGGGGAAGATGTGAGAGGGAGGAAGATGATGACAGCAACAAGGTGCAGAATTATCCTTAAAGGAACACACAGCATCTACATATAGATACGCGCATTCTTGTTATCTTCTATTCCAACTCTGCACCTTAACACATCAACGAGCAACATCAGTCGCCGCCGGTCTCTCGCCGAGGGCCCCGATGACACCGAAATCTTACGAGAAGGAGGAGCCTTCCTTTCGGATTGTGTTGCAGTGTCTTGGGAACAGACAGCTCATTCCCACAAGATTATTCATCATGCAAGTTCTACTTCCACAAAAACAGTTACTCCACAGTAACAGTAAAACATGGTTACAGCATTTTTATATTCTACCAAGCACACTTTGACAAAATCTATGATTAATAAATTGGCAGATTGAGCTTTGTACAAGGGAATGGCTAATTTAGCTAAAAACAAATTCTGCTTTATTTTGAGACTCTAAATTGAACAGGAAAATGGGCATTTCATAGAAGTTTAGCATAAGAATATAAAGACGAAGATGCGTTGCCTTAAATAAGGTATTCTTAATCGTGGAATAGTAAACATTTAATAAAAAAATTGCCTTTTCAAATATTTCGCATGGATTTAATTATCAAATGTTTATTTCAAATCAATCAAAATCAAAAAATATCTTGTATTTGATGAGATTTACAACAAATTTGTACTACATAAATAATTTAAATTTCTTGGCAATGTAAACAGAACATATTCTCCAACCAAGAAGTCCCACATCGGATCCTCATTTGAAGAACAATCAGTCATCTCAACGAAATATTTTCGAGATTACTGTTTCTACATGGAAAAATTACCATATGTACACCTATAACTTAAAAATTATACGGTCTATAATGTCAATGTTTACCTAAAATTATTTACTATTGGTAGTCCTTAGATATTATGCTATTCAACGAAGATATCGAATTTGTATTTTAAAATTCATCCAATAAATAGAACAAACTTAACTTTAACTCTAGGAAGCTTAAAGAAACAAAATTTTACCGATCGTTATATTTTTTTCTAAATTAATTCCAGAGATTCAAAATTCATCCTATCATTTCTCTACCTTCATATTTTCTGGTTGCGAGGAAAAGAAAAACTGAAAATTTCTGTTGGAAACCATTCGTCACTCTAAGTGCAATCAACATTTCGACGTAGAAAGTGATGGGGCGAACAGTCTTTCATCTTGGTGGGTCGTATTCCTAGAAACCTTTACTTTCCAAGTAACAAATACGGCGTTTCGCTATATCATGAATTTAAAATTTAGATTCCGTTCTCTATTTCAGGGTTATTTCGAGAATAGAATTTCATTTTTGAATGCCTGGAAACTTATGCCTCAAGTGGACTTTAGCATTATTGGTCAATTTAAGTCACCTGTCTCAGAAAGAATATACTCTCAGAATACACAACTCAAAGACCGAATTCATAGAGACATCGAGCTTCCAATTCGGTGAGAACAGCGACATGCACTACTTAAATTATTAACGGGCACTCGCGCATCATACTCAATTGTAATCGTAAAAACTAACCCACTGGAGCACCCTCAGTATGATATTTAATTGAGACGGAACCCTCTTCACCAGGAAGTACGTCAGCGGTTATCTCGCAACCCCTTTTGTCTTCCGCCCGAAACTTCTTGACCTCTCCCGCATCTGCATAATGACCCAATAACAAATGCATGTATAAGACATGAGACCCTCTCGGCTGACCCACATGACCGGAATGGCCCCCGAAGGACAGGGAATTGGCGATGGACGAAATATGCGCTGTAATAGATATCGACTGGACCTCCGTCGCTTTCGATACTCCCGCCTTTTACGACCACTTTTCCTCTGCTTGGGGGCGATTCCTATTCTTGTGGGGGCGTTACTTGGCCAAACAAAGGCATCGTTCCAGCCCTTGTTCTTTATCCGCCTTCCGAAATGAGAACTGTATTTATATCGGTGGAGTGTTTCCACGGAGGAAAGCTCGATATTGCGGTTGAGGACGATTCCGGAATTCGGTCTTGGATCTCGAGGCGTGAGTGCATTTCTTGGGGGATGCGTTATGGTTTTATTCTGAGTAAAAGTGTTATTTTCGCTTCCAACAGCGGATCATTCCTGAGTCTGATGTAAAGTTTCATTCATTTCATTTTTAAAACATCCAAACAAAATAATAAGAAAGAAAATGTTTTACCAAATACTATACTTTTAGAATGTAAAACGCGTAATACATGATGTTTCGAAAATTAAATATCAAGGGCTGAGCAAGAAAAAGTTGCGTGAGACGAAATTAAACAGTAAAGAAAAGATATCATTTTGAATCAACAGCACGAGCAATTTCAAAAGGTTGAAATTAAAATATAATAAAACCTAAAATATTACTTCGCTAAGCGAAACTGGTTACTTTAGCTGGCTACTTACATTTTTAGGAATAGGAATTAGGCACATTATTTTATCCTCGATACAGTATATGTATTAAATGTTGGACAATTCAACAATCTCCATTTTTTAATTTTATAGACTTTCTAATAGGCTTTCATGATCCTAAAATTATTCATATTATCGTATTACAAACCATAAAGGAATTAAGAACATTCCTTTTCTGAGAAACGTCTTTACAAAATGTTTTTGACTGTAAACTATGATTAATAAACAAGCTTAGGGGTGTAAATACACAGTAGTGTGTTTACGCTGTATTTTGTTTTATAGTTTAACGTGATAAAAAGTAATATAGTATATATTGTAATAAATTACGTAAGGGAAACCTAATTTTTTACCAAAACGAAAAGCATAACGACTCGATCTTTCTTCATTTATCAGCTCTGATAAAAGTACTTCTAAGTACTATAGTTATCCAAATAATTTTTTTCTGTGATTCGATTTTAAATCATTAAGATTTTTTATTCTTCTATTTCACAGAATATTTATCTGTATCGCCTTCCTACAATATTAGTGTAATTTTCCGTGTTTTATATAGGGCAATATTTTACTGATCGTTATGGAAATAATTCCGTGTTATTTTGGTTCCCAATCTGTCCCTGATCCATTAACTTTCTCGTAATCTCTTAGCGATGCTCTTGTAATTAATCTAATGCACAATTTACGGTGTATTTGTGTCCAGACACGTGTGTACAAAGAGACATAAATCCGTGGGCCGTCCGTTTGGGTGCTAATGCCGGCACTAAAACGGCGCCCTAAAGTGGCGGATGAATCATTTATCGGAGCGATGCAATAAAGAGGGCCGTCGTTCCAGAAGGGTCAGCGATATGAGATGATCGGAAGAATTCTGGGAGGGTCAAGTGGAACTGTTATCCAAGGATCCGTAGCCCATTGGGTTTTGTGACAGGCTTGCAATCCGTATTCTAGATTGCATTACTGTTACCTTAAAGAAACTACGAGGAAGGAACTTAATTCCCTGAAGTTACTCGCATTAAACTTATTGTTAAAAAATCGAAATACTACCTTAATTTATCCACTGTATCAGTAGAAATTTAGATCAGGAAAAAATTATTTTTTAGAGATTTCGTAAAATAATATGCTTATGATATCGATCATGTTTTTAAAATCAAATCATTCTAAGAAAACATATTTTATAACCAATAGATGAAGTTTTAAATATGTGGAAATCCATGGATGGAAAATCAGCTGAGTCTCAATTCTGCAAGAAATATGATAAAAGTAATGTAATCTCTTGTGGAATTGAGACTCGGTAAAATTTATTTTAATAAATTCTACACATCAGCCTTGATCAGATTATCTTTCCGAACATCCATGGCTTAATATTTCACATTCCGTAATAGAAGCATTATGCCCTTGTACGATTTACTTTTTCGCAATTAAATTCGCAAGGTGAGACAAAAATTAAAATTACAGCAACTAAGAAGGGAGCTTCAGCCTCACCTACAAATTGGCTATTTGGCCTTTCTTTCCTAATTGTTAATTTATTTTTTCATTTTTCCTCTTAGGAGTTTTTGGTACAGCTCAAGGCTTAATTTTAAGTTATGGGATTTTTTAAATTTAATCGCAAGCAATTATAAAACATTACTTATCAAATAAAATACCGGCATATGAATCGTGGTTTCCTATTTCGGTTCAGATTCATGATTTTGATTTTCCGACCGGGTTTTTCGATTTCGGTTTTCGCTTTGATAAAATTTATATTCGGTCAAATCTCCTGTTTAGTTCCGAAATGACCCTTCCAATTTAATCCTTGTTTATCGAATTTCGTACGAAAGGGAAGCGATAACAGAACCACCTAGGAGAGAAAAATAGAAGCTATATTTTCCCGACTTCCGATCTTCCTATTATCATCCCTTAAACCCTGAAATTTAGCTTTCCACTGTTTCTATCCCGATTGCATGGACATAGAGTAAACCCAGTCGAACTCGAGAACTAGACTCTAACCTATAGCTCATTTGTGAGATACTTCTAGGAGTCTTTTGAAATAATGAGATCCTCCTCTTATAATTAGAGCAGAAGATCTGTTAAAAGCGATTTTATTTAAATTTAAAAATTTAGCTCGAAAGAAACGTAGAAACCTTTAGACTCTTAGGCATTACCGCGTCAGGCAACAATATTCAAAACCAACCTGGTAGAATATTGGAAATTGCTGTAATTGAGTTTTTACTCTTAATAGGGAACGACTGTTGTGGCGTAACAGTAATTTTTTGTATATGTATAATATATAATTTATGAGTGTAATGAAGTTCGATTCCATGTCTTTTAACTATTATTTACATCACATATTAAACCATTATTTACATAACATATTAAACATCACGCCTGTGCGTATGTCCCTAAAACGTAATTTTAATAAACAAATCAAGTTCAGAAAGAGAACATAATGAAACATTAAGAATGTTCAACAAATTCAATTTTGATATATGTATGCTAATTTAAGTGAGGTCTTCTTTTGAAATTGCCAATATAAAACAATAACTTAGCTCTGCATCACTATGAATACGTATAAGTCAGAAGAATAATAACGGTAGAGTTGTAGCATTACTTTTTCTAGTGAATATATTCGAAATAAGACACTGAAATCAACAGCGTAGACCATTAATAATGAGTTCCATGACTTATTTCCGTGATAACCTCGAATTATTAGCCGATATCAGAAAAATATAAATAAGGATCAATAACATAATTTTAAAAATAGTATCCTTTCGCTATGCTTTCTAAATTGGAACGGAATTATCCATGGAGAATCAATTCAATTTATTGCGCACGACCCTGAAACTAAACGACACCAAATATGAGCCTGTATCAGAGAGGGTAATTATTCATGGCATTCCTCTCCGAGATAAAACAATCAGAGTGGACAAAAAGCACAAAAAAGCTCGATAAAAATGAAAGGTTACATGCCTCGGATGTTTTCTCCATTAATATGACACACCCTGCATTTTCTCGCAAGCATCGAGGTCATCATTCATTCAGAGTTGTTGGGCGATTTTATGGTAATTTTATGTTAATATTTCGTATTATTTCAGAGCAATAAAAATTGTGAGACGAATTCATGAAATCCTCAAAGAGCAAAAGCAATAGAATGCATCATTTGATTGTCACGTAAATAGTAATAGGATTAAATATAGAGTCTTATTATTACAGGATTAAATATGTTGAATGACTGAAATAGCGCACAAATATTTAAAATGGAAGAAGAAATTTCTATTTTATAAATGAGGAAAGTAAGAACTGTAGACGCTCGATAAGTTTTAATTGGCGAGATAAATTTTAATTCAACTTAATTATGCAAAATCTTCAGTCAAAACGCACATTCTTAGGGTGTTACTACCTTAATAACTAAATCAAAACTACTAAAGTAAAAACGTGTTGCAGAAGGCAGTATCCATTTCTAGCTTCTTAAATAGCGATCATTTCATCTTATTGTGACCATAATTATATTTTTCTCTCTTAAATATCAGAAAGCTCTCACTCTGAAAGACACTCTCACAAGACACTCTGAAAAAAAGAGTTTACTCGAAGACTTCTAATCATTGCGACAGTAGGAAACTACACGCAGCAACACATTTGTACGATTAGGTACCCTCTAAGTCAAACCAAATTTACTCTCGAGGGACTAATTACAGCCCAAGAAAACTCAATCGACGTAATCTGCAACTAGTCTTGATTAGGGTTACCATATTTTCAACCAGCTCATTTGGATGGACTCGCTGAACCCCTAGGGGAATAAGCAACTGACCATTGAGTAATTTACATCCCACTAATTGAGAGAAGAGGACACCCTCGAATTGTCTTTCTGTATAACTTTACTTTTCTTCATCAGCAAAAATATTTTTCTAAACGCACAAGATCCTACATTCCTATTTCTTCCTGTAGATTTCGCTGATCATTTCCCTAAGATAAAAGTACGAGCTTCGAACACATGACTCCTTGACTGCGGAGCAATAGCCTTACACAAGATTACCAGTTTAAGCGCATACAGTGTAATAGTAGTAACCTATTTTCTGGTATTTATCATGGTAAAGTTTTCGCGAAGGGTGTTTTTTATTTCGGTAAGGGATTTTGCTACCAGAATAATTCAACACATTAATAGTAAGGGAAAAGTAAAAAAAATGACAACATTCAAAATCATCATGTACCAAACTATGGGACTGTCTCGCAAATTGCTAGACTAATTGTCACCCAAGTCTAGAGAAGTTTGATATAGTATGTAAGTAGTGATACTGAATCGAATTCATATTCGTGGCTTTAAATTTTGCACTATAATTTATTTTTCATGAATTAATAATAATGTTGTATGATAATAAAATATAATATTGATGAAACAAACTTTAGTGCATCAGCTATTTCCCCTCAGAAAGAAAATAACCTAAAATACGCAATTCTTAAAAATTTTCACTAGCTAAAAGGATCTTCAATTTATGCCGAAGAATCCGCCTGAGTCCATTTCGGTCTCTCCGAGATGTATCGGCTGCTCACAATGCAGCAGATTACGAGGAATCGAAGTGTACATTGTAGGTATAGAATGCGTCAACCGTCAGATATAAGTTATAATGCTGTGTTAGCTCTCGTCTACATTCGATTTATTAATGCAGATGGTATCGTCCAAGAAAATAGCGACCTTACGGATTCAATGACGGATGTCATTCTCTTACGGAAAACTACTTTATTAAACATGTCCGGAATAAGAATATAAATGGATAATGCTCGGGAAATACGACTTGCGGTTCTATCCAACTATTTTGTGGAAGGGAATGCAATATGGCAGTGCATAAGAATTGCGACTTCCAGTCCAAAATATTACGATAGCATTTAAAAAAACTGTCACGTATCAAATGGAAAATAATTCACATGTCCATAAATACTCCTCACAATGTCATCGATTGCATTTCAATCAGCAATGTATATGAAAATAAGACGCGAGAAGTATCTTGTTCACTTCATATATATTGAGAAGTATATGCCTTTCTTAGCGCTCTTCTCTACAAACAGTTAGGAAGCTGTACTCAGCAACTTTATTGAATTCCTCCCTCGAGATTGTTTTCCACTTTTCCTATTCTCTCTCTTTCTTTATTTCCTTCGGCTGATATGACATTTTGTGTTTTTATCTCAAATTGCTACCTTTTATTTTTTCGAGTTTTTCACTGCATCTGCTTGTGTTCTGCTCTCCTTCTTTCACTTATATATGGGGAGTTTAGAGTAATTTCGTAAAACCATATTTAATTTTACTTTATTTTTCCCAACTCTTTCATGATTATCTCATTTTTAACGAAAATGTAGATTAGATTTTTCTCTTTGGTCTTGACTATTGTCAGGAAATATTTTTCTAGCTTAGTTCGATGATAGCAGTGTTTCCAGAAAATATTTATATCATTTTTAGAAGATATATCTTAAAATTAATTTAATTAATAGATAAGAATATATCTATATACTGCTGGATAGGGTTTTAGATAATCTTTCTTCTGTTTTGTCTCTCTTTACATTCTCTATGGGGTTAAGTCAAGTTAAGGGGGTTCTTATACCCCTTAACCATTTCAAATTTCCATAATAATTTACTATTTTTATTTTTGCTGACTACGCAACAGACTCAGAATCCTTCTAATGTCTTAGGTAGTCTTTCTTTCCATATATTTTTATATGTTGATGCTATATAGCTGTGTAAGAACCATCTATTTTGTCTAATCTTCTCTCGTCTTTAATTCATCCGTGCGGATTGCCCTAATTAATCCTCTTGGAAATCTCATTTCTGCAGCGTTCTACGGATTTTTTTCTTTACCATACTAAAACTACATTCTTTATCTGTAGAAAATGATACAAAATAGCTTCAATAAATCATTTCCTTACATTCTTTTGGTACCTCTTTACTCCTGTTTATGCCCTAAGTTACTAAAGTATCCCCTTGCTTTTCATTTAGTATCTCCAACTGATTTAACGAGAATGTCTACTTATTATTTCACTTCAATTACCTGATATTAATACCATCCTTTTGACTAAAATAATTCTTAGTAAACGTCGTTACAGCTCCAGAAACTCGGATCTCTCAGGCACAACCTTTGCGTGGCAAACAGCTCAATCTCTCCCCTTTTACTCGGCCGTTATACAGAAGAGTCTCCAAAGCAATCGGATTCCCATTTCGAAAGGCGGGTGCATCCAATGGACGCATCGTCCGGCCAAAAAACGGACAAAGAACGAAAAGATGACCGCGGCAGATGGTGGACAGAAGGGGAAAAAGTCATAAGTCCGTCATCTTTATCTGCCCCATTCCTAAAGAACCAATTTGACCACAAACAGTGACGAAAATATCGATATTATGATAATTTCTGCTATATTTACTTTAGTATGAGTAAGATCACATATGGAAAAAGGTGTTCTACAGAGGATGGGAAGTTTCCAAGCCCCAATATTGTCGGATATCCAATGACAAAAACAAACACATTCATCAGCATGATGTATGACAGAGATATAGTGAATCACCCACACGGTGCTATTGTATAGTATAGATGCTATTGTATAGTATAGATGCAAATATTCCCATAATTACCTCTTCTCCGGTAAAGCATACATATCAGTAATTTCGGGCAGCTTTCAAAGTTATCACAAGCCAAGTTTTTTGATAAGCGGAGATTTGCCAGTAGTCATGTTACTAAGATTTAAATATATTAATATAATGACTAAATAATATCTATGTTCATTTTAAGATGCCATTTGAGACTGATATAATTTGCTACTATTTAAATGTAAAAGCGTAAATTTGTACCTGCTCTCCAAATAATTCATCGAACACGATTTCTTTAAGGCTGGACTAACTAGAAGTATACCATTCAAAGTTACCGGAAATGAATACGAGAGAAAGAAAATATTACAGCAATCTAGTAATTTTAACATAGTTTAAATATTCCTACAAAATGTACACCACAAATTCAAACTAACACAAAGTCATTGTTTCTAGTAGTCAGGGTGGATTATGTGTTATATGAAATAAATCCACCTTGAAGCGTTAAAAATTCGCAAATGGAGATTAAAATAAAAATCCCCAATGGCGAAGTCGAATTAACCTTTCATTTAAACTTTTTTTGTTAAGTAATCCGCCTGCAAGCTGCTTTGAACCTAATCCCCTCCTACTATCCCCAATATTTTTGGTGATGGAGTAGATTGCTGTTATTATTAGTTGGGCAAACAAAAGTTTAAAATATCGACATGACTGGGACTCGAAACCAAGGTCTCTCTTTTCCTCGGCCCAGTGAGAGACTTAGGTTCAACTATTTTCAATCCTAATCTTGGTTCGAATCTTAGCCATGTCAATATCTTCCACTTTTGTTCCTCTACACTGTAACTTTCTACATAACTATCATCAAATATGAGGAGGGAGGCAGCGTGCTCTAACTTCTCTTAAGATTATTATAAGGGAAAATATACACATAAGTACACAGTGACATAGTAAATAATCATTTCAAAAGCATTTAGTAAGGAGTGACTCAAACGAATCCAAATTTTAGCTCAGTAGAGAACAATATTGATGGAAAAGGAAATGTAGGCACACTCTCTACTCTCTGTGAAGCATTCAGCCCGAAGGCCGGTTGGTGCCTCACCCCCTCTGAAATAAGCAACTAAGAGGTCGCGGAGAGGAATGAGGCTTACTTCGCAGGATGAAGAGTGAGGTAGTTTGCTTTTACTCACTGAGCCAGAATGCTATAAGAGGAACATATTCACATAAAAGAAGCAAAGTGACAATGACTAGGAGTAAAACATTTATTATCAGTCCATAAGGAGGGACTTTGATCAGTGTAATTATTCACTCATACCTAAATCCCTTTGAAAGCAAGAGTATACCTTCACTAAGTTTCATTTCATCACATTCATGATCAAAACTGTGACAACAGGAAGGCAAACATACGTTTTTCTCTATCTTGTACCGAATGAAAAATGATTCTTGTACCAAATGAAAAATTCCATTCATCAGGATATGGTAGCAGGAAACACTCTCTACTATCAGTAGCAAAATTTAAATATTAAAGTTCATTACATTGAGTCAGTGGCAGGAGTAAGATTTTCAAGAAAGAAGATTAAAAGCCAAGGTTGGTGATAAGAGAAAAAACCAAGTGAAGGGTGAAAATTCGGAAGACAAAGTTTGCAAAAGGAAGAGGAAACACTGTGACGGAAGGGAGAAGGGAAAGGAACAGATTAAAGAGAAGGGGATTGAGAGGATAAGGGAAGGAGGCGATTGCAATTCATGAGAAGGAGATGACGGGCGAGTGTCTTGAGAGGAACCATGTCGTGGAATTGGTTGAAGTTTGTGTGGACCGCCGTATCGCATGCAAATGAGCTTGATTGGATGCAAAGAGCAAAGCACCAATCGCACTCACACATTAGGGAACTCATTCGCGAATGCCGCTGATGGATTCGCCCCGGAGTCGCTCCGTCTGCACGTAAACAATATCCCCCGTTAATCCGAGACATTCTTAATGAATTCAAGTCGGAAAACATTCTCGGATGAGGTCCCAAAGTTGTTGATAAAACGCGCGATTGAATTAAACGCGATTGGAGGGAAGAAACGCACCGCGCGGGAAATGAAACTATATTGCTTATATTCCTCTAAGTCCTCTTTCGAGATGATTGCACCTGCACACTCGGTCCATCAAAGGAGCCGTAAAAAGGAAAGAAACAGAAAAGAGGAGTGGCTCGTAAATGTGGATGAATTTTCGAAAGACTAATGTATTTTTAAAATTGTGATTTGCTGTCCAACAACGAAATAAACTAATAAAATGGAAATATTAAGAACTACTTATGGGACCGTGGATAGTTTAAAAATATAAACAAAGAAAATATGTCATTTCCTTGTTTTTTATTAAGGAGAACAAAAGTAGGGTATTTTAACACCGAAAGCATAAAAGTAAACTGGATGATGATTGAAAAGAAAAAATCATGAAACAATAGATTACAATTCAACATGTTAAGTTTTAATGGGAATAAAAATCTTCGTAAAACTCTCGCAATTTACTGTGGATTTGTATGTGCGACAAAGCATGAATTGTATTTGCTTTACCAATTCATTTCCATTATTATTATTTTACACTAGATACCTATTTCGTCAATTAAATTTATTTAAATTATTCCGTGTTCTCACGATTTACTTTAGTTTATCTCGGTCTGATAAATAATTTCATACAATAAAACTTCCACGAAACCTTCGGACTTCCTAAACCTTAAATTTGCGATTGCTTTATAATCTAATTATTAAATAAGTTTGTTCGAGATTTTTTCTGCTGTTTTGAGACTCTACCGAATCGCTAACCCTGTTTTTGCCACCTCAAAAGATCATCCTTTCTCTTTCTCATCCATCGTGGACAATACGATATGATTTTGAAATTTCGTAGTCTAATTTCTGTAGTAAGATAGCCTGTCTATATAATGATTTTCTTCCCGCAACTTCCGAATTCGGAGAAGGCAATCAAGGACCCGTGGCTGTCATCTCAGTGCTTTATTCCCTCGCCGCCATCCACCCCTCTTTTATTTGCCTTCGCACCCCTAATTCTCCTCTCACCCCTTCCCTGACTCCGCTCTCGGCCATGTAGGAATAAGTGACCCTCGAGACTAAAAGAGACAAATGTCGCAACCAATTTGCTTTGGGGGGCAAATCTTCCCTCTCTCTTACTCCCCCCACAATCCGAACCGGCATTTCTTTCGAACTATTGCACTGAGACACTGCGAATCTACGGTACAGTATACATAGGAGAGAAGATGAAGCTTCTTAGAGCTTTATTACTTAAAACCTGTCTCCAACACATATTTCCTGCCTCCATCATTAATCACTGCTGTGGAATAGGGGTTAGTTTCAGAGTATCGGGTACGGATCCCGGTTAGGACATGATTGCTTATGTGTGTAACTTGAGAAATGTTAATTGTAAGTCAAAGTAACTCTAATTAGACTAAAGTGAGTCTAATAAAGGTATTAATGTTATTAAAATATATCTACATGGATCGGATCTAGTGAGTTTTGTTTCGTCTCTTTGTCAACTAGAGAAAAAGCATTGTGAGAAATTTTCTATTATGAATCACTTTGAAAGTAATAAATGATGATTACATAGGTAACGATACTAAAAGACTCGTGAACTAAAAAAAAGCAAGTTATAGAATCTGGGAGATTATAACTATGTTTAATCAAACTCAAACTTTAAATTAAAGGTTATTTTATTAGAAGTTATAATTTAGAAAAACCTGAAAGACTAATCGAAAATTAGTATCAAAATAGGAAAGTAATTAAAACATATTTATTATATATCACGATTTATTTATATAAATAAGAGCGATCACTCGGGAAATATTTATAGTTCAATCCAGTTCAATATAATCCAAAATAGTTATTCCAATGCCTTTATTTTCATAATCTTATGTTAGTCGAAAAATTGATATTTTCCATCCTTTGAATTTATGTATGAACTGCATCCTTAAAAGCAGTATAGAGGAGTCCCTAATAAAATTTTTCGCGAAATAGTTTGATATTTACAAAAATACTAGGAATGCCATTCCGTTATTTTTATCCCCTGTTTCTCTGAGAACAACACCGCACCAATAACACCCCAAAAATATTGGTAATTAATGACGGATGGGATGTGATTCAAACCTAGTGCCCAAAGTTATTGTTTAGAATGTAATATATGAATATGTATTCATGAGCAATCATGTAATAAATATTTTCCTGAGATATTTCCCTTTCGATATCAATGATCGTTAACAATACCGAGGATCACCTCAATCGCGGACATTCCATGCTTCATAGAGCACCTGAAACGCTGTCACGCTACAGACATCAAGCACGCGACCCCCAAACGCAAGCTCGCTCGGAGAGGGAGAGAAAAAACCGTCTCAAATCCAACACGACAGGCCCGATTAATCCCAATTTTTTAGGGATTAAATTAAACCCGAAGTAGCGCCAATCAAAAATCTTCAAGTGGAGGGGTCCCCTTAAGAAAGAGCTCTCCATCGTCACCTCTTAAATCATTCCCGGCCCACTAATTCGAACGGAGAAGCTTTAACTCATTCTTTCGCGGGAAATGACGTTACGACGAGAGAGGAAGAAAAAAGAAGGGGGCGCTCGGGGATATAAAAGGAGGCTGGCTTATTTTTTCGTCCGGGGGTGAGATGGGGGTGTCGAGAGAGACGGGGTGGGGGCAAATGAGAAAAAAACAGCGCGGGGTGTCTCTCCTTCTAAGCGTATCTGTTGAGGTGACTAACGGGGGCGGGGAACAACCCGGAGGCGAAATCTAATTTCGACACGCTAATTTTTTCTCTGTTCTCACCGTGCGCCCCCTGCTCCCGATATGTTGCGCGGGGTGATTTTTTACGAGCGCCATTAACTGACTCGGATCCATTTCTTTCCCTCGAAGCGCTGTCTCCTCCTATTGTTTCTCTCCTTTCATAAGGGAAAAAAATCGGGGCCAGGAATTCCGGAGGAGTAGCAGTCGTTTGTCCGGGAGTCGAAATTTTCCGTCACGTTCCGCTCATAAGAAAGAATCACCTCATATCTGCCGCCCTTTGCATCCGCCCCATCGGCTGATTGCATTTTGATGAAACTATAAAGATTTCCGCTATTTCCATGAATGGAACTCGAAACTTTCGGAGCACACGTCAGTTGTTGTCGTTCGCAGGCTGCGTGGAAACCGTTGCTAGCAATGGCGAATTGTGGATTATATTTATAGGGAAAGCGAGAATATCACCTTTGTATGCTGGCTGTATCTGTGATCGAAGGATGCTATGATTACCAAGTTACAACTCTTTTAAATAATTTCAGATGGATTGACTGATAAATCAGATAGCTATAAATCATTTTAATATCCATAATAAGTGTTTTATGAATCCTTGATAAACAAAATTACTTGAAGTAAGCATCGTTATGGTTATGAATTTTCTACAATACAATACGATCACCAGGAGGGATTTAAAAATATCGTATAGTATTTATATTTACAAGAAATTTTATATGACTAATTTGAAATTTAATGAATTGCCTTCACCAAAGAAAGACTGTAACATTATACCATGGATTTATACGGCCCACAGAACCATACCATAACAATAAATGATCAAAACTCTTAATTAATACGATTTTTCCACTGAATTATTAATCATGAAGACGAGACTGAAGACTCACTATGTGTCCACTGCTCATTTATTTAGAATTATTGGTTTTTAGATAAACTATTTGTATACCTCCTTCGGAAATTTGTTTCTAGAGCATTTTGACGCGAATTTGATGGAGATTTTCTTCAATAAATCATCATTATACTCATTTTTGTGAACCTCGTAACCGTTGCATCACCTTAATTCAGATTTATACTCCCTCTCAATGTTGAATCCCTTTCTGCAACATTATTTCTTAAGTCACACTATAGTAAATATTTTCGCAAAAACTTTTCCTGCACTAAATTACTTTTTATTCGTCTTACTTGTTTTTTTCCAATTGCCAATATTTGATCCAATCCAATCCAATATTTTTTCCAATTGCCAATGATGAGATAGTGAATTATACTGTGGAAAATACTCTACTTGTGCGCACTCAATTCTATTTTATACGAACCTAAAATTTTCTTAATTTTGCTGTTAAATATTACTCTTTCTAGATTAAAGCAATTTGTAATATCACTATTCCTCTGAAAGTTATCGTTTTTCTCAACTCTGCGAAAATCATTGCCTCAATCCCAACAAAGATCAATAGAAATAACATCTCTGCGATCGATCCAATAATCTCAAGTTCGACTTTATAGAAAATTTCCATACTTGGAAAGAAAATAAAATTATAATTTATAAAGAAACATATTTCTTGGAGTCAAAATTAAATTCGATAGCTCACCATCTCCAAGTATTCTTGAGATCAGTCATTTTCCTGATCTGATCCACCATTTCTCCCGTTTCAGTTCATTTCTATTCCTTTCCTTACTTTCTTCCATTCTCCCGTTCTGGCTCCCCTTCTTTCTCAAGGGCCTAAGACGGGACGCGCTCTGCCGTGAAGTGGGAGAGGGTTTTGGATAATGAAAGACTTGCGTATACAAGAGGGAGCGACTGTGCCCATAAAAACCCCAAGAAGTCTCTCTCCCCTCTTCCGATCGCCCTTCAGCATTCTTTCTCTACATTTGTTTCACTCTTTCTTAAACTCTTTTCCCTCATTTAACTCGCTTTCATTTGTTCCCCTTCTTAATCGCACCCTTTCCTATTCTCTCGATAAACGCCCCTCACTTATTTACGCCTCACCCCCTCACAATATTCCGAATCGGCTTTTTTATTTGAGAGAAGGATAAGAGGATTTGCAAGTATAATGACGGGGTGAAAACAAGAGGATTTTTTGCATGCGTTCCCTATTAACTGCAGCTATTTGCTCGCTAAGGTCAAAGGTAAATCTTGAATGAATCGTTCTTCACAGCATGTTTATTGGCTGTTAAGAAAACTGTTGAAATTTTCAATACCGATTATTCAAGATGGATGATCAAATAACTTATGGGTTATGCTGTTTGCGTTGGTGGATTAATTCATCTTCTTTCCCTTTACATTCATGAAGGTCACTGGGGCGACATGTACGTACCATGAACGGTGTGACCACCCTATGTTGATGTCCCACAAGAGCTCATCTTCAGCGGAATCAAAAATCAATATTTCCACTCTCTCATTCGCTGTTATGTTCCCTAATTTCTTGAATCCAAGGAGGGAAAGAATCAAATGGTCAGACGTAGCTGGGAATCGAACCCCGGACTTTTTATGTGGCCGCTCTAGCTAATTCCCAGAATCGAAGGAGAGATTGGTTGTCTAACAAAAAGGTTGACATCAAGCATCCGCACTATGTGTTACTCATTGTCCATTGAACAAAAAGTCTATAATTCTTAGACTCTACAGTAAGGATACTCAAATTGAACGTCTTAATAAGGAGAACCCTGAAGTTCTGACATTAATAATAAGAGTGGTATCTTCAAATTCGAGCTAATATCTGATCAATCGATTAGCACTGTTTATAATATAAATTAATATAATATTAAAATAATTATATTAAAAATAAATATTATAAATAAAACAATGATTCATAAATGGAAGCGATGAGGGTTTCAGATACGAAGAAAGGATGGTGAAGAGAATTTTATAATGTTATCTTAAAAAAAATTCAGGAACGTGAAACTCTTATGTTAGGCTAAATATTTATAAGAGTACCGACATACATATATCAGGTATATTTTATGGCAAATTTGGATTAATTAACGATGAATGGAAGTAATATACAATTTCAAAGAAGACACTGAAAGGATTTCTTTCACGAGCAAATTCTTCATTAGTCTAAGAGATCATCGAAGCAAAAGATATCTTTTCAAACATGTGTACAGACGTGACTTTGAAAATGGAAATCAAATTCTATGGTAAAGGAGGCTTTACTCGTTGGAATGGATAAAACTCTACTCAAAAAAGATGTCGGTCATATTTCTTTTTTTTTTCAATATAAAGCAGTGATGGTAGTTGAAGAAAGATTACATACTTGAATTCGAGGTTTCTGATCATTTTGATTAAATAATATAGAAAACAATAAACTCATGCAGGTAAACTGAAATTATGAATTAAAGTGTTTGTGTTTGAATTTAAGTGGTTTCTTTGCCTATCCGCATATCACCCAATATAGTTTTAAGGATAAAAAGGTTTTTAAAGCCAGGTAATGCAACCTTATAGAGCCTTAAATCTGCAAAGGACGGATGCGAATGTTCGTCCGGCTGAGTTTGCGGGAGAGCGTTCGAAAGTGATTCTAATGAAGACAAGCCGAAGTGGAGGGACTCGCAGATAAGTTGACACGGCAGCGTGTAATGAGGTTACGAAAGTCGATGCGACATCGGCGACAAAAAAGGGGAGATTAAGTTGTGGGGTTAGGATAAGTGCAGAGACTTGCAGCCCTGCAGATTGCAGCGGCAACTTCCCACGTCTTACACCAGCCCCCAACAGTGCCTCGTACTATTCCTGTATGGAGTCAATTATAACTTGTTTCTCACTACAGAAAAAAACGAGAAAATACGGTGGTTAACGAGCGTGCATTATCACTAGATATCTAATACTGACGAATCTCACTTTAAATAGAAGTTAACCGTTATTTTCTCCTTAATAGGCCGTGAATGACTACGATTTATCATACTAGTTTTAGTGAAAAGCCATGGTAAAATTTGAAAAATAAATTCATTATCTCTACCATATATTTTATTCGGAGGATCAGGCTCAGCTACAACAACATTAAATGTCAAATTATGATACCGATATTGTCGAAAGAGACTGCCCAAATAAAATATATTATGGAAATGTCCTTGCTATTAATTATTTTTTTTTGAAAGAATTAATAATGTTCAGTCATGATCCGATTTTTGAGCTAAACTGAGATATTTCGTAATTGCAGGACAAAATCTGATAAATAGCAATTGGCGCCAATACGTTGCATGATTTTTGTGTGAAAGAGAAAAAATTAAGGAACAAGAATGAGGGAAAGGAAGTATCAATGTACATAAATGCATAAATTATCGAAACGCAAAATGACCTAAGCTGTCGAAGCATTTTTAACAATACTACTACCGTTACCAATTATACCTTCGAGAGATTTTCAGTAGAACGGCTATTATTCTAAAGATTTCATCAAGGCCCATATTAAATTAAGAAATGGCCATATTTTAACATTTAGAAAAGAAAGAAAGCATGCAAAGATCCAAGTACTAGCGTTCATCAAATTCCTAACAGAATAAGGAGACCCAACACTAGAATAGAAATGACATTTATATTATCAATAACTGATAAATCTAATTGACTGGCTTCAGAGATAGATAGTGAAAATAGATCATAGTTATCAGTATCATCTTAGAATAGCAGAAAATTTTTGAAGAGACAAATCTGTCTGAAATTAATTACAATGAGACAGATAGAAACTGAAAAAAACGAAAGAAGAGAAAGTAGAAAAAGATAAAAGGATAAAGGGAAAGAGTGAAAGAATGAAAGAAGAACTGTGAGGGAGAATAGAGGTGAAAGAGAGAGATTGGAGATAAGAAAGAGATCGCAATAAAAGTAGAATGGAGTTCGATTCAGAGGAAATGAAAGATTCCACAGGAAAAAGGCACATGACTGAGAGAGAAACAAAGAGTTAAAGACAGGGAAAGGCAAAGAAAGATTCAGACTATGCCAAATATTTGCCTAAGCGGTGCTAATTCTCCTGGAAATCTGAATTACAAAAGAAGTCAATTCTGGGAAGCAGTAACGGGTAGAGCTCGACCGCTTAGCAGGAAAGCATCAATCGGATTCCCCAAAAGAGGAACTCCGGAGTTTGCGAAGATTAGACACTTATGGGCCGTCCTAAACGCCTCTCCTATCTTCATCACAATTCAATTAGCTGGATATTCAACTTCCTATGTAATAAGCTGCAAGGTTTCAATTTCTAGACGACTCGAATTGAGAATTTGTTCCGAGGTAATTGCGTGATTGAAGAATACTCATTACATAAATTCAACAGATGCGGCCTTGATGACCTGTATTTTGTATTAACATTTATCATCTGAGAAGATTTTAATTTCCTATAGGCAGCAAAAATCATAATCACATTTAATAACGAAGTTATTTAATCTGATTACGTTAAGTGTGATTATTAAGTTATCATCCATCCGTTAATTTTTAATGTAATTTAATTTTACTACAATTACATTTACCGTTACCATCGGGTAATCATACTAAATTACAGCAATTACGAGTATATTAAATAAATAAGTTTAATTTAGTGCCAACTAGTGGATAGATTCTAAAGAGTTATATTGGATAGTAAATGATTTCATAATTACTATATTTCACGTACTGTTGTAAATAAACCCTTCAATTATTCTTTCAGTGATATTCCCTTCATTCAGAACCTAATCTCAACATAATATACTTAGTTAATTAACTAACCTATGTAACACAAGTAAACAACTAAGCATAGTTCTATTAATGTTTCTCTTCTTTTTGATTACGCGCTTTCCAAAAACTAACGTGTTAGGAAGTAGGAGGAAAAATATAAAGAATATTATATTACTAAAAGTTAGAGAAAAGAATATTTTGAAATGCATAGGGAGCAGAATGTTCGGAAAAGTATAAGGACATTTTAATGGGAAAATATATATATTTCCTTCGTTAATGCTTCAAGTACCCTGCTTGCATTCGTCACATACAGCACCAAGCCGCAAGAGAAATGAACGAAGGTGAAATTCGGAAGCGTTAAGCGAAGGAACTTCTCGGAAGTTCTTACGCCAAACATTCCCACACTACGCAGTCTCCTCACGTAAGGCAAAATTCGTCCGCAAACAAGAACAAGCTGATAGTATTAATTACGCTAAGCAAATCAACGTAAAAGTATATTTAACGCTGGGAGCGCTAAAGTTGGTTGGTTGATCGCAGCGGCGGAGATGTCTCATTTATCCGCATATCGATCGCGATAAGCCCCACACTTCCGCGCCTCCTGGACCGGAATGCACAATGAGGAAGGAGGTTATAACAAGGAAGATGTTGACGAGATTCGAGGCTCACCTGCGACCACGTGGGCCACTCATTAACCTCGGGAGTCCCACAGTAACTGCCACCCATGCAAAACACCACCTCTTTCTAATTAGCGAGAAAATTTCCTCCGTGGGACCTAATTGCCATTGACGGGGCTGAATGTGGGATGCGGGGACCGGGAAGTCGAGAAAGTGTAAAGCGGAGGGATATGGGTGGATGTTCGAGAAAATAGGTATGCATACGCGTTTAGTGGGGATTTAGATTAGTGAATCCTAAAATGCTAAAATGAAACCCCCAATATAGTTAATTTTATAAGTCCTGTGTAAATAGTCTAAAACTCTATTTGGACTCATGTTTTTCCCCCTCTTAGACTTCTCCTTTTCCAGTAAATATTTCTTGATCAAGGGAATATTTTGTCCTGTGGTACAGGATGAAGAAAAATGTATCTTTCCTTTACTTTTTTCTAGCATAAGTCTTGTTCATGTCTGTAATAGTATGATGGCAAATGAGCTATGAGTAATGCTGAATAACAACATTGTGTCCAATTCCCATTGATTGTATTGAGAATTACTATTCATACGGACGGAAAAATATGTACGTACGTGGAGCACGTATGTACATATTTTTCACTCAGCGTTCTGGCACAGTGAGGAAAGCAAGGGAAAACTACCTGACTCCTCATCTTGTCGAATCACCTCATGCCTTCAGCAAAGCTTTTGGTTGCTGCTGGTAAAGAACATTGGATGCACCCAACCTTCGGGTTGATTACTGTACAGAAATTTACCCTTTTCGTATGTATTATGTTCACGGTTAACTGATGATGGAAACATCAAAATTACTTTTGTTTGCAATTTTTTTTATGAAAGTTCGAGCCATCTCGCCAGCTCAATAGCGCCTAAAGTTTTATCATCGCTTTAGTTTCTAATGAGAGTACTGATTGAAATTTGCTAATTGTAGACCATTTGGTGGGAAAACTCCAGACTTTGCCATTTAATTTGGATCCGATCCAAGCTATTCCGAAGATAATTAGCATGAAGATTGAAATAAAACCCATCTCAAATAATCAGTACGGATAATTACTGCTTTTAGATCATAATTTAATTCAAGAGCATGAAAATCGTTCGCAGAATTCGTCACGGCCCCATATTGGTTCCTTACCTTCGTCGTCAAACTCGTTTATAGAATAGAGGAGGAGAGAGAGAAGGGAAAGGAAGGGAGGAGAGGGAGAAAGGCGAATGGGAGGAGGAATTAATGATAGGCCTGTTTCCGATGACATGGTGGGGAGTGTGTTAATGGGTTAGCTTATGAAGAGGAGCACTTGATGAGGGTTGGAATCAAAGGACACTGGAGTGCGAAAAACAGTGATTGGTGGCGCTTGAAATCGAATAAATCCTAACATCAGAAAAACCGCGTCGATCGGCCATTTTTCATCCTCCGTTGAGATTAATAATCGACTCGAAAATTCTTCGACCTGTGATTAACCGCAGATATTGAGAAGAAGAATCGAGCAAATCATTTTAAAACTGCTGTAAGTCCGCCCTTTCTTGATATTAAAACTCATCTTTATTACGTTGAACTTACCTTAACGATTAAATAATGAAGAGATAGATAAATTAGTAAACGTTTCTTAAATATCATACCCTTTTAACTTTCCGAAAGCGTTTTTCTATCTCGTTTGATTATTTTCCAATTTTTTAAAGATTTTTTGCGGTTTTTTGACGAATAAGTAAGTGTTTGATATTATCAAAGCGCTTTTTGAAGTAAACTAACAATAACTGGAAGAAAATGGGTGAAGTTTAGTCGATTAATAAGATTCTTATACAGTTGAAATTCTTGCAATTGTTATTGCTAATTCCCTAGGGATCATTACGAATGTAATTTTATAGCTACATTAATTGAGAGAGATTTAAACGCAGGTAAGGCAAGATTCAGTAAGCATGTGCTAACAAAATGACACCGATTTTTTTCTTAAAGAGTTCCTCTGCCATCAAAGTAATGCTTCTTTTAGAAACTGTAACATCAAAACCTTCTTGCCAAAGACTCCTGTCTAGCCTAGCATTGAAAACTACTTTTTGTCAAAGGGTCCCATCTAGATAAAATATTACATCATGGTAACCCTTTTAGTCTGTAAAGAACCGACCCAATTTTAAATTTTGATACATCCGCCGGGTTTATATGATTACGTTAGGTGTCAATGAGTTCATTTCTTACGATAAAAACTACTTTTTTATGGTCATAAAAATCACGAATGTTATGTACCCAACCCTTTACTACATAATATTAAAGCCGTTTCGTTTCAGCTGAAAATATACATTTACATGTAAAATTAGCAATATGGTTAAAATAACAACAAAGTTATGCGAAATCTTTGCGAAGACCAAATTGTTGCAAAGGTGAAGGGCAAAAGCGTTGGTGAGAAAGGAAGAGAATGTAAGATAAGAAGGGAAATTTAGGGCGCAGTGAAAGAGGGAACAGGTGAAGTGTGATCAAATGCTAATGCGGAATGAACGATGTAGTAGAGGTGTGAATCGAAAGATACATGTGAGATTATGGAAGTGTTAAGAAAATGCGTGGTAAATAAGGCAGAGGGCAGTGGGAGGCAATGGAAGCGGGGAAAGGAAGGGCATTTGCATATCTGGAGGGGAAGAATTAAGAAAAAGGGCTGGGAGCGTCGATCCGCCGTAAGGACCGCTTAATTAGGATAGTTATTACACAGGGGGTACCTAATTGCACAGTGTAAGAATTACCCTTCCAACGGCGGAATAAATACAGTGGCCTATAAATCGACTCATCTATTCTGGTTAATTGTGGAATCGGAATAAATTCGCTGTATTGTGTCCTTGTATTCCAAGAGACATTCAAAAACCCCATGATGAAAAATATTTAAGTAAATATCTTTTACTAATCGTGAAACTTAGGTTATAAATTGTAAATGTGAGACTCTTATCATCAGTCAGGAGACCATTATCTGAATCAGTATTCACTACATTATTAAAAAAATAAATACTATGACATTTCTCCTTTTGGCCTAACTGGTATACATTACTAAGTCATCCAGGTTATCTGATTTCTTAGTTAAATTCCAATTCCTAAGAAGTTAAACTGCTTCAAATAATACCACTGTGAGAACTTTATTGGATATTTATTTATTTATTTTACTTGATTAAGAGCCCTGAGAGAGGGGAAGATGGAGCCGTTTGGCTTCCTCTCCCCCAGTATAAATAAAATCCAAGTCAACTGCAACAAATTCGTAGTTTTTTTAGATGTTAAGATTGATTTGCCGTTAAGATTCATTTTCTGGATGGTAAATTATGGAGTTAGTAATAAAACTTAACGAAATCTGGTTTTCAATTGCTTTCGTTGGTCTAACTTTAAGTTTTTTGTAAGGAGGAAAGCGGATATGTATTTCTAGGATCATGTGAAATTTACTTTTACAGCTCAGTTACATTGCCTTTTATTATTTTTATCGACCGTCTTATAATTGTAGCATGGATCTTTATTGGAGCCTTATTTCCCAATAAGTGACATAAATTGTTTATTTATTAAAGTAATTAAAATATTCTCCATGTTCTATAATGCGATTGCCAGAGCGCCTATTATAAATCGGAAAATATGCTTTATTGTATTCCATAAAAGGCCTTCAGATTATAGTAACTTAAAATGATTCCAGTATGTATGATCATATGAATCATGATACTTTCTTTGCTATTGTATAAATCCATCAATAAACTTCTCTATTGTTCTCTAAAATATGGCAAAAAGTTATTGTTATTTGAATTGAAAACAATTGAAAACTTCTATTAGACCGAATGTAAGAGACGAAACAGTTTAGAAATTAATGAAGCATAAGGAATTTTATTAATATGTTATTAATCTAACTGTAAGAAATCATATTACTAATCTACGTTCCTCGAGTAATTATTTCACGTAATTATCCATGACTCCAACCATAATTATAAACGTTGTCTCGGCAAACGAGATAATTATTGCAAAGTGAGAGGTTGAAGCAAATCTGAATTAGGTGCGCCAAAGATTAAATGGAAGGCATTAAGAACCGTTTAGTAATGATAGCCATAATTATTTCACGCGAGTTAAAATGATCATTTCAATTACTTCAGGTAACAGACCGTTGGACACTAACACCGTAATATAAATGGGCAATTACTAAACAATGAAAATGAGGATGAATTTTATCATTCTCTTTAATTATCAGTAAAAAGTTTTTACCTAATGCGAATCAACTGCTTTTCCATTTAATGAATCTGGACAAAGATTGTGATTGAAAATGAGCATTAGGCTTCCAGTTACAATGAAAGACGCGTGGTTGGGTAAGACATTTAGTTTAAATCTCACCGAAATAAAGACGTTTCATTATTATTTAGTATTAGATCCTATATTAATGAACATAACCTATACTATTAAATTATTTTTTATTAATTAGCTATCCTAGGAATCAAAAATTCGTTTTTCTTGCATTGCAAATAGTTCAATAGCTCCGTTTTATAATCAAATTTTCAGGGAAAATAAGTGCATTTTTTTAGATTTGCTGGTAGTTTCACAGAACGTTATGTATTTACTTGAAATTTAATCCCGAGTATGTAGCTCCATTAGTTAATTATCTTAAATTGAATTACTTTTAAACCAAAAGTGCTGCACACCGACCAGCAATAGCAAACAGCTATGAAAAAACTATCCCACGAAGCATGTGCCTGCTTCAAAATAAGAATATATTCCAAGCAGAAGATCGGCATAAGAGACCTTGGTTACTGTACGCAAAAATATTTAGAAACTTTAAAAATCGATGTGTTTTTTAGTATTACCATACACTTAAATCAATATCCGCCAATGGTTGCAACCATTGAGTTTTTTCATCACAAAAGTATTGGTAATTGAATTAAATCGATTATCCTCTGCTAAATATATAATACTCTATATAAAATTGGAAACTGTCCTGGATTTTATTTCTTCCAAAAAATCACGATTCCCGCCATTTAACTGTTGCCTGGAAGACATATAAGAAAACATGGCGAAGAGCATATTGCGTTAGTATTACAATGGATGGAAGGTAATAAAGGAGAGGGGAAGATAAAGGGGGAAGAAGGCAGTTAATGGGTCGGAAAAAGGAATTAAGAAAGGGAAGGAGGAGATCAAAGAGTGGGATAAAGACGGAAGGGCCACCGAGAAAGAGTTTTTTTGTCGAGGGGTTCGTGGGATAAAGGAAAGAATGAGGAGAAAGAGTGAGGGAAACAGAAGGGAAATGGACAAGCGTACTTGATAAATCGTCAAGTTTCGCCGGTTTTCGTCGGATGGAAATTTAGTTAACTCTCTTGGTGCTTATGAATAAAGCATTATGTCTATCACTAGACTAATTATATTTTAAAAACTCGAAAACAAAATATTTTACTGTCAGTTAAATTGCCAAAGCGATTTTTTTCGTATACAATTTTACTGATATTTTTAACACTTCAATACAGAAGGTATTTGAAAGTCTTTAAATGTATATGTATGTAAATGTAAATGTATAATTTATATGTATGGATAATAATTTTACAGTATAGAGGAAAATTCTCGCAGCAATACTGATATCTTAGTATTGTTTTTCCAAATCTTTGGTAAAGTTGAATAATATTACAAAGATGAGACTAAGCAGGATATAATAAGTCTGAAAAAGACAATAATTTTAACAGTGATTATATTTTCTTTTCAGTTAACTGTGAATTGCTTATCACTCTTTCATATGAGATTAGATCCATTAAAGATGGTGACGATTAGAAAACTAGGAAATCTGATTTGTTGTCTTTAAAATCAGAAAATGCGATTCTTTACAATGATAGAGGGACCAGAGTTTCGAAAATTGGATCATTCTGGCGTGAATGGGCACATGGCATCCAGACAATGAGATTTAGGTATTTCGAAGACTTCGAATGTGCCTACAAAAATGATGTCAACTCTGTTTAAAAGTAAGGACTCTGAGGAAACATTGGTTTTTAAGTAGCACTTTCAAAACTATAATTTTTACACAGATTCAAATACGGATATTTTGGCCATTTTCGGAAAGATGCAGTTAGAAACAAAAGAGAGAACAAACGAATGTAAACAATGGATAGTCAACCTATAGAAAATATTCACCAAAAATGACTTATTACGTGATTGTAAGCGGTGCTAGGAACCATGCAACAATGAAAGGTATCACTCATTTACCTGTGTTAACACACATATAAAAGTATTCGCAGACACAACATGACCTAACACTGGTTTTTATAGAGAGCTAATTATGATTTATTATCATAGCTCATGGTGCATAGTTATGTTATATGGTGAATCATTGGAATTTCAATGGTTATCTTAAGTAAAAGTGAAATCATGGACTCACTCTGAGAGGCATAATAAAAGTGTAAACCGAACTGTATTTCAAACAAAATTTTCTTATATTAATAACCGAACGTTTTAGGCTTTGCAACCATCAACAGGTCATATTGATGTACTCATATTAATTCCGTTTGGAAATATGGATTACCTCTGATGTGAACGAACGAAAAATATCAAGTAAATCATAATAATAATTCTTATTTGCTCAGAGAAATTCCCATAGAGGAGGTTAAAGGAAATGCAAATTATAAAGATTACTCAGAAAACAAAGAAAAAATTTCAGAACAAAATACCGATCAATTGGGTAGTTATAATACAGAACAACATGATAATGATTATGTGTATGAACCTAGTAAAAAAATTGAACTCCATCGCGAACGATTTATTTTACCGAAAATACTCCTGTTATGTTCTCGTAAGAAGACCGAGGAAAATGGGAAGAGAGGAAAAGAAAGCTTTGAGAAGGAGCAAAAGATGGGGATTGAAGGCGCCTCGAAGAAGAAGAGAAGAAATAAAAAAGAGGAAATTAACGAAGGGGTGTGTGGAGTAGGAGAAAGCAACGGTTTGGGGTTAAGGGGGAGGGAAATAAGGAATGGGGTCGCAGTGGGGCTGAGCCGAGAAAGGGCGGGAGGAGGCCAAGATATCGCCGAGGTCACGAACGGCCCGGACTTTTTAATTAACTGAATTTACTGCTGATAAGTCCCGGCAGAGGGCCACACCTCTCCCTCCTCCTTCTCTTTCTTCTCTCCTCTTCCTCCCATTCTCTTGCGTGTTTCCCTAACTGCTTAATTTTTCTCCTTTTTCCCTCGCGAAAACAAGCATCTTCCCTCCGACTGACAGCGGCCTTTATGAATTTTTCTCGCGATCCGTATCGAAGGATTTTCATATAAATTAAACGTAAAGAGCGGAATTCTTTTAGTTAACCTCTCCTTAGTTAAGATCCTGTCCCTAGATACGTGGGAATGTCAACGATGATTTATTCACCCCGCAGTCTCGAGAACAAAATGCTTTCACACCTTAAGTAGATATCTGAAATTTCAGACACTTCCCTTCACTTCCACAAGCTAAATTGGGTGATGGTTTTCTGACTTCGATTGTTTTGGTTCACGAAGGTAACTCGTTGACGAAGGTGTCCAGCTATTTTTCCAAAAAAGGACTCATTGCGGTCTTAAAGTAATACAGGCAATTTCCACTCAAGGAAGTTTGATTCTATTAAAATTGTTATGTTGGTAACTTATGCCTTCTTTTGGTCGGCTGCTAATTAGCACATGTCAGTGTCATTAGAGATTTAATTCCAAAATCCACGATTCTCAGAAGCAGATGAATGTATATATTGACGAAGAAAGTCCCATTAAAATGTCTAAGGTTCCGAATCGAATACGCTTAAGAGTACGTTTTCGAGAAAAATATTTGAACTTATCAATTTGAGTATTATAACATCTATATTTTCTCAAACAGTAGACTAGGCTTCATGCACCTTGTTGCTCTATCTGACGGAAAGCAGATGAAACTTCCGTTTTCAAAACAATATCTCCCAAAACAATTCATTCAAATAAAGTAGCAGGACGAATTTGATGGGTTATAAAATTGAAATAAATATTAATTATAAGAAATGAATGTGTTTTAATCGAGTGTAAGGCTTTTGCGCTTACGAAAAAAAGAGTTGCAAATCACGGTATGCCATGCGTTATCATTCCTCAATATCAATGTTTGGTCAATATATGGATGTGTAGGCGGATGCAGTTTACTACAGTATTAAAGATGTTATATAAAGATTAATGAAGCTCTGAAATTTTTTACTCCTTATGCAACCAATAGCCTTTACCAGCATCCAAAATTTTAATATTAAGGTCTTCGTTGTGATTCGGAATTTTATTTCCCAACTTAAATTTTTTAATCAGTGAGAATAACCATTTGGATTGCTTGAACATCATTCTAAGTAATACTAATACAATTTTCAACATCTTTAAATGAGAATCATTGTTCAATAATAATCACGATCTTACGTGGCAATTCACGGACATCAAAAAATTCCGTTTCGACGATTCCTTCCAATTCTTAACTTATTCTTCTCGAATGCCATCATTTTAATACTTTTCTTTACAGAGAGAGTCTTCCTGCTCCTTCCCAGCCTCCCCCCTATCCCTTCCCCCCTGCACCCCCTCCCCCATCGCCTCTTAAATCTTCCCCACCGCCTTTCGACCCCTCATTTTTTCTTCTCATTTCTTCAGCGCCCCTAAACCGGCTCTCTCTCGCAGAGCGCACATAAAAATTGCTCTGTAATTAAAACGAAACGGAATTAAAAGGAAGAATTAAAAAAGGCGAGTAATTGATGGAGGTGTGCTGCATGACGCGGGGGAGCGCCGATGATTTTATTTATGCGCGACGCTCGCTGTGACTCGATAAGTGTTAACGACAGTCCCTTTTAATTCCCCTTAAAGTTGCCCTTCCATTCCTCCCATTTCCCCTGAAGACGATTTTAGTAGAGAAAGTAAAGAGCGAATATGGGGAAAGAATGCATTTGAATCTCTCATATATTGAGTCTATCAGTAATAAGAATTCGTCTGAAGTCACTCATGGCTCTACAAATTAGAGGATTCTTAATGAAATCGAATTCTGACGATTTACATTGAACTTACTTCCTCGACAGATTAAAGGATTAAAGTTAATGTACCGATGAGGATTCCTGATTCAGCTAAAAGAATTCTCTCGAAGTAAGAGACTTCTTGTCAGGATGTCTAACAGCCTAATTGGAGGCTGTAAGGTATTTAGCCGGTTGGTACCTCATCCCCTGTAAAATTACCTACCAATCAGTCAGTAGAGGGCAATGAGGCTTACTAAGCAATGTGAGGAGCCAGGGATCTTCCCTCGCTTTTCTCGCCAAACAAGAATGCTATAAACAGCACATAAGCAACGTGATATTACAAAGGATGCTTTAGGTCACGTTGATGATGATAGCTAAGATTCACGATCACATGAGACGTCTGTTTTTCGATGGATAACATAAAATAATAGTTTCATAGTAAAGCATTATCATCACTTAAAAGAACAGATATATTCTCCCTAAAAATTTTTAATTTCACTTGATAACGTATCATTTCTCCTAACATGGTCTCCAAGGGTCATTCTTACTATGAGTGTTAGGGATAGTGATCCTAGCGATGAAGTACACTGTCTCTCTCACAACTTCAAAGCTAGAGGAGGGTTTCTATGCATTGATGAAAAAGTTAACATGTCACATTAGCAAGTTACTGAAGTCTTCAAAATCCCTTTAACTTAATTTTTTCCTCTATTTTCCAAACTTATAGTATCATATCATGAGATTTACCCATGTAATTAGTGATTTTTCTTCTGAAGTCAACAATCGCATGTTAAATATTTTGACGGATGGCGTTGAATTATTTGGAAAACATAGGTGATTTACACAGTTCAATTGTGCATTAAGACCCAGAGCTAGTTGAAATTTAACTTATCCTCTGCTGCGGCAATTCCTGTTGACTAATTTTCACCTTCATTGACGCCCAATTGCGGGTTTTGATCGCGCTAACGTTTCACTCGAGCGAAGTAAAGTTGTCTTTCCCAATCTCATGCACCGACTCCCCTCTGACGATGGCGAATAATCTCTCGCTATCATTCACTCGCTTTTCAGGGTCGCGTCGACTCGGTGTGCAGTGGATGCATCACATCCGCGCGAAATTCACCGCGGAATTTTTTCCAACGGCGGAATTGGAAGATTTCCAAGAACGTATTTGGAGGCACGCGGAGATTGGTGAGGATGGCGTGCTGTGAGAGGGAATTCCAACGGAAAGGTCAATACTTTAGCGGGTGTGATTGGTAGGTTGTCATTTACTCTTCAAATTTGTAAGTACCGGTAGTGGTAACAAATACTTCCAATTATATGGAAGTATATTATATTCCAAAAATATGTTGCAATATCCAAAACACAAATTAAAATTATTTTAAAATAGTCAGCAGAATATGGGTAGAAGGATATACAACAAATTAACGATTGATATGAGTCAAAAACTGTGTACAGATCATTTAAAATTCCTAAAAATATTTCAAACATTCTTGATAAATAAATGTTATTATTCTGTAAGAGAGTTGTTTGAAGATGTTATTGTAAATATGTAATATGATGTAAATGATTATTTGAATAATAATCGTTCTGTTAATGTATAAATTAATGGATTATGTATAACATGTGCTATAAAATTTAAAAAGTTTATGTTTGTAAAAAAAATTTGAATTGTGCAGTACTGACGAGATACCAACCTGCAAACAGTGCCTTTCTGTGTTCTGTTGATGATGCAAGTGTTTTGTAAAAATAAAAAATTATATTCTATTCTATGGAATACATTTCTTTCACCGAAACTAGTTAATCTAGGGTTATCATTTTCATATATTCAATCGGATTATTTTGAAAACAAATGAACAAAATTATTTGGTGGTAAATCATGGAAAAGCTGAATCTTAAGCCAAAAATAATAATAAAATGAATCATTACGAATGTGCAGGCATAAAATAATTTCATTGGTGTATTTGCTTAGTAAAAAGAGCGAAAAAAGACTTCTAATATAGTGATACTCTTATAGTCTCTCAGTTATCATCGCTAATACATTTAAAATGAATTAGGGGCTACAATTTTGCCGAATAGGTTAGCTTAAGTTAGCTATCTGATTATTAAGGAATACTCCCTAAAAGGTGTAAATATTCTTTGTGGCTCCATACATTTCTATGTGTCTAATTGCAAATTTTTTATTTACCTAATTCTGATACAGCTTGAAAAAAGTAGCTTTGCCCTTCGTAGAAAATTATGCTTAACAATATATCCGAAGAGATTCAAGTCGTCATGAAAAATTTACCACGGGTTGCACCGTATTCATATCCTAAGTAATCCATTTATTCTACCAAGCATATAAAGTACCAGCTGAGGGATTCGTCTATAGGAAATCCTGCACGTTTCATGAGTATGATATCTACTTAAAATTTGAAATATATATCTTTCGTTGTAATTAATGAAAATACCATGAAAATTTTCTTTTTTCGTGTAATAGCGAATAATTATTTTAATGAAAGAGCTACTACTCTTATGTATAATTTAATTTCTTTTCCATTTTTACTGGAGTTTTCTTCAATAAGGCTCCAATCTGACCACTAAGCCTCGATTCAGCTAAAGTATAGTTCCTTTCCCTGAGCGATGTAATTGAATATGCACTCCTAGATCCAACTTTAATTCCAATTAGTGAATTATGTGTTACGAAACACCAATTTCAGTAATCGCCGAAACACCGATTTCTTCCATTCTTTAACCATATACACTCACTCAATCAGCTGGAGTGCATTATATCGCTTCAGAGCGATGAAATGAGGGAGGGAATTACGAAAAGAAGAACTCCTTATCGAGGCAGACCCTTTAGATTAATTGTAATAATGGGAATTAAATGAATCACCTCCGTCAACTGACAACTCATAAATTGGCTCGTCTACTTCTAAAACAGAGCGATGGAATTGGATAAAGGGAGCTGAGTCACGGTATTCATGCCGATGCTGTTTATCAAAGAAAAAAACACATCGAAACCCTTTGATTCCTCTGCTGTCATTTTAGCATAGTAATGTCAAAAGAATGTGTAAATAATGATGGCCAAATAATCCGAGATTTGTTACAGAAATAATGTTTACGGCGCTTTGATTCCCAGATGTCCCTGTTTGAAAAAAATCTACATGAATTTATCCCAGCATTGATTAATATACTTATTGACTGATTGACAATTATACTTTCTTATCATTGTCCTTAGCTAAGCGTCTGATAAATAAGATACTGTCACGGATTTGAATTATTTGAGAGAGTGGAGTTTTAGCCTAAATAGCTTCTGCTACAATATAGCCTTCTTCAGGACTGAAGTGCCGCATGTAAAGTCTGTTTAATAAGGTTCTTATTATTTAGGGAAGCCACCTCAAGTAAAAATAAAGGGAACGTAAAAAAACTCTAAAACTTTGTAATTTTAAATAAATATATTAATTAATAAATTAATATAAATATTAATATTAATCAAATGAGCAATAGATGTAACCTTTATCCTTGCAAAATATTAGGCAAAAATTTAGTTTATTTTGTTACGAAAGAGAATCAACTCCCTGTATCATACAAAAATAAGAAATATACAAATTGGTTAAGCAATATTTAATGAAAAATACATTTTATACGCCTAGATACATGTATTTCTTAAGTGTGTACTTATCGGATTTTTCGCTTTAAGCGAATTTCTCGGTTTCATGAATATCTGGAAGTTAAATGTTATAAAAGAGCACTGAAAAAATTCATCCGGTGAAATATGTTAGAACAGCTTCGAGAAGAAGTAAACAAATATTTGTTTCCGCAGTCCTTCCTGAATGCAACATGCGAATGGTCTCCCAGTACAGCGAGAGAGAGAGTGGGAGAAGCAGGGAGCCAAAGGACCGTGAATTGAGGTCAATAATTGACAATTAGGGTCAAACGACTACACGGATTGACTCCATCCTCCCTCCCACTCCCTCACACCGCCATGCATTCCTCTCTCTCTCAGTTCCTTCGCTTTATTTCCTTTTCCCGTTCTTCACGCTCGCTACACTTCTTTCGTCAATGTGCGAGACCTACACTAACCCTAACTTAGGCGATAAAACAAACGGTTCTTAACTTTCATTAGATACAATTATAGTTCCACTACTTCATTCTTTATAGAGTTCTAGAAACATGTTGACTTTATATCAGACTGAAGTTTCTGAAACTAAGAACAATACCTTTTCCTCGCAAATAATTACCAAGCATCAAAACATGACATTTATATGGCACATTCGGCGATAGCTGAGTGTCTCATACTTTGATACGCGTCGATAAAGTAAGCCTTTTCAATGACAACCGTTTTGATTACATGTAGATATATGGTGCTTTTACGGGTCTAAAAAGTAATTTGACCGTTATATTTGCTAAAGTCAAATCTCGAAAAGACTATACTCCAAATAAAGAGACGCTTCTTCATTTTCTCAATATTTATTACAAATCCTTTTAGGGCGTATCGATGAAAGTGAGAGTAATCGAATATGTAGATTTTGGAGGAATATTTGGGTAACTATTTAAGAGACATATTATACGCAAATTAAATTAAATATCCATATTACTACTATCTAACGCATTCTTATATCCGTGGTTTATTACACAAATAAAGCAATTTTTACTCTTTCTCTTAAATTTACTCATCTCAATCGACAGAGTTGGCATTTAAATTAATGTATACCTATTACAAATTAATCGAATGTGATATTTTATAATGCAGTTGATTAATTATTGAATACAGATATCTTAAATTAAATGAAGCGAGTGTTTCTTAAAATAAACAGATATCTTTAAGATAAAACGTATTACAGCTTAGATGTTCAAGGAAAAAGTTGCGTAAAGAAAAATATAGATGTAGATGACGAAAATTCTTGAAACTATCACTGCAATATTTCAAAACATTTTTTATCAATTGTATAACTGAATTCAAACAGCAATTATGATGTAACCTCAAAGATCTATATTCAAATCCAAGACCTAATGTTTAGCAATCGCATTTAGTTGATTTTGACACACAAATGGAATAAAAAAAATAATCTAAGTAAAATACTAATGAAATTAAAGTGAGGATAATAAAAATATGATGATAATTATGTCGTAAATAGAATCTTCGTCATTAATGCACGGAGAAATAATGTTTAGAAGAATCAAAAGCAAGACAAATCTCCGATTCACATACGAAAAATTAGAACAGAAAATAGGACAAGAACCGGTAATTTCATCGTTGGATTGCAGATGTGGATACAACAACAAACACTTAAATCATCACACTATTTCTACAGGAAATCATCTAGATAAAGTACGATTTACTTAACATTTTTTGCGACGGACTTCTACGTCTTCAAGACCACATATGTTGACTTTAATTCAGTTGTGGGAATTCGTAGGAGAGTTTGACGTTGAAGATAGTAATGAGAAACGGAATAAACAAATGAAAAAATTCCCAGCATTACTGGTCGCCATTAGGTATTTGAATCCGTACTCGAACGCCTGCATAGAGAGCGGCAGCGAATGATAAAAATTCCGTAGAGTGTTTCCGAAGCAGTGAATGGGAGGCGTGGCGTAAGAGGAACGGACAAAATGAACTGCCTGGAAAGAAAGAATCGGCGGAAGTTAAGATCCCCTTTTTTGAGAGAGCGTCCGATTCACTATTGATTCGTTAAATAGGTATATTGTTCGCCAAAAGCGGGGAAAGGGGACAATTTGTTTCGGTGGCATTTGCAGACCATTACAGTGGCAGAGGATTGAAGGCTAATCAAACGGCATCATTAAATTCTACAGCATAAGACGTAAAGAAGTCAGTTTTACCGCAGCGCTCAGATCAAATGGTGGCAGTTTCTATAAAAGCTCAATAAAACATACGACTTGAAACCGTGGGCGTAATGAACGAGTTGAACCAGTTGCGAATTCGATCGCAAAAAGCGGTGAAAGAAGCGGCGTATTTCGCGAAATGTGGCGGATGCGGGAAACCAGTCGGTGAAAGAAAGAAAAATCGACTGCGAAATGGGAAAACATTGTTGCAGACATTCTGCGGAGGCAGAACGGAAAAATAGTGAAAGACAGTCTTTATACATCATATTCACTGTACATGAAGATATATCATATTACACTGATATCCGAAGAGTGGAGTTGGGAATATACTGAAAGTACTCGGAATTTTTTTATGATATTACTTAAAAAAATCACATTAGAATTAAAAAAGCGCCAAATAGCCGTTGTTTATTAATCAAACAACGGCTTGTTTGTTCGTCAAACATAGGCTATTTGGAGCTTTTTTAACTCTTAATATTTTAACACAGCCGTGTTTCTTTTTTTTTCTTTTAGATATTAAATAAACAATGTGAATATTTTATATTGCACCTTTATCGCGGCGAAGTTTGGAGCAAATTGGAGCAATTGGAAAAAATTATAGTATAGCTTAAATAAACAATTTTATATCACGTCACTATCACTATGACAAAGACTGGAAATATTTAAAGAAATTTTATTTATCCCCTATTTGAAGCGCAATTTTTCCTTTATAGTATTTCAGAATTTAACGATGATTTGTAGCTATTTTTTTAAATTGGTTTCCAAATATATTTTCTAAAGAATGTATGCATTCCCGAATTAATAGTAAAATATAGTAATACTGAACTCACTCCGACGAATGCATATGCCAGTTTTAGCCATTCTATGTATTTCTTTACTCGAAAAATAATTTATTAACATTACCTGCTCATAGAATTCTGGACAATAATCAGTAGAGGAGGCGAGGGAAACTACCTTACTCCTCATCTCGTCTAGTAAGCCTCATTCCCTCCCTGGTTTTTCAGGTAAATTACGGAGGAAGGGCTGAGATTCTAATAGGAATTCGATCTGATAACCTTTACCGACTGATAAGCATTTAAACCAATGATATTCAATCAATGATTTAAGGACATCTCAAATTTCTCATAACTCACAGGTTTTGTTCTATGATAATTACGTCATAATTTAAGGCCATCATAGTATCGTACACTTCAAATTAACAGTTGAATAAAAATTTAAACAACATTATCAAAGATAACATGATTATTTGCATTAACCTTTTAATGCTAATAGCTAATTAATTACAGCGTAGCGGTTTTGCGATACAATAAGAGCATATAAGGGCCCGCTGCGACAAAAAGATTGAAAACACTGGTCAGAATGGTAAAAGTTCCCGATCCACTTGTTACGTAGCAACTTAAACGAAACACGGGGATGTTGCATACTTGCATCCATGCGGACATTAGAGCTAATTAAAGAATTCTTCCACTTGCGTGAGAAAATATCGAATTGTAACTCGTTTATCGAAGCACAAGACTTTCGCCTCTCCTTATTTGGAGACCGGTAGTAAACTTTATACTGGAAGAATGTGAAAGCGTTTTACTCACAACTTACTGCTCTTTCGGTATAGGGTAAGGAACTGGTACATACCTGTAAGGAAGAGCATGTAGTTGTTAGAATATTCAAGTAATAGAACAGAATTAAAAATAAATGAAAAGGCATTTAAACTCAGACTGACTATTTTAATTATTAGATACCTTCTTCACCATTTCAGAGAGAGATATTTGGGAGTCACGATAAAAAAAAATATCTATATATGGCTTTCCCTGAATATCAGTACCATTATACAGGCATGTGATTGTACAACTGGGTGACTTCTTTACGTGTTATGTCATGTTGAATACCCCTCGAAGAATGGTTTTATCAAAATGTCATAGGTTTATAGTTAGTATTGTTTCGGTAATAACTACAACAGATTAGAATTTCAAGGAGAGTTTACTACTACTGCAAATAAATATAAATGTTCTCAAGAAATATAAGCATAAAAAAACTAAAGATAAGCAAAAATCGAGCAAGAGCACTTGGAAGCACATTGGTCATTACTTGACAATAATCATAACAGCTTAATAGAAGATACGATATACCTTTAGTTAAGGAACCATAAAAGTTGCATAAAAATTAATACCTTTATTACCAGCATTTAACAGGAGTTATCAAAAATCAAGGTAACAAAATCCTCAATGAAACGATCAGATCACATGAACGCGAAAGCGCTTTGGCAAGAATTCTAGCAACACCCACTCGTGTTCCATTCTTTCTTTAACATTTCTTTGCAGAAGATAGAGAAAAGTAACTTTTTCTCCTCTAGGCCATTCGATCTCATCTACTATGCGCATCTGTAACTTCAATGAATGCCCAGCGGCTCCTATCCATCGAGGTATCAGCCCAGCGTTTCTCCAATCACCTAGAATTCCTCGGGTGGAATTTGCTCCACGAGAGAAGATCTAAATTACTGGAAGAATTTATAAAAATTCACCGATTGAGAACGTTTTGACGAAATGAAATTTTAGTTAGATAAAAAAGCCAACGCGATCTCCGATAAGCATCGACAAAACCTCGCAAGAAAGTAATCGAAAAAACATTATTCCTTCTAGTCCGAGGTCTATTAGGGATGCTAATGGAATAGATTAGGAAAGGATGATGGTGTCACTACAACCCCTGCCATACGTCATTCACGGCTTGCGTGGTACATACTTATATCTAAAAGGAATATTTCAAATATTTTCATACAGCTATAAAAAATGCAATCGAGGGTAGAATTAAAGGAAAAACAAGGAAATCCAAAAACAAAGGATTTTAGATGACATAAGGGCTGGAGTAAGGTACAAAGGAGAGAAAGATATGGCGTTGAATAAGGATTTTTGAATTTTTATGCACATGAACCTATGGGAAGGTAGAAAACCCATGTATGTATACAACGAGACAAATAATTTGACGGAGGGAACATGGAAAGAGATGCTAAGGAGTACGCAGGTCCGAACGGGCAGGGACCTTTGCTCCAAAATATTTCCTTCGACTCACTAAACTCGTGATGCGCCCCCAACCGTCTCCTTCGATGACCACAGTTTCCACGAATCGCCCTGCAATGAGGTGCCTCTTACAGCGACACTTCCCGCCGGGGAAATACAAACGGTCTCGCATTAAGCAGATAATAAGGTCTTTTGCGAATACCGAAACGGCATGCGCAGCTTCTTATGCGCCTCGGAATGCCGGCGGAGGATTGATGGCGCGGTGGGCAAAAAGGAGGCGCAAGGTGGCAAATTGTGCAAATGCTCGCGATTCTATCATAAAAAGACTCGCTCGTCTTTATATCGCTCCCGGAACTGTCGGCGGGCGTCTGCAGTCCGCATTCTGATGCAGCGCGCGTTGCGTTCGTCATTCCGACCGACTCCAATATGTCATTTCAGCGGCATTTCCACTTGCTTTTCAGCCCTCGTGGGAAATTACAATGTGATAAACTTCGGCGATCGCAGGAGTGTGTTGTTTTGCATACCACTTGGAGAGGAGCAATAAAGCAGATTCGCCTTTGTGCAGCTATAAAAAGCCATCGGGAGTGCCGATAGTCGCGGCGATACAGGGACAATGCCTCGGAGTCTTTAAGGGCAGTGGAGTCGGGTTCGGTTTTGAATGGAGTCTGGTGAAATTTAGCGATTCCGATACCCATTGATAGATATGAGGGCAACAACGAAATAATTTTCAAATTGATGCTACTCTTTTTCTTGGAGAAAATTGCAAATTTTCATTAAATTTGAGTCAAGCAAGGATGCCACCACTTTGTCAAACTCCATCGGGAAATGGAATACAGCATTGCTATATTTAAAGCCAGAAAATGGCTGAGTCGACGATAGTCAATCAAATAAATTTGTCCGGTGTAACTTTAATAAGTTCATTTGTTTTCCACTAAACAGATTTTTTTAATGGCATTCCGTGATATAGAGCTGTTTGTATTTATTAGTGTGATTTGTAATGCAAGCTAAAATAAACATATTTCTTAAACTAAGAAAATTAAAAGTGCTGATTTGGGCTGTTTATCCAGATGGAAAATACAAACATAAAAGTGTTTCTTTTTACTATGCCAAGGATAAATTTTCATCCGGTTTCTATCTTAATGAAATTTGTAAAAAACGTAGATCGACTATTAAAATGAGTGATTCACAAAGTAGGGTATTGGGCCAATACAGAGAAAGTTGGGTTCGAGAGAGGTGGCGAGGATTATACAAGATATCTCGTGACAGCTCAACTTACTTGCCAAATTAAAAAGGCTGAATTGTAAGAGGAAAAAAATCAACAAATCGTTATTTGTTTACATCGGGATGCCTTATTTTGGAATTTTTTCCCGATTTAATCATTTTCAAATATACTTCCTAAGACGTAGGTTTCTATGCTTCTTAAACACGAGAGGGTGCAATTTTCCAATAACTTTGAAACAATTTCTCATTTCTCCATGATAAATTCTGTAAGAACTCAACGTTGCTGTGGTGACCAATTGTTAAAGGAGAACACTTTCCTAAAAATCCCAAGTCTCAATTCCCCCGAATATAGTCCTTAGCCGGTGGATAAACAGTTGTTCCCTTGTTCCTTAGTCCTTCGTCTGCCTACATGTATGTTTGAATGGTTATCTTCCACATTCATCTACATCAATTCCCTGCAAGCCGTCTTTCGGTGTGTGGTAAGGGGTGTTAAACCAATCACACCATTGCCAAACACCACCATCTTAGCTAGGATATAAAATATTTGTTATAAATGTTTTGTTGAATATCAGACTTTTATGTAATTGTCAGAGCAAGAATTAAAGTAGATTATATATTTGTAGACGAGTGAGTTCTAGCCTTCTCATGCCTGTAAACCAAAATCCTTACCTCTAAAATTCTAAAATATGGTCAGTCAATTAATAATATTGTGCTTCCGAGGTTCCATCCTAAATATACAATAACGAAACTCAGAGAATGACATTGGTGTATATACACGAGGCCAAAAAGTAACCGATAACTTTCCAACTTATCCTGCTTGAATGGTGGACGTAAGACATGTGGACCCAAGGTGTATCCCCCCCTAAGGAGTTTACTTGCTAATGATGTGTGAATGGGAGACGCAGGAGTTCCTCAATGGCACCATTTCCACTCTCCGAAGTCATTGACGGAGACCCTCGAATTCCTGCCGATTGTCATTCCGAGAGCAATAAAGGCTCCATGTCGGACCAACACAATCCCTGCTATGACCTCCGATGACTCCCTCTTGATCCTCTACGCACTCTGAATTTCATCTCCCTTTTATTCCTTCTAAAACAATGCTTCTCCACTGGTGCACCTCGTGTTTGCTTTTGGTGTACCGCATACTAATTGAGCATACCTTTCAGATAAGATTCTAATTTTATGCCAAGTCTGTATGCTCTCTTTTTTTTAAATATATTTATCAATGATTCTATGAATAATTGAGCTAGCAAAAATTGAATTCCTATGTTTAAAATCAAATTATTATTAAGACGTATTCATTGAAGATGTTGAGAATTATGTTTATGTGTATCTTTCTGCCAATCTAAATCATTAAGTTTAATTAAAACTCTGAGCCAAGTGATTAATTTCCTCGACTTGCAAAAGAGCTATCTTCCAGCAGCCAAGTAACCCTGAAGCTCACATACGTAACAGAAAAATATTTCATTTTTAATATCCTCCATATATTTCATAAGTAGTAATTATGTAAAATTTATTAATAGGCTATATCAGTGTTGGAATTATCCAGTTGCTTTTGCAAAATTTTTAGAGAACGAACGAAAGTCTTCCTAGTTTAGGCTGCGACATTTTTAGACGGTTCGAACAGATTTTCGGGGAGTGTAACTGCATCATCCAGTTGGGGAGAATGTGAGGAATTAACACCGAATTGACGACATTAAATTTTTCTCGGGAACTCAGAATTTACTTTTATTAAAAATTTGATAACTCGCAACATTTGACAACAACCACATTGAATATAAAGTTTTTCATCCGTCTTTTACACATACGGAACTTAAAAAAAATGTATTTTTACTTATTTTTCTTGAAATCTTGTTTATGGCTGGGATAATATTTAGCTGTGATACTGGATTTTAAATTCAGTGTGGTCACGCCTTAATGAATCATTGCTCACTTACTTCTATGAATAACCCTAATTAGGATTATTAAAATGGTGATTTAGCCGAATTTCGTCTTGTTTGAGTGTTTTTTACATTCTGGATCACATAACTCACTCCTTATGTTGCTCAGTAAAACTTAATTCCTCTCTTGGGCTACCTAGCTAATCAGAGTTGGTGCTAACACCATCCTTAGGCTTAAATACTCACTACAGATAACTTCTCCCAACGCCTCTTAGAAAATGATATCGATTACTCATGAAATAACTTATGAAACTTATTCAGACTCAGTCCTATAAAGAAATCCCATTAAATTGAGACTTTGACATTAACTCTTGGAAAATATAAAGCTATCCTTTCGGTTACTTTGGATCTCGCAGCTGAGAAACAAACAAATACAAGTAACAAAACAGCTGACTACGAAGATATCCCTAAATGTCTTCCTATTGTGACGTATCCTATGCGAAAGTAATACCTATAAAGTTCTATTTGGTTCGATTGGCGAGGGCGTTTCCGATGATGTTCTCACCATGGAGGAACCCCTTCGATATGGGAAAAGGGAGATGCGGGGGGTGAGAAGGAATGGGGAGAGGAGGTTTGATTTGGAAGAAGATATTCCCGCGAATGAGATTTAAGTCCATGAAAAAGGGATCGGATGAAGAGCCGATAGAGAACGCGTATTCTAAAATGCATGGATTTTCGGATCGTTTGAAGTTCTCGGCGTTAAAAAGAGAGGACTCCTTCTGAAGCGGATTCTCTCTTTGAATTTGAATGCAGCTTCCTCTTTTGAATGACAACTGCGTATTGGTTTCCATGGTTTAAAGAAAAGCGCTCGGGAAAACTACTCTGTATCGAGTGGGAGTGATTTCGGAATCTTCGAGAATCTAGGAGTCCTTTAGGAACGGAAAGGTGAAATGTGAGGGTATCTTCAACGGATTGAAAGTACTTTCAGTATATGTTCATGCACGCAGTGCAGTACCTGGGATGAGATTCTGAAGTTTCACAAAGTGAAGTTTGAAGTGAATCAAAGAGAATCAGGATGTAAATTGATGATAAAAAGAAAAAAGGAAGTTAATACTGAACGTTTCCAAGAAATGGAAGGCACAAGTTCATATGGATCAGAAATACAACTCATATTGTATTGTTTAAAAAAATTTAAACTACTTTGTAAGACGTTTTGGGGGCAATATTTGCGCCCCAATTTTTTTGATTCGATTTTACAAGCTTTTTGCGGATCTTGGTTTTCACCTAAAAGAAAATGATAAAAATCATCGTTTTGCTTCCTATCATTTAATAAATTTGTTATAGCTGTTAATTAATGTTAATGACAGTAGGTCAAAAACCAAAGAGGATGCCCATATTTATACCTTTTCCTCTAATTCATACTTTCAAGCATTGTTAATTTAAAATATTCATACAATCACTACAGTAGTCTTGGGAGTATTTTTATTTAATTTGCAGTGACACGTGAAATACAAACGAATCATGCTAGATAGATGTACACAAGGAAAGGATTCACATTAAAACTGAATTAATATTCTCAATCTGTCGTCCTTTCCTATTAAAAAAGTATGAGTGCAGTTGGGATTATCAACGAAAGTATATCACCTTCATCAATCGTATTATTATCTTGAGCGTGACAGAACCTTGCTCCAAAAATATCAGAAGCCTGGAATGCAATTCTTTCTTCAGCTTTAAATTTCCGAAATTTTTGGCTAGAATTTTTTATTTTTCTCCATCCAATTTCATTTTATTAGAGAATGCACGGAAACAGATGCAAAGAAATAGCACTAGAGGTAGACGAACAATAGGAAAATTATGTAAATTTTTAAATTGCTCAAATAAAGTGCAGAACCCGCGATATCGACCCCAGGGAAGAATGGGGCCGATCGGGGGCGAGGGAAGCGCGAACAACAGGGAAATTGGCTCCGGAGAATCCCTTACTTCCCCGCACAACGAGGATCCGAACTTGAGGAATGCTATTTTAACCCACGCGACCCGTTTAAACCCCAATGAGTCACCACTGGGGAGACACCGCAGGGGGGAATTGGGGGAAGCGTGAAGCCCCCTACTGGAGCGCCTCTGGCGACGGATATTGGAAATTGAAGATGAGAGGGAATAAACTGACAGAAGGGAAGGAAAGGTTGGCGCGAAAGTTCCTTAAAAATAGCTGAAAATCATCGCATAGATGTTACTGAAAGTTTTATATAATTAAATATTTTATGATTTCAACATCGTTCATGCTACTGTATGTATGTACCTAATGGGATGTTTCATTTTTCTTTTGATACAGGAGAGAGAAATTGTATCTTATATTTAATTAACCATTATATTGGTAATATATAGAGAGTATAACTCTGATTCTAATTGAAGGGTATATTAGTGTGAACTTTTTCAATACTACTTCGTGAAATTGGTGCATTAAAATCCTTTTTAAAGATGATCGTTTTTCTTTCAATGAATAGAACAAATACTTGATATCGCAGAGAGAAATGATTCTTAACATGTCTCTGGTTGTACCCAGCGTATAATGAATCCGGAGGATTATCTCAGATTAATATGGCAATGGTCCATGCTGTGAAACTCTCAGTTGAACGAATTTCTGATATGAACGGGAAAAGTCGCTGCCAAGATTACCTTGACTTCGGATTGGAGTCATATAAGAAGAAGAAAGGATATTAAAGTCTGGGTGAAAATTCCCAATAAAGTCATAAATAATGCGTAATTGGAAGGAGTAATAGATATTATGCGTTCACATTGTTACATAGTTCGGTCAGATGCTGCAATAAAAATATGGAAATAGACGCTGGAACAAACTATGTACTTCAATATTCAATTTTTTCCGAGAGCCATAACAGGCTATAACAAATTGGAAGAATAGATAATTGGTGCATATACTCCTTGCCACACATCACTGGGTGGTTTGCACTAAACTTGTTATATAAGATAGTTAACTTATATACTTTGCGTATATAATGTAAAGTTGACTGTTGTGTCGGTGTGGTTATTGGTGACTTGTTCTATACATGCATATGTTTTAGGATAAATAAAAATTATTATTGATAAAAAAATATTTATCTCGTAATTCCTTTGTTACCTAATCAATTTTTATAGTTTGACTACTTCCCAAGAGTAAAGTTTTGAAGCCTAATGCAATATTGCGTCTTTGAAACGTAGACTCACTAGCCTAATTAAGATCATTATAAGACCAAATTTCCAATTACCCCTATGGCACTCACAAAAAACATTGCTTCAAAAAGAATTCGAGACCTAGAACTCCGTGTTGCGAGGATTGCATTTTATGTCCTTACCGACAGTAGCCGCCTGTACTTTCATCCCTACAAAAACTTCCCTTACTGCATATTTACTCCTTATTTATATCTTTCTCCATATAATTTACAATTATAATAGGTTCTGTAGAGTAAAAACCAGTGAAATTCGTAAATTGACTATTTTGAAGCCTGGTTCAATATTGCAAATCTGAAGAGGATGCTTCACAATCCTAATTCTGATTATCATAAGACTTAGTCTACAGTCAACCCTGTGATAATACACGCTAACAACCTTGGCTCAACAAGAATTCGAACCCACAGACTCCGTGTTGCCAGGATAGCATCCTAATTACTTCGCCCACGAAGCAGGGACTGGTTAAAGCCGTCTCGACTTAGATCTTAAAAAAACTTACTTTCTTAGTCGCTTATCTCTTTCTCCATGTAATCTCCAATTACAATAGTTTTTATAGCAGATAACCTGCAAACATTAGTGAAAAGCTATCGACAAAGTAAGCGAAAACATGTTGCGCAGAGTTGACTAAATCCCAGTTTTAGAGCCGTGTGCACCGTTGGAGTGGAGGGGGGAGAAGGTGTGTGGTACGTGTGGTTTCGGGAGAGTAATAAAAGATCGGAAGAGGCCTTCTCCGAACTTGGATCGAAGCTCCTATTACGGCTTTAGCGGATATCAGTGAATGCAATCTCTCTCTACGGCGGCAAAGAGAGATTCTCGAGATCGAACGGAGGATGCACCTCGGAGATCATGGACCGCGGGGGAGATAGACTAAATAGCGAGGCGGATGGGATAGATTTGGAGCGGAGGGAGGATTTCCAAAATAAAAAATAAGTAAATCGCATTAGGGAGAAATCATTTCCCGGGCGTAATGGCTGCGTGGCTGAAATCTTATTTATAAGAGGAGATGCGGATGCGAGATAGGAGTCTCCGTTGGCGTTGGGGTTAAGGGTGTTAGTGGCTAAACGCTGCCTTGACCGTTACTCCATAACGCGGACAGGTGGCATCCGAAACCATGAAAATTGCCCGTCGTTAATGAAGAGGTAATAGCATTTATCACGCTCCACGTCCGAAGTACGTAAACAGAGTTTCATGATTTTTCTTAAACAGATTATATACTCGGGGAATGAGTTTTGGCGGAAGAATCGCCTGTACATCATACCGTTGCTAAAGATACAACAACGGTAGGACGAAAGTTACGTACAAATTTTCAATTTCATGTTTCGTTTTACGCAGGACTGTTATGTTAAGATCTTCATCGGGTACTAAAACAAAATATCCCCACGTACAAAGAGGCCTTGGTATGACGAATACTGACTTAGATAAAAGTGAAAATTGTAGATGCAAAGTGGTAATTTATTCAGTCTGAAGACGTTTAGAATAAGGTCAAATTATAATAAATACTATTTTTCGGGTTGAAGTACACTCTTAAATCCTATCCCAAACGTTTTGTACTGTCGCACCTTACCATAATTGTTGAAAATAAATATTGGGCCAAATTTGTACCAGAGAGGATTAAAAGGTGGTTGTGGTGATCAATATCTCCTCGGTTTCACTCAAATGCCTAAATTCACATTGAATATCTTGTCTAACATTAAAAATATATCTTAAAATCATTTTTAAGTATATCTAAAGCATTATTCAGAGGTGATACTCGCAATAAATTGGGTATATCTCGTCGTTCCTAACCAACTTATATTTAACTCTTACCAGAATTAATTTATTTTGAGCAAGAACTATTCAATAGTATTCTTAACAATAGTCAATCATGCCTGCGTATGCCCTCTATGATTCACGATTGCATCGAGATGAAATCAGGATTTTAAATTTGAAAAACAGAAAAAATGAACAAGAGGAGATGGAACAGACAGTATAATGTGGACTTACAAATATTACATTACTGAAGAAATAATCTGAGAGAAACTGTCTCATATACCTAAATACATCAACGGAAAATTACTGATCGATAAAAACAGACTATGGGGAAGAAAAAGTATGCTGGAAAGTCAAGAAAGTAGCTGAAAAAAATATGGCGTTCGCTTATGTTGCAATTTTTTTTAATAAATAAATTTTGCAAAAAAACGATATTCGATAAATTCCTATTATGATCTTAGTAAGTCTAAGTGATCGAAAAATGAACTATATTAAACTATTTTTAAGTTATAACGACCCGACGTGGAAGATTCTGACTTGAGAACACCACGGAGCGTTTATATGATAAACTCAAAAGCAGCGGTTACTAAAGCATGTTTTCTCCCTCAATAGCTTCTTTAGATTCAACGACCAATAAGACGTAGATCAGGAATGTAGCAGCCATACTGCCTCGGGCTGTAATTCAAGCTGCGTCATACATAAATGTAAACGGATAAGGCAAACTCACCGAGAGACAATGCAATCAAGGCTCCTCATATGTTCACATAAGATTTACATTTAAAAGACAACCTGAAGAAAGTCCCCGAAACTAAGGTGGTTATCCCCCTTATAACAAACGGGGAAAACATAAAAGTTTGAATTTGGGCGCCTTCGCTGCAGTACCGTATGGACAGATACGGATGTATAATATTCAACGGGAATGAAACAAAGGACGCGCGTGGATTAGGAAGAGGTCTCTTCACCCTCCGCGTGGAGGATCGTCCGATCCGATCTGAAGAAAGGGAAGGTATCTTTTTAGAGATATCGGCAGTTCAAAGGGCCAATAGCCATTGGGGGGTCGCAATGCCTCTATCAGCAGCCTCTCATTCAATATTTCAAACGGCCGCAATTCTGGCGCACGGGCGGATATAGGTGCTTGCGTTAGGAAGGGAACTGCGGAGGGTGTGGTGCTGCTGTGACGAAATATTCTCTCCGAGGCTTCGAATAAGTACAGCTCTTCCTCGGTTTATCTCTATGGTTACGGTGCGCGGTGATGTTAGGATACCTGTTCATAAATTGAGAGAAAATAAGGGAGCAAAGTTGGACTTCTATGTCTATAGGCTACGCTTAGTCGCTGCAACCATGATTTTCTATTATACGCTACCGTTTTTATTTCTGCATAACACTGAAAACGAATTTTGCTCTCTCTATATCTTTACGGTATTTTAGTTTCATTTTTCCTTAAACCTTTTCCTTCTAAAATACCTGAAATGAATAGATAACGTCTAATTATAGGATTTAAAAATGTAAATATTCCTCTTCCAATTATTTCTAGTTTTCTTCCTTGTTCCTCAACCTTTCGTAATACTTCACTGTCTGTTACACAATATGTTTCTTTTTGTTCGTCCCATCCTTCATCGCGTCTTAATCTAAACGTCTAGTTGTTTTTTCTAGATCTCTTTCTTTCACTCTCTCTTACTTTCAGAAAGGTACTCCAAACAAAATTTCACTTGATTATTCGTGCCTATATAATTACATTCTAGTATATTTTATTTGTTGAAACAATTTTTGGTCAACAATTCTTATTTCACAGAGATGCAGGTATTTCGAAGATCAGCAGCAGAATAAATGCATAATATATCGACCAAATCAAGAAAAATATAAAAAGTATACCCATAGGAAATCACGTTAATAAACATTGATAAAAATCAAAGCTGCCCGAGCTTTTATAGAGGGAAACGGAATTATGCCAAAGAGAAAGTTCCTCTTTGATAAGATGAACCTTATATGATAGAAGAAATTGGTATTTTCGCGTTACATTTCTGCATATTATTTACATTAGTCATACAGATAAAACTGCAAAGATATCCTGATGAATAGTTAATAGAAAACTTGCTAACTCTTAAACGAAGCTATCCAGTAGGCAGGTGAAATAAAATTTTAGACTTTAGGAGCATAATTGAAATTTATTTATGATTTTTACAAATGAGTCTGCATTGATAGATATTGTGCATGGCGCAACATTCACAGAGTAATATAAGATGGCTATCGGAACGGTCTAAATCCTACGGCGAGATGTACCTTAAATAACCCTCACATTGATGGATGCAAAACAGAGATGTTTTGAAACAACGGATATTAATAAAATTTTGTGAATTATAGTATAATTTATTGCACTTAAAGTGATAATCTAGACGTAATATAATGAAACAGCTACCGAATAGATCCATCTCATTATTCGATATATTTAGCTGTTTTATGACATAATTAGCTATTTATTTATCAAAATAGTCTATGAGTTGTCAATTTTTAATTTTCTAATATATATAGAACATTATGAATGAATGTGTACAATATTAAGTTATTTCGTAAGGCTTAAAAGTAAAGAACGAAAATTTACATTTCAAATACGAAACTTTTCAATGATCACGTGAGGAATTTCCAAAATTAAGTCATTGGAGATTATCAGTTCTAATACAAATTATATTCTTTTTAAATTTTGCTTTACGAAGGAAAAAGATACTTTCGATTAAAATCATCTCCACTCATGGCTTCATCAAATATGCTACTATCGATTTAACATGTCAATTGTATGAAAAATCAATCTAACTATGAAAAGAACTTAAATAAATAAAATCTATTTAAACCCACGGACACAAGGACCCCGTGGCTAAGCAAGGAGCTGGAAGATTTTAAGTTTCGGATGGTAGTGACATAGGTTGAAAGGATACAGCGATCACAAATGGGAATAGCGAATAAAATAGTCTCCCAAAATATATACGGAGGATTATAGAACGAAACGGAGAGGTGGATAGGAAAAAAGGAAATAGAGGAAGGAAGTAGTGGAAACGCAGTAAAGGGAGGGAAAGCAGACAAAAGAGAGGAGAAGGATGTGAGGTGAGAGAGATGGGAAATCGTAGTAAAGCAAGGAAACTTAGGGAATATGGAGAAGGATGCGAAAGAGGGAGATGAAAGGGAGTGTTCCGCTGAGATGAGCGTCTCTACTCCTTGTCACGTACGAGGACCTCACGCCGATCGTCAAAGCTTCCCTTCGTTTGATCCCTCACCTCCAGCGGCGCTTCTTCCCGACTTTATCTGATTTCGGAAGAAACTTAATGTTTAAATACTTCGCGAGCGGCGAACCATATCGGAGACTAATCATGTAAGCCTCCGATTTCTAATTATAAATGCGGATTACGAAGGAATTCGTACTTCCAGGTAAACGGATAAAATGTAAAGAATGGAATCATAAATTAGGATGGAGTTATGCTACCTACTAGGATCACTAGCAAAGTTCCCGACAAACTTATAATTATCGAGAGGCTTTCTCGGAAAGGAATTCCTAAACTAAAAATAAATCTTTTTTCGTTAGGTTACCAATCAGGTAGTGAGGCCTTCCAACTGCATTTAACTTATTTCTGCTCACTTCCTTATCGATTTTGGATAATCATAGGATAACTCATACGTACATCATTCAATAATTACCATTTACGAACGTAACTGTCTGGACCTGTTAAAGTTGTCGATATACTCTGCATGTTAGCATTCTTTAACTGAGATATTAAGACGAGACCAGATCAATCTTCTTTCTCACCTAATCTCTCATCCTTTTTTTATCATCACATCGCTCACACGAAAAATCCTTACGGTACAAAATAACACGTAATTAACAAATTTTGAAAACCTTTGAGGAAGAACTATAGTTCTCTGGGAAGCAAAACTATTCTTCTTCATATCATAGTTTTCGGAACGTGATTTTCCTCTTTATGCTGTACTTACCCACATATATCGGTCCTCAACATATTTGCTAGTTGTTTAGCCTACTACTACGATTTTAATATTTGACTATCTTCTTTCATTTATAATTAAATTTCTCAGCTTAAGATGGCAGAATTCATTTATGGAAAATCATACATTTAAGGAAAAATTAATAAAATGGTTGCCTGATAGCAAAAATACAAAAAGCTGCAGATATAGAAGTAATAATGATCATTGCAACCACACATAATCCAAGTCACATTAACGTCTTTTTATGATGATGAATGAATCAGTATCTGGATAATTGTTGACAATGTGAGGATACCTTGAATACAGAATTTTTGGCGCCATTATTTGCAGTCAAGAACGTCAGGAAACTATTGAGTTTTAAAGTTCATTTCGATGGTCGTAACTTCGAAGAAATGAGACGAGATACCGAAAAAAGCTCAACGTTCGTCAAAATGTAGTGTCCAAAAGTATGAACTGCGGTGATAAAAAGTTGCATTTTCCTGAATAAAATATAGTTGCATAACGAGCTTAAGTTCATATAAAATTAAAACAAGAATGATGAAAAGAATATCTAGAGTTACGGAAGAAGATGAAATTTTTTAACTGTAAAATTGTACTTCAATAATTAAAAATGAAAACTGAATCGCATGAAGTAATTCACGATACTTCACTTATGGAATGTATTCCTCATAATCCTTATATTCATTAAGTCAAAGTCCATACTTGGTGTTCCATTTTTTCAATCAAAATTCACGAGAATGGTATGATAAATTTTCCAGGTATATTTCCTCCGTGGGATAGGTAAGCAAGGAGGGGGCATGATAATAGGCGGGGATTAGGACGGGGGCCCATAAGCGTGGCAACAGTGCTCCCGGGGCGCCTTCTTTTTAAACCGGCCCTGGAGGGAGCCAAGGTCGAGGGGGGCCATGATTGAAGGGCTTTTTGGGACTCGAAGGACGGGAGAACACTTTTCGATTACATCTCGATACTTTTCCACACTTTCGGATCTCAGAATCCCGAGTATCGACGCATCTCCCGTTCTTCTACGCCTCACTGTAAATTAGGGGTGCCCAATCCATGGTGCATCAGCCAAAAGGTATACATAACATGGTTGCGAGAGGCACGTTGTGCCCACATATAAGTTGAAAAATTAAATTTTCATTCATTTACATATGCTACACGATACGTTACGATTTTTGTAAATACACGTACCAGCATAACATACGCAACTTTGAATTCTAGCAAAGGTATTTATTACATTATATGGTATTACTATATTTTATGGTGCACTTCAAGTAAAAATTAAATAATTGACGAATTAACAATGAAAGGCTGGCTATGCTTGGTCTTAATTAAACAGTTTAGGTTTCGAATTTCTAATATTTCCTAATTTTTTCATATAATTTTCTAAAACAATTTAAGATTTATATATTATTACACTACTCGCTGTTCTATGCCACGTAATGCAAATTAAAAGGATTAACGATGAATTTTAGACGGCATTACTGGCATTTTCATAATAAATGTCTCAAACCATGTGTATCACCCATGATGCTGGATGCATTTATCAAAGTAGCTGGTGAAATTTTTACTATTTAAGATTTCTTATCCCTTCCCCATTTCTGCTACTAATATATTTCATTCTTATAATTAATATCTACAGATCTTCCTTATTATTATGCCTATATAATTTACAAATTTATTTATTGCATAAGTTTCTTTGGGAAATTGCTATTCTTAATTGAAGCGAAATTTGCAAATGTGTAATCATTCTCGCATAGTTCATGAGGCATATATAGACATATGCACAATGAATTTTAAATAGGTAAATGAACGATGAAAGGCGAGGAGAAGGATGAATGAAGGGGCAGACTGATGGGAATATGGAAGGAGAAGCAAAGGAAAGGAGATTGATGAAGAAGCGGAGAAAGGAAAGTGTAATTACCCCAGCTGATGGCATTTACGTTGAATATATTAGAAAATATTGCTTGTTGAAACAGATTACCAGTCAATTTAAATTCGTCACGCGCTAAAAATCATAGAGGAGACGTAAAATAAACAGATAAATGAGCTTTTTTTACGGAGATTAATTTATATGACAATTTTATTACGACGACAAACATTCTGTCCATAATTATGACTCTTATTCATAATGCTTAATCGTTATGAAAACATATATTATATCAATTATCCTTAATATAAATACGTTCTAACGCTACGAAGTATAGGAAACGAATCTACTTAGCAAAACGACAGAGATTTACATTTACATTTACATTTAAACCCTGCAATCCGCCAGTGGCGCGTGGCAGGGGGTGTAAGACACCAAAATACCTATCTAATCTGGAGAGCTATTTGCTTCTCTAATACTACGCGGAAAAAATTACCAAAAGTAGCTATCCGTCCTGGCAACTACTTCCCTGTATCGCTTTTTTGTTTTCTCTCGAAGGTCGCGTAGGTATATAACTGGGATGACAATATCTGTTATCTCCTCCCCGAAATCGGTAGAGATAAATTTATCAAAAAGCTTCCGTCGATATTCACGTCTTCTATCACTAAGAGAGTTCCAACCGAGGGATCCTAACATAGCCGAAACACTGCTGCCGAATCTGAAATCTCCCTTGACGAACCTTGCTGCTCTACGTTGAACCATCTCGAGATCGGAAATTAATCCTACTTCATGAGGATCCCAAACCGCACAGCAATACTCAAGTAGAGGTCGAATTAGGGAAAAGTACGCTATTTCTTTTACTCTCGGTGAACATCCCCTAAGGATTCTGCTGGCTAACCTTTGCATTCTATTCGCCTTTCCTACTACGCCTCGAATATGCTCTTTGAAGGAAATATCACTGCTGAGCGTAATTCCTAGATATTTATGATGCATCACGAGCTCCAAGGGATTTCCTGAAATTCTGTACGGTACGCAGGTAACGTTGGTGGATCGCGTGAAAGTCATGGTAACGCACTTCTTTACATTCAGCTCGAGCTGCCAATCACTCCACCAACCCGAAACCCGAGATCTTAAGCCATGGATTACATTTTAAAAAGTTTTTATTCTTTTAGCGGTTCCATTGAGGCGAAATATGCATACACAATCTGAATTATTTAATACATAAATACAGTGTTGATTATATGCGTATATTGTGATATAGGAAATTATAGCTCCCAAAAAATAGGCATCTCTGCAGAGAACACCGTACAAGAATTCTGCCACTGTAGCGCGAAAATCAAATTTTAACGGTAACTGAGTTAATACGTACTGCCAGTGTAGTAACTGTTGAAGGAGTTATTAAAACGTTGATTTAATCTATGAAATTAAACGCCTGTATTCGATGATGCTGCAATTGTGAAGCCGAATAATTTCAACGAATAATATTCTAACGTCCTCTATGAAAACTGTCCCCCTACTGCTTAACTTGGAAGGGAAAGAAAACAACTGTAAAAGAAGAAATGAACGGAAATAGAGCGTAAATGATCGGAAAAGATATTTACATCAACTACGAGTGATATTACATTGTAAACGGAACATGGTTCAACCACTTGCAACCATCCAACCAGTCCTCGATAATGAGTATTTCCCGACCATCTGATGAAAACAGATGAGTGTGCTCTACCTGCAGCATCTTTCGCATGTTCCCGTTGCCTGAGTAATGCTCTTCCGCAAAACGGAGGCAAACAACCGCCTCGAGATGATCAATGAATGACAACGATGATACGCGCTGAATATCTAAATAGCTCCCTTCCTCACCTGGTTCCCCCCTCTCTGCTTCCTTCTCCTCCACCACCTTCTCTTATCTCGGAGCATAACACGCCTTTCTCCATCATCTCTCGCCCCTTTGCGCATATTGCAATCTTCCTTCCGGAATGATCTATTAAGCAAATGGAGTCGAGATCCAATGATTTATGCGTTGCTTTTGGCGATGAACCTAATAAAATCATGCGTAAAACGACAGCGATATGTAATATATATATAATACTAGTTAACATTATTTACTTCGTAAATTTATAAATTAATTTACGCTAAGAAAGAAGATATTAGCGGTTACAATTATTTCTTATTCAACTGGTATTGTTGAGTGATGAGGATAATTAAAACTTTTCAAGTAAGGAAGTAAATTAATCCTTATAAACTACGAAAGCGTATACCAGGAAAGTATAACGTTGGGATATATGGGTGACTGGATCTGACCGGACACGTTACATCTTGATTCAAAAAAGACAGTAATGGGGTGAACTTTGCTAAATGTGGGTACCAAACGGGGGTTGAGCAAGAGACCTCTTTCAGTAAAGACACTTTTCCGCGTTACAACTTGCTTCCGAGAGCTTAATTTCTTTATACTATCAAATATTGCATACAATTTTTTACTAATAACTTCCATCGCAAGAGGCTTAAGTTAAAATCGCTGATCAGAAATCAACTCTCTCAAATATTCACTATTTATCTAAAACATAAAATCGACGCGATGCCTACGACCCTATAATGGCCGTTATGTGCATAAACCGGTAGTTAGTTAATTAATTGGACCCTTTATTGGCGAGGTTAGGCTCAGGTGGGCCTCTCTTCCACTTAACCTCATATGTCGATTATATTTATAGTTAACTTATTAAAGAAAATACAAAAATAAAAAGTAATGTGTAGGGAAAAGTCTTTGCAACTGAAGGTTGACAAAGAAAAACCCACGTTGCGGGAAAACACCCACAGAGAAGGGGGGGTGAAAAAAACCCGCGAAAACATAGAAATAAATATAAATACAATAAGATACAAACATAGATATATAAACAGTGAAAAATATCAGATAATGAACAATTATTTTACAAAGTAAATTCAACAAAAGGTATAGCAGACTGAATTGATAGTAGTTGGTAGTAGTTCTAATAAGATTCGCGGAAAGTGTGTACAAGAGTTGCTACTTTTTATGTGCATACATTCCTTTACTAGTAGTTTTTTGTTGCTCACACTGTTGTTGTGTTATACCTTGATGTTATCTCTTAAGATATACTTAGCGATTAAAGACCGGATCGTATCAACTTTGTTTCGCATTTTTTCAGTACATTAAATATTAAAGAGTGGAAAATATTTGCAAGCGTAGACTGGATTGAGAATAAATGGAAATAGAGGTAAAGAATGAAGTTTTTGGTTGGTATTCATTTATCCAGAAATGAAAGAGAAGCCATCAGCTGGGAAGTTCTTAATGCATTAAAATCAACTGAGAAGTAAAGGTGAAGTCGGAAAATAAAAATTGAGAAATAATCAGCCATATTGCATGGGAGCTTAATGTATTTTGTTCTACGTTAAAGTTTACAGAGAACATATATTATTCCATTTCCCTACATGTTCAACGAATGACATCTTTAGTGTCTAAGTAAGGCGGCAGAGTTCAAAAGCATACGACTCCGTAGGGAAAAGCCGTAAGTTCATTCATTAATGAGACAATGCATTTATAAATGCCAACATAGCAGAGAATGGTCAAATAAAGAAATCACCGATGCAAAGAGAAATCGGTGGATCCACATGGCTCAAGATCAGAGATTCCGGATTCACTACTTTAACTTGCAAATATTTTCGATCTGAATTGGAGAAAAGGGCGTGTGTGTATCCACCTTCCAACGGCGGGGCCCGGGCTCCAATCCCGGAGAGGAAAGGGATATTTGTGGTAGCTTCTGGTAATTAATTTTAGATGTACTCAGGTATCAACATTAGTTTGACTTTGTGCAGAAATGAAAAATAGTTCTATGAATAGAGAATTAGTATATTTAGGGTGAATATCTGATAATAATATAATGGAAAGGAACAGGTATTGTGTTCAATCTGAAATTGACAGGTGTGTTATTTTCACGAAAACTTATGGATAATCGACGTAAAATACAGCCGGGGATATTGAGTTTTCAAATCCTTGTCATGGAACATTGCCGAGCAACTTCTTTTAGCTTTTAAATATTACTTCGGTAGGTTTATCGATAAGTCGTAAACATAGATTTCTATTGTAGATTCAATTATGAGACTACAATGATTCCATTTCGAATGAACGTTAAATTATTTGAGATCGTTACGAGTAAACAGCTATTCTACAAAATAAATGGATAAGCAGCTGTGCGAACCAGAATACATTATTAGCTAATTTAAAGTCATTACGAAATTGATGAATGAAATCATACTTGCGGTTCAATTTAAAAAAGCCTTTTATTTTGTTATTTTCAGGGTTAATAATAATAAGTCCCGGACATAAATCTACTAACTACATGAACCGGTGAAGATTCTAATGAGCCATTAAATGACAAACATTTTATCGGTGTGTCGTTAGCTATTTTTAGATCATTTTTATTCAATAAGTTTATATCCAACAGAAAATAGGAATATTGTTGCATCACTAAGTTTCTATCCAAATCACATATTCTTCCATTATTCGCTGGTGCATATTAACAACTTATTTTAAGTTTACTAACAAAATAATCTCATGCCTGTTTCTCAATCAGATTTCGAAGTATGCAACCTCTTGCAATTACTAATTGCCGTAAGCTAGTGAAGAAATGTGGGTTATGGAGTAAAAAGAACATTAGCGACTACTTGCTAGAGAAAGAGATCAGAAGATAGCTTTTCAAGAAATTGTTCACCCCATTTACGCCCCCAATGCCTGAATTCGGAATAAACCCGACACTTTCAGTAAGTCTTAATTTCCTAAGAATAAAGCGAAACTTGTCGGAATTAATTTTTGCGGTTGGTCCTCTCTCATTAATCTTCGTCTCTGAACGCCGACACAAGTGCATTCCCAACCGTCCGCCCCTCCGTGGCTCATGAAACATGGCGTGACTCTGTGCCCACCAATTACGGCCGCTCGCGGTTTAAATCTGCTTAGCCTCATCAAGGGACCAAATCCGATATATTCGCCCAGAAAATGCACTGTGAATTCCGCAGGAAAGTAGAGCGGCGACGAGTACATGCGATACCAAAAATAAAGCATCATCATACCCGATTTCATAGATATGATTCGACACTTTGGCAATTTCCATATTCTGCGACAGCTATTTTTTTTATTCAATCCGTTCAGCTGTTTGTTCTCAGTTACTTATGGATACCTAGAAGAAAACTCAATACAGTATTGATACCTTGTTCTTGGTTTATTAATGTACTTCGATAAATAGTTTAGCGACAATCATACGTATAACAAGATGTGACATACACGGAAAGGTACATCAAAGACACTAATGTTTCCTTTCCGATGAGGTAACAACGCGTTATAAATTTCTTGAACAAAATATGCTTTGCCGAGGTATAATATGATCCACGCCTTGGTAAAGATGGAAAATCTGAATAATAGAAAGCTTGCCAGACTCAGATATCGAGACGTATTAATTTCTTTTGCAATATCGACGGAACAGAAGATTCAAGAGAGGAAGTTGAAGACCATTTCGGAGGAAACGGAAAAAAATTAGTAAGCCTAGTCATAATTAAGCAATACGTAGCACACGGACCTCGAGCAAGCGGTTTGAGAAAAAATGAAACAGTAAAAATTTGACTCAGCCGGTGTTCGAACATGGATCTCCAACTTTTTGGGTAGATGCTCTAACTTATTGATCAACCACGAAAGATCTACCTTGATTCTGAGGATTTTGATTGGCTTAAGCACCAACACTGTAAGTGGAGGATCCAGGCTCGTACAAGTGAAAAATAGGGACACGACTGGGACACGAACCCAGGACTCCTACTTTACGGGCAAGTATTCCAACCACTGAACTACCATCAATCAATTTAACTTCGGTATATGGCACTATAATTGAACCGAAAGCGGGAGACCTGAGTTCGAATACCAGTCAAGTTGCTATTTATCAATTCTTATACAACCTTGTGTTATTGAGCAGACTTTCTCGTGCTGAGTTAAATTAAATTTCCATCATCTTTGGATGAACCAGGTTCGAGTCCCAGCAACGTCAGACTTTTTGGTTTTCTCTCTATTGATTCATGTGATGATGGAACGGAATTTGAGTACTACGGAGAGAATGAAACAAAGTCAAAATTTGGTCATAGATCTTCTGCGAAAAACATTACGCATTGACTAACTGCAAGGACGGCATTTGCGGTGAACACCAATTTCCGAAATCTCTACCAAATGACCACCATGGGATTATCAACTCAATAACAGATATAACAATCACTGTCTCTCTGTCCTTATCCGCCCATCGCTTCACATCCCTCGCTCTCTTTCCCGAGCTGTGGGAATTCTTGTCCCTCTGTTTCCACCAGTTGAATTCTCCTTTTGCTTCCCGCCGACATAAGAGCTCGTGTTTTGCGTCCTCCTCCTCTTCCCTTTCGGACTGCAACAATGGAGGGAACCGGATTCCATTGTTGGGTGGGATGGGACTCGATCGGCGATTCACGGCGCGTAGTCCTCTCTGAATTTGGAATTGTCTTTGCGGTTTGCGAAACCCTTCCCCCTCCGCCAATGCAATTCCACTATGTCCTCTCGGAAATAACGCAAGAGCGGAACAAAAAGCTATGTTTCCTATAAACAGTATCATATATGAATTTCGCTTGTTAGCTTTTTTGGCGGAAAAATGATACAAGTAGATGAATTCAATTAGTGTTGGAAACAGCATTTTATTAAAGGGCTTAGATTAGAAAAAAAACTGCTGAAAAATCATCTACAATCAATAATCGTAACGGATTATTTTGCAAAGTTAATTTTTATTTGACTGATTTGCTTTGGGGGTAAATTTATGCCTTTGAAGTTTTCAATGTCCATTTCTCTTATGCTATTTTCCATTAGTTCATGCTTCATCTTTACTCTTGTAACTACATGATTTTGAGGGGCAATTTTATCCTTGAAATATTTCCGATATTTTTCTAATAAAGTCACCTCCAATAAAATTCGTAATAACATTTCTGATATTAAAAAAATAGCTGTTATATTTTTAAATGTTTTGATCCATCTACTTAGACAAACGATTGTAACAATAGCCCTCTCGATGTTAAAAAGGCTTATGCTTAGAATTATTTTGAAACAAAATATTTCTGAAAAATAGTGACATATGTAGTATGTACCAATTATTTCTGTGTCATATGTGTATTTTTTATCTAGTGAAATTGGCTGCGTATATACTTTTCGTGAATTCATTCACAGCACAAAATGTTTGATCCTATTAATCCTTAGAAAAGATTTGTGGTGCTGATATGGGACGTGGAACATAATAAACGGGCTTTTGGAATGAGACTATTTCGTAGACTTGAAAAATTAAGATGGAATAATATGAAAACATTAAAGAATAAAGAAAGGAGAAGGATTGAAGAATATCAACAAGAATTTATAGGTTATGAATAAATGTCAAAGAGAGAAGATGGATTGCCAAAGAATGTAACCGAGAAGACAAAAATTATCTTAATTTGAAAATAACTAAAAATTGAATAATATAAAGGTAGGGATTAGTAATCAAGGAGAGGACATCAAGCACGGCATTTTAGGGCTCGTGGCCCAATGTGGGAGTCTTTGAAGGTATTTGTTGATACGATTAGAATTTAAAATGGCGTACAATAATTTGCTGGCTTTACCTACAGGTGGAAATTAGCAGAAATATATTTTTTAACTACTTTCTTCGTATAAAGAGTGCAAATCTACTCCAAAAACGATAATAAAAAAGATAAATCACCCACAGTAATTATAAGAAAACTAACTTTAGACAGAGATTCATATTCGTACAAAAAGATGCCTAGAACGGTAGAAGAAATGCTGCTTTAAATGCCAGTGATAGAAACTGCTTTCTTGAAAAAATTAAAAAAATAAAGAATCAAAAGTAAGGTTAGTGGCCGAGAAACATCATTGTGTCTCACTGTCTCCAAACCATTAATTCCGAATAACTGCAGAGTAGAATGAAACAACAACCATTATCACCTAATTGATTCTGCAGTAAATTATTCCACAGCCAATAACGGAGAGTGCACATTTTGTGATAATCAGGGGGCTCTTTGTTCGGTTGTCGAATGCAATGAATTATTTACATCGCGATTCTCTTAAATGCATTCGAATGAAGGAAGCGCACCTGAGATTAGACACGTTTCGCCATTTTGATCTGCAATTCTTTTATTTAGGCGTCATGCAGTCTAATCAACTGCCCTCTTGAACCGCCGGCACAGATCTGCTGAATTCATCAGTCGTTATTGTTCCAGTGTGTTAATGAATTTACGTTTATAATTAACTGATATATCCCCCTTCCTTTAAAAATTAAAACAATAGCAAATATATCATAAAATACTTGTATGAATATGGATACACATAGCTTTTTGAGTGGAGTCAATTGAGGTTTACAGTGAATATATAAAGGCGTCGATGTCGATTTTAAATACCGTGGGTTATTATATTCATTTATCTGAGTTTATGAATAACGCCCGGCCACCCATTAAAAAAACTGCTGTCTCCTAAGCGTAAGATGACTTCAAGGTGATTTATCAAAACATTTTATTTTAGTAATTGATAGGAGCAAAACAAACTTAAATGTATTCACATGCAAAGTTGTATCTCGAACTGCACGAACTCTAAATAAGTGATTTTCGTCGGTCAGACCGATCGCGAAAGTTCAAAGTATTGCTGAATTCTATTCTCATATCTTTTGTTTATTTCGTAAAGAATATCTAACAAAATATGGCTGAATGAAAAGGCTTAGCTTTGAAGAGAGAAATGATATTATATTTACGAGAATGATAACTTGCCAGATCTGCCATAACAAGATGAATGAAATATTTTTCATTTGCCATTAGGCACAGGATAGAGAAAAATGTGTCTTTCATCTACTTTTATCTCAGTCTTGTTGGTGGCTGTGATGACTTGAAAGCTACTTAAGTATAAGTGATGCTGAATGATGTCACAGATAAAAATCTCTTCTTAAGAAAGAGTGTCACTATTATAGTAACAGTGCTTCACTTTCTTGGACATGTTCCACTTACACTATTCTGGCTTGGTGAGAAAAGCAAGGACAAACTACCTCATTCATCATCTTGTCTAATAAGCCTCATTCCCCCCTCTAGCTCTTGGTAACTTATTTTGGAGGGGATGATCTTCCTATTAGCTTTCGGGCTGAGTGCAGACAGAAAAATTTTCAAATATTTAGATATAAATCATAATTTTGATTAGGGTAAAAAAAGTAAATGAACTATAGTAGTATTATTAAAAGTGCCTTAACAGCTTAGGTCATTTCGCACATTGGATCCCACCGGGAATCGAGCTCGGGACCGCTTTCACCAAAGCCATGACTATCCGGCAGTCTAAGTTAATGAAACTAAGCAGAGACAAATAAGGAGTTCTCAAAAAGATTTGTTCTCGGAAAGGCTGAAATTAAAAAGGAGGAAGATAGAGGGCGAAGAAACAGTCATAAAGATGCCTTCTTCCTCTTAGGAAGATGTATGAAGACAGAGGGATAGAGATAGAGAGATAGTCTTTATTTGGATGAGACTGGCGAACACCCTCATAGGAAGGGAGAGGCAAAGGGGTGACGAGAGTGAATAAAGCATGCGATATCTGCCTATAATCAGGGAGACTGGAACAACGTAGTTACTGCCCATCAGCCCAAGATGGACGTAAGAATGCATGGCCGAGAACGGTAGGTAAAGACAGAGAGGAGGTAGAATGAGGCACATATGAATGGCTCGTGTACGAATTGTTAGTTGGACAGTATTTCATATTAATTCTCCTGATAGAATATACGACGAAAACAATTCTCGAGAATAGCTTTGCTATGTCTTCCTCTCTTGATTATGAGTAGTGGGAATAGCAATTTGTTGATCGTAAGTTATTTTCCAGCGAACATTGCAAGCGTTTAGAATATTTTGGAAAATAAATCTCCCTCTTCATCTATGAAGATCCATATCGAAATTATAAACTCTAAACATGAAATTTTCAATGAAATTTGGGGAAAATATTTCTCTGCATCATATTTTTAAAAAGTTATCGAAAAATATGAGTTTTAAGCCTAAATATAGAATGGGAATTTATTCTACTTTCAGCAACAAAGGATAATCATTCATTACTCAAAAAAATTACCGTCACCAAATTTCGAAAACTAAAATCTAATTTGGTTAATCTACTCCTTTTCAATTACAAATTCAATATAATTCACACTCACGAAAGTGATGAATGCAAGGGAGAGTTACAACAAATTTAGCATAGATTATTTATTGGATGCGGCAAAATGAAATATTTCCACAATTCGGATGACACATTCACTGGCAGACTGAAGAGGATTATGCTCATAAATTGCAGGATCTTATCACTTTTGGCCTAAATCAACTGAATCGATTATTTCCTCTTATATCATAATTTAAGAACACGATTCGTTCTTTCACCACGCTGGTTAACACACAGACTGATTGTGAATATCTAATAATCTCCTGCAACTGAGCCATTGTAGTAACCAAAGACATGCGGTGATTGACTCATTTGCAGACTTTTCTTTTTCAATTTCGCAGCTGGAATCAGTCAAAACTAAATGGAACACAATGGGGTTGTAGATGAGGAGACCTCTTTTAGGTAAAAATTCCATCTGGGCGATGATGTATGTTTTGCGTCGATTTTTATGCTCAAACCTTCGATTGGGAAGCTTTCCTCCCCCCATTACGCTCTTCCCATCCTCGCCTGCCTTGACGAAGCGACCTTGAGTGATCTTAAAGAACCTCAGCTACAACTACCCCCGCCCCTCCCCTTTCGTGTTTGCTCAGCGACCCCTCTCCCCCTATGTTTCCCCGCCTTCATGTAAGATACTCTTAAATCGAACCCGCGTTATATACCGATATTCCCTCATCTCTTATCTTGAGGAAAGTGCTAAACATATTTAATGGTGGAAATACTCGATTCAACCTCGATAGCAGTTCCTGAAAGTACTTTACGAAGGCTTTCCCTGCATGTTGTATCTGTGATGAACAGATATTTTCAGGGTATTGTTTATGGAATTCTGTCACTGTCAGCGATGCTCCTGGCTTCCACTCACAATAAATACTATAGCATCCCTCGGGTAGGACTCAGAATAGGCAAAAAAACTAGCTGTATAATTTATGAAAATCCAATACATTGATGAGGAAATATTTTTGAAATTTTCCTCAATAGCGATTACAAGTCCCGTGAGAAAAATAAAATAGGAAGAGAATAAAAATATAATAAATATATAATATATAAAATGGATATAAAAAGACTAATTTATTTCTTTTGGAAGCTTCTAGTGGATGGTCTGTGACAGATCAACAAAATGAGTACAGGAAGGAAGTATGTAAAGTGAAAAAATTCAAAGAGAGAAAGAATAGAATAGAATTTTCTTTATTTATACCTTATGGTGTCGACAAAAATCGATTCATACGAAAACTTTTGTGAGACCTAAAAATATACGAACGCAGAAATTAATTCTTTAACAAGAGAAAAGTCGGTTATCTGAGTCACGATCCGGGAATTTGGTAATATGCCAACGATCTTAAGCCGTCCCGATGAAGAACAAATTGAGTGCCACTCTTAAAGATTTTCAAGTCCATCGGAGAAATGAATTATTTTCGTTATTAGGTAACATTTTAAAATTTGGATACGTATACTACGACAATTGACAACATATATGAACCTTGTCCATGAAATTTTTCCTCAGTAGTATTTCTTTGTGTTGTACCTTCAACTGTTAACTTTAATGAATACATATTGTGTAGCTATCCAAACGCATTGAAGAACAGTGAACGCTAAAATAATTGGAGCTCAAGGTTAGTGGAGAACAGCGATTCTAAGTGAAGAGTATCTCTTCATAATAGCTTACATATTTTATGACTCAATCACTCGCGTCGGCCTGGAACTTAACTATAGTTAAGCCATATACATTTTCATCAGTGTTTCGCTACGGCATAAATAGAAATAAATAAAAGGATTAAATTGATTCATCGATAAATCCCAAATTTTCTCCCTAAAGCGCCAAAGTTAAAATTGAAGCCATTAAAATTTCATTTTCGTCAAATTGACCCAACGCGACTACTTATACGCTAATCCGGGAAAGACCCACTCTCGCTTTACGTGCGTAAATCACAATCCCGAATACGTTGACCTGCTAAAGGACATTTTCGCGCCAACGGAAGGGGAAGCATTCCCACCATGGTAATACACGCTCTTTACAGAATCCGCCGACGTAAAGCACTGTCGCCCATGATAGCAACACCTGTTGCCAGATTCCCCCTTGGCAGGCAGACAAACCGCCTCCCCACAGAGTCCCCCTGCCGCGCCCTCGGCCATTCGTCATTGCGCCCCGAAGCACAAAATCCCGATCCCTCGGGTCAAAATCCCCTCGACCTTCCCGCTTCTGCTGACCGCTGACCTCTCTGGCGGAGTTGAAGGTTGGGTATTCAATTATTGCTCCGATTCGAGAGGATATACGCTCACAATTGAATCAATTTGAGGATGATTAAATAGTACGTAAAGTCATTCTATAAACATCGATAACTTGAACTAAATTTGAATTAAGTAATAAGAATAGTAAAAAATAAGGTATTCTATATATACGTAAGGTCATTTTTAGACATCTATAAATATGAATTAATCATACTAAAATTATTAACTAAGATAACAAATGACACTTTGAAATGAATGTACGACTATTGTTTTCCGTGGAATACCATAACTAAGATGCTTAAGAAATAAAACTTGGTAGGTTACAAAATATCCCACCTAATGATAGCCGTGAATAGCAGAAACCGGTCGAAATAAACCCTCTATAGAGGAACTTACAAAGTTTCATTTCATTAACATCTTAGTGATGCTATGAATAAAATTTGAACTGAATAGAGAGAAAGGAGAGTGAGAGTAGAGATACTAAAGGAGGTGGATGAAGAATGAAAGATATTAAATGAAACAGAGAGAAGAAAAATCTCATTGATTGGGTAAAAGGTGTCCTCCCAAACAAAAGTTTTGAAGACAAAATTTTGGGGAAGAGATAAAACCCAGGAATGACTATTTTGAATACCCAGAAACAAGAAAAGGATGTTACACCTCCAACAGGATTATAATATCAGCTAAAATGTGAAGAGAATGGGTGAACTTTTAGTTAACTAGTTTGTAAATTAATGAAATTTAAATAGAAAATCTAATTCCAGCCTCTATCATCTCCAATCGCATCTTACCCGGAAGTTAGGCTGTACGTAAACTTAACTTCATCTTTTTTCTAAATATTAATAATTATATGAATAAATAAGACATATATTGATATATATGATGTTATTCCTTTGAAGAAAAAACCCCATAAAAGAACATATAAGAAGATGACTTGCTAGAAACGATCGCGCTCCACCTGAGGCAGTAATATTAAATAACTTTCTTAGGTAATCGGTAATCTGATTATAAATATTGTAGAATCAATTTTTAGGTACTTAAGATTGAATCATGTTCTTTCTTTGAGAGATTCAAATCGAAAGAAGATACATTAGCTGATTTTTTAACGCTATTCTTATCATATTTCTTACAGATGTTATTAGTAATTAATTTATTTATCATAGTAGTCAGTAATAATATGGGTCGCATACGAGACCGAGATTTTCACCACCGGAATTCCTTAGATCTCAGTTCGTTGTACATCGAATAAGGATAACGTTAATGAGATTGCGCTAAACCTCCGACTCCCACTCCGAAAAACATTGAGACTTCCTTCTCTTTTGATCGAAGAAGATTCTTTGGTAATCGTTCTCAAAAGGCTTTTTCAGTTCAAAGTGGGACCGCTTTTCGGTCCTAATTTGGACATTAAAGTTTTTCGAGGGAATATCAATTCACATTGAGAGAGGAGATGGGGGAATAATGCTGCCTTATTAGTTACTGTTTTTCACGTGCCTGCGGGTTTATGTAAAGGCGAGGAAAGAAGGAAAACTTAACTCAGGGTGCAGTGAAAATAATGTTTTCTTTTTGTATATCAAATTTAGAATTTATGTTATGTGTATTGGCAAATAATCAGGAACTAATGTTGCAGAAAGAGCCATTGAAAAGAAATAAATGTATAATTGTCGAATAGTTCGTAGATTAGTGATCTTGATATGTATTAAATATGATAGGGGGAAAAACAAATCATGTATATACAGCAATACATATCTCATATCAAGATGCATGTTTTCAGTTGTGCTGAATCTACCGGAATACAAAAATGTCATTGCTTTTATCAAATGTGGAATAATTTTGTTCAAATTATAAAGACGCAGCTGATTAGAAAAAAACGTATAATCTACAATAACTACGCATGGTGTCAGTCCTTTACTTAGAAATATTGAAATTATTTAATCCAATTACTAATTTGAAATATTGGGGTAATTGCTTCAAATTCTGAAATGATACCTCGACTATTTGTTCTTTAAGTTAGATTAATTTTCATTTTTCCTGAATATAAAAAAACAGCGTGGCCAATTGGACAACCTCTGTAACCCGATATTCATAAGAAGTTTGCAACTTCTTAATTCATTTTAATATCGATAAAACATTGTTTACAAGGGTTAGAAGATAATGAATCTTTCATTAACTTATTTATAATTCTTAATCTTGGGTGTTATAATACGAAAACTACAATATCAAATAATGGCATGCATCCCAGTCACACCTTAATGAACGCTCTAAAATTGTTCTCAATGGACCATCGTATCTCTTGCGTGGAACTTTTTCGGTTGTAGCATTATGGCTCAAAAATAAAAAAAAGGATTACCTCACTCCACATATTACCTACTAAGCCTCATTCCCTATCCAAAGCTATGTGTTGCTAATGTTTGAGAGGTCGAAAATCCTACCAACCTACGTTTACTGTACAGACTGAGAGATAAATAAAAATATCTCACTCACAGTTATAATATTGAAGAAGGGAACGAAGTGTTTTCGTTGCGTTGAGAGGGCAGCGATCGACCAAAATTCGAGAATATTAAAAGAAAGGAAGCTCATGCATCAAAGCTCTAATCAGCGGGAGTCCTGGGATAAGGTAGGGAAAAGAGGAATGGGTCCAGGTTATAATGCAGGGAAGAGGGAGTGGACCGTAATGAAGGTGGGAGGATGGGGGCCAAAGGTGAGATGATGCGCGTGGGAACGGGGCAATGCAATTAGCGGACCCGAGTGATATAGAGGATTGGAAATAATTGGGAATCACAAACATTAGGGACTCGAACGAGTAAGAATTAAGGTGATTACAACGTCTCTTTTGGCCACAACGTAATTAGAGATGGACTGGAAACATTCACATTTCGTATCGGAATCACATTCGACGTACTGAATTCAATACTTTAAAGTAACATTAATGTTATAGTGTGGTCTTTTAGTGTGGTCTTTTAGTATGGTCTTTTAGAAGACGTATTCATTACAGTTTAGAGGACAAATGTAAGAAAAAATAATGAATACATAGTTTACAAAATTGTTATTGGAAACTTCTACATATTTTCCAATGCAGAAGATTACAATTTTTTTGTTCTTCATACTCATACAAGAAACAGTATTTTTCTGATCCTACGATGTTAGTTGTTTTGAATATTAAGTAACATAGTTATAAACAGTAATACAAAGGAATTCGTATTTTTTCACTACATTGGATAATTTTCAGCTTGTTAGGCGACATATATTTGTCGAGATAAAATTGATCTTTGTTGGAGAAACAATAAGTTAGTAATAGAACAAGTGAATAAGTAATATTTTTCTCTTGTAATATTTGGGGTCTTCAACTTTCGTACATTTCTTCAAAAAGAACATTCAAGATACTGCTTCAAAATAATTACGTTTATTACCCTAATTGACAATGGATTATAAGTAGTTTTTCTTATTCTTTGTCACGCCATCATTTTAACATTCAGAACTGTATCCGATATATTAAGCGGGAAAAATTCTGGTTTAATATAAGCAGTAAACTCACTTTAACACCATCATAGCATTATTTTTCAAAGTTTTATTTCAGGATCTAACCTAATCTTATCTTATTTATGAATCGGACCTTAATATTATCCTTCTTTTACTCAGATATGACCTCATGATTTTTTCGTATTTGCTTCCATCTTCTCGTACGAGACGGAAGTAAGGAGAATGAATGATAAAAATGAGAGGAATGAGGAACAGTGCAAACAGTCGTCTCGGATTTCACGTTGACTTTCGCCCGAGGAAAAAGGCGCCCGCATATTTACAGTTCGTCCGGCACGCTTACAGACGTCATTTTAAACGAGTTGAATGAAGAGAAACCCTTTATGCTTTGATTCCCTTCTCGGCTAGTGTTCATCCTTGCCTGTGGTTTTCGCAATCTCCTTGCCCCGTTTAAGTTACACTGGACTGTCAAAACCTAAGAGATAATGAATAATATTTCGACCGAAATGCTGAGGACTGCCAATGTTTCATGATAAACAATTTTGGAGAGATCACAAGAAGAGAAATATGATCAACGAAGAAATTTTTGAACGTGGAGACTTTTTTCGGACAAACTAAATGGGATTGGTAAATATACCAATCTTTAACTGGAAAAATGACAACGAAAAGGTAAATTTGTAAACAAACTATTCATTTACCAAGCAGAGGATTAGCAATTAAACATGTTTAAGGAGACCAGTGACATTAATCATGAATACGGAGTGTGAAAAGACGAGATAAACTTTAACGGACATATTGTTTATGACCGAGCAAAAATTAAATTCAACATTTATGTTATTCTTCCTACATAGTACATATCATATTAAATAAGATATTAACAATATATTCTTTCTCTTTTGAGTTTAAAAAAGCCCTATTCCCTTAAATTATTGATACATAGTGTTCCAAAGGAAGATGTTGGAAAAAAGGAGGATGTTTCTCAAGAATGGCTTTGACAAGAGTGTCTTTAAAACATCGACTCCTAGGCACTTCGCGATGGAGCATACTCGATGCATTGCATCTACACATGCGGCAAGGGATGCATGCGCTATAAGCCTTTATATCACATTCTCTCACGTATCATCTGAGGAAAAAACGAATCTTAAAAGCAGCTACTTGTAGCATCTCTTACTTTACTCGAAGTATCTGAATATCCCATCTAACTGCGAACGCAAACTTTTGTCTTCTGAAAACCGATTATCTTTGAAAGTACTGAGAAAATTTAGCATACATTTTAATCTCTTTTCTTTGAAGGATTCCCATGCTCAAGGAACATCTTGGTTACGCGTATTGGTTTACTGCAGATTTCTATAAAAGCATGGATCTGCAATTAACCATTAGATAATACACGGTTGCAACTCTTGCCAGCAGAATTCTATTTATTGAACGCAGACTCTAGATGGGGTCTAAGCAAAAAAACATAAATTATATCATTTCAAGTATCTGGGGAATACATTTGGGGAAAATTTTCCTCAAGATGACATTCATTTATGTTCAAGAAGTATTACAATCTCCGAAATATGCGTGTGGAATAATTCAAGTCGGGACATGAGGAAAACAGGAGGACATGAGGAGGCGCTCGTGTGTGAAGCGAATGTCGTCCGAGGAGAAGATCGCTCGCCCACGCAGTCTGCGAGGGAAAGAGGAAGCGACCACTTCACGGAAGACTTTGCTTGATTAAGGCTATGAAAGGGAGGTTAAGTCACTTTCCAAGGTAGTTGAGATGATATTACGATAAGTCTTCATAGAAATCTCTGATGCCTCTCAAATATTAACATACGACAATTCCATTCACGGCATAAATGAAACATATAAACATCTTCATATAATATACTGCATGAGTATTTTTTGAATTTTTATCGATTGGCGATATGTATATAGTATAGTATATGGTTCTGGCCTTGTTATTGCGTCAATATATGTTCAGGCTAACTATTTGTGCATTAATAAAGAGAAAATAAATTACAATTAATGAAAAAAGATTTGATGCATAACACTATCTTCAGTTTTGGTGCAGTAGTAAATATTTTCTCTTTCGTGTCTCCGTTTTATCTTAGGACAACGATAAAAATAGTCTGATTTCAGCCTCTCAATAGAGCATTTTTTTCTCAATGGTAAAAATTACAGTAATACTAATGAATAAAGCGTCTCAATTCATACTAACAGACTACACAGGATTATCAGTCGGAAAAGGAACATTTTCCTCGACAAAACTCTCTTTTACTCGCTTCAACGCACCACTGAATTCCCTCAACATCGCATTCTTTCGAGGTAAAGTCACAAAACCGCAACAAAGCCACACGTAAGCCCCACTTTATACTTGGACATTTACCCGCCACACAGAGACTCCCCTCTTGCAAACCTTTCCTCTTAGAATCCTCAATCCTCCATACAACCTGCAATTCAGCATTTTACTGTCTCCATAATCCAGCATTTCATTTCCAGCGTATGACCTATCCTTTCGAATCTACTCCAGAAGTCATTTTTACATCACTCTCTCTTAATCAAGACCAGCCAAGAGCAGCAATTAGGTATTAAAAATGTCAGCGGAAGAGATAGGATTGCTTCAATAAAATTTACATTCTCTCCCTCAGTATTATAGCTTACGATCAGTACGACTTTGAATCCCATATGCTCTGATTGTTTGTAATGCAGTTATGTTTTTCCCCTTTCTTTTTTTACAATTTTTATATTTTCACTACCTGTCTATCATAACCCTTTTCTTTCTCCTTCATCAAAAATATAATTTTCTATTGTAGGTTTCTTAGGTTATTCACACTCCCCTTCCTGTGAGTGTATTCCTGCAGTGGAAATTTTTTCCTGAGCCCTCAGCTTAGGTTTTTTAAAATCCACATACTTGTTTTCTTCATGTACTTTTGCAAACTATCTCTTTCTTTCTGTTTCGCATAAGACGATGGGTTAGGTGAAAGAAGAGACTTTCTAGTCTCAATCTCGCCCGAATAAAGTCCATTTATTATTATTATTATTATTATATGCACTGAAAATATTCATCCCGAAAAATATCTATACCAAACATAACTCGTAAAACCATTGAAAAACAATATTAGAAAAAGTATATTTTTGCTAATTAAGAATTCGGTGAATAACTTTTCGGTACATAGCCTGGGACTGTTAAGAGTTGAATACATAAATTGGTAAAAGGGAAACGAACGAAGGGTAGAAGATTAAAACTTAAATTAACTTCGATCAATTAATACTAAGATTAAACGTTCTAGGTTACCATGCAGTATTTTGTAGTTAAATTCGGTAACCTTGCAACATCTGCCAATCCGTTACTGTAATTGAAGTTATCATTTTATGAGCAAGGATGTGAAGCTCCAAAATTTCATCTTTTTCTTCAAACAATACACGACTGTAACCGAGTAGGCAAATAGACGTAACTGCATTCCCGCCACTTATTCAACCTTCAAAGAAATTATGTAGACTGGATAAAGAGTACCTTCTTCGCTCAAATTACTTCAGACAACTGCTCTTAATATTAATCCACCATCCAAATCCGCAAAAAAAATCCCAGTATCGGAAATATTCCACAACATATCCGAGCATTTTCTCTGATTTGTTTTGCACCTAATAGTCTGTTTGTTATAGAAGGAAGCAATGATGAACCAATTTCACCTAGGAAAGCCGTAGTTCTGTCCGTTGTCCCGTCCATCCTGCCCCAGCAATCTCATTTCCCCCACCCCCTCCGACCGTGCCGCCCTCTACTCGGCCATCCCCCGCCACCTCTCTCCGCCCCGCCCAGTAATAGTAGTCTCAACCCTTGGAATTACGCTGGATTTGGAGAGCCGCCGGCCGGAATTACATACAAGGCTCTCGGGAGGGAGTGGGCAAAAAACGAAATTGAAAAAGGGGAGGGAATAGAGCGGGCCGAAAAATGATAAGATCGTAGGAAGCGTGGGTGTTGAGGCCAGTGACAAACACAATGCGCAATTATGTGACCTCCAGAAGAATCAAAGGGGTCATTAATTCCCGAAATTGGTGATTTTGTAATTAAAATCGGCTGAACGGAATTCAGATGAATGCTTGAGTCGAACAATAACCTCGGAACCAAATTTACGAACAAATTCTTTTACCTTATAATGGTTCCTGATAGATGTTCTTCATAAGAATGACAGTGTGGCTGAATATATAAATTGATAACTCTAGTTCGTGATAAATTTCTTATTTAATCTAGTTACATCGTATAAAATATTTCATTTTGAGGCCTTTAAGTTTTTATTATTTTATTGCTACGATATTTTTTGAGATTTTTGAAACATTTTCATAGAAATGGAACAATTGGTATGGATTGGATTACCAAAAAATAATATAGATAAGTAACAATCAATATGAATTATTGTTTTTTCTGATGTATTGTTGTAGCCTAATTTTTAATAGGCAGTGCAATTCTGGTGTATATATATTTACTTAAAATGTCTCCGAAGCTCCGAAATACAAGCACTTAATATTTTCCTCCCGATATTGACGATCAAAATGAATGTCATTATACTGGTTTTCTCTAAAATGAGTTCATAATTAAGCATGAAAAGTCAACTCTCAATCGACGCATGGCAGCACATTGACTCGTACATCACATAAGATCCAATCCTGAATGCTACATTCAGGAATGAATCATATTCAAAATCCTCGTCGTAATTTTTTCGAATTGAACTGTACGTAAGTTTCAAATGGGATGGATTTAGATATTAGATTCAATTAGAATGCTCGTGTTAGTAGGAATACAATCCTTCACAAAAATGAAAATAAACTTCTCATTTTCCCTAATTTCATTGCTTTGCACATTACTAATCACTAAACTGAATAAATATTCCACCAAAAACATTTTTAGACAATTTTTCAAAAAAGTGTTTTAGGATTGCTAAATCTTTTCAAGTGAAGTCCAATGGAACCTTCTAAAGACTAAAAAACATTCATTTTTGAGAAAAACATTTGAAATAGAATGAAATTGTTTTGAATCAATTGATTTAGTATCAAAAATAAAATAGTAAACTCAACTAATAGTTTATTTAGAATTAGTTGAGTTTACTATTTTATTTTTGATATTATACTAGCAGCCGTGTCTCATTCATTCTTTTTAATTGATTTAGTGTTTTCCTCAGATATGAAGTGGTAAATCGCTGTGCTTAATGTATTGTAAGTGTAGCGAGTGAGAAATACGTAATTAATCTCTTGGCAGAGAAATGGGTTTGGACAAACATTTCTAATATTGGAATTCTAATGTCGAGTTACCTTTACGAACATTGAAATTGGTGCAAAACAGCTCCATAAGAGAAAAAGTTTATTATAACACAAAAAATATATGAGATATGACTCAGTTACCAAAGCTGCACTACATCAACGGTTACCAATCTACAGAAAAAACGCCATTAATACAAAAATACACAAAACGTTATCTCTTATTGAGCAGTTTTGCCTTAATAATTTCCGCAAAGTTTGAACATATTCTATATTTTTAAAATTAGTGTTGTGAAGAGTGTTCAAAATCGTAAAAGCGAGCGCGGAGCGTGTGCAGCAAAAGCGCGGAGTATTGTGGAATTTTTCGAATAAGTTGAAGCAGTGGTTACGTATCGGAGAGATGAGTATATCGAGAGGGAAGAGATGGGAACGGAAGGGACAGGAGGAAAGAACGGAAGGGAGAGGAGAGGGATGTACAGCAGAAACAATCGGGTAGCGGGATTTGGGGGAGGAGTAGAGGGGTAAGTGACCACGACGGAAGGGGGATGAGGTGGGGGGAGTGAGGGAAGTTGGCAGAGGGCGTGAGGGAGGCCAGAGGGGATTCGGAAGGATTAGACCATTTTATGAATAGTGTTGCGGCGGAATCAGGAGATTTGTAAGTATAAACGATGCAAGACGGAAAATTGGGTTCCGCCGGACTGGATTTGAGGCTTAAGGAGGAGCTCTCCACTTCTGATTCAAAGCACGAATCAATGGACGAAAAAGCGGCGCCCGAATTAATTCCGGCTTCTATTTATGAAAAAGAGGATGCAGCTCCGGAGATTAATTTCGCCCGCTCAATTAGGGACTCCGGTTCCTTCAGATCGAATTTGCGAGGATTTAATTCCGGAGGGCATCGAGTGAGGAATCTGCATTACGTATGCGGCAGAGGAGATGCAACAATGCTCCTTTTTGTTGCATCGCTTTCGATTCTCATATTGATGGCGAGACATGTTAATGTTGAATCATCATTCCACTTTTTCTGTATTAATTCGTTAACCGTTGCAATTTGGTCAGTGCACCAGGTGGCAGCGGTCAAGTGTGATGTACCAGGGTAATGGTATCTGTCTGCCATTCACCCAAGGACAGGCAGGAAACTCCCTCTAAAAACGACCCATTGACAGTGAACATGTTTACAATAAGTCTACTTATATCCAAGTATACAAACACCTCAACCAAACACAGATACTTTCAACTGCAATAATTCATATTACATAAAGTATTAAATTATAATGTATTAAAATCTTTTGAGCTTCATTTTTGAAAGTTTTTAACCTTTTCCGGCATTGGAATGAGAATTTCTCCACGTACAAAATAGTGGCTTGACTGGGATTCAAACTCAGGTCTCCCACTTTCCGGACAATATTCTATCCACTAAACTACACCATTTTCTGGAAAATAATTATGTAATCTAACTCTGTTACATTGACTATAAGACCAAAGGAGTTCAATCCTTCTTTTAGATTTAACTGAAACCCTGTCACGTTTCACAAAGAACCTCGATGTGGGGTTCATATTTAATTTGATTAAAAAAAAGAATACTAAGAGAAGTCTTGGAAGGAGAACATTAATATATCTTATTTTATAATTGTGAACGAAATATGTGCTTTAGATTTTACTCATTCACCTTCAAAACTAGAAATTACTTTAGCGATGAAATATTTTGAAAATGCAAAATGAGTAAAGTAAGGAATGGATTAGGAATTTATAGCGAGGATAACTCACCCAAAATCTTCAAATTTCACGAAGTTACAACAACTTGCATGACATGATCTTAAATGATTGAAATACATCCCAAATTTGAATTTGGAATAAACAATTGAAATCTTTTCGGAAAGAGTCTAGAGAGGGCAAGAAGGAGATTGTATGCTATCCTATGCTTTCTATTCTGGCAAGGATTTCAGGGTCAATACCCGATTCCCAAGGATTAGGCATAAGATATGACACCAAAAAAAGAGATGTTTATAAATTGTTTATTTTAAGGCTAAAACGTACCAAAGTGAACAAGTAGGACGAATCAGAAGTCATGATATGAACCTCTAGGTTTCCTTCCTTCCTTAATTTATTTGGATTAATTAATATGCTTTATTATCAGATAAAATATTGCAACGTGATAAATGCTGCATTGGATTATTATGTTGTAATAAAATGTAGCATGTTGTATAAGTTATTGTGTAATGTCATAAATACATTGTAATTTTTAAAAAATATATCAAGGATATAATTGTCCCTTTTAACATACATAAATTTGAATGAATAAATTTGTCAAATATTCTCTTGTGAAATTTATGACGAGTAGTATGAGGTTCATGCTTAATGATTGTGTTTTTTTTAACTTCTCCTGTCGCGCATTGTCCGCGAAAAAATAATCCTTTCAGCGGTTAGTCGTAGGTTTTATTTCCTTGATTTTCCTGGCATTTGATCGGACTTTATAACAGGATTGATGCAAAATAGGACTTCCGAGAAATTATTTCTAATAAATATTTAATAAATGTGAATTCATTGCGTAAGTTGAACCTCTTCAATTCAATCAAATAAAATGCAATCTCATCTCCTCCAATGATTCCATCCTACGCCAAGGTAATGCTTGTATATTTGTCACATCAATTCGTAACGAAACTCAGGGATTTACGAAGGACCTTTATGATTAAAGAACGAGACGTTTATCTGCAGGATCCCATATGATTTTATAATGAGTGACTTATCTCTTAGAAAAGTTTCTCTCATGAGACGATTCTTGAAATTTGGAATCGAAATATTTTTTGACTGCAGTGGTGAGGTCCCTTGGCTCGGAGGGCCCAGATAATAATTGGAGTCGCAGTGGAATTCCTCGGCAATGTCCCGTAAGTGGGAGGGAAAGGGCAAATCAGAAAGACGGCGAGACACAATTCTTCGAACGGATGCTGCCTATCTCAGCGGGCGGCGTCCCCATGGTATGCGCGTTTCGCCGATTGACGATTCCTCGGAAACATTTCGGACGCCCTCTGGAACGACACTGAAATCCATACCTCTCTTATGGAATCGCCTTGGAACGGAACTGTCCTTTTAGCAGCATTTAACGGGGAAGGATCCCAATTTCTCTCGCAACAGCTTCCAAATAAAAATTACGTCGACGGAATGATTCATTTATATCCATCAATTAATGAGACAATAGCTTTAAGTACTGACTACTCGTGCCCGAAGTACAAGAAGAACTCTCTTAATTATTGCTTGCATCACCCAACTTTGCGTGTTTGTTGTTTGTATCATTTATAGTGTATGGATATTCTTTCATGATAAGAAAAGTTGAAAATAAAATATAATCATATCGTGACCTTACGGCGGCCTTGTAGGTGAAAGGGTTAGCGTTATAATCCCAGGTTCGATTCTGGGTTAGAGCCACATTTGATCATGAATGTGCTTAAATTTTTATTGATTGTAACAGTCGTCTTCCTAGGCTAAACATTGCCCAATATATCCAGGTCACTATTATTATACTGTCATCGTTTTTTCTACGTCTTAAGTCTAGTTAACCCAAGGCACCACAAGAATTTCTTGAATTATTCCAAACCTCCGAGGATTAAAATTTTTAATGTTCAGCTCCACGTCAATTCATATGGATAAAGAGTACATATTGAAGGTGTATATCACATATCCACCCACGAATAATGTCATGAATCAATTTAAAGTTCCATCTAACCAACAGCTTAACAAGAGTGGTTAATAAGTGAACAGCTTAACTTACGTAATTACGGTCCATAAGAGTGCTTGAAATAATACCTGAAAATTGTACTTTAGAGCATAAAGTTAAGGCTTATTACATATTCTTTCTCAAAATATTTTGAAACCCTTGGAATTTGCGTTGTTAGGTGGTGTGCTAACGACTAAGGCCAAAATTATTTCGGAAACAGTCAATTATTAACATGGAGTGGCTTCTGTAAAAATGTGATGCGTGTTAAAATTAATTCATAAATCCTATATACTAAATACCTTATGGATACTGTAGATCACTTTCCTGTATTTTTAATTGGACAATGATGTAAATATTTTCGCTGCTGAGTTTGTTATGGTACTAATTACATATTGGCCTCTGTAAATATATTAGAAAGTACGTAATTGGAGGGGAGGTGCAATGAGGACGTTACGAAAGAGAGGTCAGTTGTTCTGTCCATGAGCTAAAGTCGCCGCCAGATTAGTTACATCCTCATTGCACTTTTACACTGCCCTTTCTATCGAAACCATCCGCCGCTAGCAAAGTCCCAAAGGGGGTTGAATTCCTTGATTCGGTCAGTCAGGTTGACTAGTATTTGGACGGCTGATTTCCGACGTAGAGTTCGATTATACAAATTTTTGATGAGCACCCATGACGTCCTATACCGTTAAATACTTAGGTTCTACCACCGATTCGGCAAAGCTATCTTTTCACTTTATCATCAGCAAATTCTGTGTCCGGAAGTGGACACCTTACTGTATTTATATCTGGTCTATCTTATCCACCATCGGCACCAAGTCAATCACGTGCGATAGTACAAACTAATTTCTCAAACTTTGGCACACACCATGGCATAGTGCGCCCTGACCGGTTGTGTTTTTATAAAATCTCGAGGAATTGTACTGTCTTTGAAATTATATTGTACATGCAATTTTTGTTTCAATAAATTATTTTGCACGACGGAATATCATTGAAATTCATCGGATCGGTTTAATTTTGTATGCGATAGTATTTTTATGACAGAGCACTTGCTATTCACTCCATGGTAGTCATATGACGTCATATGATAAAAGCAATCTCACCATTTCGGAGCTTTTGAGATTTTTATTATTGCATTTTCCCTAAATATGAGAATGTGTTCCCCTTCCGAGATTTTCTAGTACAAATAGTAATCAATCTCTCATCAATAGATTATGAGTTTGGCTGCACAAGGGTGGTATCGTGAATTCAATATTTGGCCACAGCATTTATAGCAATATTGTCTCATATAAATAAAAACGGCATTTAAACTGCCTTCAGAAGGATATAATCGGTACTACATAATATAATTGTACATACATAACAGAAAACTAATTTCAAAGATAAGGCTGAAAAATATTATCTATTACTTCATCCTGAACATAAACTTTAGTGACTTTCCACTCAATCACGGGTCTTAGATACGCTAAATTAACTACATTTTGAATCTGTAAAAATAATCTAATTTAAATCAACTCCTCCTAAGAGAAAAAGAACATATATATCTTTCGACTCTTTTATGTTGAAAGTGTCAAAGTGGGGAAAGATTTGTTTCTTTCATTTTTGTGACCTTCTACAAAGTAAATCATGCATATTGATTTTATTAGGAATGAGCGCCTGTTTTATAGTGAAATGTCGGTATACATTTTAATGAGAGTTATTCTTCATATGGCGATAAAATTATGCACCTTAACTTTTTCATCAAGTTCGCAGTCAGTGTTCTCACTTTATTCAGCACTGTGGTAGGAAAACTTTGCCATGACTAAAGTTCTTCAAAGAAGTAGAACAGGAAAACTAAGAAGTAAGAGACTAGAGACAGTTTCCAGGAAAACGTATTCTCTCTCTTCATCCTTTCTAAAATGTCACTCCTTGCCCACATTCGCTTCCCACTTCAACCTCTACGTTGATTCGAAGCTCCTCCGCGACATCTTCCCTTCATACGCTGCATTTTTTCCGTCCCACTTCACCTTCCTTAACTCCCCGCCTCTCTCGCGCTATTTATTATCATTTACTATTTCTCTTTAACTTTTTCTCCTTTCCCCATATGCCTTTATCGCCTGATCTTACGCAGCCCACTCCAACGCCTATATAAGGGCATAAAATGCGGTTTTCGCCGTCAAATGAACTGCGAGGGCTGCAAGAGGGTCGAGATGCAAGGAGACCAGGGCAAAGGGGGGTTTGGGAAGGAGAAAGACGAGGAAGAGAGAGGGAGCAAAGAGGAAATGGAGAAAAATGGAGAGAAGAAGGAAGAAGAGTACCGGCGGAAAAATTGAGGGTTGGAGTTGGGGAAATGGAACTGCTACTTTCTGAGAAGTGAGTCTGAATCATGGCGGTCGCGGGTTCGACTGCCGAAGGAGACTGCGTATGATGTATTGGTCGCGAGGGAGTCACAAATAAGTCGGAGGAATGTCATGTCTGTTGGATTCATATCTGTCCCGTTTGATGCAAGTTCACCCGATCGACTTACGTTTCCCCGTAAGGAAACTTGCATTTTTTTATCTGAAACATGGGATGAAACGTTCAATATATCAATACTAAACTTTGCATACTTGCTGCATCGATCAAAAAAAATATTTTACGATATTCAAGACTTTAAAAATTAAAACTTCTCGTGTAGCCCTGTGCTTATCTTAAGACATTTTCTCTTTGTTCCCTTTAATTCTACATTCTACCATAATCCTCGTTTCCGAATTTCGAGGCCTCAAACATCGCCTTTACACTTTATTTATCTTACATTTAACTTCTTATAACTCTTAAATTCACCCAAAAATATTTATATATAACCCCTTTCGTCTCTACAGTAAATCTAGTGTCAATTACCTTTTCACTCCATTATTTACTCTGCATAGTTTCCTTTTACATATTGATTTTAATTTTTCGACATGTTTTATCTCTCAGATTTGAAAATTCTTCTGAAAATTTATACTCATTAGTTCATTGAACACCTTATGTAACATTAATCCGTATTGACAACTTTACTTAACCACGAATTAGATTGTGACAAGTTGGGCTTCGTAACAATGCTTAACAATCAAGTTATGGTGACCTGAACATGCATCATTACTGTAAAACCCTGGTTATCATTATCGTATTTAGCGATTGAGTAAAGTAATATGGAGTTTTATGTTTCTCACTAACGCAAAGTATAGTCTGTAGTTATTGTTTGCAGCCTCAGTTAAGTAACAAGTAATCAGATTCCACTATTAACGAGATAAAAATATATATTTACACCTCTCGGATGGAAGGTTGAAGGGGAAAAAGATTTACACAAATAATTACCATTGCATAATTATCACTGATACTAAATAAATAATAACTGTCAGAGTTTGAAGTAAAAGTTTAAAAGTTCGAGTACAGATTGAAGACAGAATCATTTATCTTAGTAACTGTATATGTATATAATCTTGGGTTTGAGTCGTCTATTTTTTGATATCTAAAAATTTGGACCAAAAATTATAACCGTATTAACTAAAATGACAGTAATTAAATGCACATAACAGCCTTCACAAAACCTTAAGGTATACAAAATATGTGATGAGTGAGCTAATTACTTCCGAAAAAGATGCAACAAGGGCAATATCGAACCGATGCATCCTTTTTAGAATAAAATTTCGAAAAATCAAAACTAAAAGTCCTTTCAGTTGACTGTGGGAAAGAGAGAGTTTTAAGAATAGGATTCCAAATAGTAGAGGGATCGTCGTAGCATTACGCTATTAAAATAGTAGATTCTGAACTTATCCCGTCATTTCCTTCGTAGAATTCGATTACTTAGCTGAATCGGATATCAATCCTGAGAGAGTCGGCTGAAAAGCGAGTGTCCGGCAGTGTGGAGGAGGAGCGGAGTGGAGTGGAGGGGTGGAGGAGGAGGAGGGGGCGAAGGGACAGTCCTAAAGAAAGGACTTTGATTGATGCGTTCTCCAAGCAAGAAATCGCTCTCCATTGTGATTCGAAAAAAGTGGAGCGATGACGGCGGACGAAAGAAAGGGAATCCGACGAAAGAGAAAGAGTTAGAGAAGACGAGACTCGAAGAAGCTGCAGGACCGAGATCAGGGAAATGCGGAGGTAACTGCGTTTAGAAATAGGTCAGGGGAAAGACTTTTATGGGGAGATTTGAGAGTACCTCCAGAGCGGATTGGAGAGGAATACTCCTCACTCACAGTGTTCTAACAGTTTAAGTAATTTCTCCGGCATTGAGTCAAGTATCATAGTTCTAAGCTAACAGATAAAAGACATATTAAATTAAATCGAGATAAATGACAGTTAAATGCCAGTTTGATTATTTACATTTTGTTCTCTTCACATTCCTAAATTCTGATTTATTGGAAAGTTATTCATAAATCATTCATTAATTTTGGACGGTTTGGTTTTCCTGTCCCTATATCTTGATTGATGCAATATATTTAACATTCGTCTTTTAATAAATCATTAATGAAAAATTATTTTTTATTTACTTTCGTCTCGCATCAGACTGGTTCGAGGCTTCGATATGAAACTTATTAGTGGGGTATGAATGGCCCGGATTTTTATGGAGAGCTTCGAAAATTCGGCAAATAACCAATAGGAAATAGAACTTGAAATGCCAAATAATAGCAAAATAAAAGTAGATTGATCAAAGTAAAAAATCTTCAGTTACTGACCTGTAAGCTGTATTGTCTGTAACCAGCATGAGCATCGTTAGGATATCAATCGTCCTGTTTTATCAGGTTAATCCTTAAAATCATAATGTTCTAAAGCAAGGTTATTAATATTTATAACACAATCAATATTTTAATCATGAAAAGTTGGCCATCATCGAGTAAGATCTTCTTTAATCCGACCAACTCAATTAAAACATACTAAAATGTTTACTTTATTTTTAAAATTAAATGTATATTTACGAGTAAAAAAGTTTGGTTGGACATTCTTTTTAATTATTTTCATTGAAAGTCCACAGAAATATTGGCCCAGCGTGTGTGACACTGTGCCGGTCTCAGCACTTAAACTGTTTTCGAGTTTCCGAAGCTTCCCTTTTTTATAGGGAAAACAAATATTAAAATAAAGGAGGAGAGCTAATAACAAAATAATATTTGTAACTATTACTTCTACGTATCCAACTATGTAAATTCAACTATTTAAATGATGACTTTTTAACTTCTTAATATGTCCTTAAAAATATTTGTTTTTGAGGTGTACGGAAGAAAATTATTCTTGTATGAACCATCATTTTACGTATTAATAAAGGAGGAAAAAACCGGTTCCACAAGCAAGATGTTACTGATGTTTCCTTAGTGCGTCTAGTACCGTATATCCAATTTCTATTGAGCATGAGAATTATAATCTTTATTAATTTCGACCATCGATGACGCACGTTATCTCTTAGAAATTACGGTTTTAATTTTGGTGTTTATCCATCGTTTGAACCAACATCATACATCAAACGCACAAACATCATATATCAAAACGCATCAATTATTCGTAAAGCAAATACGTATCATCTCCTTCAATCCCGCGTGTTTTCCGCGATGTACATCCCAGAGAGCCGGCGCTCATTCCAGCAAAGTTAGTTCGTATAAAACAAAAATTTCGATCCGCGATATTAATTCGTTCCGTCCGCGATCTCGATTTCGCAGAGTCCGCATAATCCGTCGTTCAGCGGCCGAAAGCGCATTGTTAGAGGCCTTAAAGAGAGCGATAAGTCACTGGGAGAAGGGCCGTCAGTCGGGGAAGAGAAGTCGCAAGGAAAAGGAACGAAATTAGCCGAGATCGGGTGGACAGATGCGGTCAGCGAGGGGAGGGCGTGGGACGGCAGACGGGGGCGGGAAGGAGTCCACGTGAGCGGGTTTTAAATTTCGGCCGAAGTCGGCACCGCGGAGTCAGACAGAAGAAAGAGAAGGCGAAATAAAAAGACGGAGGGACTGTTTTTGAGGGGAGGGAGGAGAAAGGGAGAATGGGGCGGAACGCGGTGAAAGTGCCACTGAAAATATGGGCGAAGCTAATTAATTCGACATTAATGCCGCGAGTTATTTTTACATCGAGTTTAATTGCTGAAGGAGCCTTGAGATGCTTCGAAATCCGAACTATTCCCCGAGTAATTACGACTGCTATCAATTTATAAAGGAATTCCATTCACAAGAGTGAGGCTGGATATGCTCCGGCGGAATACTTCGGGATATCTTCAAAAGATGCTTTTCCAAAATTTGGCTAAAAAAAATAAAATCAGTATTTAATTGGATAAAAATAATTTTTCCGCCCGAGAAAATTGGAGTAAAAATGAACCCAAACGTTAAAGAAAATTACGAGTGAACTGTTCAGAAACCAAACGCGAAAAATCACAAGAAAGCATGCTGTGAGCTCAAGTTGTAAAATGTAAATCTACAAATCTGATGCGGCCAGCACATGACTTTTTCCATACATAAAATGTAAATATTTATATAAGATGACAGTATTTTCGAACTCTATATTCAATCTAAACTTGGAAGATAAGTAATTAATTTATATCATACTATCTTTTAGGTCACAAACATTATAAATAATGTTTTTCGGGACATGTCCGATGAAAAACGATGAAATTGGCCTTTCGCCCACAGCGCCAAGAGCGCCCACAAAGTACATAATCAGTAACTTCCGGTTTATCAGTATTTCATGAATAACTCCTAAACAATCAGTTATACAAAGATATGCTTCATACAAAAGTTATGGTAAATTACATTTTCTAAAAATTTTATCTGTAATAGTTTATACCTAAATATCATATTTATGGAGATATTTTGCAAAAACGGAAATTTGCTTCGAAGAATAAATCTCAATTTCCGGTTAACCGATTCATTCCAAAAACTAATTAATCAACTCTTACAGCACTCACCACAGTGCTATATATGAAGTTTGGTATAGATACGACTAATAGTTTTTACGTTAGAGCGCCCACAAGCACACACACACACATACACACACACACACACACACAGACATCATTCCGAAAATGGTCAAAACGTGTTCTTGGGACCCCAAAACATGTGTTTCAGTTGAAATCTCGAAGTCGATTTTTTCATGAAAACAATACTTTCACTATACTACGTATATGGAGAAAGTAATAATGGATCTAATTTTGAGTCTTATTTTTACAAACAAATATTAAAGATTGGTAATAACAGAAACGTTTACTAAGTGGTAGCGAAATGAGTTAAACGACTATATGAATATTTCTACTTCAAAGTTACGCCTGTAGAATATTTTTGTTACTGATGTAACGACAAATCGAAACAGCGCCAGCATACTAGTCTTCTACCTTTGCAGAGATACTCTTTTATGAAGGCTCCGCTAATTTAGGCGGTGAGTTGGACGGCTAAATAGACATTTACGGTATGAATTTGATAAAAAAAGGAAGGATCAACATTCCTATTATGTGTTTCTTTTTATTTTACTGGAGAAATCGTGACATATTCCGAATTTTCTATAAAAATAGGTCAATAAGACTCCAGTAACATTTAAGTACCTTGCGCAAATATCGTGTAGAAGTTAATTTATAGACCCCAGTTCCTGTTTTCGCTTCAAATATGTGTGCTACAATTTTAAAATAGTGGTGGTCGTCGAAAATATCTTAAAAACAAATAGCTAATGACCCTATTCTAATAAACTTTTGTTTAATTTTATTTATAACGGTGGGGCTACCGACCAGCAATTAGGAGATACGAGTCTGAGCTACTGCAAATTCACATTTTTCCATGTACATACGTTACTCCTCAGGAATTAGTCTCAGTAGTCTATTAGTCTCAGCTTGATTCAGATTCTCAATGAAATATACTGATGTAATATTTCTAAATACCTATTTATCAGATTTTTAAAGTATTCCAGAGGAATGAACTGTGATGATATTTTGTGTAATACATAAATATCCTTGAAAATGCACACAGTGTAATTCCTGGCGGAAGATCCAAAGATGAGAGTCATTTACACACGAATTTCCTCGAAATTGAATATTGACCAAAGCTAAAAACATTAAGCGACTTCTTAGCTCTTTAAGTGTTCGGTTCAGAGGCACATGTCAAGGCAATCAGCGAATTAGCATCGGCTGGGCGCATAATATACAAGAAGTGATAAGTGCTTGTGAAAGATGACGTTTAGTTTAAGCAGAAGATGACTTAGAGAATGCTTCATTTCCTTTGGGCGAAAATTAGGATAGAATGAGCTGGCAAGGAACTTTTCAGCAAACCAAAGCATTTTCCCATTCCAATGCCATAAACAGTTTCGAGAAGTATTCATATACTTTGTTAATACTATTATTTCGTATCGATGATTCGATGAATGATGCAGATCACACAGATTAATCTGTCATTTATCGCAAGGCCATAAGAATTAGCTGATCTCACAATTTTGATCAAAATAGTTAATAACAAGGGTGATTGCTTATTTTTGCAAAATACTAGATTTAGTGTGAAGAATTATTTGTTTATTGTGGAAATGTATATCAGCAAATATAAGAGGTAAGTTTCGAGAAGTTAATCTTTTAATTAACAATTTGGTAAATGGTGGAATTACTGTTCCTGCTCTATTTTCGGAATGCTAAAGGAAGTGTTACTCGTAGAGTCATTGTGTTTCACTTTCTAGGAAATGTTCTGCTTAGGACACTTTTGCTTGGTAAGAAAACAAGGGCAAATTACCTCACTCCTCATCTTGGATAGTAATCCTCATTCCCACTACTACCTCTTGGTAGCTGATATTGGAGAGGATGGGGTACCAACCGCCCTTAGGGGTGAGCAATGTACAGACAGGTGGTACCACCGTGGTATTTATCATTCGGCAGATTTATGATTGCCTATTCGTAACATCGGATATGTAAATAAGAGATTTTCAAATATGCCGATTTTGGCTGCATGAAAAATGTAAAATATTTCAAGCGAATTCCTTATGAAGCGAACGAAATAAAAACCCATAAAAATTGCGGAATTAATGGATTCGGTGTATGTCCCTTTCCAACTATGAGCTCCGTGACAGAGTGTATTATATTCGAAGAGCGATTCCTTAATTGCAGATAGCGGGAAAAAATGCACCGTCGAAACGTGAAGAAAATGGTGAGTGGTGCAGCGCGGCGAAGTTCCGTGGAAACGATCGACTACCAAACTGGTTATTTTAACTCTATCGATACTCAGACAATCCGAATTCCGGGAATCTCGGCGAAGATGGAAGGGACTTTTCAATCGGTGACCGTTCCTCCTTTGGGAAAACTATGGGCAAATAGCTCAAGGAAAGAATTCATTTTCTTGGGTGTTCATAGATGGACGGTTTTGGTTCAATGAACACTATTTCTTATCGTCTATTGAATATTGACACCACTATGGATATATATGCGAAAGTAGTTGTATATATAAAGGATATATACTCACAGTCTAAACCACAGGTGCCGTTGATTAATGGTAGCTTTGCCAAAAGAGCTTCGACAGCTCAAAGCATTGATTTGGCTCTCACCAAGAATCAAACCCGGGTCCGCTCTCACCAAAGTTGAACGCTGCTCACTAGAATATCTGGGTACCAAGAGGTGCGATTGACTTGACAATGTTTGTCATATAGATGGCAGATCTCTAGGAAAATGAGAAATCTTTCGTAACTGTTATGGCCCCCCCAAGAGACCCAATAAGTTACATTATTCCCATAAGAATTGTCGTGTTTTTTTAATTTAATTTCTGAAAATGATTTTCTATACTCCCCTTATTGATAGAAAATTTATCTATCTCATATACGCCATCTAATATGTATCTAAATAGTACAATATTATATCGTTGGAAGAGATACCTCTTCATGGTTAACTTAAAAAAATGATCCTGCATTGGACGACAGTTAGGAGCTAAAGTCTCCCACAAGGAATGCATTTGGGCGATTTTGAATATTTATACGGGAATTTTCTCGAAAAGAAAGATGACTATAACCTGTAATGTGGATATAAGTCGTTTTTATTTTATATACCTCAGCCGATCCAAATTGATCTTAGATTCGAAACAGAACACCCTCTTACTTCTCTTAGATGAAATTGATTGCTGTATAATACTTGTTCCCATGTCTTACAGCGGCCCGCAAAATAGAGGTTGCTAAATTTATTCGGGCGAAAATAAAAAGAAGTAATGCAGAATTGCAAACGATTTCAAGTTCGAGAGTAGTGATACGGCTCTGATACCCTCGGGTGGAATTCGCTCCAGGTGAGAAGATCTAATTACCAACGGAAGCCTTTCAAAAGAATCATCAGGTCATAGTTTTTAGACGAACTAAACGCAATTTTAGTTTCTATAGTGAACGAACGCGATCTTCGAGAAGAATTGAAAAAAGGTTACAAGAAAGAAATCGCAAAAACAGATACTTCTCGTATATCAGGGAAGCGAAAGGTAGGTTAGGCAGGGATTTTGGTGTTACTACATCCTCTGCCATACACCACTGGCTGCTCGCAGGGCATATATCTAATCTGATATTAATGGGAAGGTTTAGGGAGTTCCTCTTCTAATTCCCAAATTTATTTTAGGTATAAATACATCTTAATATCGTCTACCCATATCTAATCAACTCTGTACTTTCAGTTTGCTCATTACAATTAAAATATACAGATATGTAGAATTTCCTGTTTTTCAAATGCCCTTCTCTTGACATACATCAAGTATAGCAAAAGTCCTTGAAACTTTTCAGTGAAATATGTTGTCGTACGATTCGAGTCAAATCTGAAGCCCTTGGAAAGAGATGGGTGAATCCACTTCGAAGAATTTTTATTTGTTTTACGGCTCAAGGATTGCTGGAAAATATGTACTGAAAAAGGGACGGAATATTTTTACCTTTCCGGTACAGCCCAGAACAAATTTTCGCCAAATCGAAAAGAGAAACATTCAATTGAAAGGATTCTCGGAAGATTTTGAAATATCTGCCGTAAACGTTTGAGAGTTTGGAGGCAAAAAATGAGAAGAATAAACACGCCGGAGGAGGAATAATCCCCATCGCTTTTTAAAGGCATCGAGACAGGACTTGTTAAGTCGGCGTTTGGAAAAAAAGGGAAGGAATGAGGCGGCGGAAAGGCACAATGGATGGAGGGAATTCGGAGTTTGTATTGCATTGAAAGAATATTTGTAAACGAGGAAAGAAGGCTGAAAAGAAGAACGGGAGTGAATGGAGGATTTAGGAAGTTGTGGAGAGAGAGCATAATGGGAGAACTAAGAGGGAAGTTTAGGATGGATGGTAATAATGATTTGAGAGGAACGACATTGGGGAGACGCGAAGAAAGCGAGATTCCTCCTGCTATTAGTTTCGCCTTGTCAGTAACGAAATTTAATTTAAGAAAATTACGAACTTTTTATCAAATGCATTTATTGATGAATTTAATTTCCAAATTGTTGTTTGTTATTGCCACTGCTGTTGCATTATAAAAGGATGCCCATCGGATGATGATTGCTTAAGAATGATAACTGAATACATAATTGTTCATACCAGGGGTGCACAAACCATGTAAGTTAATTCTTTAAAATTTAATTTATGTTTTGAATGCCATGCATACAGTTTTAAGTTAACTCTAAGTTAAACCGTCATAATGTGCTAAAAAGTATAATAATTCCAAGTAACTGTAATGATAAAGTATAATTATTGTAGGTCATGTAAAGTAAAAAATTATGAGTATTTTTGTTTGAATGTTTAAGCTGTCTAAAAAAATGAGTATTTAATTTCCTCTGATTCTTATGACTATGAATTGGGGAAAATGCATTACATATTACTACCATTTTACAAATACGACTCGACTTGATTGAAAGTTGAGTTAAAAATCAACGATTACTTTCCTTGTTGCTTACATTTCTGTTGTAAAATGCCTGAATTTTTATGTAATCCTTGAGATTATAGGAGCGCGAAAGAGAAAAATGTACACGACTTATTCTCTATTTTAATATGACTATTTGGTGGATGCGTCATGTGTTGGACATCCCTTGTTTACATAAAAAATATCGACATAATATTGTTAAAACCACCGTCTAGTTATCTATCTATTTATCTATCCAGGGTATTGGTTTTTAGAGCATTAGAGAAAACCAAAGAGTCTAAAATTTTCAAAACTGGGAGTCGATGTTTACCATTCTCAGAGAGAGGATCTGTGATTCGGCTTAACTTACGAGCGTCGCTAAGGTAACAAGGCGTTATGAGGAGGGAGAGTATGTTTAGGAAGGGGAAGAGGTGTCTATGGGAAATGCAAATTGAGGTAAGAGTGATGGCGCTGGAGAGGCGATGTGACGCGAGGAGGGAAGAGAGTGATTTATGGGAATGGAGAATGCGCTGAAAGCGATCCGTGAGATTTAAGAAAGGTCTATGAAAAGAGATAAGAGGACTATTCCCGAAAATTCTTTTTGCCAATGTGGCAAAAGGCGGACAAGAACTTATTAACTGTGCAACTTGTGGGAGAACTCAACCCTCCTTAAGTTATCTCGCCGGGGCTGTATGACTCGAAAGAAATTTTATTCGTGACAATTTAATTTAACCACAGATATTTGCAAATTTACGACTGCTGAGGGGGCATAATACCTAGTCAGTCGAGTATATTGAAATTAGAAGGAATATGAAACACTTTCACTGATATTGATCAATTTGTTTGTGTATGAAGCTAGTAAATAAATATACATAATACGTAATATGCATTACATTAATATATTACCAGAATAGCAATAGTAGATGACAATATTTAATTTTGGAAGTAAATCAGGATGAAAAATGCCGGTCAAGTTCATGTTAAGATTTAACTTACTAGAAATTTAAAGTCAAACACCGTAAACTTCCACACTATAGGATTTTATTTCTATTGTTTGGAAATAAAATCCTGTAGTGAAATATAGAAATATATAGAAATAAAATCCTATAATAATCCTATATATAAATAAAATCCTACAAAATCCATTTATTTGGAAATAAAATCCTACAGTGTGGAAGTTTACGGTGTTTTACTTTATAACTTCAGAATGTCCTTCCACGAAGTTCGGCCGAATACCATAGACTTTATTACTAGAAATACTTCGGCTACTTAATTGAGATACAGATGGAAGCATGTTACAAGAGTAAAATAAGTTTTATGGTAAAGAGCAGCCCGAAAATTTTCCTGGACGCTGATTTATATGTTCAACTCTAGTTTGTAAAACATAGCTTTTCTCTTATTCTGCAGTAAAAGATGTAAACTAAAATGTAATGAAATTAGTTCTGGATAAATGTTAAGTAATTCTAACTCTGACTTATGGAGGTGTATATGAAATATAGGGTTGCAGTTGTGTTGGTAGAAATAAAATGAGAGAATCGGAAAGCGTTCACACGGGGAACACACTCGCGGTGAAAGAGGTGACAATGGATTTGGGAGCTGTGGATGCGTCAGTTAGCACGGAGAGGAGAGGGAGGGGGACTCGTAGTTTATGGGCTGCATTTGGGAAGGGGAGGATGCATGAATGGAGAGGAACACTTACTGTTGTGCTGAGGAAAGCTAGAAGGGGGGCTAGAAAGTGTGTGAAGAAATCGAGAGAGAATCAGCTGGAGCAGACAGTGCAGTAATACGTAAATTATACGTTTGGGATATGTAAAAGAAAGTACAGCTAAATTTGGGAGCGTTAACGGAAGCTCATGAAGATTCAAAGTCAAGGGAATAATTGGCATATCATCCAATAAATAAACGCTATTTTTTAGTTCGTTGTCCATCAAAAATCGTATAATTTACCATCTTCCTCAGAAATATTGTATATGCTAGAGTATAAGAAGAACCGAATATAAGCCGAGGTACCTAATTTTATATCCAAAAACTGGAAAAACTAATTGGTTCGAACATAAGCCTAGGGGTGGGGGAATCCGATGATATCTAATGTCTCGCGATAAGCAAGCCCGATCAAACATGATTGTTTTCAATCAGCAACTCCCGAAGACACTTGGTTGGGGATAAAAATTTCAAAGATTTGTTAATTGAGCAAGTTAGGAATTTATGAGCCTATTCCCAACGACAGTAGACTTTTCCCACCGGAGAATAGGTAAATACTCGAGTATAAGCCGAGGGCGTCTTTCTCAGCATAAAATATGTACTGAGCATTTTGCTAATATATATAATGAAATAACTATATATATAAATCTCGCAGGATATTTGTGTTTAGGTGCTCCTCCAATAGAAACGTTGTTATACTATTCTTGATTGCAGACCATAAATAAGTGATCTTCACAGTTTCAATAAAACTAAACAGGGAAGAATGATTCGAAGAGGTTGAGCACTGTCTATTTCCCATGCTACTACATGATTAGTAAACAGTTTATATTGTAGAAAAATTCAGGCTATGCTGAAACTAAATTACTTGGGTACATCATAAGTAATTTTGAAACAAAGAAACTCAGGAAGTGGAAACAGGAGCGCGTAGAAATAAACCGGTACTTTCGGAAAATCTTTACAATAAACTACGGAAAGTTGAACGAAGAATGTTCGACTCACCGAGTGTTGACAGACGTGGGGTTCCCAACATCGTCGACTGAGGGCTTCCTGCAAAGAACGTAATTCAATGTTAATAAACAAGATGGAAAAATATCCTGGAAACGTTTGAAATTTATGTATATGGAAATATATATATAGCCATATCATGTATGAACACAACCGTAATGTAATTTCAAGGGATGGAGTAAAAACAATAATTCAGCATAATGAAGCGTAAATTTGATGATTCTATGCATCGAAACCATGGTCGTGAGTGCATTTATGTTACGGTTTTGTAAAACTTATAATATTACATCTATTATTCTTTTTATAATCAGTATAAGGTAATATATGGTCTTGTTCCCATAGAACTTTCGGAATCGTAGATTAGAATTAGATTAGCATATATTAATTTAGATCAATTAGATTATCTTAGAATATAGTTTTACACCAGGTAGTTACTGAGGTCAACTGGTAAATCCACTACTTCTTCATTCCTAGGCATAAGTCCATATTACATGTCAGTAACTCTTTGCACGTTTATTTCAAATGAAACAACGAAAAACTTTATGCTATAAAATTAAATAGTTATACTGCGTAACATTGACATCAGTATCAGAAGTTATATTTTATCACTGTGGGTGCTGCTGTAAATTATCTATTTTTTCTTTTTCTACAAAGCATCCTGAATTATAATATATTATTATATATTATACTATACGGCGGCGTACTATCTTTTATCTCCAAAAAGGTACTAAATAATCGATAAAATACTTAAGAAAAACATTAGGGAAATTTTATTAGTTACAACTTAATACAAGTGTAAATAGCCTTAAAAAATAGGAAAAACTTGGCTATTTACGTATATTATTATTATGTTCCTTGTATCAACCAGTCTGAGTGTCTATTGGTAAGCACGTCTATCAATGCAGATGTCTTGAATTCGATTTCTGGTCAGAGCATGGCTGTTTGGGTTTGATCTGTGGATGCGTAGAGTGAAAATTCATTTAATTAAGAGTGATATTTTATTAATTTTATTATTGTTACCATCAATTTCTTGCAGAGTTCACCATCTATTACATTCACTTACATGTATGTATAATTCGTTAAAAGATTATATAAATACTTGGAATATATAGTATAGAAAATTACGAATATTCTACATATTTGCACACATTTTTTAAAAGATAAGATGCATAATTATTAAAAGAAAATTTGCAAAAATAATAGACTTTTACGTACAAAAAAGGAAAATAAGGTTCATGAGACATATAACATAAGAGTATAAGCTGCTTTATTTATACAGGATATTAATGCTTATGAAGGGTTGACTTTTTATTCATGAACTTGTTTTGACTAACCTATCAAAAATGAAAATTTGGATATCTTAAACCATTAAATGAAGAACTCGATGCTATAATATTCATTATACGTTTAAGAAAGATGACGAATGTATAGTCGATATACGTAGCTAATTGATTTCATGAAAAATGTCCACAGTTAACGCCCCCAAAGATTGAAATAAATGCAGGAATGCAGAGAACGAAGCTCCGCGCAGAGAAAGGAATTAACAATGCGAATTAAGTAATTAGTTACCACTTACTGAGCCAAGGGCTAAATGGCCGGGAATATTAAGAGTATGCAAACCAACCCACTGAACGAGTGGCAAGGAGAGAGGCTATTAGGGAGAGAGATGTGGGGTGGAGAAAGGCATTCACTCCTTTATGACTGGTTTTCGTGTTTCGCCCTATATTATTAATTGATAACAAAATATATATATATATATATATATATATATATATATATATATATATATTAATATTTTTTGTCAATTGTTTTTTAACTATTTATATTTATTACTTTAATATATGTATATTTTTTATATTTCACTTTAAATTGGCATTGATATGCTGTATGTGAGATTTGAATAAATAAATAAATAAATAAATAATTGTACATCATGTAAACAATTACTTGTAGACATCTTTGACATAAATAAAAATGCACGGCATAGTAAATTAAAATCTGGATATGGTTGAACAAAGATTTGTCATCAAATAGCAAATTAATCTACGTTTCTGTACATTCGAGCCCTGGAAATAGCGTATGAGCAATGTAGGTGAAATAAACTCTCATAGACCGAATAAAGAAAAGTACCTTGGCGTGAGATCAAATGATTACAACATAAAAGTAAATGATGAGGATATGATTAGAGTGTATGATGCATTGAAGGTAACCAGGTGACTAAGTGAAGTACTTCTTAATAAAACACGAATCATTACATGCCACTTAGTGTGTTACTATTACGTGTTGCCGGTTGTTGCTAACGACAGCGGTAATTAAGTATCCATGTGAAATTATTCTACCTCGCTCAAATATTTGAGAAGGCAAATGGAAATAAAAATTTTTTTATTTATCAGCAAATAGACGTTTTTAAGGATTCTATGGATATATTTAGGTATTATAAAATAAAGATGCTAGAATATGCACAAGGTATGAGCATACCGTAACATCAATTTAGTATAAAACCTTTTTTTCATGCTTAGCCGCTGTTGCCCTTTATCGGTGAAGTCCTCCTAAGCTCTGATGAACTTGTCAGGAGGTGCTTCACCGAGGCATCAGCAACAACGAACTCATACAACCATTTCCTTATTGGAAAAATCCGATTAGGCGGGAATCGAACCTGGGACCTTGGGGTTTGAAGTGTTAACGTGGATGGAATGCTATCCACTCCACCACTAAGACACCCGGTAACCCGAAAATTACTATATTTCAAACATACGAATATGATAAATTGATTTGAGGTCTAATACAAGAATACATATTTCAGAGAAACTTGTTACTTTGCACCAGCTGTTTTATGCCGTCATTAAGAGTCATCATATTTCATAAACATTTGTGAAGCGTGACACAAATATCTCCCAGAATGGAACAATGCAGAGAAATCGGTACTTGCCAAATAAAATAGTATTACCCTTTTTTAAATCAATATTTATCAGCTATCTTGAGCTTAATGAATCCATTGGCCCAACGTCTAACATAACAAGTATAATCTTTATCAAGTCATATAAAGATTACACGCGTAGCATCACAGTAAAGATTTACTTGTTTATTTTTCTGTTGACAAAACGCAAACTAATCTCTACGAATTCGATTTTGAGCCAAGTACCTCATAGCGTATCTAACTCACCACGTGCCGATATTTCCCACAATACAGCTGCACAACAATTTCAGAAAGGCAAAATATTTATAATTATCAACACTATAAACAATTTCTACCTACAAGTTAAGAGTAAACTATCGATTAAAATGAAGTTACCACTAAGGAGAGAAAGTATTTTGTAAGTTAGGATCGCCTGGAAAAATGAAACATTCATGAGGATCGGGCATCGCTAGGATGGAAGGAAGCCGTAGGAAGATTTCAAGATACTCAACGTCTTTCTTATAATATCTTTGGACGAATTAAGAATTTTTGAGCAAGATAAGACGCTCGAAAAGCGTGGTAAACAAAAGTTCACGCACAAATATATGTGTAGATAATAGATAAATACTCTATAGAAATGAGTTCTAAATATTCAATTCCAGAATGCTGTATTCAGAAACGTTTATTGCTATCGGCTCACACTTGAGATGAGGCTATGTAATGGAAAGTATGGCATTTATTACGGCATAAGTATACCACACTCGGTTGAATAATATCAGGATAGTCACAGTTAGCTCCTAAATATGAAGACTGTGCTCGATGGAATATATATTAGCTATTTACGATGAAGAACGGCTTGCTTAATGAAATTAAATACAGTCCTTTGCATTCACACCAGCTTGATTAGCTCTTCAGTTAGTAAGATTTTAGAAAAATAGGAGATAATCAATCGCTAGATAAACTAAACTCTAATGCTTAAGTTCACAGGAATAGTATGTACGACACGATATACTATGACAGCATTGGTACCCAATCCCTGTTCGTCGACGTAAACAAAGCACAGTTATGGAAAGATCATCATCATCATCAAAAAAATGAAAAAAATTGGCATAACCGTAATAATGGGAAAACTGTGTTATCGTAGAAGTTGTCGGATCTCAGTAAACGAATTCTACTTTTCATTTAAAAAGTGAAGGAATGCAGAACGACGTTTACTAGACTGATACACGGATCGAACATGTTGAAGCGATAATTCTCTACTAACTCCCCCATTCTGTTGATTCACTGCAACGAAGAAAACCGGAAACCTTCCAAATGAGCACGAGTAAGCCGGGGTATCTCATTTGCGGATGATGGATCGATATATGATCAGCAACGTCGATTCATCATCCGTTTTTCGAATCGGAATCGAGAGGAGAAACAAAACAATCCGCTCCGGCATTTCCCGTCAACCGGTTCACCACCTGCGAAATCCCATTCTCCTTTTCCGACCATTTTTCTCGGCGAGCGCGGATTACGGAAAGGGCCATCAGAGCAATCCATTCACCTCTTGTGGACGAATCCCGCGAAGTACACCCCTCCCTCCCCCAGCACCCCGGAGGGGCGCCTCTCCAGCATCAGGTCCATGGGCGCCGGTCCCTCTCGAGGCACGCCCACTCCCTCCGCCGGGCGCACCCTCGGCCATCCGCCGTCTTCGCGCCGGCCCACAATTCCCGCCGCTCCAAAAGAGCGCTCTCCTCCGCCTTTCAAAACACAAACATCCGGAGTCCACTATCAACTGAAGGCGCAACAGGTTAGCTCCATTCCTCGCACATTCTCTCATTCACTTCCCGGCACGTCGCACAGGCCTCCACTCGCCGCGCTCTCGAGCACTGGAGTCGCAGCGTCCTCTGCGGAGGCCCTCCCGTCGGTCGCCCCCCTCCGGAGGGGTCGCCCCCACCCTCCGACACTCCCCTCTGCACTCTCTCACCCGCGATGCACGGCAACATAAATTAATGTCGGCTGCACCACGGGCTGGAGTCGCGGGGCGTTTTTCTCCACATACCCATGAGTCTGTGGTGCGGAAGACGGTCGTATGAAGACGATCCCTCGACGCAGAGGTGTGTTCGAAGTGCTTCTACGTTACCAGTGAATGCTTTGGGAAGTGGATGTACTCGGTGTGGTAATAATTTATCTAATCCCGTTAGAGAGACAACGAGTTTATTACAAAAGTGAAGATGAGAAACTATGTCTCCTGAAGACCAGAATTCAAAGAGGATATTTTTTTTAAATACTGAATAACTAAGAAAATCTTCATCGGTTCAGAAAGTATCCCGTTCTTACATCGTTAATCATAAATTTTTCTACTCCATATATGTAGTACCTTATATCTTCGTCACTTTAATAGCGATTTGTAATCAAATTCAACTAACTCCAAGCATGTGAAGTAACTCACGCTTACCAAATACCACATCCAATATTAAGGGAAAAATATCAATTTATATCCATAAATAAAGCTGTTTGAGAGCGAGCATTTTATAGGAATGAAACTTGTAATTTTCATTGCTTCTCATGAGAGTTACTGTCGCAACAAATATGTTGTGTGACAGTACGAAAGCTCTTTCTTTGCCACGAGTCTAATTTTAAGCTTGCATCTATATGAATAGACCCTGTCAATAAGAGAAACATTTTGCTCTATCACCTTTTACAAAGTACGCCAAAGATTAAAATGTATACTATATATTCTACGTCGAAGTCTGGAAGAGTAAGGTATCATGACACGCACTATCGAGAATGTCTGGTGCGTCATCTTCCTCGACTTAGCCGTCTTGAAGATCCAATTAATTTCTTCTGCAAAGGAATGATTCCATTCCTCCGACCGAGATGACATTAAAAGCATTGCAGTTTACATCTAGGACGGTGTAATTGTTGTCCTGTTGGCACAATTTCCCGTACGACCCATTAAAATTTCTCTTCTTTTCAAGTTCTCCTTAAGGTAACCCTCATTACGGAAGTATCGAGACGTCTCCTTAATAGCATCAATTATCTTCTTGTTTCACTCCATCTTTAAATCTATAATGATTGTAGAATCTTCTGTCTTTTTTCGTTTTATTTTTCAAAGTATCAACGGAAATATCTTTGAAACACTTCCTAGTATTGCCAGTTGATTTCCTGCGCTGGATTTCGTATTAACTGAAATTTGATCCTATCGAGATATTTAAATTAAAGTAAAACCAACACGCAAATTCTCATTTAAGTAGGATTTCTTATGGTGAGAAGTATAAGCAATGTTTATATACGATGTTTCTTCACGTAATGTCATACCTTACAAGGAACGAAAAAATTCACAAAGGAGTCAGTAATAAATTCACTCCTATAAGTAAAAATCATACTTATAATTAATGTATATCAATTTTAAGCTGGTAGTATTTGTAAATAAATCGATAACGAACCTAGGAGCAGTGAGCTAAGAGAAGTCTACGTATTCAAAAGCCAAATTCAGACGTGATTTCTGCATGAATGAAGCGGCAGCAACAGAGAAATGAGACTCCGCCAGAATTGCAGCAATATCATCCTCGGTGAAGGTTCAAGCACGCAGGCCCCGCTGAAAAGACGTCGCCGCAAAAAGTGAAAGCGTAAACAAATCGTTAATCGAGCGGAGGTCAAGTCGAGATGAGAGCAAGTAAACCGAAGAGGACCGAGACATGAACCCGGTGGCACACATCGGCAGACAGATTCTGACGCTCCACCTGCCGGCGGATCACTCAGACAGGAACCGTAGTATTCGGTAAAAGAGAAAAAAAAGTTACGGGCCTAGTGAGGAGTGGAGGGGAGGGGATAAAACGGTGAGGAGAGACGGGAGAGAGGATTCCAAACTTCCTCCACTCCACTCCCTCTTATGCTAACCATGCGTGGGACCCCAACGGCGCTACTCCTGCGCCTCGGAACAGACAAAACATTCTCGCTTCAGTCAACTTCCCCACTCCCCCATTGCCTTCCGATGTCACCGAAAAACAGCCTTGCCTCTCCCATTGACACCCTCTTCTTTTATACCAACCCTGTCTTGTCTTCCTACGTCCGTCTTTCACTACTATTCTCTCCATTCTCGACCTTTCCATCAACCGCATACTATTTCTTCCGCTCTTCACCCCGATTCCTTTTCAAAACTTTTCTTTCACTCGGATTCCAATTTTAATTTACAATTCGTGCCACCCTTCTTAATGTTCTTATAGGTAATTGGCTTTCATCTTTAACCGCATATATCCAACAGCATTATTCAGCTTTTGGTTTATCTACAGTTTGTAATCCTCACGATTATCCCATTCCCTTTCCAGATTCCCTAAATCTTGTTATTCTTTTAATCCCTTGATAAGGAATTTCCTATTTTAAGGACAAGGTTCAAAGAGACATCATGTAATATTAATTTTAATCTTTGATTTAGCGTTTGTGATGGAATTTTCACCAAGATGAGGACGGAAAAAATTATGAGATAAATTTGCTTTCCAGCTTTTCTGTTTATTAGAAATGCTTTTCCATTCTCAGTAACACAATCCATGAATTACTTTCCTTATCATTTAATCAGCATCAATGAACGCTTTCCTTTTTCAAGCCATCAGCAAGATGTGAGATTGCTTTGATCATTTTCTGCTCCTTGAAGCTTCCACATGGCCTACTTCTGCCCGAGAACCATCCTGTCTCAGCATGACTTCTACTTCGCTAAAATTACATGCGGAAACGTTGAAGTCCTTGACAACAGGTTAGTTGTCACGTGCTCTGAACTGATGCAAATAAACTGATTTAGTACCAATGCCTACAAAAAGCTACCAACTATTATGAGCCATAAAACTTATAAGCAAAATGTGTGGCGTAGACCTATAGTAGATGAAAAATCAAAACATATAATTTGAACACACTTTACAATAAACGGAAAATTTTACTTTATTCCACCGATTTTTGGTATATAAAAACGATTATGAAAATTCAATGATAATAACTATTTTTTACAAGTGGGTAAGTCGCCGTAGTGGTAAAGCGCGGTGAAATAAATTTTCCAAGGCCAGGAGAATCCCGAGTGCGCCCCTGAGCACATGCAATTGAGATCGACTTCATCATACTTCTCTGAAGATTGACATGACTCAGAGATGCACTGTTAAGGAACTCTTATCTTAAACTACCCTTTCAAATACCAATTTGCTACGGTATATTTAAGCGGAAATTCTTCTTTCTGATGCGATTATGTTCGTCTTTAGGAATTGAGCGAATCACGAAATTGTTTATTGGCGCTCGCTGAGTCACCAAAGAAAGGCTACACTGAACTTTCCGTAGAGAATATTGCTTTTTTTCGCTTCGGTACAATCTGATTATTTAGCTCTTGGTATTCGCTCTTCCTGTTGCTTGAGCTTCAACAATCTCCTTTTTCGTTTTATCCTTTTTCTTTTCTCCCCGCTCCTCCAATCGCTTCCTCCTTTCTCAACCGATTCCAATTGACGCTATATCCAACCCGCCGTTAATTTCTTCTGTTTTGTAGTTTTGTATGGAATGCCCTTTCACTGCAGTCTTCTTTCCCTTCTTCAAACCTAACCTCTCCTCACCCAATCGCAGTTTAGTCCTTATCGAGAGGGTGCATTAGTTAGAAATGATTGAGTTACTTTCCATTCACACCTTGGGTTCCTTACTTTTTGACTCTTCTTTTCCCAAACATTCATAAGAGGGTGAATCTATATTCTGGCAACTGGACTCAGATTTTTTACTCGTAACCGCCCGACAAAGAGTTACGCGGACACGTGAAAAATAAAAGCCAAAGACACTCACAACTTGGTCGGTATAGCTTTTCACGTAACGAAACTATTAAATACTTAATTATTTTACCTAGAAAAAATTTTACAGGAACAAAAAATTCAAAACTTTTTTATGTTGCTATACTTCTGATACTCATTGTGATATCGAAGTAGAAGGTTAACTGAAAAAGAGGCCTACTCGAGCCTCCCCTAATAGAGAGAGAATGAAAACGATATGAAACTGAATCGTTCGTAGCAGAGCTATATTTATATTTGTCGGTTTCGAAAGTTACGAAAGCGAATTTCATAAACTAATTAAGATAGTGAAGAAATTGTTATTTACGAAATCTCTAATATTTTTAAAGACATTCATTGCAAAAATCTTTGAAAACCTCCAATAAAATTATGATATTGATTTTGAATGAATCAATTCGAATAATAACTGTTTAATTGGTGCTAATAATTGCGCTTGCCTTATATCCATGTACTTCATCCTAAAGCCATTTATCCAAACTTTTATGGTGAAGTATAAACCTATCTTGAGACACTATAGGCTTCCGTAGACCACTTCCAAATCATTTCTTTTAGTAAGGGCTGATTTCAGGGCCAAACATTGATTTAATTACTATCTACCAAATTAAATTTAGAAATAGTTTACTTAGATAATGTACACAATTGAAACAATAGCATAATGAATGATCACCTCTTATTGAGAAGATTCCTTAACATCTTCGAAAAGATTCGGTGGGATTAAAACGACTACAAGAAATGAAAATATATGAAGAATTACCTTAGCACTACCATACATAACAAACATCCGTAACTCCAGAGTGGAGTATTAACTCCTATCAGTAAATGAAATTTCGCAAAAAGTCATTAACAAGAGAGTCCTCGCAGATACCATAATTGAAAATCCACCTAAATAAATACATTAATCAAAATTCGCTCCCAATTACTAAAAATTTCGACAAAAATAGCGAGCGGGTTATTCGCGAGATTAGGGCAGGGAAGAATGATAATGACGGCAAAAGGCACCTTTCAGGAATCTCGGGACCCTCCAGCCATCGAACTTGATGTCATAAAGACGCGAGTTATGGCACTGCCGATGGTCGGGTGGAAATGCCCGGAAAGTCCTCTATAGTCGGTGATTATAGGTGCGGGCGCTAGAGGAAGCCGCAATCAGTCAACCCGACCGATTAAGAGCGGCTCCTAAATCGATGGGTCGCGATGAACGATTTTGCACGGAGAGGGAGCGTTTTCCTCATATCCCCCTCACACCCTCGCCCCCTCCCCTCCTTTCCCGTCTTCCGGCCATCAAACTTCCCGATCGCTATCAGTCCGGCCTCTGATGGAATACCAACACAATCGAGTCCGCAAATATGCGATACGAGAAGCGACAAGTGCTCATTTCCACATTACTTGAACTCGCTTAATGATTAGTTCAACTCACAATTTACTCAGTTGATTTTCAGCGCCTTGAAGCTTTCATTACGTGCCCTCATAACATGTATTTAAATCTTTATTTGCTTAACTGTCAAGACCGTTCCAAACACCTGCCATGTGGTCCGAAACTGCTATGCGCCAATTTAAACTTAACCTTAAATTTAGCCAACCGAGTTAATCTTGTAAACTATAGAATACAACGACCACAAGTAATGTTCATGCAACAAAATTATTAACTAGTTAAATTATGAATTATAAGTGATACCGACAAGTCTCACTTATAATACAGGTGTAATCAAACAAGACATACAGCGATGATTGCCTAATTATTCATGAGAGAAAAACGTTTTAAATATCAGTCCTGAAAAAAGATGTTTACGTCTTAAAGATCGATAATCGAATAATGTACGCACCGTGAAATTTGAGAAATACTAAGTGTAAAATTATTCTTTCTTTTCTAGGACCAATATTTCATTTCGTTTCGTGTTTTTCCATATATCTAGCGTAGAATATATGTCATTTATTCATTGAATTGACGCCTTTATTTCTAGAGCAAATAGGAAATGTGTACTGTCCAAGTTTCTAGGAATTGTTTTAGGAAGTTTATATAAGAAATACGTATTTCCTCGGGAACTGACAGTTTCAAATTTTAAGAGTTTGCAATGTTTGTCTGCTGAATGGAAGGAGATGGGGGTAAAGGAAGCGACAGAGAAAGCAAATTCAATTACACACATACGACTTGAGATATTTGCCCAAGGAGGCGAAATTAATTAAAACTTTGCCGGTTATCACAACCACCCAGCAAAAACGAAAAACGCCAACAATTGTAATCGAAGATAAAAGCGTCCGGATAAATGTTTATTACAAAAATTCGGCGTCATTAACGTTCGGGATTGCAAATTAGTACCCCCAATTATCAGCCGACGATAAGGGAGGGATGGCCGTGGAGTCTTAAGGAAGAGGAGGGCGGGCGGACCGCAATCACTCCAATTACCGCATTTACTCTCCTCTTCGCCTCCCGAAGGCCCCATTAATTCTCGACCGCGGGCCCCGTCATAGCCAACATTGTGACCTCCGCATCCCCAAATCGGGATTAAAACAAAAAAAAAGAAAAACGAAATTGAGAAAGCGAAGGTCCAACGAAGGGAGAGAAACAAAACGAAAATTAAGAGGAGGAAGGAGAACCGAAGGAGAAAAAAGTGGGTAAAAGACGATGGCAAAAAAATGGGAGAAAAAAGACTAAATAGTAAACGGAGGAAAGGGAATAGAGGGGGCTTCAGACGCACTTTAAACGCGAACCCGTCTTTTTCGGTCCTCTATGAATATTAATGAAGTTAGTGGCTATCTCCCTCTTCCCTTCGAGATGTGGGGGAGGAGGAGGAGATAAGAGGAGGGGATGGAGGTGAGAGGAGAATGTTTGAGGAAAAGGAAACAGTACCAGAATGGAATTAGGGAAGAAGACGATACCAAAAGGAATACGTTAAGATTGATACAAGGCCGAACGGCGGATTGCTAACCGCAAATGGTTCTTTGAGGAGGAATGTGAGGCTCGGAGGATCGGTCCGTACAGCATCTGCAACCACGTGTTCTTATTACCAACAAATTCTATGCTTTGGAGAGTAAATAAAGTGTGGAAGTAAATAGGTTACCTTCGTAACCTAGTTTCTAGTCGAAATCTTAGGGAAGTTAGAGGCTTCTTCACCATTCCCTCCCATTCCCAAATATCCCAGCTAGAAACCTATAAATCAATAAAAGACTCATACTAGACCAAAGATGATAAATTTAGGGTCTTACTTCGTGTTTGATAAAAGCTGTTCATTTTTGCTACTATATCTTGGTGATTGACATATTTCCCATGTTACTACTATTTAAGGGTAGAGAAAAACGTAACTTTCTCATGTACACTTGTATTAGACGTGTTGAAAGCAGTAAAATTATAAAGGCTGTGAGTTATTAGCAGAATAATAGAAATGCTTTTGGTCGCTTCTTATGAAATGTAATGGAAATAGTTATTCAGAGGGTCATTTTACTGCTTTTACGTCGTATAGTTCCACTTCCACAGCGTTTTGGTTCAGCGAGAAAAAGTTTTATAAACTACCTCACTCCCCATCTTGATTGGTAAACCTCATTTCCTCTCCAAAGCTATGGGTAACTAACGGTGAATGGGAATTCAACAAAGACTCTGGGCTAACTAACTGCTGACCAGAGAGAAAAGCGTATTTCTGCAATATATCATGGAGGAAAGGAATTTCCGGCTCGGGTAAAAGAGCAAGGAAAGTACTCATCAAGTTATGAAATCCACCTTTAACTTCCTCTTATATCATTTTTTCACTCTTTCTGTTCAGAATTAGCCAAAGGAGGCTGAAAGTTTCGAGAAATTTTAATACCTCAGCTTTTAAAAGAAACTACGACTATTCTTCGCGAGAATTTCCTTGTTAACCACCGATATACTTTAGTTATTGGTCATCATTAAGATTAGTTCTCCAAAACATTTCTGTTGAACTAATAACCTTCCTTTCATTTCATTAGCTTTTTCTACGGAAGAGGTTCCTCCAATTACCAGCCAAATAGGCGTAATGTAGCACATATTATGTAATCTTTCACACATGCACCGACGAATCTCCATATCGCTGACCAAAATTTCCTCATGAGAAATGCCTATTACATATTCCAAGAAGGATAACGAATAGTAGCTTTCTCAGAAATTCTCGGAGCTTTCTCCCGCTGGTCTTGGAGAGAATCCTTTTGCTACGAGAGCCCAGTAAATATGCATATTCTGTCCAAGGCGAGGAAACAGGTGCTCTCAAAAAATGATTAGGATTTTCCTAGAATAGATTTTCACCAAAACGTTTTTTATCGACTTACAAAAGAACTAGATTGGTTGGTTATTAGATGTTAATTTGGCGTCGCCAACAGAGCAACAGACGACACTACTTAACTTTTAAATTTTCTATCCAAACCACAAACCCAGAAAGCATTGGGGGTTAATCGCAAGTGAAAATCGTAATGCTATGCCGCCATAAGCTATTTTCATGAAGTTCCGAGATGTTCACCATATCTACAATTGATACATTTAAGAATGGCATTCATTCACTCCTACCAAATCAACTGAATAGTACAGACTCACTTAAATAATTTCATTTCATTAATCTTAAGCTAATCTTAATACCCCGTGTTGCTTGAGTGGAGTTGATTTGTAATCGTTTGTAATATTTTCTATAATTCTAATTTGTCAAGCATTTCATCATATAAATTCCAGGATGTTCTTTAGGGATCAGAATATAATTATTAAATTCAGTAATATTATTACAGAACTTCTTTTTGATTAAGAATTAGTTAAATTAAACCCTAGATGTGAATACCAACTGTAATAATCTAATGAGTAAACTATCATGAGAATGAGCGTTGACTTATTTGCTAATTATCTTTGGTCGAAAGAGCCTTAGAGTATCGAGCCATCGAGTATTTCAACTCAGTAGGCCAAAATAACTGCTCTGAATATGAATGCTATTGGAATACGAATGAAATGAATTAAAAAAGAATTTATCACTCTAATAGAAGGAGAAAATTGTTATATTTTGCAGAACGTTCCAAAAATCGAAAAAGACGGATCTTAAAATTCTTAAAATTTGGATCCCTTAGCCAGGAAATTACGACCGAAGGGTTGTGAAAGTAAAGAGGATTAGTTAAGAAAATGATAAGTATTATTCCTCAATGATTACAACCATAACATTTCTCTCAATTTGGCAACAGCGCTTATCCGAATTTCCAATGCTTCGGCTATGAAATCCGATTAAATTCACTTCCGGTAAGTTCTCACGAATCCGGGAAGGAATTTGGTGGAGATACATAAGGCGTGCGATTGTTTTTGATTCCCTCTTCGAGGGGCAATTAGCTGTCATTAGGCCCGACAAAACGTGCCATTTGTACTCCGAGATGGGTATCGCGTGCGGTGTTGCCACGCCACGGTTATTTGGATAAGGGAAGTTGCCTAAGTGCCCCTCTAATTACACCCACGTGGGAATTATTAAAGTGATATTCTAATAGAAGCCCCTAAAGATTTCCTTTCACAGGCGTTTTTCGGACTCCATTTGGACACTGCATTGTTCCTCGCACTCACGAACTGCGCTCCACATCCGCAGTTTCGGAAGTACATCTTCCGGCGCATTATGGAAATCTTTCGGACCCTCGAATTAATATGGGGATTTCACTAAAGGATACGGGCCTCTCAAAAGATACTTAGTTTACCCATTTGAGGAGTAATTATATCAGAGGATATTTGAATAACACTTTCAGATGAACTTTTCTTGAAAACCGAAGACTCAACTCATACCCATATCCGTTAAGTTATTGGACTGTACGTAGAAAGAAGCAATACCTATACAAATATATATATCTATATATAAATGTATATATATATACCTAATACAATGGTCTATAAGAATGATTGGGATAAGAATTACTAATTCCAATTCACTTCAGAAAATGTAAAAATGATATTCGTAGATCATATTAAAACTTCCCCTAGCCTAATCGAAACGCTATAAAACTTACTTTTAAGTAACCAAGTAATTAACTACTTCTTTGGCAGTAAAATTGATATGCTGAAGCGTGACTTCGTGGAATGGAATAGACATTTCAAAAAATTAGAAAACTTAGTAAGTCTACGTAAACGTAGTAGTTTTCTCATTTTTTGAAAAAAACTTCTTTGACAAATTAATTTATGGGAATTCCGATTTTTTAACAAGTTTTAAATATTTTCATCCTTGGGTGGAAGTAGATTAAATATTGGTCTTCACATAACGACGTCGACATGCAAATTGTAAACATATCATAGACCCAAAACATACGTGATCTTTACAATAAATTGGGAGAATGCTTAGGAAGTGGAATTCAAAATAATGCAACCCAGCAGAAGGGTTTTCGCATGGAACTACATACATCTGTAGAGGTAGATGGATCATTTTTGCAACCCGTGCCATTGAATAAGTGCTTTATTTTAAGATGGTAGATCGGTTGATGTAAATTTCTCTCGGGGGTTGTAGTAATGTATTCCATATTGCTTCCAGAAAGATCCAATATTTGACAATTAAAATAAAGGACTAACAGAGACACCTATGCACTATATCTTGGCTACACAAAATAATTATAAACATAAACTACGAGTGAAATTTCCAACTATTCGTTAGTGTAAAATCTAGTTTAAATCTACCAGAAGAAAATACAAAACGTATTAAGAACTCGATCACATGAACTGTGATAGGTCATTTAACACAAAACATTTGAAGCCCTTCCCATAACCAACTACGGATAAAAAACTAAACATTGTAAGAACCCTGTTTTGCGGTATTAGCCACTCAGTCGATAGTGGAAGCTTTCATTCGGTGGAATTGAACAACCAAGTATAAAAAATACTGCATGTTAGAAACGTTCAAACATTATTAACAAACTCCGACTGGCTTTGACGTTTTAGCTTAATGTTTAAGCTCGCAATCGATCACACTTCCCACTACCTATCCGTAAGATACGAAGAAACTTCCAGAAAACGCTATGCACCAGAGATATCAGAGCTGTCTGTTTGGAGGGAAGAAAGGGAGATAAAATGGGGGTGAAGGGGAGATTGGGTGGGAGGGAGACGCAGGAATGGTAAAATGGCCTCGTTCTGTATAATTCAGTTCCAAATTCTTGGGATTCATTCCTGAAACCGAGCACAATGCGAGGCGTGGCAGTGAATGGAGCGATCCAGGAAGAATCGCAGACCGAATCACAGATAACAATGAAATAAGCGGGGCAAGAATTCGCTAAATAATTCCAAGATTAGGAAAAAAAACTCATGAATATTCATCGAAGAGAGGACTGTAATCAGCGTGTAATGCTATAGTTTGGGCTGGTAAATATATCATTTCGTTAAAGCATCGGAAATCGGATGCAAGCCATTTACATAACGGTTTCGAAAATATTCGATTCCCTGAGACGAGAGAGTAATTTACCGCGGCGTTGGTTTCTTTAATTGAAAGCGAATTATGAGCACTCTGAGATTAGATGCTAATGGCGCAGATAATTTCACATCAGCTGTGGTCGTAAAATAGCTATGCACCCTTTACTTTAAACCTTTATTCCTTTTTAAATTCTTTTAAATTTATTTTGAGTTTGTTCACCCTTGAGATTCACAGTTTGATTTTCAGTAATCAATTTGATAAATTAAACCTACAATAAATTTTTATTTAATGTGGATTAATATGCTTGCTTTGTTATTGGAAGCTGAAAATTAAAATAAACGACTTGCATTACTATGTTACTTCCACTATTTAATTCGCCTATAATAAAGATCCCTAATAATAATAATAATAATAAAAATTTTAAATACTAGAGCTACTACATACTAAACCTACAAAGTTTTTTCATTTTTTCATGTCTTTCACAAAGTGAAGCCTTCTACTTTTTTTTATATTATAATTTTTATGATGAGAACAAATAATTTGAAATAAACGTACCACGAGGGAGGGAGATCTTCGTGTGAAAAGCAAGAATAAATAAAACAAAAGAAGGAAATCAATTCGAGTGTTACTTGGTGGAACTTTTTTAAAAATACCAAAAATAAAAACACAAACACACTTGTACTAATTCCACAAAAATTAGTACAAGTGTATTTGTGTTTTTATTTTTGGTGTTTTTAAATAAAACAAATTTAGCTAATATAGAAACTATCGCTTTTGCAGCTCTTCGTATGTTAATGAAGTAAATGAATAATTTTAAGTGCTTATTTTGATCCTGTACAACCATTGGTGTACATGGCATTATGTTTAGATAGTTAAATTTAATCCGTCATATGTTTTAGAGGCCCTCGGATAGCCTGTTGCGCATCCAACTTCAGTGGAACTGGGATCGATACCGGAGGGGGCAAGAGGTTGGCCCAGAAACGTGAACAATTATAGAGATACGTGAGTTAATAGCTGCCCAATCAATTGCTATCGACACTGCTTTCAAGTTTTTATTTCTAATCAATATTGGCTTATGAGGAATCCTGCATGTCTTTCCCGGAGATAATAAAATGACCTCACTCCAGTTCGCATTTCGGCTGAGTTCAGCGACGTATGAATAAAAATACGATTTATACTTTATATATGAAATTTTCTATGCATGCCTACCACACTGCCTAAAATAATTGGAACACTTTATAGAAAGCCAACAAGGAGGCGTGGAACAGACAAGTTGCAAGTAAATGACGTATTTAATTCACTGTCACCAGACTGGAACTATATCATCTACGCAATTTTTTCGAAGCAATTCGATTCGATTTCGATTCAATTTTCATTTAGCATGATTACAAACTTCTGCTGTAGAGAACAATCTAATTGATAGACTTTTTCGATAGTGACACACGGATGGCACTGTATTAACTTTGCTTATATTATATGCAAAAATACATCACCAATTTCCATTGTATATCTCTATGTCTGTGTCTATGGCTATGTAAGAACCATGCAAGCCGCCTTTGGCGTGTGGCAGGGAGTGCAAGCACCTTGACTCTATTTTCCTAAACGGTTGCTTTCGCGTATACTTCGCGGAAAAATGAATTTTTGAAGCGATTTGTTTTAGCAACTATTTCCCTAATCTTTCTAGCAGTATCAGCACGGCCCATATAACAGGGGGGTCGCATTATAACGGTTACATCATCTGAGAACGTAATTTCTCTGAACTTATTTAATAAATTTATCCTTTGAATTTTTCTTCTATCTTCTAATGATTCCCATCCCGCGTCCTGTAACATCTTAGTGACACTCGCTGTTTTATCGTAGCAATTCTTTACAAATCGTATCGCCTTTCGTTGTACTTTTTCTAAATCCCGAATATGACATTTCTCGGCGGGGTCCCATACACCACATGCATACTCAAGGTGAGGCCTAACTAACGCTAAGTAACATCGCTCGCGAACTTTTTCTTAGCTCCTACTAGAGGTCTGCATGGGCCGGGCTCGGGCCGGGTAAGCAGGACGTCTTTCGGGCTCGGGCCGGGCTCGGGCTAGGTAAGCAGGCAGTCTATCGGGCTCGGGCCGGGCCTGGGCCCATGAATAATTTTCCATAAGGTTTGCACGTAAATCTAATTTTTATCGCAAGCTGGGTTTGTTTATTTTGCAAAATTAAATTAGTAAAAGAAGTCGTAAGAAGTCGCGACAAGTACCAAAAGAAAGGAAATTGAATGAATACTTTTATTTCAGTCGTGGAATATTACTTTTTATTTGAATTGCGAGAACAGCGATGAAATAAACGAAATATTCCGGGAAAGTTTGAGGTTGTAAACAAAAAAATTCTTATGGATAGCCACAGTGATTGTTGAATCAATAGTTAAGGCTTTCACCGTTAGATTAGATAGTGTAGATCAACCCGATAGAAGGGAGAACAATATTTTAAAGCGTCACTAGCAACCTAACCTTATTTATAGAAACGTATACTTCTAATATTGTAATTTTATTTCATGTGTAGAAATATAGAATCTATTAACCGAAACGCTTCTACTAGGCATTTACTTATTCAGATAAGTGTTTATTATGTAATTAGCATATGACGGAGCCTTTGTGCGACCACCAGCCTTATCATGCAATGTAAATTACTGCAATGTAGATACTTATGAAGTGATATGTTTTTTCGTATAAGGCCCCTGGACATATTTTTGACAACCTTTTTCGCTGAAGACCATCATGACATCAAATTACTGCCCTTTTTTCAGAACAAATTATCATTTACTTGCTAACACTGTTTATTTTATTTATCATTTATTCAGTACAATCACTTACAAAATAAATTAAAACTTCTATGACAAAAAAGTACGAAATTATTGATTATTTTCATTTAATTTAGTTTCTATATATTTTGGCATTGCTGAAGAAGTAAAATAAATGTACTGTTTTTACGTTCGGGCCGGGCCGGGCTCGGGCTCGAAATTTTTCTCCTACGTTCGGGCCGGGCCGGGCTCGGGCTCAACAACGGACTGGCCGGGCCGGGCTTGGGTTGAAATTTTCGGCCCATGCAGACCTCTAGCTCCTACCGACTATTCTTTTGACGAAGTCGAGTTTCTTAAGTGCTTTTCCACATATATTTCGGATGTGGGCACTCCATAATAGATTATTCGTGAGAGTTACTCCAAGATACTTTACCGATTCTACTGTCATTAGGTTTACCCCTCGGAGGCTATAAGAATAATCATTTATTATAGATTTTCTTTCGAAGAAGTTAACTACTGAACACTTTTCTACATTAAGCTCTAATTGTCAATCATCGCACCAGTTCATAATTCTATCTAAGTCGTTCGAAAGGGTTAATCTATCCTCTGAACTAACTATTTCCCTGTATACGACTGTGTCGTCTGCGAATATCCTAACATTGCTTTCAATGTGATTGCTGAGGTCGTTGATGTATACTAAATACTATACTAAATATCTCTCTTTGGATAAAGAAATAAAAAACACATACTGAAGCTATTGGATGATTATTTACCCGTTAATAACACGATCAATATCTCAACCAAATCATCTTGAATTAATATTTAAAGGATGAAATGCTGCCTTTAATGAAGAATAACTAAGATCTGGATTATTGATATAATAAAAACTGTAAAATCTTCACTCATAATGGTATCCGATACTTAATGAACAAGAATGATCGATACAACCGAAGAATGATAGCTTATCGCTAACAGCTATCAATAACAGAAAACACATTGTCCCTCAATTTACATAATGGCCGCAAAAAACTGGCTCCAAATGAAAATTCAAGGCGATGAGGCAATACTCGCTTATCCAGTAAGGCAATATCGAGTTTGGTAGAGGTAAAAAGTAAATCACACACATCAAATAAATCAAGCGGGAGAAAAAAAGAGACTGCAATCCGTCACTTTATGCCTTCTCTGGAGGCAATAAATCAATAACAGACTACTGGATATCGAAAACATAAACACATAAATATGTTGCTACGAAAGAGTCCGAAAAGAAACGATATATAATGGGCCTTCCGCTAATTAGCATAATGAAGCATTTGATGAAGCATACAAGATGATTATCGAAAGACATTAGCAATATAAGTCGAACATAGAAAAGGAGACACTTAGATGAAATTGCGATAGATTCCTTCGTGATTATTTAGATCGATAGTTTTCAAAGAAAAAATTAGAACACGGCTGTTAAAGAATTCGAGAATTAGATTTTAAAAAACTGATGTGGTCAGCACATGACTTTCTCCATATTTATTGAAAACAGAAGCCTATGCTGGTAATATATAAATAACTCCAAAAAATGAGTGTTACAGAAAAATGTTTCAAACAAAAGTTGTAGAAATGTACATTATCTATAACTTTTGTATTTAATTGTACATACGTAAATTGCATCCTGACAGAGATATGTATGAAAAAATTCCATTTCTGGATAAACAACAACTTCCGGTTAAATATTATTCAAGAATAACTCCTAAACAATCAGTCTTACGAAAAAATGTTTCAAACAAAAGTTGTATTAAAGTACATTATCTATAACTTTTGTGAATAATTTTATATACCTACATTGCATTCTGACAGAGATATTTAAGAAACAAAAGTTTGTTCCGGATAAACCGCAACTTCCGGTTAAGCGGTATTCATCAAAAACTAATCAACTCTTGGCATTGTTAGGAAAATACTAAATATGAAATTTGTAAATGATCGGATAATTACTTTTTAAAGATAGAGCGCCCACAAACTTTTTTACCACAGACAGACACACACACACAGACAGACATGTTCGGAAAAATAGCGAAAACGAGCTCAAATGGCCACAAAACATCTTTTACCGTCGAAATCTGGAGGTCGAATTTTTTTGCGAATCCAATACTTTCTCTATACTACGTATAGGGAGAAAGTAAAAATTGTCAGCGCTCCGCAGCCGTTTGCTACCGGTTTTCGGAAACAGCAGAAAAACGCAGATTACTGACCTTTTAAAAAGTAAGTACTAAAAGTAAATATTGAAGTATCCAATCCAATATCCATGCTATATTCAGGTAATCCAGGCCTTTCCGTTGTTTCCGAAAACCGGCAGCAACGCTGTGCGGAGAGCTGACATAGACGGATATTGTAAATTTTTAAACCTCTAAATCGATGCTTTTGTTTCCTTAACAGGAAGTTCGCTGTCGTTTCTAAAAAACGCGTCAGTTATTCCCAACCGCAGACTGAATTTGACAAGAAAAGAAAGAATTTTCAAAATTCGTCAAAAGTTTCTCGAAATTCGCCAAATTTCCCAAAATTCGCCAAAGTTTTCCGAGATTTCGGAAATGCCTCGTCCGGAGTCGAAAAAAATCTCCATAATCGAAGTTTTGGAATGGCAACGGAGAGTTAATTACCGCCCAACTCCATAACCGCCTCCAGACCAAATATTCGTCTGAAACAAGAGAAGTCCCGAGAGAACGGCGGCGAATAAAAGAGGGGTCAGTGGGGAATCATGAATATGGAAAGCGGGGGAGACGACATTGATTCCAATTACGACACTACCCATAATTCATTGCGGTGGCGGCTCCCTTCATGCCAACCCTTTGCCCTACCCCGCGTCTCCCAACCCCCGCACTTGTGGACATGTCCACCTTTCGTTGGAAAAGACGAATCGCAAGGTTGTCCGGTGAGTGGAGCGACGGCGGGGAGTCCCCTACGAAAGCTCTTCCTCTACATCTCAACTATTTACGCCACTTTTACCGAGTCAATGTACATTTTCATCCTCAGAGATTTTTGAAGGATTTCAAATCGACGATTTCCGTGCTAAACAGTGTTTTCAGCTTCAATATGGGTAATTACAGAAGAAATACCTTCCTCCTGTTTTAATTTTCAAATAAAGACAGGGAAACGCAAAATACAGGCATGTTGTGAATCAGAAAGCAAGTCAAATTAAATTAGAAATTAATTATATTCAATTTATCGGCCTTGATGGCGGAGTGGATAGCATCCCATCTACGCTATTACCCCCAAGGTCCCGGGTTCGAATCCCGGCTGATCGGATTTTTCCGATCAGGGAATGGTTGTGTGTGTTCTTTGTTGCTGTTTCCTTCGTGAAGCACAAATCCATAAGATCTTAGGGGGACTTCATCCATAAAGGGCAACAGAGGCTAAAGATGAAAAAAATAATAATTAAGTAATTAGGATTTAAGGATTGTAAACTATGTATTGGCTGAGGAATATTTCATAATATATCTTGAATATCTCCCCATTTAAAAATGCTTTGGTTTTGAGATGTGTAAGACCGACTATATTATCAACATTTCCAAGGGTATAATGCAAACGAACGAAGAATTAATGAAAGAATAAGTTCAAGCATGTAGGTGATAAGGAGAAGCATTTAAATTATAAACCTGAACCTTCAGGTTGAACTTTACTCTTTAAATCTATTCTTCCTATACCATAAATAAACAACATTACAACTTTATTTATACAATAAATATTGTGGAACGCTGACTTACTTCGGTAAAGTTGTGCTTATATGCGAGCATTCTTTCTAATCACCTGTGCGAAATGCCGCTTACGGCTAAAAGTGATTTCATTCCAATATTTGGCCGAAAATATCTCGTAAAATAATGCTTGAAAAATTATTTGAAAATGGTCAAAGGTGTCCGCAGTTGGAAAATTCTTTAAGTATTGGGAAAAGAAGAGCTCTCGTGGTTAAAATGAAACACAGTTCTTGGTAATTTATCAATTAAAAATAAACATTTCCGAAAATGTAATAAAAGTTTAAATCAATGGAAAGCAAGATAAAAGCGAAAAAAGTAGATTTCTCTATCGTCAAAGAAGATAAACATAGATACATGGATTGATGATAGTTAAATGTACAAGAATACTCCCAAGGAAAAACGGATCTGAAAAAAGTCTGATAAGGCCGGGAATCGAACCCGGGATCTTCCTCTATCCGGGAGACTGCCATAACCATCTAGGCTACCCGGCCAGTTCGATTCCCGGCCCTGTCAGACTTTTTTCAGTCCGTTTTTCCTTGGGAATCTTCCTGGGTGCACGCCCTTATGTGCTAAGCCACCTCAACCCTTTCCTTATATACAAGAATAGTAACAAAAACACAACATTTATGTAAAACCTCCAAATCTTTTACTAATAAGATCACAAATCTTTTAGATAACCCATCTCAATCGCATATCATAACATTGACTCCTTATCGACTTAAGAGTCTTTCATGCATCAATCTCAACGTCTCCTCGCCATCCGCCGCAACGGATAAATATTTCCCCGGCGATTCGTAAGATATGTATAATGACCAGATGAATGAATTCGTTTATGTTGATGCGAAACCAAAAGGAAGCAGCCGGTGAATGTTCCAGAATCGCCCGGTATGGCGGCAAAGAGCAGATGAGAGTGAAATATTTGAGGAGGGAAAACAAAGGAGTGAATCAAAGCGAAAGTTTTGGAGAAGGCGATTGAATGAGAGCGGGTGGAAAAAGGGAAGAACAGGGGAAAGAGGAGAAAAGAAGCAAAGTGAGGGAAGGAAGAAGGGGAAAGGAGGAAAGTTTACGATGACAGACTAGTTTAGCCTCCCGTGGGCAGGTTGGAGGGAGGGGATGAGCCGAGGAAGGAGTCGGGTGGGGAGAGAGGAAGGAGTCGGGTGGGGAGAGAGGAAGACGGAAAGATATTGAGGGAATCTGGAAGGCCGATGTGGGAAAGGGTGCAATTGTCCTTTAGGGGATTGAAGAATAGAAACGTCAAAACTGCTTACCCGCTAACGCAAATTATATTTATCCTTCTTGTATGAACGACAGAAACAGACTAACTTCAGATGTGGTTCATTTCGTAACCAAAAGAGTCATTATACATGAATATGCATTTTCGGGCTTTGCTTTCTCGCGGTTTTTTGTTTTCTGAATCCCCTCTCCGAAAAATTATTCATTATGTGAGGCTTTTTCGGATTTCGGGCAAACCGAAGGAGGTAAAAATGTCTGAAAAGTGAGGAAGTTGTTTATGTGCATATTCTCAAGTTGGTCTGTCAGTCACGCCTTCGGGAGACACTAGCAGATGAGATAGTGATTTGTGACTTCGGAATATCTAGGTGTCCATCATTGATCACTGGTAAAGGAAATGCCTCTTGAATCTTTTTTATTGATTCCGAGCGTGCATTTCCAACTCAATCAAGGATGTAATGTTATACAAGAATCGCATTATTACTATTATTTTCAAAACTAAAATTTAAATTTAAGGAATGGGTATTACATATATTACCTAACTTATGTGACACGCAATTGTTCTGGGAATTTTATCTAAATTATTATTATCACTGTAATAATGCAATAATAAATTGAAAATCATGGTAACGATAGATTTAAAAAAACATGGGGTCCACTAGTTTTAACTCCAAACATAATTAAGATCATCATTACCTTATCATTCTAAACAGACTCCAACTGGAGACATAACGATGCAACACATTCTATTTATACTTCCATACAATTTGAGTTTATGATATACAAATAGATATCACTCTGTAATTTACACTCAACATAGCTTTTCGTTTATCTTAAACGGTTACTTTTCTTTTAAAGGTTCGTCGTAATTTTAAATATCATTATTAAGTTCAGCAATAGATCTACTTGGCTAATCTCTCCACTTTATTATTCTTTTCTCAGACTTCCACTTAAACTCAGCCTTTCTCTCTCATATTGAAATCCCTTTCACCTTCTGCTGATTCTCTCCCATTACCCATACTGATTACTCGTTCCAAATTGTACCTTATCGTATCTTTTCCGTTATTTGCGAGCGTTAAATTATAGGTAGTTACATACCTTGTAACTTTATTATTATTTTTTACTATTTATTTTTTATACATCACCATTATAAATTAAAAGTCCGACTACGCACAGTACGAAAATAGCGTAATATGTATAAAAAGAAAAATCGCATAAGAATATAAAAAACAAAAAACATTCTTGACAAATAAATGCATGAGGATAATAAATGAATAAAATAATAACTAGATAGGAAAGTCATTTTCATACATTATTATTAATATGTAGATAACGAAATAGATAAGTGAATGTATAAATTCAGTTCTAAGATTCGTCTCTATTTAATTTTATTTAATAGGCGTCGCTTAAGAACTGTTGGAAGTAGTTCATCGTACAGCTATCATTTATCTCTTCGATCTCTAGGGTTAGTTGCGATTTTGTAAACTGCTCTTCCTGCTTGATTGATTATGGCGAGGAAGGAATATCAGGTTTCTTTTTGATTCCAAAGCGGTTTTACTTCTCGCACATAAAAACAAGAAGCCAAGTGATATTTTTCACGGTATCAGCTCACCATTAACCAGGCAGTTTGAATGATGCTGACAGAAACAAGAGAAAAAACCGAATTTGCGCAGACGCTGCGACTAAAGAAATATATCGCGAGATTTCAGCCGTGCGAAATGTCTTCAAAACTAGGTTGAACTATCACTTTCTAAGAGCAAGCAGGGGGATTTATTATATTCATTTGTTTGATTTATGAAGCCAAATGGTAAAAAAATTGATAACCAATACGTTCAGCCATCAAACAATTTATACTAATAGTAGGTACTGCTATATAATGTTCATCCGATTGAATCTCATTACGCAGAGATGTTGAAGGCGAAGTTCTTAGTCCTTCATTAAAAAAAAAGTGGTCTATTATATTTTCCTGCTACAATATCTTGATGAATAAAATGTTTGTCATTTTTTGGCACAGGATAAAGAAAAATGTTTCTTTGATTTAATTTTACTAGTGTTTTTGTTAAAAAACGGTGTTTATTGGAAGAAAGGTCATCATTTACTAAAACACGCTCAACAATATATATGAATCATCTATATATCAATACGTGAAGAGAAAACTTTGGATCCCTTTTTAAGGACATTGCGCGAACGGAGGAGTTTGAGATTTGGCATAGTTAAAGTTTATATGGATAAGGAGTGCAGAAAGCTAAAATCTTTGTCCAGAGTATCCTTGGTTCGACTCTGGACGGTTCGAATCGTCTGTCATAAGAAATGCACGTACGGTTCGTTTTCATCGATTGCAGACGTTTTTCCTTTTGCGGAATTAAATAAGAAATAATGGTCGTACGAAATCGAGATGGATATCAAAAGAAAGGAAATTGAACGAAGATTCTTATTTTGGTCGTATAATATCGTATTCGAGTCTAAATTACGAGATCTATGGGAAAAAGAACAAAACTTTTGTGAAATTTCGCCGTGGTAAACAACCAGTCCCCCTGACGACCAAGGTGATTGTTGAATCCGATACATTCATTTTCCCACAAGAATACACGGGGATTTAAATTCCATACCGAATTAACGGTAGGAACTAATGTCAGAGTTTATGAAGAGGGGGCAATTTACTTAGATGTCAGCATATGAATACAAGGATACATAAGTAGCAGGGACAAAATTACGGCCATTTTACAGTTCTTCCAAAACGTACCTTAACAATAATAAAATGCAATCGAAATGCAATATATCTTAAACCTCTATTAAAATCGAGTCTCATTTTCATTACTGTTCATTTGATTCAATAATAACACGGGAAAATTAATATTGGCTATGAACTGTATCAAAAATAAATTGCTGTCATTGCGTTTCTTTCATTTATTACTAACGTTAAACTTTATATTTCGTAGGTATTAAGGCGAAAAACACACCCTAATGACGTGTTTGTACACGCTCGCAGCTGACGTAATAGCAAAAATTCTAAAACAATTATAACTAATGATTATATAGGTATACTCATATACAAAAGAACCTCAATAACATTCAAACTTAAAATTCAATGAATTATAGTCGAATTTCGACCAATGGGCGATCACTAGTTATTATTGTTGTCTCAGTCTTGCTCATGGCTGTGATAACTTGAGAGCTTCTAACGTATTAGTGATGCTAAATGATTACACCGACTAATATCTCTCCTTATGGAATAATAAGAAAAGAGTTACTAGCAGAGTCATGGAGCTTCACATCAGTATACATTATCTGCTTAGAATATTCTGGTTTGCTGAGGAAAGCAAGGGCAAACTACCTCACTCCTCATTTTGTCTACTAAGCATCATTCCACAACTAGCTCTTCGTAGATAATGTTAGACGGGGTGAGGTACCAAACAGCCTTCAGTCTGAATACTTAACAGACAGTTTATTATTAGGAAGAACTCAATTTGGCAGGATTAAGAAAATGAACATTCAGAAGAGGTGAAAGGTAGATAATCCATAATTAGAATTCATTAATAAAATTATATGCGTTCGTGACAAGTATTTAGGAAACGATTTAGGTTTCGGTGGCACTGATATATATAGGGACCCCCCACGGAGTTAGTCAGCAAACGTTCTCTGTCATCAGGCTGAAAGGCATTCTCTTAATTAAAACACTTGTTGATTCTTGGGGGCCGCAGGTGTTCCCGAGAGAAGGAAGGGGCGCTTAGCACACGACCGGAACTGAGAAATCTATATGCAGGTGTTTAAATCGATGTTACAAGGGATGTTATCGCATACCACGCGATTCATTATCAGTTGACCCATATGGACAATTATTAATTAGATAACCTCACGGATATTTACTCTCTTAAGATAAGGAGTGTTTAAAGCAATCTGAAGTGTGTTGTAAGTTGACAAATAGAATTCACAAACGGTTCGTTGAATGTTATCCTGAATTGAAAATGTGTTTGGTTTATAGAGCAATTTTGAACCCGCTGGCCATTTTAGTACGTTCTAAAAATAATCAAGGTAAAATTTGGTTAAATTACAGTTGCAGCATGAGAAGTTAATCGTATTAAAAATTCTGACAGGAACATAAATGCAGTAAAAATTGTGGAAGATAAAAACAACAATGGGTGTTAGAAATCATAGTGGGATTAATAGAACAACGACTCCGACATATTTAAATGTGTATCGAAGCAAACAATGTACGCCTTGTACGCATTTATAAGTAAACTAACATTATAGCCTAGCATCATCCGACAGATGAAAATATGAGAGCATTCCTAAGCTTAAAATCAACGAAACATCTTACTTTCTTACATTTTATATGTTATCTATGTTTAACCTTCACATCTATTCATTGCATTCAGTAAGATTACAGATGACAGCTTTATTATCCCTTTACTGCTTAAATTTAACTAAACTCTTCGTTTAAATTATTTAATCATTTACGATCAATTTACTTTTTGTACCATTTTACCTCATATGGGACACACAAATACATATATGTATTTACTCCTTTTCGTATTGAAAACTGATGAATACGAATCGCTAGAAAAGCTGCAGAAACATTCAACACTATTTATGTCGTTGAAATGTAAAGGACAATCATAAAAAATTGCAATTTTTTGGTTTTTCCATTTATCAGGCCTTATTGGTCATCGATAGACATATATAAATAAAAAACGTACTATTGTGCGTACCCTTCGATGAACGTCATCCCTAGTCCTATCAGAGGGGTCCATGGCGTTAGCAAGCTTCTTGGGGAAACTGCGGAGCTTTCTAAATGAAAAGGCGCCAAGCGGTCTAGAAATGCCAAATACGGCGGATTGGGAGTCGATTAAGCAGACCGCGTGTCACCCATGGTGAATGGCTCCGGACTATCCCTTACCTTATCATCAAGCTTTAATAGCACTGTTATACTGACTTATGTGAAATCAATTGGATTTTAAGTAGATAACATATTTCTGAATACAACGATTTATTACGTATTTCTCAGATTGTTTTATTCTTTACGACTGGAATGCTAAGCATCTAATGGTTACCCCTTTAATGGCTGCATCGTAAAGGATATCCAGTGTTACCAAACTTGAAATATGCAGAGTTATATACTAAGATATTATCTGCAAAATAGTGACTGAATCAACGAAAAGTAATGGAAGCAAATGAATGAAAAAGACTTTTCCGAGCGTTCCATCAGTAAGTTTGATAACATATTAAAATGAACCGATGCACAGTGGGCTAGAATCGAAAAAAGCTGGCCAAAAATAAAGTGCTTTTTTTGAGTGCGGACTTTGAAACTTCGCATAGTCGTTCCTGAATACATTTTGCATAAAACTGTGAAATCATTTGCGTTGGTTCCCACGCGTTACAATTCTACAGGGGGTCAAAGTTGACCAAATTTTACGAAAAATGCCGGTCCTCGATTTTTCGCAAAATTCTTCCATATCAAGCCAATGCTGAACCAAAATGAACTAAGTCATCGGGTAAAAAACTATGCAGTATAATAAACCTAATCTTTATGCTTCATAATACTGGGTTTGAATGATCACAGTTGAATATTTGAATTATTTATACAACAAAATCGCGAACCCTTATTTAATGGCAAATTTTCACCTAAAGTGAGGAAAAAAGTAGTGAATAAGCGCGATGTACGCGGAGTTATTGGAACACAATGTTCTTTGAAGTATTCTAAATAAGAATCTGAAATCAAATCCTGCGACAATTTGCAACGCCGATAAATAAAGAGACTTTTCGATGGCGGTGCAAGAGCTAGAAGACTTTTTGTTAACTCCGACGATATAATCAGAGATACGGCCTCTTCTCCTGACAACTGAGACTGAACATTATTCGTTTTCCTCCACTTCGAAAGTACCCTCCTTGCTCTCGTAGGTGTGGTTGTCGTTATTTCCTTGACTAACTTAGAAGCAGCCTCATCTCCTTCCTCTCGAAGAGTCATTGTCGCAGCGTAAGACAATTTAGCCGCGGAGTACGTTGCCCGAATCGATTCCGTTTCCTTCGTTTAGTTCGTTCACTCGAAAGATGGAAATCTAATTCTGGCAGTCCTCTAGCGTCTACCAAAGTGAATTACTTTTACATAAGATAAATTATATACAAAATTTTAAACTTTCAATAAACTATATTATAAACATTAAATAAAACTTAGATTTACTAACCAGGAGTCATAACTAGGTATGTTTTGTAGCACAATCTCGATAAAATTAGCGTTAACATTAAGCCAACTGGATATGCGCTTGATAAATCTCTCATTAATGCGTGAACTCAGTTTCCATTTTCTTGAATAGTGCACAAACAAGAAACCATGGATATAATCAATAAGAGCATTTTCCCACTCTCAAATTCTTATAAGTGTATTTTTTTAATTAGATATTTCATTAAACTGTTACTTGCAAATTAATGATTCATCATTTCCCTCCATCATCACATTATGCATTATTAAACGAGAAATGACCAAGTTACACATGGTATTTCAAGTAAATAGCAAAATTCTGAAAACGTAACATAGATTCCTTAAATTTTATACCTTCTTCGGTAATACATTTAAAAAAATGGCTGCAGAAAGTCTGAAAACGATGACTAGATTTAGTGACACTAATAAGGAAACAGTGCAGCTATTGAATTTTTAATTTTCATGAAAAGAAAGGAAAATATTAAGTATAATATTAAATGTGACTCACCAAAAATATATTCCACACCGCAACAGGGGAATTCTGCAAGAAGGAACCTCATGAAATTGCGACACGTGAAATAGATGATCTACAGAAATATCACCAGAACACAACTTCACTTCGGCACAGCCAAAAAATAACTGACTCCGAAAGAATATTTCGAGCTGAAACTGGCGGAAATAGTACAATAAAATGAGTAACCGTTTTCCGCAAAACATGCGCAGCTGGGTGTTATAAACTGAGCCCCTTCGAAAGTTTTACTTTGGTTTTAGGGCACACTCTGGCGCGCACCCTCCTCCCACAAGAGGGTCGTGCGAAGTACAATAGGAGTGAGTTTACTCATCTAGCAATTGAAGGTCGAACGAGGAGAAGAGAGCGAGTTTCTATAGCTTTAAGGATTTAATGTTAAAAATATTAAATTTCAGAAATTGTGGCTCTATCAAGAAATTTGAGGGAAAGCAGTGACTTACCGCTAAATCCACTTTTTCTTTAAGGATTAAATGATAAAATTTTAAAAATCTTATTATTTTTTTCATCTTAATATAAAATATAACTTTTCTTCAGCATAATATTTCCGAAATATAACCATTCAGTTGAGTTTTATTCCGCATGTCCTCTCAAAACCGAGGTCGTCTCATAAAGTGGCGCTCCGCCGCACGGACATAGCTCTTGCATCGCCATCGAAAAGTCGCTTTATTTACCGGCGTCGCAAATTGTCGCAGGATTTTATTTCAGATTCTTCTTTAGAAAGCTTCAAAGAACATTTTGGTATAAATAACTCCGCGTGCATCGCGCATATTCACTACTATTTTCCTCACTTTAGGTGGAAATTTGCCATAAAATAAGGGTTCGCGATTTTGTTGTATAAATAATGCAAATATTCAACTTTGATCATTCAAACCCAGTATTATGAAGCATAAAGATTAGGTTTATAATACTGCATCGTTATTTACCCGATGACTTAGCTCATTTTGGTTCAGGATTGGCTTGAAATGGAAGAATTTTGCGAAAAATCGAGGACCGGTATTTTTCGTAAAATTTGGTCAACTTTGATCCCCTGTAGAATTGTAACGCGTGGGAACCAACGCAAATGATTTCACAGTTATATGCAGAACTTATTCAGAAATGACTATGCGAAGTTTCAAAGTCCGCACTCAAAAAAGCACTTTTTTATTTTTGGCCAGCTTTTTTCGATTTTAGCCCTCTGTGCGATGTTTGGGAGTGACGAACTGGTTGTCAAACTCTACCTCTGAGAGACATTGGTCTTCGAATTGCTACTTTTCCATAATTCCACCTGCAGTCTCTCTTTTTTCATTGGTCTTCCTAAAGATCTTCCCCCATCGTTTCCCCCGCCTTTAGGCGTGTGACAGGGGGTGCAAACACTTTGTAAAAAAGTACTAAATTAAATTAAGTTACCAAAAATATATATAATTCCAGCACAATATTGGATTTTTCCTTAGAATTATTTATATTTGTTTTAGAGAAATATGAAAAGCGTTGCAGAGTTACTCAGATAATAAAAGAATTTTGTTGGGACAGTCTAGAAGACAGGAGAAAGCAAAAGAGATCTGGTTTTCGATGAAACATTCATGGGATTTCCTGCGTTTAACGATTTTAAATGATAGAGCAAAAGAGGCAGATTACTTGGGTTGGCGCGATCATAAATACAAAGGGAAGCAAAATTTAGTAATATATTAAATAAATGCTTTACTTGCATTCTTTCTAATATTTACATATATTATTTTTAATATAGTATTGCATTCTTCGCTGTTCTTATTTTCACCTTAATCGAACATTTCCAAAAAATATGCGTGTGTTGTAGTAATGGGGTAATAATTGCATACAAAACGATATTTTCGACCGATCAAACAATAATTGTTGCGTTTACATCCGTGCCATTGGAAAATATCTTTACATGAAGTTTATGTTACGAATGTGCGGGCAGTACTTTATTGTGTGTATATATATATTAGAAACCTGACGGAAGCATGCCATTTTGACTCCTCTGAAACTCCTAAAGAGCTATTGTGTGGATTTATGTTTAGCTTTGTATCCCAAATACTACATTTAGCTCATACGACACCAGGCTTTGACACATGCTCGTTGACAAAGCATAAATATTTCCCCGGAAGAGCCTCGCAAGAGGGATATCAAAACAGAGGGAGAGGATCCCCTAAAAGACAATCTATAAGCACTTCCTGTGCCACGCATTTCCTTGTGCAACTCTTTTCCAGAACTGATCCCCAATTACGAACTCGGAACAATCTTAGGGGGACATCGAGGGACTGCCAGAACATCTCGTGCGCTAAGACCTCGTTTGGACATCGAATGGGACCCGGAAATTATGTCACTTACAGGAGATCTCCATCATGGATGTTATTAAGGGAGAAGTAAGACGACGGCAGGGGATGGGAAAAGAATGAGGGTTGAAAGGGGAGATGATATAAGGAAGAAAGATGATGTTGTGGAATGAAAGGAAATGGCATTGCTGCAGTTTAAACTAGAAATTATTCCACTCGAAAGAAATTAGACTTAGATATGACGTTCCCAATTTGATATCTAAGAGACTCTGAGAGGAGTGAATGTTTGATAGCCTAATAAAGGCAAGGCTTTAGGTTTGAGTATAGGGTAATTTAGTTTTTCTTGAGTTAGAATGTCCTTATATTGTTGTGTATGTCCTATGATATATCGCGATCGTCAGGTCACAAGAAGTATATAAATTCAATAAACATGACGATTGAGATAACTTCTAAGTCTCTTGGGAATTGGTTTTTTCAATGTGTCGCCGAAACCTGTAGTCTCGTACATAAATTTTGTGTGAAATTACAGATCTTGGTTTAATTTTAAAGTTAAATTCCGAAACACAGAGCTACATTCGTAAACCAAATGAGTTAAATTTTAAATTAATATATAATTCTTTATTGATGGCTTGATGAAGTTTGGAGATACCCAAATCTGTGCTTGAACCCATGTATAGAAATAGAGAGAGAAGACAGAAAATAAGTCAATCAAAATACAGAAAAAATGTTAGAGAAAAAAGTCTGCCGAATCCGCGACTAGAACCAGGAGCTCCGACTCACTGAGCTGTTGCTTCAGCTAACAGAAACAATTGGCCAATTAAAAACTTATATGAATTATGAATATCCCATTGCTTTTTTGAATAGTCAATGTTTGTCCATCAAGAAATCTCTCTTCATATATATGTTAACGCTTTCGTATCCGAATCCATAAGCCGCATTCTCACGAGTCCCTCCCCAAGTGAACGGCACCCGAAACAAAGCAGCACCGAAGTTTTCTCTCTTACTTTACGACTGCTCGGGAAAAGGAGATAAAGACGTCTGAATAGCTGTTATGAGTTGCAACCTTTCGTGGGAGGCGCAATGAGGAAGGGCGAAACCCTCCTCGCGATAAAGCCCTTGCAACTCGCCCTTTCCCTCCAAATCCCCTTCGCCGATACATCCGCGCCATCATCAGCCAGAATCTGCATATTTTGGGCGTCGTGTTCGGGAAGGATGGCTGCTATAAAGCTAACGGTAGGGGTGGCGGGGTAATGGGCGGAAAGGGGGGGAGGAATATGCTTTGGAATCGGGTTCAAGTGCCAACACTTATGAAGGCGCCAATCTGTTCGCTCGTGGAAATTTATGCGATCGGAGAATCCTCCGGTAATCGCGGGGGGCATAAATATCTGAGGGCGGAATAAACTACGGAGGCTATTAGGAAATATGAAGGAGTCAATAGGCGATCTCTCTCTCGAAGGGTTTCCTGCAAGATTTCTGGGACCACCGTCGGCGTCGGATGCCTTACTTTATCTCTGTGGAATGGACACGCCTCCCTATCGATACACGGAGAGTGTTTATCACTGACACTGGAATTCCCCCTCCGCTACGGTTAATTTCAAAGAGAATAACGTCTCGTGTATGGTTACGTAATGATTGATATTGGCGCGTTACAAATCGAAAACGTCTTCCTTAATTCACTTGAAATGCATGAATCATAATACAACTCTTCTTCTTATGGAAATTCAGCATTTTTACCAGTTCATTATTCTCAGATACATTCTATCCAATCATTCCTAGGTTTATCAAACTTTTTTCTTCCTTTCCTTGCGTGCATGGAAAATTTTAACATCCTGTTGTCTTCCGTTTCGTTTTAAGTGATCTTTCTCGCATTTTTTCGCTCTTTAAAGCGATTATTTCTAGATTTTATTGTACAATTTTCCCTCGGATCCATGTTACTTATTCAATCTTTTCTAATTCTTCCTAGAATATTTCTGAAGTTCGTCATTTCGGTGGAAATAATATGTGAATGAATTATTAATTGTTCAACGATTAGATTCCTAACTATTTTAGCTGGGAGATCTTTTGTTTGATTTGGAATGAATTACAAAAAAGTCATTCAAAAGAATTGAAGCAAATTACTAGTTATAGGTTTAAAATCTGCAATCGCCGCCTTTGTGGGCGTTCCTCGTCTCATTCACCGGTATTTGGAGAAAGCAGGAAGGATCGCCACTCTTTTTAGAAACAACCTATGTGCATTTCAAAATTTTTCGTCCTCGGGGGTAACGAAGTTCAAATTAATGTACTTTATACTTTTTTTCTTATTAACATATTAATCCAACCAAAGATTCTATAACGTATTCTTGAAAATATAAGACAGAGCTTCCTGTACTCAAGAATGGACTAGTATTTTTATTTGCATGAGGATGATTATGGTAGCCAACATATTAAAATGGCTTTAAAAACACGAAAACAACCTTAATTTTGATAAATAATAAAAATAAACCGCAAAAGTTTACAGAAAATATATCGGAACCTCAGAGGAATGAGAGTGGTAGAGATGAAAGTTAAACTTTCTCTTTAGCTCTTCAGTAATTTACACTTATGGTTTCCCAAAATCTAAACAATATTTTTTTACAAAAACTATTGAACATAGTTATGAAAATTTCTGTAGGTGGAACAAATGGTAATTTTACCTGACTCCCCAATCCGTATTTTCTGTGACCAAAATTCTACTGGAAGTATATCAAACTCAGAAAAGAATATTTTCCAGAATTTTATTCCTGAGCAAAACCTTTAGCGAAACTTACAGATTTCTTTGCGCAAAAATGACATGAGAAGAAGATAAGGAAAATTACTTCGGCGTCGGACCGAATCGGAAAATATATTTTTTCACGAATTTAACAAGGGACCGCTGTCATTCCCGCGCTAAACCGCAGTGCAACTGGGAACATTTCAATCGTAAAAAACGCGCTTTTTGTCTGAAAGCGCGGATTTTAACCGCAGTGAGACGCTCAGGTATGTAGCCAATCGCACAGAAAGAGCTGAGAAAGAGGAGATTGAGGATCGATAAGAAAAATGATGAGGATCTCAAGATGGGATAGGGTAATGGACGGTGACATAAGGTTCGGGACGCGAAATAGTGCGTTAGGAGTAGTGAAATGGCCATTTAAAAGGTAGTGGAAGTGATGTATGGGCAGGAATGAATGGATTGATAGCTGTGGGAAGGAGAATTAACTGAGGTAGGGAACTGGGGAGAAAGGGTCTTCAAAAGGGAAATGCTACAGGGATAGGAAAGCGGGAATAGGGTAAGGATGGTTTGTAATACGCAACTAAGATCGTATTATCTATGAAAGCCTTGCTTAATTACATCTCCCAGTACAAAATTCAGTTGAAGGAAATACCCTCTTCCGTTAGCTACCAAAATTCTGGAGATGGAATGAAGTTTTCTAAGCAAGATGAATGGTTTATCGCAGTTTTCCTCACTACAAATTGGAAAGTCCACGCGTTACACAATGTCTTAATAATTATTACATATGCCATAAAAATGGGGAGCATAATCGAATTCCACTATTCAGCAACACTCATACCTCGGTGAATTTCGTCTAATCAATGCCGTGAACTAGATTAAGAAAAATACAAGCGAAAGATACGTCCTGTTCAGCAGACAAAATAATTTCCCATCCATCTGGACATGGTAGATGAAGCACTAAATTACTTAACATGCATTCTTAATTTGCAATGAAGAATAATACGTAAAAATAATATCCCACAGTTAATATACCTTTTAGTTTTCTGAAAGTTACTGGCTCAATGATTGGATCATTAATATGAAAATGAATTTGTAAATGATAGGTTTTATCCTCTAGACTTAGATTTAAATTATTGTTAATCATATTTCTCCTAAAACTGTTATTTGAAATTATTTTTCATTTTAAATACGTAAAAACTTCGCTTCAGTTTGCTTTAATAATACAACTTTAATTATTTTATACTTTTCCATGATCTTTTTCGTTCTTTTCTGTCTCCTTTCATTTTCTAGTTTTAATGTGGAAATCTTTTCTTGCTTGAGTGCATGTATTTCGATGTAGTATATTTTAATTCTATAACTCGAAGAGGTAGCATTTCTGCGGAAACTTGTTATCCAACATCTGATTATATTCCCAAGGAAAGTGACCACGGTAGAATCAATTTTCCTTGTTTCACTCATTTAAAACCTAACATCTGCTTCTTACTTCTTAACTATTGAAATTTCAATAATTTCTATATCATACATATTGCATTACGTATATTCAAATCATTGCACATTATTGCAAATTAATCATTCAAACATTTTCCCTCCCCCGCAGGTAGTCCAATGCGCTTAGGTCCAAGATCCGTGGCTCATTACGAATTCAGAACTTCGCAAAAGCAATTAAAGAATGATTCGTACGCCCAATCCATTCTCATTAGGATGACATGTTCCGCCGGGAAAAAATAATTCATTTTCAGCCATCGGTCCGCCATCGACGCAAAAACTCCGCTTAATGGTTTTCTTTCATCTCCAAGAATGCCTCAGAGGTCGAACGTACCTTACGATAGCCAACGAGATTGATAGGTAAAAATGATAAATTCGCTGATTTATTGATAGGCGGTGAGGCCGTATTTGGAGTGGACGACTCTGGACATGCATTGTTGCTGGCCTCGATCGGTCCGTAAGTCGCGGTGTTGAAGAGCAAAAAGAATGAGTCTGAATGGAGAAACAAGCGCAAAAGACAAAAAAGCATCGGAAAAGGGCGATCGCCGAGAGATTCCACCGCCAGGGGGAGGGAGGAAAGGGGAGGGGGAAGGATGGAGGGGGAAAGATGAAAATAGGGGATGGGAAGCTAAATAGAAAGAGAGGACTGATGGAGGAAAGGGATAAAAGATGAGGAAAGGTTTAGTCCGGGGATGATACAAATGAAATGCATCCTCTCATATCGAGCTGCCTCCGATGACCGAGTTGCAGAATTCAAGCGTCTTAATTATGCCTAGAAATTCACAGTGATTCTATTGCTGGATAAGTGACCCGGCTAATGAATTCCTCCTCTTACAAACTATCTCTCGCTGTATTTCGTAGACGACAGAGTAATCGGGATTTGGCTATTATTTTGATGGATTCCCGAGTTTGTGTATGTTTACAAAAGATATGAAAATGGCCTAAACATATTGAAACATACCGACACAGACTCAGGCTTCACTTCGTGCTATCCGTGAATCAAAAACGGCTTCATTATGAATGTTTTTACCCCACCACACAAATATAGTATTTGTGTGGTGTTGTAGAAAGATTCATAATGAAGCCGTTTTTTATACTGGGAGCTATCCCTATTAATATATATTCCCTACTATTTTGTGATTAATTTTGTTATCTGCTGTATTTATTTCTACTTAACTACCCTTCAGGAAATTTGTTTAGCTACCAACGATGATTTTGGTCAACTTAGAAGATTCCGAAACGAAATTATATCGTTAACTGAGATGTTACTGCAGAGTTGATAAGGCTAAGCAATACTTAGTTGAGTTTCACAGAAATTATCCCAAGAAAACACTCAGTAACTAACAGAGGATGTCAACTCATTGATTAAACCCGCCTTGATAAAAATCTGCCGTGGAAGTTACTCAGTGTTTTATAGAGATGTGAAATAACTGTAGGCCATAACTAAAACCACTTATTGACTTAATTAGGAAAAATAAAATCCCCTATCCCCTACATTGAATGATTTCCCTAATTTTTCAAAACGGAGGGTACACACGGAGGGAAAATCAACTTTGCCATTACATAGCCCATAATTCATTAACAGAAAATATCGGCAACAGCGATTCCGAGTTTTGCTCTATTCTACTAATATTTCTAACTGAGAGTCTACCTAAGGTATGAAGGTACTATTATAGCTCATACACAATCTGTAGAAGTAGATATATGTACATGCAAAATTAAGCGTACCAATAAAGATACCGTATATAAGTAAGAATGCATGTAGCAAGAATGTTGCCACTGTTTTTACGAATACAATAACAATGAATGCATTAAGTACTATGGAAAATTGAAGCACTTTTAACAATACTTCTACTATTACTACATTGTACGTAGACGCAACCTGTATTTCAATCCACTGTTTTTTTTTTAAATATGCGTGTCTTGTGTGGGTATTTATGGTATCAAATTCTGATATCTTAGGTTTTCAATCGAATTTAATACATACAGTACGAAAAAAAATATTTGGGGTGAAATCAGGAACTTCCACAAAATACTTCTAATTGGTTCTGTCGCTTTTTTCCATTTTCGATCAGATTGATCGTCTCCCATTGTTTTTCTAAAATGAGCCTTTTTTTCTTAAGAATTTCTTCCATAGATGACGATGGATTCTCACCCACGATTAGGGTGTGGATTCATAGAAGGAAAATATATTCTCATTAAATCATTTTCCGAGCTTATTATCAAAATATTTTAATCACCCCTATTCTATATATGTTTTTATCCATGCGAAGATGACCATCTAATTGCAAATTGAGCCTTTTTTTGAGCAAAATATCTCATAATTAGGAATGATTGAGTGGATTCGAGATACATAATTCAGGTTTTTGTGCGGAAAATGGGCCATTTAAGTTTTTTTACGAGCTGGATTCCAAGAACGGAGCTCTCAGAAAGTTTCGAAAACACTCAAAAATAGATTCCTACGTTTGATAGAAATTTGTCAAAATGTTGGATGCGTATTTTTCCGAAGAAAGAAATAGTTATTAGAAATCAGTTCGACTTCATTTTCCCCGAAATAAATTTATAACATTAAAAAAAAATCCTATAAAACGCAAAAAGTCATTGACCCTTGTCCAAATCAAAAACACATAAAAAAGAGAACAACCAAAGCATTTACAGATTATTTTTAGAAGTAGTATAACAATGAAGACAAATATAATGGTTAGAAAGAATAGCTTCGTGGAGTAAATCAAAAATGAGTTTATTTTTATTACGCAAAAAACATTCTGATGCAGTAAAAGACCCGCAAAAAGGAGATTTACTGCACTAAACTTGAATACGTATTTTATTGAGGTATTGGTTTGATTTTTGTTATATTGTTATTCAGTTTTTAATTAGTTACAGCTTAAAATTGTTAACCGAAATAGATTTCTTCTTTATGTTTAAATTCCACAAAATTGGTTCAAAATATCAACATGAAAAGGTAGATAGGAATGTATTAAGTTATTTAAGAGATTATTTTCTGCTCCTGATTGCTCTTTATTATGTCAATGTTAAATTAGTTAGAAGTTAACTATGGGAATGGAAAAGAGACCTTGTGGCACAAATTCTTCAACCGGGTCCTAATTTCATGACATTATTCTAGTTTTCCAACGAGCAATGTACGCAGTTCAGTATTTTATTCTCTGAAAAAATCCCATCGGCCGAAGTGCCCACAAATGGAGGCGAAAAAATCCTTAAGATGCGCATCTATAATGCGTCTCGCTTGATTCGTATCGGTAACAAGGAAAACTTGTATTACAAAAGCAAACACAACATAACCCATTTCAAACATGGACTTTCCATCCAAGTTGCCAATCTAGTTCAAGTTAAATGAATATTTAAGAATAACTCACGCGAGGATATATATATAAGCAGTACTTAGGTAATCGATAGTAAAAACTTAATGAGACCCTTTTAAGAGACGAGAACGTTCCACTTTGTAATCAACTGTTATTATTCCTAAGAAAGTCCTCCTTGCAACCTTCTTTGTTATAATACAGCATAAAAAGAGCACGTTACCATAACAGCACTTGCTCTGAATCCACCTTAACTTTAAAGGTAACTAAAAGATAAGATTTATTTTTAAATACTCAATGCCTAACAGTAAGTACTAATTGATTACTAAAAAATAGAAAAAAAACCTCTAGTCAAAATTTAATGAGACGATAATGCGTTAAATCAAGTAATTTAAAATTAATAATATAACTTACGAACGTTCAAGCAATATTTTAACACTATTCTGCTGCAGGAAGACACGTTTTATTTTCTATATCTACATTAACATAACGCAAGCCACATTAGGGATATGGCAGGGGGCGTGAACACCAGACGTTTGCACTATTTTTTTGTCTTTTATCGTCACTTATGATTACGTATCGTTCGCGAAAAGAATACGTTTTCAAAACAACTCGTTCTAGCATCTATTTCTCTTAGTTTACGCTCATTATCGGAGCGGCTGAAGAAGCAAGGAGGTCGCATAATATCAGTTGCGTCTACCGCAAATGTACTCCCCCTGAATTTATCAAGTAATCGCAGCCTAGCTTTTCCTCTGCTATCTTTCAAAGAAGACCAACCTGCAACTGAGAAAATGTTTGCAACACTTGCTTTTCCTTGCAGCATTTTTAGCAAAACGTATCGTTTTGCGCTGCACTTTCTCCTATTCAAAGGATTTTGTATTCCGAAATTTAACTATGGATTCCATTTTGAAATTCAGTACGGCCAAATCTATGCCAAACATTCCCGATTAATCATCGGCATATTCAAGACAAAACTAATTTTTGATTCACTTTTACGAGAGCTACAAAAACACGGCACAGATATCAAGATAAACCGAAAGAAGAAGGCAAATATGCGCAAAAAGGCCGGATAAAAAGAGAGGAAGTCGATATAAAAAGGAAGAACAGGAAATAAAGAAGGAAAAAAGAAGGAAGAAAGAAAGGGGGTAGAGGGAGATGGAAGGATGTCTCCTGGTGCAGATGCGAGGAATGTCCCGTTCCGAAAAAGGACACTGATAGAGAAAAAAGAAATGCAGAGAGAGCGAGGGAAAGGGGAAAAGCAGAAGGGAGAAAGGGGAGGGAGAGAAAGAGCCCTGAGATGATGTTGCAAGAGCGCAAAAGTGAAAGTGGAAAAATATATGAACTTAATCGGAGAAACATAGCGATAAAAGATGGAGGTTTATAAGGAAATATAAATACAGTTGAACGAAGATAATACAACACTAAAGGGACCTTTGGAAAATTAAATAAAAATTAGGGGTATTAAAAAAATTCGATCTAAATGGAATCTTGCAAAGGGTCGACAAACTTAATTATGCCTAAAACAAAGATATGCTCGGTTAAACTAAACACTATCCGTCTTTATCATTGAGATAACTGACGACAAGTTAGATAGAAGTTACTGTATTATACTATAATAGATAAGTTAGAAGAAGAAACTATTCAGTCACATCTCGCCGTAAGAAAGAACTTATATAATTTTATTTTTAAAATTGCACGCATATATCTTATTTTATCTCTTGTTGTATTAAAAGCCTAACAATTATAAATGATAAGAATAAAATGAAGAAGTAAAGAATAAATTTTAATTGCTGTATAGTCAATTCTGTGAATATAGACAAAACTACAACTACAGCGTCTTAAAAAGGTCAGAGTTTCTTAATTGTTTCCTCGATTTAAAAATCTAAATAATAATTAATTATTATAGCTGATTTAATAAGTATAAAATGAATTCACATAGATTATCGTGACTTTCCAGAACATTCTACCATCACATTCCGGAGAAGTTTGTATATAAGATAGTTTATTTAGTCGTAAAAAGTTTGAAATTAGCAAAATAAAATTCGAATCAGCCATCACCTTTTCACATTGACTATACATAAAAGACCATTAACCTAGGAAAAGTTACAATTAAAGAAGATTATAAATTTACGCAATATCGAAATATCTGAGTTTCACTGCATGTATCTTGGGATGATTGAAGAGAAGAAGAGGAGAGGAAAAGGTTCGAAAAGGGTAGACCGAGTAAAAGGTTAGAATTAAGGACATTTTAGATCTACAGAACCATCCAAGTTACAGCATATAACTAGGGATGGTTTTAGAGGGAGGCGGGAGAAAGAGACTGCGAGGGTGGTGAGGTCCGAGAGGGGGGACGGCGGGTGGTCCATGGACGCGGGGGCGAGAGAGGGGTTGACGAAGACGGGAGTGGACGTTGAGGGGAGGGCGGTGGGGGTGGAGGGAGTGTCCGACAAAGCAATCGCTCGGACGTTGGGATTCTGAAGACGAAAGAATGGAAACCAGTTCGGAACGTGATGGGAAAAAAGAGGCAAAGGGGGGTGGGGTGGGGGAAGTGGGAGGGGGAACAAATATTCACATGCGGAGCAACAATAAAATGGGAATTTCTCCGCATGTTGAAACGTCCAACTGCATATCGGCCTCCATATTTCTCCAATGATTTCCGCTTCAACCGGTGATGAATACTACTCTGATCGAACTATATGAAGCATTGGTCCATGCTTCAAAATTCATCTTCTCCTCCATTATGAAGTCATACCTTGAATTATTAAATAAGATGCAAATCGGAAATGTAAACCGCAATGTATTGTTGAAATTTCCAACAGTTTTTCCCTGCATATTACAAAACTTGGCATAACTAACTCTGAATTCCAACTAGAGTCAGAAAGTTTACGATTTCCAAACGAAATATTAAGCGCCTTTTTAAATCAATTTTAGATCATTTATTCTTCTTAATATTCAGTCATAACCATGATTTAATGACACCTAAGGAAAGAACAGATTGCGCAAGAAGAGAGTAAAAGTAGCTTGCATGCTGCAACTTTTTACTGTTGCATATCAGTATATCGGATATTAAAATTCCGATATTCACGCACTTTTTCAGAAAAATCGCATGTTCTATGTTTGAAGCAATTTTATGGAACTCTGTTTTCATGAAAAAAATATTTTTATAAAATTATGGTCTTCTCTAGCTGTCTCATACGATATGGCAGTTCATTGACTTAATTTCTTAAAATCATTTAAAAAGAAATATTTCATTAAAAAATCACCAAAAACTGGTTATTAGAATGTTTTTACTTTAATGCAATAAAAGAGTTCAAAGATTGCAAGTGACAAGGGCAAGGGGCCAAAGTTTGCAGACGGATGAGGCTGAATGTTGGCCGAAACTTTCGTGAAGCGCAACAATTTCGGAAATGGACGAATTGAGGATTTGTTTTATGACCGACAATCATTAGTTCTACAAACAGTTTTGGGATAATTTCTTTTATCATTATCGATAGTTTTCTCATGTACTTAACAATTTGCTGGGGATTTTCTCAGTAAAATTGAATCACAATAATATAAAGCAATCATCGGTTCTGAGAGAATCTGGAAATTTTAAGAGTAAGAATTTAAAATAAAATCGCGAATGAAGTTTTTATTTAATCAGTTGATCTTAATACTCGTCGTTGCCGACTCCCATTATCAATCTCGCTTTCTGCTGACCTATTCATAGTTAGTTAATACAATTTTGTGGTAAGTGCTAAAGCAATAAAAGCGAATTCACCTAGCTTTCTGAATTGCGACAAACCAGAGCTTTAAATTACCGTATTTTTCGCTCTATAAGACGCACTTTTTCTTCCCCAAAACTGGGGGGGAAGTTGGTGCGTCTTATACGACAAATAGACAGTTTGCCTCAGCGCATAAAAACAATAATAACACTGCAGCCTTATTTTTGTTACTTTCACTGTTTACTGACTTAACTTACTGTTAATGAGAGTAAAGATGTTACATGGTTGACATAAAATTGTTCTTATACTGCTGTTAATTTTATACAGTTGATATAAATTATTTTACTACAGTATTTGGTTCAGAATATTTTTTTCTAGATTTTCCTCCTTTAAAATTGGGTGCGTCTTATATTCCGGAGCGTCTTTTACGGCGAATAATACGGTAATCATTCCAACGATGGAGGTCTAAATTTCTTTTAACAAGATATACATATTCCTATAAGCAATTTATAGAATTACTCCAAACTACTATATTTATGGCAAACAATTGAATACAAATCCTTGGAGGAACATAATGTAAGCTTTAACGTAAGATAAGTAGATTTGCAGTATTTCAAAGTTCAATTCACGGAAAATTTGTTGTATAAGAAAAATGCAATTTAGTAAAGTGCAAGAGTATAATCAGAAACAATCAGAGAATAGAGAAATATTCTGAAAAATGTAGCTAAGAGTATCCTAACCCCAATTTTGAGAAGTACTGCAGAATTTCCTACTGCGATCTAGAATGTGGTCATCTTAGAATTTCATTATTAGGATTTCAACAAACATCATGTAGAGTTTGGTCATGAGTTATTTTTAAACTACCACTAAAGCCACGTAACTGTCACGCCATCTTATGCAAATAAGTATTTTAAAATGAATATCCTGGGCCAACTTTTAAAATCGATCGACAGCTTGAAAGATTCTCCACGACTATCGCAATCGGTTGAAACCGATAGTCCATCTGCATCGATAGGTCAATCGTGATCCCTGTGTTGGCCAATACTACTCCATTGGAAAAGATCAGCGCAATCTAGAAATAACCAGCATTAAATAAGGCAACGCGCCGAATCGAATACAATTTCCGAGCTTTCACTCGAATGTAGCAATAACAGAAATGTTGCACTTTTCAGCACATAACTACCTCAGTGAAATGTGACTGATGATTATACGAAACAGAATTTCTTGTATGTTGTAAGGACAATCTAGTTTTCCTGGTGTTACTTTTACTAAATTTCATATCTTTTTTAAAAAATATTTCTTAGAGACTTTTTCATGTTGAGGACAAGAGAATTAATTTTCTAAGATTTGAAATATTCTCCTTTGCTTATCCCCGTTAGAATGTATTCTAACTTAAGTCTTGCCCAAGTTATTTAACAGTAATTTTGCAGCAATTTAAAACTAAATAGTGCAGATATTCCCTTATTCGGTGCTCCTTCAGTACCTAGACGAATCACTTAAAACTCCTATCAATAACTACAATTACATACTCTTATGTCCACTTATACTTTATAATCTTATTTATGGCTTTCAGGCGAAATAACTTCAGTTCCCATTCACTGCTCTCTTCCCCATAATTTGTGTTTTCCCTATTTGTCGAAATAAGTCCTTCTCCGAGAGGCTGTCTATCTATTTTATGCTCTGCAAACTTTCCAAGTCCAAATACGAATCTGTCTATCCACTACATGTCATTGTCTCTCTCTCTATACAAGTTTCAACTCCATAAAATACATCGCAAGGCTCTTTGTTTTCCATCAAAGAGGTTTTATTTTTAATGATGGCCTTTTCTTTTCTGGATTTCACTTGCTACTTTCCAATTCCGTGAGAACAGTACAGTATTTATTTAACATCTTCTCGATTGTACATTTTCTTAATAACACGAATATTTCATGAGTTTTACTGACCAAACTAAACCATTAATAAGCGTAAATTTAGAGGCAATTTTCTTTTTCTTCCACAATATTAATGTAGTTCGGAAAAGGAGGGTTATTATTTCATAAAATGTATAAAACTTTGATAATTTAGCTACTTCAGATGATCTAGACCAGATTTTGCCTGTAAGCTACGAATCTTTCCCCTGCGTCCGACTATTTAAAAAATACTTATAATTTTTTCGATTTGTTTCTATGACTCCTTACAACTTCAAGATAACGTTGATGATCGAAAAAACTTACCACTCAGATTTTTTTACTATCCTTGCCCCAAATAAATTTGTGTGACATAACCCTCCATCGACTTCTATCGCAACTAGCCTTGTCACTGTTGCGTATGTGTGTCTCGTACAAATTTATTCCATATTTGCTCCCTATCCTATCTTGGTCAATTTAATTCACGTACCTATTCTCAAACTGAATGACCATTCCATTCCTAGATATATTCCTTTATAGTTTGATTACCTTTATTACCTTAAGTTTACGTTGAGCCTCTTACATATTCTCTCCCGCTAACACACTCTCCTTCCATACAGTATTCATTCATTGCGATTTGTCTTCAGCTCTGATTTATATCATTATGGCAATGACGGCATTGATCATATCAATAAGAGGTGTTCACACCTATAAGCTCATCATCACTTATATTTACTGCTCCTTCAATGAATATTGCTCGTCAAAGACGAACCATTTTGATACGCATATCGTCGTAATTGTACTCTTATACAGTGTATGAATTTCCAATTCTATCTCGTTTTCAGGCAGCATATTGAAGCAGGAATTTTGCGATATCGATATGATGAAGCTGTTCCCATTAAATAAAAAATTTCTTGGAAAACAATGATACAAGCGAAAAAATAAGTAATGAATAGTGTTATCATGAAAAAGGTAAGTTATAAATAGAATTGGAATTTGATCCAAAGATTTGAGTAGTCCAGCTAAGGGTAACTTTCTGTTTGAATTATCCTCGTATATTAATGAATATTTTTTTATGTATACATTAAAATTAATTGATGGATACACTTTCATCATAGTGACCGGTGAAATATACAATGGCACCATCTTGATCTAAAATATTATCATATGACGGGGAAATTGAAGATAAAACCACCAGTGGAACGCATTAGCTTCTTTTAAGACCGCAAGTCGTTTGAGATAGTTTGATGTACTTTTAGCATTAATATAACATCGAAATCCGTAATTTTCATCCCATTGTTATCATTAAGCATTAATTTATAATATTCCCTTTTAAATCCGGGACAGTTCAAATCAATATTTGCTTTTCTCCCATTAAGCCGTCGAATTTTAGGGTAGAAAGTTGTGCAGAACCTTTCGGCAAGAGGAAACAACTGGCCCTGGGTTTCTTACTACGAGATAAGAGAAAAACAAGCTCTGGAGGAAAAAGGGATGTTACAGATCAAATTCAAATCCAACTCTAAGGGATGACGGACAGCAATCGTAAGAAGAGACGATGGAGGAGAGAGGCGTACGGCGAAGATGAAAACAAGGAAACGGATCGCGGAACAGCGAAACCTATACGTCTCTGGGAACTGTCCGAGTACGGCGTTCGGGACAGAAATGAGGGAATTGCGAGGGTCGAATAAGGAGAGGGTAAGCAGAGGCGGCCTCAAGGGGGAGATGCGGCCATTTTAGTACCGCCGATCCCGGAAAGGATGGCGGGAAAGAGGGATATTGGTGATTCCCACCAAGCAGCGCTACTGCAGGCCTTTCTACGGAGGCCCCTCTCGCCTACACTATCGCCACCTCCCCCTGCCCCTCCCCATCCCACCATTCACACCAGCGATCGTCGAAGTCTCCGTTGCTCAACGGGCGGAAAAAAGCGCTGGAGCAGTACTGCACGGCCAACGCGAAGTGGACATTTGGTCATTACGAAACTGTGTCACCTTAAGAGTGAGCGGCATCCGAAGCGAGCTTATTATCCGAAATAATTTAACAAAGATTGACGCGCGAGCCAGTTTTTCAAGGCGGGCGATAAGGAATCGATGGGGAAAATCCGCGAGTTGGACTTCGTCTGTAAGAAAGAGGAACTTCGCTTCCAAGCGTTACCTATTAGGAGCCTACTGATACGTGCTATATATTTACAGGTTAGATGGAAGAGGAGACTTTTTAGTCTCAATCTCGCCTAATAAAGACCCCTAATAATAATAATAATATATCCCCTGTGAAGTACCCTATTGATGAACTATGGTATTCAAGCCATGTCTAGAGGGTTTTTCCGTCTGTTTTAAATATATGTGAAAAATAATATTTCAATGTTTAATTAGACCACAGTTATGAAACAAGAGGGAAAAATATGTTGCAATATCCGAAACACAAATGAAAATGATTTGAAAATAGACCACAGTAAATGGGTAGAAGGATATACAACTAATTAGCAATTGATATGAGACAAAAACTGTCAACAGATAAATTAAAATTCCTAAAAACATTTAAAATGTTCTTGATACATAAATGTTATTTTTCTGTAAGAGATTTTTTTGAAGATGTTATAGTAAATATATAATATGATGTAAATGATTACTTAAATAATAATTGTTCTTTGAATGTATAAAGTAATGGATTATGTATATCATGTACTATGAAATGTAAAAAGGTTATATTTGTAAAAAAAATGTAAAATTGTACAGTACTGACGAGATACCAACCTGCAAACAGTGCCTTTCTGTGTTCTGTTAATGATGCAAGTGTTTTTTATTAATAAAAAGTTCTATTCTATTCTATATAATTTCCTTTTTTCATCGTAATATTCCTTATTAAGAACGTATGAGAGTAATGTTCCTCATTAAAAGCTCAAAGAAATGTGGCACTTTACCAGATTTAAATGGCGTCAAATTAAGTCCTTATATCAGGGTAAAATGGGGACTACCGTATACTCTTTGCGGTTACAATGGTGCACTTTTTCCCACCAATTTAAATCTCACTGCAAAATCAGACGCAGGTAAGTATGTATTCGAATAGATCAGGAACTTAATCAAATCTAATAACGGCTCAATGTAATCAATTTAGCTTTGAGTCTCCAGATGAAGTTAAAAGACAAAATTAAAAACTAAAAGACATCGGCGAAAACATTTTCGTTTCTTCCCATTGGTTTTAGACAGCAAAATTCAATCGATTCAAGCATTCAAGATTCACATAAATTGATTTTTAAATTAGTCAGCATTAATAATTGCCAAACATCTAATGATAGCCCTAAATATTGACGGAAGAGAGCTCATGATCATCACTGAGTGTGATTGTGACAAAGGGCAGAGAGAAATGTTATCCCTCAGGACAGCTGAATGTTTCAACCGGCCCTGCCCATAATATTCTCCGCGAGCAAATTATTCGGTACGCTACACTTTCCAACAAATATTAGCTCACTAGGAAGTTAATGTATACGGCTGAAGCGGGTTCCGGAAAATTATGAATATTCATATTGCGTCAAAAACTTTCTCATATCGAGAAGCACCTGGCGAGGAAAAGAGGAACCTATCATTACAGTACGAAGATAGGTAGCCGTGAAGGTTAATGACATGTTCCAATTCATGATTATTCCGATGAAGCATTAGTATCATCAGATACACCGAAGATAAAAAGGCGATGACAGATACAGGTGCGATAAATAGAGCATTTATACGTGAGTGACATCAATTAGCTTTGCTAATAACTCTTAGATTTATATCACTAAATATAAATTTTTGTAAGATTTATTCAATCTTAGTTTTTTAAATTTATTCTCGGTGATAAGAAATAATTAAGTACAACGATTCCCGGAGGAAATGTTTTCTAGGAATAGGTGGTCTTTTTCGGTGTCCAATGTAAAATTCAATTAATACATGATTAAGGGAAACATCATAGTATTTAAATAGGGAATTATTAAGATATACTTTTAGATAGCTCTGGCGGGAGGCCATGTGCGGAATGACCTAAGATGTCGAAGCACTTCCAACAGATACAACGATAGATAGCTTAAGTTGTTGGAGTAAATAATTCAAAACTGAAAGGAAAAACGTGATGAGAAAGTAAACATGTTTGGAGTGGAGGGATTCCCTATTTAAAATTCTATATAAATATACACTCTGATTAATATTGGGGTATATATAGATGTCTTACTGAAAAAATCACGAACGAAAACACTAGCTGCTGAAGGCCCAAACAGTAGGAGTTACCAAATAAATTTATCTTTTGGATTTATTATTTTTATTTGGAAGATAATAAATAAACTTTTGATCGAAATATATCCCACCCTAAGGAGTGGCTGCGAAGAATTTGAAGCCCTCAGTTTTTACTCCTCACAATTAACTCGCAATCCGCAATTAAAAATCCTCAAAATCGGATTTATTGCGAAATCTCGAGATGAAGTTTGTCGTTTTCTCGTCAAATAGTTGTTCGCAGTCCGAAACCGGTATTGTTGAGAAACTGCATGAGTCATATGTGAGATATATAAAGGGTTAAAATAAGAAACGGGTATGGCAGATCGGCCCACTTTCAAATCCATTGCCGATTCACCCTGCGTCCCGGATCGGCATCAGGAATCAATTAAGTATCGCAGTAAACAGTGGAAACGATGACAGCTCGGAGAGTTTGATCGAAAATTAATTCCGCTTCTCGCTGGGAGTCCCCGATTTAAAATCATCTGTTATCGAGCAAAACATATCTGCGCACATACGCTCGGCTATTACACGCTTGAGGGGGTTTAATCTTTTTGTCCTGGGTTTACCTTCGCTCTCCGGTAACAACCTGGAGTACATGTACCGAGATGAAGGAATGTATATCTGCGGCGCGAATACAGTTTTTCAGGGCTATTTTTCCTCTCGTTGTTAATGCTGTGACCGGGGGAGTCAACCTTCATCTAAATTCCGAAGATAAGCCGAACCGAAATGCGCTTTGAGCCGATGATTCTGCGCGCGCTCCAGTGTTTTTACCGGAGAAAGAGTAAAGACTCATCGTGTTCTCGAAATTACACTCAATTGTGGAGAGCGCAAGCTGAATAACAACGTCACGCGAGTTGGATTGGGTGTGGACGTGCTCTTGCGGAAAACAAACACGGCGTCGCGAAGCAACGGTGCGGAAGAATCGCGAAGAAATACCGCGAATTATGAGATCAAATCGTTCGGAGATAAGCTGCTGGATCGATCTGGATGAAATGGAAAGCTTAGTCGTATTCCATCGAAATGCTCATGAAAGAATTATAGAGGACCTGTTCTTACTTAGAGTTACCTAAATGTCTATGTTATCCTATACAATTTTGACTAGTATATACTGTATGTATTATTTTGGTACTGTTTTTTTAATAATAATCTTTTATTTTCTTCACAATGTGCTTTATGGATGAAAATCCATTTACGTTACCTTATTTTTCTTTTTTGTTTGTTTTATGTTATTTTGTATATTGCTATCTTTTTATGTGAACCGATTTTTATTTATGTATTGCATGTAAGTAATTATTGGTATTGTATTTAATTATTTTTGAATGTTTTTCTTTTTCTTATCTTTTAGCTATTACTATCGGCAGGTTTGCTTAGGTTTTTCACTCCCCCCTTCTTTGTGGGTGTTTTCCAGCAGTGTATTTTTTTTCTTTAGAATCTCCTAGGTTTTCTACATCCACAATTCATCTAAATGTTTTTAATTCTGATTTTATAATTAATTCCGATGGATTAGATGGAAGACAAGACTTTTAGTCTCAATCTCGCCCAAATAAAGACGATTTATTATTATTATTATTTGAGTTTTTGCACTTTCTCTGAGTTTCCGCAGAAAAAAATTATTATTATTTTCATTATAATTATTAGAACCTACAGCAAGTATTGTTTAGACTGTGCCCGTATCCCGCATAGCTTAAACTAGTTTCTCATTGACAACTACTTCAACAAACCGAATGAATTTATAAGCCAACAGAAAAATAAATCACTAACAATCAGTGAACCTGATTCATCTCGTGGCCTGTGAAACCTAGATCGTGAATCTCTGAGACAATTCAAGATTTCTCAAGTGTAAATTCCGAATTTAGTAGAAAGAAATGAAGAGGAAGTGTCCGAATCGAGATCGTTTCTTCGTTTTGCTATGTGTTGACCCTTTTCCCTGTTCTTAAGGATGCTGTAATGGTTTCGTTGTTTCAAATTATCAGTATCAGCATAATTATAAGCTTTTATGCAGCTTGGCCAAATTCATTTGCTTTAAATATCTCAAAAAGTCACAAGATATAACAAAAATTGAATACGTTGTTTATATTTGCGAATAAAATACGACTGAGTTCCATAAAGTTGGAGTCAATGAATCGTTTCACCAGAATAACCGATTTAAATCCGAAAAAAACAATAAAGTTGTTATTATTAGTATTATTAACCCGGTAACGCCTAGCGGTACCGTTTGGTACCACCCGGTAGGGTATTAAGAAGATAGAATTTTCTGATACCTCCGAATATTTTGCTAGATTTTTTTCAGTTATACATCTATTTGCATAGTTTGAGGCTTACGATTACAAAAAATTTGCTTTTGCTTGTCCTTATTTTACGCCAATACCGATGTTTGAAAAAGGTGAATTTTCATGAATCCCAAAAAACACGCTTTTTTCGTGCAGACCTTCCGATTTTTTTTAATATTTCCAGTTTCGTGGCTATCTACGAGATTTTTTCAAGTGGTATCAAATGTCAATATATCAAGCAATAGATGTAATTAGAATTTTAGGCTACTAGTTTATTTATAAGTAAGTTACAATGAGTTACATTTTGCTGGTACCATATGGTACCGCTAGGCGGTTCCCGTTATACTTTTATGCGGGAAGCGGAAATTTCTTCTGCTACGACATCTCTATCGGATTTCTTTTGCACTTGCGATATTATTGCAAATAAATATTTGAATATAGTTGCATTTCATTTATGTGCACCCCAAAAATATATCTAGTTCAGTCGTTTTTGATGATTTAGGCTGATTTCGGAGGTATGGATTTACCCTTTTCGGGCTCTTGACGTACACCCTTGACCGGATTAGGAAGATACAGATGTTGGGTCCGGTTGTAAAAATGAACCATTTCTCTAAAGGAGCGAAAGAAGCTAATAGATGAGGAGTGGGGGAAGGGAATACCACCGTAAACTCGCAAAAAGCGAGGAACACGCGACCTGAGACAATTCGGAAAGATTTTGTATTGTTTTGGCCTTCCGTTTCTCCATCGAGAACAACCGAGCAATATCTGCGCCTTTTACTCCTTATTCTAAGTTACACTTCCAAGGAGCGTTTGGATAGCTGAACTACGTAAGAGACCTCACACACGCGAACAGGTGATCCTTTGGGATGATGAAGACATCACCTTCCATGACGCGATTTTTCCTAATCCTGATTACTCCTCCTTTCGTGAAGTGTCCCCCACCCAGGCTTTTGAGCGTTTTTTTGACGAAGAAGTCGTTTCACATCTGGCGATGGAATCGAATAAGTATGCCCTGTTCTGCAATTGTGGAAATCCGAATGTAACAGCTGAGGAAATAAAATTGTATGTTCCAATTCTCTTCCTCAGTGGGTACAATACGGTTCCTAGTAAAAGGCACTATTGGCTTACGACATAGGAATGAACTTGTTTATAAGTCATTGAGGCGAGATAGATTTTTGCAAATTAACCGATTTATTCATTGCTGTGAAAGTACTGCTGTTGATACCTCCGATAGAAGGTGAAAATTCCGCCCTCTTATGAATATGTTAAAGAAAAAATTAATCAATATTTCAAAGAAGAGTAGTGCTTAAGTTTCGATGAGTCCATGGTTTTATATTTTGGGAGGCATGGATGCAAATAATTCATTCGAGGGAAGCCCATAAGATTTGGTTATAAGGTTTGGTGCCTCAATACCCCAGATGGATGCCTTGTAAATTTTGACATTTATTAGGGAAATAGTCCCAGGAAAGTGGAAAGCTACGAGAAAGAATTTGGAAAGGCCGCAGCACCTTTAGTTGGAATGAAAGATGAACTGAAACAGAAAGAGCTACCTTTCCGTTTCTATATTGATAATTATTTCACGAGCTACGAATAGGTAAAATATCTTCGCGGAAGGAATTATGGTGCAACAGGAACAGTGAGGGAAAATACCTAAAGAATGTCATGGGAGTCCTCTAAGGAATATGCAAAGTTAAAGCGAGGATCTTTCGAGGCCAAAAGATCCGTGAAAGACAACATTCTCGTGGTGAAGTGGGTGGACAATGCTGTCTTTTCGGTAATGTCCTGATGTCACGGAATTAATCCGATATCTGGGGTTGGGAGATTCTCCAAAAGTGAGAAAAAAAGACTCCTTGTGCCACGGCCCGCGATGTTGTAGGCAAATACAATAAATTTATGGGGGCACAGATTGAATGGACTGGAATATTTCTCTTTATCGTGTGGGTGTCAGAGGAAAGAAATGGTTTTGGCCCATTTTTACGTGGATGCTTGATGCCGTGATGCACAATGCATGGTTGTTGACGAGGAAAACAGGGAAAAGTACAATCCAGTTAGAGTTCTGACGGGCAGTTGTGCAGACTTACCTGGAGAGATTCAAGAATACGCCGAAATCTGTAGGACAGACTTATGGACTTATGGACTTATGGTCCATAAGCAGTGAAACTGGAATGATGTATATAAACTCATCATGAGATAATATTTTGACATACAACAGACTGCATATGATTACTAACAGCGGGTTTTCTTTCCAGTGTTTTTGATGAAATAAGGTACGATGGGTATAACCACCTCGTGCAATCCGCCACCCAGAGGCGAAGGTGTGCCCATGAAAATTGTACAAGCAGAACACGAACGGAATACGGAAGATGTAATGTAGGGCTATGCATTGACTGTTTCACAAAATTCCACATTCTGCAGTAATACAATGAAGCCACAATGGCAAACTGTTTATTTACTTTCACTATTTTTGACTTTGAGGATTTCTGTAAAATTTTAATAATTTTTTAAATCTTAGGGCAATAATTTGTTTAAACATATTCTTATCATTTTAATGATATTTCATGTTAAAAATGAGCGGAAAAATACAAAATAATAAATAATTTGTTCAGCTATCTGTAAATTTCCGAAAATTCCTTAAACCTTCAATTTTATACCCCCAAGCGCCTAGCGGTACCATATGGTACCAGGCTATATCTCCGTAACTAATGATTTTAAAAGAAAAAGGATTGGACAAATTGACTTAGATAGTAATACGTATTAACACACTTGATTATAATTAAATTCGAAGAAAATTTTTTTTCCAGGCGTTACCGGGTTAAATCAATCAAATGTTCCGTTCAAACTAAGTACGCGTTGAACGGTTGAATGCATCAGTGATACAATGTATCACAATCTATTTATTCCTTAATCACAGCGACTTAAAACTCCAACTAGATTGGAATGAAATATCGCAGCACGTTAGTTATTTAAAGGAATTGAGTCAATGAAGATGGAATTGAAAGAAAAGAAGGGAATCTACGAAGAGGCATTACTTAATTACTGCATAAAAGCTGAGTTAGGATGCGAGAACGTGAGGTGACACGGTATATAATTGCTCAGCTGACGATAAGAAAGTCAACGATTGAATCATCAACTCGATAATTGATCAAATGACGTTTATTTAAAAGTTTTCTTGAGGAGGGAAGTGACTGTTTAAGTCTATGGGTTTTTCATAAAAAGATTTTCACACGAAGAATCACGATACCAAATGAGCTATTGACAAACAGAAATGAAACAAGTGAAAATATGTTACAGAATAGCACTTACCTTTCCGTCCAGCAGAGAGCTTCATCCCTGTACCTAAAAAGAGAGAAAAAAGATCATAAGAGAGTGTAAAGAGCGGAAGCCACTGAAGTAAATTAGCAGCTAGTAATAACGATACTAAGCTTTAAAAGAGACATAATTTCTATAGATTGTTGAATCATTAAAAACGTCTTTAAACAATTCTTAATGATATAGTAAGCACCGCAGTTTGACCATTTCATAACCATAAGTAATTAATTTTAAAAAATAATATTGATTCATGAATAACCAATTGGGAAATTTTCAAAAAAGTAATTTGACATTTGCTTAATGGTCTACGAAACAGGTAACAAGAAATTCCCGTATTCTGAGTTTTATAGATCAAAGAATAGAAAATGTAATTTTAGAAAATTAGCATGATGGATACCGCAAATATTTTAAATGTTTTTGCACGTATCATCTACTTGTGTAAAACTTTTAAAGTATTTGTAATTAATAAAAACATTTCTTGCATAAATTTGCTTGAAAGAGTGATTTCTTAACATGTTAAGTGCCATAACAGTCATCCTTGGCTCTCAGCCTACTTTTCTCTGGAGGCTACGAGAGTCATTTTAGAGTTTGGAATGGTCTGACTTGTAGCAGATACTTGAGACCACTCAATTTGAAGGCCCTTCTATTATGAATCACTAAGAATAATTTCACCGACTATTATTATAATAGAATTTTAAAATCAATTATTATTACTGCTATTGAATTTAATCATGTCCCTACTATTTAGCTTACAAATAATTGAAAGCATTCGCATACTCTACACGTAGAGTTTTTCAATGAAGTATGAAACAATAAATGAGATAAAATAACACCTGAAGAGGAGGAGCACATGTTTCATTTAGTGCTAGGCGAATTAAGTACGAAAGAAAAGCATGGACCGAATATCGAAGTTCTGAATTTGCCTTTTCCCGTGTCCTTTGAAAGATGCGAATGTTGCTTCGTTATAACCGGAGACGCCTTTGGAGCTCATGCGTACACACGTCCTCCAGAACTTTATTCTTTCTTCTACTTCTTCCCTTTAGCCTATTTCCCATAATACTTCTCGCCTTAGCATTCATGCATACTTGCAAGAAAACCCCCAAGCCAGAGGATTGTCACTATTTCAAGAAATATATGCGTATCAGTTCATGGTAAGTAGCCAAAAAAGTTTGGCCCAGAAGGAATGGACCCCTTTAAAGTAAAACTTACACTGTAGATAACCGAATTAATGCTTTAGACTTGTCTCACACACTTTCTTCTTAGGATTTAAATAAAAACACCTTAATATGTACCGGTATAGTTACTAAATTTTAACATTTGAAATGTGTCAATATGAGTAAAACATTGAAAACTACGAAGTGGAATATCAAAAATAAAATAAAAAAATCCAATAGCCATAATTCACCGAGATTATTAAACTGAACACAGAAAACAAACCTCGGGGTGGATCCGCTGGTGCCTCTGATGAGTCCAGAGTCGCAGGGGTCCTGTATCTAAAACACTTTATACGTATTTTGGAACCTATGGTGGAACCTCCCCTGCGATGCTGGACAAACCACACGCACCAGCGGAACCACCCCCAGGTAAGTTTTCTGTGTTCAATTTATTTATCTCTGTGAATTACGGCTAATGGAGTTTTCTATTTTATTTTTGATGATATACTAACAGCAGTGTCTCCTTCATTCTTTTTCTACGAAGTGGAAGTCTTAGTGAAACAATTTTTTTTAAATCGTTGAGCTGCGGTTCATTTTGGCCATCCCTATTTTCTTTTCAATTATTCATGGCAGCAGTATGGCAGGGGTGAAGAACGGATTTTAGGCCACGTGTAGCTTTTGTGGACTTTCAATGCGGTATTTTGTTACTTTCCGGAACGAACGCACTCATTAAAATAACTCCGTTTTCATATTCCGCTAAAATGTTACTGGAAAAACGACAGTATAAGTATTCTGCATGAATTTAATCAGCGACTAAGTTGGCACTCTTTCTTATAATTTCGATTTTAAATCATTTGAATGTTGGAAAAACACCAATCTAGTCCCAAGGAAGAACGTTTTTCCTTAGGACCTAGGGGCACGCCTTATCGTGCGAAATCTCTGTCACACTTCAAGCCAATTTAGTTTGACTCGGTGTTTTGTTTTTGCGATCAGATACTACTCTTCAATGAAAAAGAGCTACCTACCTCGTAGTAAGCACATAATGCAGCTTCTAGGCATTCTATTCACTCGTTCAAGTTTATGAACAACAATAAATTTGGTTTATTTATGATTTTTTGTTTTGATCTATTATTTTTCCATTTATAACCATATATATAATAATGTTCAACTCCATTCAATCACCAAAGCCCTTATAGCATAAAAATTAAACTTCTAAAATTAAAACCCTTTCATTGCTGCCATTTCTAAATCCTTCCAATTCATTTATCTTATAATAACATACGAATCCAGTGGAAGAATATTTGGTGTTTTCATTTGAACCGGATCGACCAAATATCAGTGTAAACTTTGAAAGATCAAATAGTTAACTGTTTTTTAAAAGTTACAAAGGGAAAATGAAAGTGCTATTTTAAGCTGATGTAACTAAAGTAAAAAGAGATCAGAAGACGGCAGCAAAATTATTTGGGTTATTCAAGGTGGGCTGCTGGAATACCGATCGCCCCCAACGGCCTATAATATCAAATTTTGATTGTAGACGAAAGTAGCCGGCACACATTTTTTAGAGAGGATAGCCAGGACTACTCAAAGGGTCAGAGCCCTGGGAGACTGCCCCTTCCTAATTCCCCTCAATCCAGCGCCCCCGATCTCCCCCTCTCTGCATCCCCCTTCATCCCTAAGCCCTCTCGGACTCTTCCAAATTGCCCACTTCTGAGATGCCGTCGACGTTGCCTCTTCATTTCACCCAAACAGCGCCACCTCCCCCACCCAATTTCTTCCTCACCCAAACAACAACCCATTTCCAAACCACCAACACCCCCTTCCCTCCCACAGCATCCTCCGCAGCCTCCCAACCCCTGCCCCCGGAGGCCCCCGCCCTCAACGCCATCTCCCGGCGGCCACTCTAATCTCTCCCGCACATAACCACGGACCTAATTATCATCATCGGGGGGATGCTATATTTCATGGCACTGATTACAAAATAAGTCAGAAGTGGAGGAAGAGCGGAGGAAAGAAGGACGTCGAAGGAAGAGGAGAAGGATGGGAAGGAATTATGGGAATCCATCCGAGCGAGAATGGTGTACGGCGGGGAAATGGAAGTGGCGAAAGAAAAATTCGTCGGAAATTATCTCCGGATTCTCGAGGAGGAAAGTTATGTTTTGTTCCCCGCGATGGAAGTGATGGTTTCGAAAGAAGTGTAGTCATTTCTGTTCGGGGCGAGATTATGTTTTTGTTTTCTTTTTCTGGTGTGATATTCGGCGCAATGTTCACAAATAAGAGTGGGAATCGATGGAAGAGAGAACAGTACCCTGTGATTGAAGCAATCCCAAGTAAAGTCCATTAGAAAGGATGCGAGTAATTTTCAATAGACTCTAAAGAGAAATGGCGGTGTAACGTTGACAGCTATTGGTTTCTTAGACGGAACGAGCAACAAAAGAGAAAGAGATTCCGAAGATGTAATGTGTGGAAAGGTAGTGACTGACGATTACTCAAACATTCTGCGTGTTTCAGCCATTTTTACGCTTCTAAGAAGCTTGCCCCCAGCGCAGAAGTAGAATAGAACAGGTGGTTTTTGGAAACTAGGCGAAGGCTACCAAATGTGAAGCCTCAAAAACTAGTCAGATAAAAAAACTAGAATTAAGTCTTTTTGTAAAAGTGTCGGATCGTAGACTCACATTTTCCCGTTTTCCCTTCATTTTGCCACTTAGTTTAACGAATGAGAGTTATCCCAGAGTCATTGCTATGGAGCTAAAGAAGAACTTTATGCCATAATGGCATGGTTATATATGATATTGGAAATAAAATCAAGAGGAAGATAAACATTTGAAGATTATCACTCTACGGCCTCAGATGTTGATCATTGCTTCGCTTTGAGGGCTTTATTTAGCTATAATAAAAGTTTACATTAACACTTATGACGATGTATCGAAATCATAAATTAAACACAATTCTTTTACAATTTTGAATTGACCATATGAAAAACGAAAGCCTAAAAAAAATCACTAAGACATTTCTGTTAATATAAGACTAGCAGAAAGCATAGCTACTGTATCTTCATTTCCTAAAATTATAGAAGGATATTCGGGAGGACAATAAGTGATTTTAATCATTAGGTTGCCACAGTTCTGGTCCACAATCAAATTAAATATCAAACATACGCACAATTCAAGCCTCCCCAATTTGAATTTGTATACGTTATATCTGTTTGGGAATTACTTTTAGATGGAAAATCAACCCTGGGTTAATTAACGAATATTGTAGATCATTTCTCATTTGTTGAAAGTACTAAAGCAGTCCAACTCTAATGTGGATGAAATATCCTGACTCAAATCACTCCTCCGCGCTTTCCCACAGCCCCGATGCGGAACTAAGCCTGGCGAATCGTAAATAAACGAAAACTCAGCAATGAGAGCACCAACCGAACTTCTCTCTCATATTCATCAATCCCTTAAGTCCCAGTTCTTCGAGCTTCACAAAGCCTTCCTCTTTCTGGCTGCGAGTGGATGAACCTCCTCGCTCCGAGTCATTCCAGAAGAAAGCAAACAAAATCTAAATAAAAGGAAGTGCTGGTCGGCTTGGCTGAGTGTCCCTGGCGGACAAGGGTCGAGCGGAGTTTAGGATAAAGTTCATGAGGAACATGTCATGGGAGGGAGCACGAAAGATGCGGCGGAGAAGGAAGCGGAATGGAAAATCAAGGAAGTCACGGATTAAACAGGAGTATGGAAAGAGTGAATTCATAATGGATAAAAGAATCGTAGAGGTCGCTTGGAAGGAAGTAAAAATGAGTTTAGAAGGAAATAAAAAGGAAGCAAGGAATGCTGGAGATATTGAGATTAAGTTTTCGGGTAGAGACATAGGAAAAGTATTATTTAGTGTTTCATATTTCGATTGCACCATTACGCAACCTCTACGAGTATTAACTTCGAAGGATCAAAATGTAAACTGATTGACATTTAACACGAGATGCATTCAATTGATCCATGATATTATAAGAGAATTGGAGGCAAAACAATAATCAAAAGATATAATTGAACAGGAATATTTGACAATAGTCCTGCTATCTGCTGATCCGCTGTCTATGTATCCCATTTTTGAATGAGGTTAAAGACGAAATGTCTTAGAAAAAGAATAAAGATAAACGGATTGTAAAATACGAATTGTATGTAAATGGTAGTGAAATAAATATTTGAAAGGAGACAAAATGTTTGTCCTCCCTCCGTACCATATTATAAAAAAACTGAGAACCTAGCACGTTCTTTAATTTAATTAAATTCTGGAATGAGCAATATTGATAGAGACTTGCGTCCATGCTAGAAAAGGTTCTAATGATAGCAACAAAATTTGTAGCACTTCAATTTATTGTAGTGAATTGTTAGCAAGAAATTCTAAAAACGTTTCTTTTGCGCAGGGAATCTCCTGATTTGCCATCATGCTCGTTAATTATTAAGTAGAAAAATCCTTTAAAAGCTAATGATTAATAATATAGAGGAAACAAAAAATAAACTTCTAGGAACTGTGACTTTTCATACACCGTTTTATACCAATCAAGTATTTTTTTATTAGGATAGAATTTTCAAATTACTTCTAAAATAAACCACCCTGAAAATACTCAGTGTAGAGTTACCACTGGTAGTTTTACATATATCTGAGCTCAGTTATTCATACAGGAAAATCGAGCAAATATACGTATAGTTTCAGATATTTTGTGTAGGCAAGGCAAGAGAATATCAATAAAAAATTTGAGTTAGAATCTGGACAGGGCACAAACTCATCTAGCCTATCCCAATATTTTATCTAGTAATTGTCAACTGACTATAAATTTAAATACTAATAAAGAATTGTCATTTAACGAATAAATTAACGATATCCGATCATGAACGCTATTTCCAAATTGTTAATTCAATCGAGCTTAAAATCTATTCATCCTCGAAACAAATTGTTATTGGAAAAATACAGGTTAGATTAAAAGAATTAGGAAGTCACTGGAATATCGTAATAAATATGCGGTTTCTAAATATAAATTAGTTTTAGAGCTGGAAGTATTTTGTATAGCGAGAAAATTCGATCGAATTCAATTCTTAGTGGATTTTACATGGGAAGATTTGCTCTTATGAACAAAAATTATAGGAAGAAATGAATTTCTTCAATTGGATTAAAGGTACTATTTTAAATGACACCATATTATATCATAGCACTTACAGATAATTGGTCCTAAGCTCCTGGATAGTCATGTGGACAGCGCGTTTGCCTTTGGTGAAAGCAGTCCCGGGTTTGATTCCCGGTGGGAGCCAATGTGCGAAATGACCTAAGCTGTCGAAGCACTTTTAACAATACTACTACTACGATAAATGGTCCTATATAAATTCTATTATGAAGAAAATGCTTCTTTTCGTCGAACAAGCGGCCCTGTGGCGCAACGGATAACGCGTCTGACTACGGATCAGAAGATTCCAGGTTCGAATCCTGGCAGGGTCGGTTGAATGTTTTTGAGGTTAACGTTTTTTTCATTTACGCATCATCTTCACATTCCACTGTCACAATTATTGGAGAGTATCGTGCTAATGAACGCTTCAATAGTCGTTTCCCGGTGTCGCTCGTTTAAAATTCTTGAGGCATAGGTAGGGCCAAAAAATACGCAACGAATTCAGTAATATGCAATTCACCGTTTTCTTTAGAAATACAAAAAAACTCATGCGTTAACTCTTCTGTAACTGATTCATGTCTTACTTTTCCCAAAAATGTACCGTTTCCTTTGCGTTAACTCTATTTCATTGTCTCCGGCGATTCATCTAGGTATCGAAATCTATTTGAAGAAGAAGCACCGCTTTTCCAAACTCACTTTCTCTTCTACATTCCATGCATTGATTGAACAGCACATAATATCCGTTACTTCGTTAAAATAAGGTTTTAACTTATTTATTCTGAAATACATGGTATAATTTATAAAAAGGAATTGAAAACAATGAACCTGATGTTAAGAACAATTTAAAATAGTCAGAAAATTTCGTAAGGGTAAAATGTGAACAGTGAAAAATACCATAGCGTTTAAATAGGACGAATACGAATATATCTAAAATCTAAACACAGCCACAAAGGTTTTAGAGGGTGGAAGCTTTAATGCTCGGAGAGGAAACAGCTATTTAATCACATCAATTACCTCACACATTATTTTTTCCTAGCGTAAATTGAATATTCAAGTTTCTGTGTAGTTTCCTTTGGTTTCGCATCGACTATATCGGGACAACATTCCCAAAAACAGTCCCGTTATAGAAAATCGCGATTGGCAAAATCTGGTTATTAAACAAAGCGAAGTTGAAACAGATATTCAGAAATGGCATTAACGGAAAAATTAAAATATTTCATAAGATTATTGTGAAAATAATTTGCTACAGTATTTTGGTTTCCAAAACTTATATCCCGAATATGGAAAACAATAAAAAATTATTGAAACCGAAATAATCTGCCTAATTCTTTTCACGATGTAAGATATAGCTAGGCTTCATGAAGTAAAATCTGTGGCAGTCAATTGTACTTCACACGAGTTTATAATATCTGCAAGATAGACTTTTTGTGAGCCTTAACTTAGAACAGCGTGAAAAATTCATTAACATATCGAAATTCACATCAACGATCGTTGAAATGCTTGCAGTTTTCCTTTTCGTGTAATCCTCATATCTTATCAGGAATGGTGAACACATTCATCTCATATGCATTATAAATTGTAATACGACAAAGCTCTCCGAAAATATAAGCAGAGGAAACTATTTCCATTCCGCCCAAATCTTAAGTTCCACGCATTCTTAACCCGTATGATTGCTAATTAATTGTCCCCTGAAAGTACTCTCGGTTTCTTTTGATCCCTCCTTCGGGAATCGAACAAAAAAATCGATGGCGACCTTTGATTAGATCTCTACCCGCCATTGTTCCCGAAGCTCTTAATGGCCGATGTTAATGAGGGGCTAATGCTTCCCGCCAACAATGAGACTATCTCCCTTTAAAAGGCCCATTAGAAGGGTATGGGAAGACGTATTTGCATACGATCATCCCCACTTTTTAAAAGCCCTTTCTCACCTTTGATGCAACGGTACACCACTGCGCCCGTTGTGTCTTTCACATGCGGAGAAAACCAATAAACTGGGGAGAATTCGGTACTTCCGCTGCCTTTTCTTTGGTCTTTTCCGTATCTTATTTCGGTTAAAATTGCTTTTGTTATCAGCGACAATGTTCCTGGGAAATGCGATGGAAAAAAGCGTGGAAATTTCAGTGGGGTTTTTGAGGCACTGTTATCCGTAGCCAAACTTTTTGTGGAGCTGATGCGGAAAAATGATTTTATCCTTTATTTCTTCAGCGTCTTCCGTCGTATTGCGTAATTTACGGCTTTACGGATGTTAGTATACATCGTAATGTTTTAATTGAATTTCAGCAACATGGCCTGGTACTCCATTCTCTATCATAATCAACGAAGGAGGTTTACTATTATGAGAAAAATTTGTCATTTATCAAAATTATTTCCTGTTTTCCTGAATAGTAAATTTCACGCTTTTCCAGTTAATTTACGTATATTTTTCAGTTAAATAATTAGGATTATTATATTAAAAATGTTTCACAAAAAAGGACGACTTGTGTGAACGGTTGAACATATGCCTATTACGCTAGAGCAAGTAACATAACTACCCTGAAATTCTCGAGTAAACCTGCGTTACATAAATAAAATTTCATTATAAGTAGCAAATATTCGTTGTCTTAATGATTCCATTTAATATTTCATACGAAGGAACGGTAAAAATGAATTGTTTTCGCGAACAGTACGCGACAATAACAAATTAAAATAGTGTACTCGAAGTTTACAACCTCTGCCACCCACCGAAAGGTGGGTGGTATGCTATTAATGTAGAAGTAAATGATTAGCAAAAAGGTGAGAATGGACTCTATGATATCCAAGTAAGAAGCGCTTTTGATAAAAACCTTCCCGCGTTCAATTATCGGTTGGGACCCGTAAGCGCGAAATAACGTCAGCTTTCGAAGCACTTTTGAAAAAAAAACAACTAAAGATAAAAGAGGTGGTATAAAAGAACATTTTTCCGGAAATATGCACTTTTTCGAATAGTATTTACTGAGCGTATAGAAATTCATAGCCATATTACACACGATAACTTTTGCAAAACATCCGTGAGAATTGCCTCGGTATCCGTCACCCTACGTTACGAGAGGAATGAGCTTCCAATTATGGATAATAGACAGCAATATCTGAGGCTATAATTCAACTCGCCTGCCATGAACTATGTTCACAACATTCTTTATGGTTATATTCATCGTCTTACTCATTTTTCATGTTTTCCTTGTATTCCTAAAATGAACGGCTTCCTTTTCTTTCTCAAGTAAATTTTATGTTAGAAAATGCATTGAAGATTTTGAAGCTCCCGGATAGCAAAGTGAGTAGATCATTATAAAAAAAGCGGAGTGCCCGTTGATTCTCTAAGGAAAAATGAATGTAAATCGAAAGTAATGAAATTTAGATACGAGGACTCTTAAATTTATGAAAAAAACAATATTTCTCTTCATCCTATGTGACTTACGAAATCGTAAACCGCAACACAAATTTAAATCACAGACTAAACTAATGCACCAGTCGCTACAACGAATAGAGGAAACAACTGAGTACCAAATAAATCGAGACGAAATCCCAAAAATAGCCACACAAATCTTGCAAACCACAAACGAAAACGAATGAACCAGTCGCTTAGCACGTCCAATATGTCTGACACCGAGCGGGTGAGTGAAATCATCGCAACTATCAAATAAACGAATAAACAAATAAACGCCGCAAACTAATTACAATGTAAATTAGTTTATCTAATTAGAACTTGTCCTTTTATGAATTAAAATGTAATTTATTCCTTAAGATGGCGTTGGCTGTTCTCCAATTAAATTACTTAACACTTTACAACTAACCATCTGCTGTTAAATTAACTGAAAGAATTTAGAAGAAAATTATTATCCTATTGAGAATGTAAGCAGCGCATCTGTTTAATTAAATCGCAATTATAATTTGACTATTATGTTCCAAAATCAGAGTGAACTCTTACCTCTTCTCTTGAATAGGATTGAATTTAATTTCAATGTTTTCAAATCCCGTTGACGAAAAAAACTGTCTTCTAAATATATATAAACGTGGAATGAGGAAACTTAATCCAAGCGAAAGTCTGGAAACTTATGGGAGTTATCTAAAGCGATGTAATCGGTAGTGATAAGAAATGCTCGAAAGTTTTTCTCGCGATCTTTCCTCAAAAATTAATGAAATCAAAATAACAAAAATTAAGTACATTTACTTTACTTGGCAATTTATTTTTCTGTCTAATATGCATGATTTTAACTCGTAATCATATACAAATACTATAAATTCTGCTTTAACCTCACAGTACCTCTAAAACGAACACCAATAGAAAGATGATGTACCAAAAAGAGCAAAACCAATAGTCAATATAAATATAGGAATGATTCAATTTTGTGTCAATTCTGTTAACCATTTGCAATTGTTTTCGGTGATATCGGCAAACCATTGAAATTCAGGGACATAATTCCTATAATTAAAATATTCGAATATGATATTTTCACGTATAGAGTAAGTTAACTGAAAAAAATACAGAGTTTTATATTGAACTAAAGGCAAACCATATTCCAGCAACACTTCTTAAGAGGGAATTTCTATAGTATATGTAACTGAAAATGTGCAGTAAATTAACGAAAAAGACTTCGTAAGTGAAATATCTTGTTAGAAGTCATTCTTCGAAATGATGCTTATTCGACTAAATTCTTATTCAGTTTATCCAATTCCGCCTTACCTTGACATACAATCTATAAGTTACAGCAAAAATAGAATACATGTATATTTTATTTCTTTCGACGCTTGTCTAGAGTCCGTAAAATGAATACTTCTTTGATTTTTTTGGAAAAATTAAACCCTGCAACATACATATTCAAGCGTATTTCTAATGATAATATTTCAGCAGTCAGCATAGAACCGAAACATAAAAATAAAGGACAGCCGCCCATAATCTGAGAGAGGTGTTTCATATTTATTATTTTATAGTCTAACAAACTTAATAACGTATCGGCAATCGTTTAACACGAACATTTAAACATAATATTTAAGATATAACAAAATAGCAATGAGTATGACTATCACCATCAACAAAAGATGTAGGTGGATGGTATCTATACTTAAACACACCAATAGATGATCCACTAAAACATTTCTTGGTTTGATTTCCAATTCTATATCTAAAACCAAAAAATTCGTTTACCTTTCAAGTCAGCTATAAAAGGCTTGTCATTCCTTGCTGCTTTAAACACAATTATTGACACTTCAATGGAAGCAATCACTGAATTCAGGGATATTTCAAATATCTTGATTGATTTATTCTTCAGCGTAAACAATTAAATTAACAGCGGGACACTAAATGAAACAATTAGTATTTAGATCGGAAAATAAGAATGAGAAAGTTATCAACTTACCAAGCTAAGAAGATATAATTACTTTATATGAGGAGAGAAGATTAATTTAATACGACGATAAACATTAATTTCACGTAAAGAATCAACAAACACTGGTGTTGCTATAAACAAAGCTTGGTTGTTAATGATGCGCTAATGCAAACGAATTTGAATTTAAAGATATCGAGATTGGCCTTGACGACGGGTTGTTTACAATGTCAGATTCTCATAAAATTTTCGTATTTTACATCCTAATTCTCACAACTTTGAAGTGAAAGCAATATTCTACGACCAAAATAAGAAACTTTATTCTATTTTCTTTTTTTGGTGTTAGTTTTAGTTTCAAAGGACCATTATTTCTAATTTAATTTTATTAAAGAAAAGTTTCGTGAAAATGATAAAAATGTCTTCCCATGTATTTCTTATGGAAACTCTTCGACCTTCTGGAGCCGAACCGAGTAAAGTTGGGTCAACAAAAAGTAGCCTATCATTTGCGCAGGGGAGGCTTTAAAAATTGTACGAATTTTGAAATTTTATAAATAATTAGCTTTAGAGTTATAGCGTGAAATAGACTTTTGACCCCGACTGGGGACGAACTGGAGACAGCTAGGTGAATAAAAGGTAGCCTTTGTCACTCCCCGGATGACAAATGACCATCATACCAAATTTCATCAAAATCGGTTGGATAGTTTTTGAGTGATGCTGTAACAGACAGACATGAAAATTTCTAAAATGTGTTTCGAACTCAGGAACAACCCTAGTATCCAGCAATAAAACTTTTTTGAAATCGGATCAACGTACAGACACGACCCCCTCTACAGATTTATTACATATATAGATATATATATAGATAATAATAAAAGGATTCAATTTAGGGCGAGATTGAGACTATAAAGCCTCATCTTACATTCAACCCTTCGTAAAGTAATTGTAAAAAGAGAGATGAAGTAAGATAGAACTATAAAGAAGATATTTACACTCGTCTTGCGGTCCCGAGTTCGATTCCTGCTGGTAACCTTTGCTGCTGTTGCTACTTCCACTCGGGGTTGTCATCTGAGACATACCCAGTCGCAAAGTATGAAATTACTTTAATTGTAAAATAAAATTCTCTGCATCTTAGTACGACCTGGGTGACTCGAAAATACTTAAACCGGACTTGCGTTCTAATTAAAAACTGATATTTCTTAGCAAAAAAATATTTATAACTATTCACTCCCGATTTTATGATTCGTTGCACCAAAAATAAAATTCAAGCAGTATTATCTTGTAAAGGAAATATGGGAAATGTAATTGCGTTTATAATCTTGGGTTATTTTGCCTTCATACCCTTCTTGCCCAAAAATTTTATATGAACAATACTACTCATAACCTGAAAAATTGAAGCCGTAAATTACCCAATAATCTGCTGTAATTACGACTTACAACTAACTCGCAACGTATGGAATTGAGTTAACGAAAGTTAAAAAAAAAAACTTACTCGACCCTGCCAGGATTCGAACCTAGAATCTTCTAATCCGTAGAAAGACGCGTTATCTGTTGTGCCACAGGGCCGTTTGTTCAATGAAAAGAAGTAATTCCTGGTATTTGGACGGCAAACCTCTTACGGCGAAAGTGCCATATTTTATAAATGTAAAGATGGAGTTGAGATAGTTCTGCGTACCATTGTTGTAGCCAAGATGATCAGAATTCGAAGAATCATAGAGAGTAGTAATTTCAACAAAAGAGCAAACATGAAATTGGAATCGCTGAGAAGAAATTGAGAGATAAGAAGTGTGAATAGCGAGTAGATCAGGAAATGCACATAACTTCGTGTTATTCCATGCATTTCCTTTCGCACTCTTCCTCGACGGTGTAATTACCTTTCCGCTGGCGGAAGAAGTGTAAGAAAAAGAAACAATTATCCCTCCATGCCTCGCAATATCAGAGCCGCAGACAAAAGAAACCGCATATCATTGCGGAAAAGATACCCAGAGGAGATAGGAGAGACCCTCGAAAGTCATGAGATGTATCACAATGATCGAGTTAATCACATGAGGGAAGTGCACCCAGAAATATAGAGTACTCATCCTTCACATTACCATCGAAGGTAAACATGCAATAAACAATTAACTCAGTTAATTACCGCAATTCTATTCCTTATTATTTGTTCTAGGTGACGTTTTATAGGTTTGAAATAATGTTTCTTATTCATTTTTGGTTATCGATGGAAAGAGTATAGGCAACTCGAAAACTGTCAGTTAATTTACCATCAATTCAATCTGAATGAGTTTTTTCATTTTGTAAACCATAAACGACATCCGGTCGTCTTTATTTTCTTTATGAGTGTTGAAAACTTCATCGAAGGTTTCGAGCATATATCAGAAAATTCTTACTATTTCATATTCTATTTAGAATTGGCAGACAATCATTTCAATTTTCTTTCAAAATATTTGGATCCATGTTTCTTGTCGTTACAAACTTTCACCATTAATCATTTACATCCATTGATGATTTAAATGAACGTCTTATCTTACGAATGCGATCCATTAATGTTTAAAGACAGTAAATACACTACATTCCGATCACTACAAGATTGTAAGAACAAATGTTACATTATTATAAAAGTAATTATATTTTATCGATTCCATAAATCTTGAGTCGCAAAAAACTGATGTTAAATTAGACAGGCATTGCATCGTCGTGAGTTATCCGTTAGTTATAGAAATCTCCTTCCGCATACAATGCTTTGCATTGCGAATTGTTAATTGTCAATCCCATCACGTCTCGATAGTGATGTCCTAGGTGGAGACATGATTGGCGTGGAACATATTAGGACGATGGATAAAGAAGGCTTTTAAGGAAGAATCTTTATAAAAATTAATGAGAAATAAACATCGAGTTGCATACGTAAATGTCTCCGAAGGAAATAGGAAAATGACGTTTCTACGTGCTTCAAAAGGTTAAATAATAGCAACTTAAAAGTATGTATATAACATGGTAATTTATAATTATTATTTCAGCGATTATTCATGTTCATGGAACAATGATTATGATACTGCAAAGACTTGAGTACTCGATTGAAATTAAGCTCACTATAACGACAGCGCAACTACGGGATAATTTGCTGTCACATTGTTGACATCATTTCTTAATGGGTGAAACATTTTTCATTTTTTGTGGTATTAGATCGATAAAATCGGTCTCAGAAAACATCAGTTTTTAATGACCGTAATAATATTTCCTATGAGGCCCAATTGTCTATATTTAATTGATAAAAATCATGCTAAATAACCTAATGAGTTTGATTTCCTTAGAATATTTACATGCCGATTTAGAGAACCGAAATAACTCGATGAAGGCCTTGAATTACATTAGGACGCTCTATAGAATTGGTAAGATATTGTCTAAGTATTCATCGCACCAAGGAACCTGTGAATTCATATAATATGATTAAAATTATTTGAAAGAGGGAGAGGAATTGAGCAATATTATGCTGATGTTTTATTTTTACAATCGTAAAAACATGACCGACATTTGACGAGAACAATATCGGACTTGTAATCGCCTTCTGCCATCCCAAAGAAATCGGTGTTAACCGCTTTTAAAATGGAGAAACATCTAATTTTACTGCCAACGTGTTGAAGAATCAAGACAGTATAAACTTCTTACGCGGTACATCAACGTCGTCAGTGTAACGAGATAATCAATTTGCACCTCGGAAACAATCCCTGAATGCAACAAGTACACAATAATTAGCATCAAACGAAACCCGAAGGCATAACGAAGCACTTCACGTTTTTATTAGCGAGGAAATAAACCGCTCATCCCCGTGGGAACGAGAAACATGGCGTTTAGCATATTTACATTTCGTTTGATTCTTTTATTGCGATAAAAGGACACGGAGCATCTTAGTATTGTTCCCGTCTTTTTTTCCCCGATATGAGAGAGATAGACAAGGACGGATGGGTGGCGAGCGACGCTAATAGTGCTATCCAACGCAAGATGAGAGGCAATAAAAAACGGAATAGGTGGCGTAATAGTGGTAGCAAAGAGTGGGAGCGGGAGGAGGATGGGAGGGGTGTGGGGGAGCATTGCGTTCTTGCGGAGGCGGGGGTGGGGAAGGATGAGTCGGTGGAGATTCCAAACAAAGATACTGCCGCATTCGAAATTCAAAATGGATATGCCGCAGGGGTGGCAGGTAGGGGGGGATCATTTCTTTCTCGAAGGAGAGCGATGACACGGGCGATAAACGGCGATTAAAGAGGTATTAAGACGTGGATTCGGTTCTGCCCTCGGAGGCCCGCGGCGCTTGGAGGAAGTGAAGGAAGGAGCTCTCCGGTTCCGACGTCAGTAGCGTAATGACATTCGTAAAATGTAAATCGGATCGTAGCGACTATGGAGACAACGTCGATCTACAATAAGGAAGGACAGGATAAACGGTAGTTTAATGGAAAGTAAAAACTGAAGAGGCAAAACCATATGCCGGTAACCTTCTAGATTCCAGATGAATGATAATCTACGTTAGAAATTCTTCGAAAGTTCTTCAATTTAAAAAGCTTAAAATTAGCTTTGAGTTACTTATCAACAGATAAAATTTATATTTTATGATTGCTTAATCTAATCCAATAGATCGGCCTTGACTAAATGGTCGAAGTGGTTATTCTTCGTCGTGAAACGGTCACGTCACGGCATCAGGTCACGACTTATCAGACACTTGATGATGACCGAAAAGGCCGTTAAATTAAAACATGTGGTAATTCAAAAGCTTTCGCATTTACTTCTTCAGGATTTTAATCGCTGATATTTCAAAATCAATTCCATAGGTCAATAACATAGTAGTGGACGAATAGAATAGAACATATTTTGAATGACAATATTTCCAAAATTCACATGCAATAATAGTTAAATGGCATAACATCTACAATTCAATTAACAATATTATGTATAAAAATTTCTGTATCCATATTGATTGATTTCCTTTCGATATTGTTTTTAATTGATGAAGTCTAGAGGAAAAACGCCATTACTTTTTTTTTTCATACGAGTACTAGGCACTCTTTATAAACTACAAAATTAATGCGGATATCCGTCCCGAAATATAGATCAGTCTTCTTGGTGCACTACATTTTCTTGGTTTTATTTGCCAGATAGTAATCTGCTATTCCCATGGAAACGATCTTCGAATTGTGGTGATGAATGCACTATTACGAATCGGAAGTATTCTTAATGTTACGAAATAAACTGAAATTAACGATATTCAGTTAACGGCTTATGGTCTCCATTGTTACCTCCTACCCAACACATTCTACCAATCTACTTATGGAAGCGAACCTTGGGTCCCTTCCATATTTAGCTTTTCTATAGGGAGCTATGAATATCTTCTCGAGATGCAAGAAAAGTGACATTTATTTGGCAGATAAACCTCAAGTTTTATTTGTAAACTCCACTTTGCACCAAACTGTACAAACTATATGATCAGAAAATTTTCTATTTACGATTTTGATTGTTTTAAATTTGCGAGTGAACTTGGCCGAAAAACCAATTTTGCATAATTTCAATCGCAATATTTTTGCAAATTATTTTCTAATTCCATGTAGATGGAGATAATCTTTGATTTTTTTCTCTAAAATATAAAACCACCGCTATCTCTGATTAAATTGAATGTTTGAAACGGTCCCTGTAGAATTAGTTGGTATCGGATATTTCTGGCGAGCGTTGAGGAAGTCTCAAATCCCGCATTTACCCAGCGATTCCGAACGAAACAAAGACGCAAGGATAAAGTATGCTTGGAATTACAAGAGGCAACAGGAAACGCAACGGTTGAGGATGATGTAATGAATGATACACATTATAGGGAAAATAAGATCACTGACATAGATAAAGGCAAAATCACCAAAAATAAAACACAACACACTTGTACTAATTCCACAAATTTAATATAACTGTTAACCGGTTTCGGTGTCACAGCACCATCCTCAGAACAAAGTTTTGTTTTTTTTTTGCTTTGTTCTGAGGATGGTGCTGTGACACCGAAACCGGTTAACAGTTATATTAAATTTGTGGAATTAGTACAAGTGTGTTGTGTTTTATTTTTGGTGTTTTTGAAAAATGAAGTTCCACCAAATATCACTGGAATTGATTTCTTTAGATAAAGGCAGGTCATGAGACGAGTGGGACAAAAACCCTTGGACATCAGAATTCTTTAACAGATTTCAAAGAATCTGATGTGACCAAAAGGGTAAACACAGATGGACCGGAGGCGTCATCAAGTGATCTGGTGGCAAAATTACAGAAGTGAGATAACATCTAAGGATCCCTTTACCAACATCGGATACGGCTGATGACGATGCACAATATAGTTTTTTTTAAGTAGGTCCATCTTAAACCTATTAATGTATGAATGAAACAGAACACTAGTACACTTCCAAAGACTTATTGCTTTGTTCTTTTTTTTTCATAATGGCCTTCCACGAGGTAACGCCTTCGCACATCGAATTTATACTTCTTCTTCTTCTTCCTTGGTACTACAGCCCAGTGTGGGCCTTGGCCTACCTTAAGACGCCTGTCCATTCTCCCTTGTTCTGCACTTTCTCCCACCATCTTTCAATCCTCATAGCACTTATGTCTTCTTCCAAATCCTGCATCCATCTTTTCCTCGGTCTTCCTCTTCTTCCTTTTCCATCCATCCCTCCATGTAGTAATTTCTTGGGCAGCCTTTCTTCACTCGTTCTTTCCACATGACCCAGCCAAGCTAGTCCCTGAGCCTCCACAAATCTCACTATGTCCTCGCCTCTTATACTTTTTTCTAATTCCCTATTTGTTCTCATCCTCCAAGTTCCATCATCGTTGACAGGACATCGAATTTATACTATAAACGTATATTCAGTGGAATACTTATATTCTAAAACTTAATGTTCCTAATTTTAAATATTTTCTATATCCTTATTCTCCGTAAGAGGTTTGTTCATATATTGGTTTCGCCATATGATGTTCTTGTTATTTTCAGGAACACATTCTTGTGACAAGAGTGCGCCTCTATTGTCACAGGAGACCATTCCTGAATTTCTGATTTGTATATTTATAGTAGCCCAAGACAGTTTCCGGATATGAATATCTCTTCAGCATAAGGGAAGAAGTGGGAAGAAGTAATACCGTAGTATAGTATTTTGCCCTCCGTAATTTGTATATCCTACCGACATGGGGGAGATTTCAGCAAGTATGAATACTCGATTTCCTTTATCAATCACTAGGGTAACGATAGCCTGTAGCCTTAACTCATCCTGTATTATCGTTCCATTCTGCCGAAATTACCTTAATTAAATTTGATTCTTTCGATAAAATCCAGGACAGTTACTGAACCATTATTTTGGGCCATCAAAGTCATAAATTCAACATGGAATGGAGAGGGAAATAAGCATTAATGGAGAGGAGAGGAAACGGACAACGAAAATGTAATTGAGGCAGTAGTTGGAAGCACGTTTGATTTCCGTGCCATAAAAATTCGGCTGTGATTCCTCAAATCGTCATCCCTCGGAATGGCTTGGAATTACGACCTGCGCAGCTAATACTTGGACGCAATGGTAGGGATTCCCCGGAGGACAATTAATCACATCTGCGTCGGATTCTCTCCTCCGCCGACTGCTTCGAGAAACCAGATTGTTTTAATAGCCATTAATATCGTAATGTGTCGTGTGGGAAGCAGCGGAAGTGGTCGGCTAAGTGTGGAAGTTTTGTGTAATGTCTAGCAATATGAGTTAGCTGGCGCATTCCTCGGAAAGATATGGAATGTTATCCATTTAGATAATTATAGCAGTGCTTGCGAAGGTTGACAGAAGAATTGCCAACTATTTGTACCATTTTTTTCTCTTGTACTCCTTGTCATCAGTAATATTTACATATAATAATTAATTAGATAAACTTCACTGAATCAGGCAAGGTCTTGTGGTAATCCATAATGAAAATAATCTTCGAAATATTTGTACTTTTACCTCAATTTATTTATTATAAAAAAACAAGCAAACGAACGGTTTCGACGACTGATCGTCATCTTCTGGTCATCTCCAGAAGATGACGATCAATCGTCGAAACTGGTCGTGTGTTTGTTTTTTATAATAAATAAATTGTGGTAAAAGTACAAATATTTCGAAGATTATTTTCTAATTAGATAACATTGATTTGTGAAAACACTAATCGAAAATTTCATTGGAATATGTATATACAAGTATGCACATTCATACGTTCACTTTCATAAGTTTCCCTTTTCACAGTACCACTCAAAAATAAACTGAAAGTTAGAAACCTTTGAATAACTGTATCGGTAGACACATATAATTCTCGCAGTCGTACAAATTATGAGGAAGTAAATTAAATTGCTAATATATCGCCAAATTTAAGTCTTAAAAATCATATATTTAACGCACCAGGATTATTATTATTAAGGTACTTTATGACTTAAATTAACCGAAAAACAAACACAAGCAAAGTTAATCGATGAGGAGCCTGAGCTCTCTGTGATTAATTTTAGATGAAAACCTAACAACAGTAACTGCCAAGTGAACGGTAGGATCGATTTCAAGCTATATTTATGAGGAGAATGACTGGCGGGTAAGATACACTAGATATTTTATTTCATCTGCTCAAGATTATACTCATCAAATGCAAAAAATGTGGCTGTGGTCATAGCTTGGAGATCTCAGATCATGGTATAAAAGAATAATATGAAAAATCTTCTACAAATATAGCGTTATTATTTCATTTTATATTATGAAATTATATGTCTAGTTCAAAGCAATATCCGAATGGCAAAGAAATCTGACTGGTATGCTCTGATCTTCATCTTAGAGAGGATATCATACTCTAAAACAAATCAAGTTCTAAACCATTTCTCTAACAGTGTGGATTAAAATATATTGTGAACTCACGTCACATCAATATATATTTCTTTTGTTAATCTTGAGGCTTATATAACACGCCTATGAATTCCAAAATTACACAGATTTATCGCATAAAATATATCCTCTCACAAAAATTATATCAAGTAGTGAGCATGAAATTTTATGGATGACGTTTCAAAAGATTTCACAGGACACGAACAAATATGTTCCCTCATAAACGATACCGAATCGTGGTTAATTTTGTGGTACTTATTAACTTGTAATATATATAGGATGATGTAGCAACGCTACGAAACCTGGGTCGTGTTTTTCGGATATTAAATTAGTGGTCTAGTAAAAGTTTGTTTACCATGGATTTTTCCCTCATAAAATCTTCATAGCGGAGACCAAATCACTCTGCACTTCTGATAATGATTATACCATCTTCTTTGTAAAGAGGATCGAGAATTACCGCATATGAAGTAGATACTCAAAAATCGCACTCTCAAGTTACCATATTTCCCGAAGTTCTCATTAAATGCACCCCTAATTACTCTTCATTTAGGTTTTATATCCCACAAATGGTGATCAATAGCCTTTTGATTCACCTTGCAGTAATTACCCTTTTCTTTATTGCTATACAAAGAGCCATTCTTCGAAGGCCCTTCTTTTCTCAGACTCCCATTAGTCCCCTTCCTTCTTACACGCCCACCGTCTCTTCCTTTATTTCGTCAATTAAAAGTGAAAGCGGCTTTTACATTGATGATGAAAAAACAATTGACGATCTTATTTTTTTGCCGCGCAACTTCCTTAAGTTTTCCGAGGGACTTAATATTTTGAAGATAAGATGAAAGCGTCTCCCTTGACTCACCTCCCCCCGTTTCACTTACGGCCCCAAAAAAGTTCTCGTCCAAGTTCACTTCCGATAATCCCCCAAACTTATGCCCATAAAGAATACACTTGGCTCTGTATTTTAAGAATAAAGAGTATAATGTATTTCTTAAAAGCAATACATCCTCAATCCAAAACTACCATCATTATAATCAGTGATGTCCACAAAAGGTACTGAATCATAAAATATAACGATAATTTCATTCTTTTCTAATCTAAAATATACATTAGATCGTGAACTTAATTATAAGTATACGTAAACTCATTAGTAGGAGGGATTGATTTAAACTAACTTAATCCAATCAAAAATTATTTATATTTTTCTAGCATGAAATCTTTCACAAGTTCTTATCCAAACAGTCTGAGTATATTACGGAACCTTTAACAAATGATTGGCTGGAAGTCGATGAAATATTTTTTTCTATGAAAAGCTTACGAAGTACAAGCCATGCTATCAAATTAGAATCAAACTTCAGTGGCATACGTATGACTCATACACATAAGAATTCTTTTTTTAACATCGAATAATTTTGTATATCTTTAGCCATACCACGACAATAATCTGTAGAATTTTAAGGGGTTATATTTATTTTACATTTTACATACGTCATAGATATTCAATGAAAAAATAATAATAATATAGTAAAAGGCATTCAAGGTGTACTTTAGTAGTTCATCGTGGAATTATAGCTGAGAAGATAAATAGAAAAAAAATTATGTTTCTAAACTGAGTTCAAGTTCAAAAGAAAAATATTTATATCAAGTTCCATAAAAATGAATAACTAAGATAAAAATATAATATAAGGAATAATATATAATACATATTCAAAAGAAAAACAGAAATGCATGATTATTTTTATCAAGTTTCGGAGAGTTTCAGTTGCTTATAAATTAAAATGTAATATAGACGCTATGTTTGATTCCAATGTGTACGAGCATATTCAAAGATGGATTTTTTTGGGAAATGGCTCCTTTGAAAGACACCAGCGAATAATACAAGCATTTTTGAAACTATGACGTCAAAACAAGCCTTTCTGGGATTCGATATCACAGCAAGCAATATCATACAACACATATTATAGAAGCGCACAAAGTTCAAATTTCTCGGCCATCAAAGCGGGTTGAATGTGTGCTTCTCGCAATGAAACGGCTAACGAAAGACATTCTCAGTCATGGAAAGAGGAGATGACAGTGTGGTGCTCCAAATGAGCGAAAACAGAGGGCGTAGGTGGTCATGTCGCGGTCGTAAAACATCTCCTTACGGCGGCGACACGTGCTGCAAACGGGCGCCCTAATACGCGCCTCTGCAGATGCCACTTCATCCGAGAGGTCGACTGCGGGGCCCACCTGTCGCGGGGGTTAAGCGGAAGGGGATAAGGTACGAGGAGGAAGTTGGACGGACGATAGCAGGGATTAGCAACTATTTGGATCGAAATCAGATGTAGCGCCAAAGCGGGGAAAAGGGAGGAATAAAATACAGAAATGCCTAAACTAGGAAATATGATTTGAACCGGAGTCGTATTCGCTTTTGCTCATTTTATCAAACTTTCATCTTGATGCACGTTAACGACTCAATTCATTTCCTTATATTTTCGTCTTTTTTCTTTGTCGTATTAAAAACGTATTACCTAATTTCATCGGCTCGTTTTTCATCTTTCGCTCCCCATCTCTAACGTGCTATAAATGACAAGGATTCCGACGGTCCAAGAAAATAGATTGTTTGACGAAAGTTTCCGGCTGAAGAAACGATTATAAATAATTTAATTTTCTTAGTTTTAAGACTTTATTCTATATTATAATAACTACGCCTAATGTTCTTATATTGTACCTCTATCACTAGCTCTTTATATATTCTTTAAACTTATTATTTGTATGAATAATTCTCTTGTATTGTATCTTATTGCTAATTGTTTATATATCTATGTTGTATTGTTTTTATTTATTTTTTTAATAATTGTTTTCGCGGATTTTTTGCATCTCCCTTCTCTGTGGGTGATTTACCGCAACGTGGAAACCTTTGTGGAAACCTTTCTTTGTCAACCTTCAGTCTAAAGATTTTTTCCCACGTACTACTCTTTCTTTTTGTGTTTGTTTGTATAAATTGGTTAACTATAAAATATTATCGAGATACGAGGTTAGGTGGAAGAGAGGCCCACCTGGGCCTAACCTAGCCAATAAAGGGTACATCCATCTATCTATCTATCTCTTTTTATGCGTCGATTATACATTGGCGCTTGTATTTCGCCTCGTCATTCGCCGAACCTCGCGATTAGAATTCGTCCCCATAACGTGAATTCAAATCATCCATTTCGGCGAGGTACGAGGGGAAACACGAGCGCGAATGTGTAAGTGCTGCATTAAGATCCGACGAGGGACGAATTTGCGGTTATTTTTCTTCACAATAAGCGAAACAAGCCACTGGAACATCTAGGAAAGCACTCCAAAATGTTTTAAGATTGTTTTGTGAGACATTTCATTCAGTAAGACCACTCTACTGGAACATGGGGGATACATAGTTCCATTCCCGGTCTTGGAGGACTTTTCTACTTCAATTTATTCTAAGAGTTTAATTCAGATCGCAAACAAGTGAGCGCAAGATCTGATATCCTTTCCTTCCGTTCAAATACTATTAATATTTTCACAAAATCAGCTCCTACGAACTGCGGAGAGAGTAACTTGCGAGAATTCAATCCTTTCCAAAAGACGCAACCACGGGACGGGAACATACCAAGAATATCCTCAAATATTTTCGGTGATGTATCCTCGTCACTGAAGTATGCCCTTAATTCTACACAACTTTCAGAATCCAGCATCATAGAAAGGCAATCTAAATTTATAACTGTACTGAAAGTTGCATAAATTCCGTATGATTCATCCCAGTAACAAATTTATTTAGCCAAACTCAAAGAGGAAATGGAGTGATTACCCTCGTAGATCCACAATCCGTTTTTTATGTCAAATATGGGCGAAAAAAATTAAAATGTACATTATAAAAAACTCAATACACAGTGTGTGCGAAAAAATTATCAAGGAAGAGCAATCTGTTTGAATAAAACTGGATGTTGTTACTGGAAGAATCTTTCTACGATGAGAAACCAATACCGAAAAAGATTTTATTGTAAAAAATATTAATAGGAGAGATCATCTTGAACGACAGTCAACATATGCTCTATTTACGTATGTACAGATAGGTGTTTAAATTGTTTTAACCATTATTTATACCAATCAAAAGGATGACAATAACATCGCTGATAACTACGCCTTGAAAATTTATTCTCTAAAGTTTGTAGGAAGTGCGCCGCTCCGATAACACCACAATTAATGGATCAAATCCAATTCCTATCAGCCAAACAAATTTCATCTTCTCGAAAGTGAAAAGTTGGACGAAAGACAAGAGATTTTTCCACCGAGGATTAGCTGCACATTTTTACGACTCTCCTGGGAGAAATTCCGTTCGGAATCGAGTCAAACCGAAACGAATCTGATTCTGAAACGAGGACGGAAGGGAGGGCGGGAAAAGGAGGGAAACAGAGTACGGGAAATTGCAGGGGAGAGGAATGATAAATGAAGAAATTATCTTTTCCTCTCTCCCTATTTCCCATTATCGATTTTGAAATGGATGCAAATGCAACTTTTAAAAGATTTAAACTTGGGAAAACAGGTGGAAGTGGAAAACTATGTCGTTACATTGTTTCATTGAAGGATTTCAAGACAATAAATACATTATTGATCGAACGGAGCTATTTTTACTCGGTGCATACACGATTCTTTAAGCAGTGGTGTGAGAGGTATCTTTTTCAACTTAAAAGCTACTCAAAAGCTACGTAAGGAGCACATTCTCGAAGGACGACTCAATGGACTAGCCCATGCCCTAATGCATGAAGACATTGAAGTCGCATATGAGCAAATAAATTTAAATATCAGGTTATGAAATGTTAATCAATAAAATATTCCTAAATCTCTTTAATTTTTAATGATCGGCTCAGTTCTTATCAAAGATTAAAGTTTATTTTATAAGTTCCATATAAATTCCATCATTAATCATTTTTATCCATTGATGATTTAAATGGACGTCTTATCTTACGAATGCGATCCATTAATGTTTAAAGACAGTAAATACACTACATTCCGATCACTACAAGATTGTAAGAACAAATGTTACATTATTATAAAAGTAATTATATTTTATCGATTCCATAAATCTTGAGTCGCAAAAAACTGATGTTAAATTAGACAGGCATTGCATCGTCGTGAGATATCCGTTAGTTATAGAAATCTCCTTCCGCATGCAATGCTTTGCATTGCGAATTGTTAATTGTCAATCCCATCACGTCTCGATAGTGATGTACAAGGTGGAGACATGATTGGCGTGGAACATACTAGGACGACAGATAAAGAAGGCTTTTAAGGAAGAACCTTTATAAAAATTAATGAGAATTAAACATCGAGTTACATACGTAAATGTCTCCGAAAGAAATAGGAAAATGACGTTTCTACGTGCTTCAAAAGGTTAAATAATAGCAACTTAAAAGTATGTATATAACATGGTAATTTATAATTATTATTTCAGCGATTATTCATGTTCATGAAACAATGATTATGATACTGCAAAGACTTGAGTACTCGATTGAAATTAAGCACATTATAACGACAGCGCAACTCCGGGATAATTTGCTGTCACATTCTTGCCATCATTTCTTAATGGGCGAAACATTTTTCATTTTTTTGTGGCATGAGATCGATCATATCCTCGTGACTGAAGTATGCCCTTAATTCTACAAAATTTTCAGAATCCAGCATCATAGAAAGGCACTCTAAATTTATTGAAGTGATCTTTATGGAAAATCCCTTAATGAAGCTCCCAAAGAATTTTTACTGGTTGCACCAGCGTAATAAAATAAGTTGGAAGTAGATTATAAGGGAACGACAAAATTTGTGTATACTGTTCATGCGTTTACTGAAAATGAGATTCTTAATTTTCGTCTTATTAGTTGCAACTTTCTTCTAATTCAAAGTAAACGTTGCATGATCATTGTATCACCAATTCGGAGAATTCTCGAAATTGCGAAAATTAAGCCTATCTATTGGATTATCAGTCCGCTTTTACCAGAAACGAACTTGGCTCTCCGGTAGCCCCACTTATATTCGATTTAGCGATTCATATAGCCACAAACACAGTTCAAACACAAGACTCATGCGAAAGATAAAAAAAGTTACCTTAACAGGACCCCGACGCTGGACTTCTATATTAGAATGTTAACGTACTTAATCCAAAGACTAGGTAGCAAAAATTATGAACTTTTCCAATTCGCAAGCCTCTCTAGATGACGCGGTTAAACTCCTTCCGGAAAGACACAACGCTCCCTTGCTGAGCTCCCACCATTCAGCAATCACGCCAAGCAACGCTCTCAGGCAATGAAAACTTTTTAACAGTTCAATTCCGGATACTCCGCCGAGAGCAGATAATCTCTGAATCATCGTTTGTTTGGGTTGGCGAGGAAAAAGACCGGAGGGAACCGGGATTTGGAAGGCTCTCGCGAGGTCGGGGGATATTCAGTCATTTCGCTTTTACGACATGCGTCTTCTGGCGAAGCATTAGCAGCGCAATTGCCACCCACGACTTAAAAGGGGAATATCTTTTCCCCTCTCTTAATCCGACACGAGAATACTCTCTGCGGAGGCATCGTCATCTTACTGCACTCCTTCGGATGTTATGCACCGACTCCTCGCCGTTGACTCCGCGTCGTTCCCTTAACTCCCCCCCTTCTCTTCTAATCCCTCAACGGTCTCTCCCTTCAACCCCTTCATATTCTTCCCATTTACCTGTCTTATTTTGCAATCATCGCGGCTGTTTTGCAGTATTCGTCCCGGAGGTTATTTGTATCTCAAGCCCTACGTCATTACACAGCATAAGCTCTGGAGATGGAATGAGGATTACAGAGCAAGATGAGGAGTGAGGTAATTTAGCAAGATTCCCAAATAAAATAAATTGCTCTAATCAGGGGTGTAGTGGAGAAGGAACGCAGGGGAACGGCGTTCCAACACTGGTTTTTCACAGTAAAAAATAGCAAATTTATTGCTTAATATTGATTTGGTATGAAATGATTGTAATATTAATAATTGTAATTAATAAAACAATACTTTATAAATATTTGTAAACTCGATTGATGTTGATACGACTTTTCTCATAATTTGAGAAATATATTTAGCGTTCCCACACTGGAAAATTTTCCACTACACCACTGGCTCTAATCCACTTTTTGCTCTATGCATTTGGGGTAGTGAATGTGGAATCTGACACCTAAGAACCCATTTTGCACCAGCGAGATAATCAAAACTTTGTTGTACACGGACGATGTAATTACGATATACAAATTTATTTTGTGAGGGTCGTTCTTATATTAATACGTTATCCTCGTCATGTACATAATAAATATTTTATTCCGCCGTTGGTATTTTCTTTCTTTTACTTTTACCGGCCTTGGTGGCCGAGTAGTGGCCGAGGGGATAGCAAGCCTTCTAAGCTATCGCTCCAAACCCAAGGACCCGGGTTCGAATTCCGGCTGATCGGATTTTTCCGATTCAGGGAATGGTCGTGCGTGTTCATTGTTGCTGCTGCCTCGGTGAAGCACCTCCTGAAAAGTTCAGTAGAGCTTAGGAGGACTTCGGTGAAGGGCAACAGTAGCTACGCATGAAAAAAGTGAGCTGCAAAATGGGAGTTGATACGTTTACCGCGGGAGGCGAAAGGTTGGGAGCCGCTGCCTATTGACACCCCCAACTCCAGCCAAGCTCCCCGTGTGCCTACCTAATGTCGGCTCTGTCGCAGCCATTGAGGGTTTCTAGTTACAAATATCCCTGAGCATTGCTGCTGGTCTTGGATACGGGATTACTCCCCATCGCCCGCCCCCACTGAGTAAAAAAATCGGCCGTGCTTTGTCGAATTTACAAACCAAAGAAATCTTCATACCTTTTGAGGATTCTGGAGGCACGGAAAATTCTATTTGGGTTTCTTTAGTAAAGTTAATTTTTGTTGGAAATTTCAAACTTTCGAAGAATGAATACTAATTGAATATCGTTAAACGCCGAGCTATGAGTTGCTCGTCGTTTATTACTTTCTCCATATACGAAGTATAGAGAAAGTATTGTTTTCATGAAAAAATTCGACTTCGAGATTTCAACGGAAATACACGTTTTGGGGTCCCTAGAACACGTTTTGACCATTTTCTGAATGATGTCTGTGTGTATGTGTGTGTGTGTGTGTGTGTGTGTGTGTGTGTGTGTGTGTGTGTGTGAGTGTGTGTGTGTGTATGTGTGTGTGTGATAATGGGCGTTCTAACTCGAAAACTAAAAGTCGTATCAATACCAAACTTCATATATAGTACTGTTGTGTGTGCTGTCAGAGTTGATTAGTTTTTGGAGTAAATCCGTTAACCGGAAGTCGAGCTTTATTCATTAAAGCTCATTTCCGGTTTTCAAAATATCTCCATAAATATGATATATACGTCCATTTTATTACTTATAAAAGTTTTAGATAGTATAATTTACTATAACTTTTGTATTTAACATATTTTTGTATCACCGGTTCATTAGGAGTTATTCGTGAAATACTGATAAACCGGAAGAAGATGATTATGTACTTTGTGGGCGCTCTAACATGAAAACTATTTGTCGGATCAACACCAAATTTCATACATAGTACTTTTATTACAGTCGTTAGAGTTGATTAGTTTTTAGAGTAAATCGGCTGACCGGAAGTCGAGCTTCATTCTTCAAAGCTCATTTCCGGTTTTCAAAATATCTCCATTAATATGATATTAAGGTATATACTATTATTTATAAATGTTGTAGAAAATTTAATTTACTATAACTTTTGTATGAAACATATTTTTTCATCACGGATTGTTTAGGAGTTATCCATGAAATACTGATAAACCGGAAGTTGCTGATTATGTACGTTGTGTAAAGCTCATTTCTGGTTTTCAAAATATATCCATAAATATGATATATTGGTGTATCGTATTCCTTATAAAAGTTTTAGATAATATAATTTACTATAACTTTTGTATTTAATATATTTTTGTATCACCGGTTGATTAAGAGTTATTCGTGCAATACCGATAACCCGGGAAGTAGCTGTTATGTACTTTGTGGGCGCTCTAACATGAAAACTATTTGGCGGATCAACACCAAATTTCATATGTAGTACTTCTATTACAGTCATTAGAGTTGATTAGTTTTTGGAGTAAATCAGTTAACCGGAAGTTGAGCTTCATTCTTCAAAGCTCATTTCCGGTTTTCAAAATATCTCCATAAATATGATATTTAGGTATATACAATTATTTATAAATGTTTTAGAAAATAAAATTTAGTATCACTTTTGTATGAAACATATTTTATTATCACTGATTGTTTAGGAGTTATTCCTGAAATACTGATAAACCGGAAGTTGCTGATTATGTACTTTGTGGGCGCTCTGGGCTCTATGGGCGAAAGGCCAGTTTCATCGGTTTTCATCCAGCATGTCCCGAACAACATTATTTATAATGTTTAGAGTTCGAAATTACTGTCGTAGGTAAGTATTTACATCTTATATATGGAGAAAGTCATGTGCTGGCCACATCAGATTTTTTCATATATTTTCGAGGTTAAAATAAACTTCGATTTGTAAGTTTGCGTTCCCTTATAGCGAGTAATTTCTGTTAATGATTATATTTGAAGAGAAAACTTTTGCCTCTTCTAAAGGCTATAAAGTCTCGTCTGACTGCGAGTTGAAATCAATGCCTTCTCTATTTCCCCATATTTCTGCGCGTAATTCAATCCGAAAGGCGAGGTCGTGGGGCATCGGTCTCCTTAGCTCCAAAGTAAGGGGGTAAGGAAAAAGCAAGGCTCTTCATTGGACGAGGACTATCTTTGGCTCAAACTTTTCTCGAACTCACAAGAACTTGTCAGTCGTTTAGAGAGAATTTTCGCGAGTGAAGGCTCAGAAGAGAAAGTCAAAGAATATTTAAAAGTTATAATAATTATAACTCTGCGCTAGTTTAAACAATCATTGAGGATTTGAATTAAGATTGGTGTTGTGTGCTCACTGCGAGTGCTAAATTCTCTAAGAATTACAGGAATTACAATTATTGCTACAAATATATCCGAAAGTATTTAACAGTGATTGAATGTGTGGAAGTGAACATGTGAAATCAAAGCCATTGGATTAAATGCCGTCATCAGCCATCCGATAAATATGAGGCAAAGGACAATAGAACGTGATCATTGTCAATGAAGTGTGGTGCGGTTGTAGCAACTTGGTGAAAGACTCAATGGCTGGAACGACGTATCGAAGCGAGGATGTTCATCGCAACTAATTGGATAGTTTATGTTCAACTAAACATGTGAGTAACACCTTATATCACTACTGTACCTTAACTGTTTTCCCTGATTGAATTCCACTTTATGAGATTTCTCAGAGGTATTTGTTTTCATGAATTGCCCCGTTAATGGATCTCGGAGAGCCAAGTGGACAATTAGGTGAAATATATAGGATATAGTTTTACTACAAAAATATTTATTCTTAGAAGAATGAATATTTTTGTCAATGGTGTAGTGGAATAATAAGAACGATTAATTCTTAAGGAATTGCTGAATTTTTGGAATTCTGTGAATATCTTTTGACAAATCGTTCTTTCTTAACATTCACTATGTGCATACAGCTCTCGGGAAGTTAAAATCCTGCCATATGGAATCCTCCAAATTCCAAGAGGATATTTCAGGTTCAACAGTTGCGTGGTAAATGAACTGTTAAAAGATTCATTTTACGAGTATTATCTGGTAGCAACAAGTACCCGGTACTGTTCTGAAATCGTAGATTAAATCTACTTCATAAGGATCGCGAATTTAGTATTCCAGATCAGGTTGAATAAAAGAAAAACAAGCAATTGTTTCGACTCCTGATCCCTTCGTTATCTTTACCGTCCGTCGGCAACTCTTTTGACATTGCATCGACGGACCCCGAAGTGAATAAATGGGCTCCTTAATGAAAAACCTCCCTCTCTTCGTTCATTTGGGCATTTTGGCACGGGCACCTTCCCGAGGATGCCATTGAGATTCTTCAAAAGGCCCTCAGACAAATGAGCGGCGATTTTGCGTACGGACGCAATTTCGGCGTCGCGAACGCTGATCGGCGCCTCGCTCTTCGACGCGTAGCCCAATCGTGGGAAAGATTGGAAGGTGACGTCATTGGTCCAACGTAGGTTAGAGGTAAAGGAGCGAAGGCGTGACGTCATTGAGAAGAACAAAAGACGGCGCCGATGGGACGGAGGGCCAGCGGTGGGCGGGAGAGTTGCGAGGCGTAATTTATTCGGATAATAACAATTGTGCTGAGGGACGGGGAATAACTTGTCCGTGGGGAAGCTGTACTTCACCGCCCGATTAAACACTTGGTGCGGATAAAAATAAGTTGCGCGGTGAGGTTTTTTTATATATTAGTTTGTGGAGGAGCTGCTTTGAATGGGTGTTATTTATAAGATTATCGGTTTGTGTTCAAAGGTGTAAATAAATTTGAAAGGGGCAAATAATTCCATACTTGAACCGTAAAGTCCTCAGCTTGAAGTCTGGTTGGAGCAGGGCGATTCGAACCAAACCCCCTACCTTTGGGGAAATGATGCGTATGATGACATGAAAGAAACTGAGGTGTGAGCGATAATGAATAATGCCTTATTAAATTTCTAAGAAAAATGTTACTCTTAGATACATGCTTCGTTTACGTAGACATATTCTGCTTGTACCATTCTGCCTTGGTGAGGAAAGTTTAGGCAAACTACCTCACTCCCCATCTAGCCTAAGTAAGCCTAACATCTTTCTATTAGCTCTTGGTAGCTTATTTTGGAGAGGATAAGGTTTCAACCGGCCCTCGGGCTATTTATAATATTATCTGTTAGTGTTTGTAGTTGTAGTACTTTGCAGTTAGGAGTAGTGTAGTCTGCTCCTTAATTCCTCGTTGATTCAGAAGACCAGTTAGTGTAGATCAGTGATTCTCAAAGTTGGCAATTGGGCGGCAGCTGTAGTAATCCAAGGGGGCGTTCGAAGCTAAGACATTTTGTTCCCATTTCATAATGTTTCCATTTCTAATCAATTTTACTGGGCTTTAGGCAGTTATTATACATCAGATATGATAATTTGGTGGACATTTTAAACATTGAAGCTTTTATTTTGCTTTTTATTTATTCTTTAGATTTTGTCCTACCAAAAATATTTTTATAGATGCCGGTTGGGGGTGGTGGAATGGTAATTGGGGGGTGATAGCATGAAAATGATAGAGAAGCACTGGTTAAGATTGTTCGGTATATCAGGAGGTACCATAATATCACCACCTCGAACAATATTGAGAACAAAGTTGGCGAATAATGTATTTTTTGCCTCTCCTATACCGCAGAACAAAAGAAAAATAATTTAATCGAGATATGGCGGCAAAAACAAGTAAATTATAATAATATTCATACATATCTCGATACCACTTAGAAGAGCTAACTACTCTAACTTTTTTCAATAAATATCAGACTCGGGGAAGGGAGAGACCCTAGGTTTGAATCTCTAGTTACCACGACCTTGTAATGCTATGTATTTCAGTGAATAAACCTTAGTTGGAAATGAAGTTTTACTTACGAAATGCTGATTTAAAAATCTCACGGATAATTCAATCTCTTCGAGTAATTAAGTCTAGTTTTATCCAAAGTGAAAGAGTATTTGATTTTCAGATATTGAATTAAAAAAGTCACTTCTTAATTACAACCGAAAATATCCATATCTATCTATGGTACACAGTTATGCAAAGCTGAACGATTTTCGACATTTCTGCTCAATAATGCGAAAATAAAAGGTGATAATGAAGCAGAATAATTAAATAATATACAGAATTAATATAACAGAAACTGGTTAAGCACTATGCGGAATGCAGAGAACATTTCTAACATGCCTTTCCTAAAATTTCTTGACCCACCTGTAGAAAGTTTAGGCATTTTTGTTTAGTGAAAATTACTATGATAAAGTATAATTTTCTTACGTTTCATCGCACTATTTAAAAAATCCTTCAAATTTTAGAGAGCAAAGTGAAATAATGCTTATGCTTCTTCTCAAAGTACCTTCTCCACAATGGAAAATAATATGCTGAAATAATGAAAAATTGTTTCGTAGAGTTTAATTAAACTTTGCCTTGGGTCCACAACCCGAAAACTTAATTCTCGGCGACTGTGACTGATGCCTGCCGAGATCCACGCATAATCGATCGTCATTTGTCTTCTCAAGGCGTCCCTGAAACACCTCGAATCACAACTCGTTCTTTTATTTACAAATTAAGATAATCGTTAGTTATCCTTTCCTTTGATGCCATGCACAATTGATGACTGTTATACAAAGTATCACGATAGATAATTTTGACGGCTATTCTTATTATCTATCTGTTAGTTAATATTCATAACACTGTGCTTTTCGGTGGCTCAAATTTCTAATAATTGAAAATGTTTTCAATGAAATGTAGGAGAATTATTCTTTCATATAAATATTCAGTTGACTATAAAACCAATTAATAAAATATGTCAATACTTGTACTATTTATTATCGCAGAAAACATAAATTTTATACTCCCTGTCGAAATTCTCTTATTCTATTATATGTATATATAATATAATAGAATAAGAGATAATATCTTTTTTTAAGTTTTCTAGTCTGAGAAATATAATCTTTTCTGATTTTTTCAAAATATAAAAATTAAATTTCATAAAAGTATAAAACGTAGCCACGGATCATCTGACGATGCTGAGAATTTACATTGAACGTCTACAAATGTGTCGAAATATCCTCAAACAGTGATTTTCTCATCTCCAAATGCTGAAATTCTCAGCATGGGATTCTGTTTATCCCTAACATACTACATAACGGAGTTGAGATGGGCTTTATAACTACGAATTAACCAGTAAGGGGGTCGATCGCATCTTCGCGGTCCACCAATGTTTGAGGAGAATATGCTGATGTGTTAGAAGACACTGAGGCAGATTTGAGGCGCCAAAAGTGACTCAGCACTCAAACTATGCACTGGCAAACCACTTTCCTTTTTTATCATTTGTTTCTAGGCATTGAACGGCATCATATCTGAAATTCTTTTACACGCGGTTTGGTGGTAAATGTACTCCCACAACGCTTCTCTATTTCTTTCTCGTTTATGATATGCGAATATTCATAGTTGTCGGATATTCTTATTATGGAGGGCAAAGGAGTGTCCACAGGAGGGCTTATGGGGTTCAGAAACCCCCACGCATGAGAACTGAAGATTCCGACAATACAAGAGAGAGTGTATCCTGCCTTGACAAAGACGCGCCTAAAAAGTGGTTTATCATGAGTATAGTAAAATAACTTATACTACTGTAATTACTGCAGGACCAAAAAATTGAATTTCTCGATAGCATCATATTTAGTTATTGTTACATCGGGAAAAGTAAGACTGAACAGAAAAACAATCCTATCTTGGTCGATTTTTTTTAATTTTGGTGTAATTCATCTCGATTTTTAGATAGTAGGCAAGTAAATATTCTCTCAGTTGCCTCCCGTAGAAAAATAGCATGACATAAAATATCCTAGAAATAGCATTAACATAATATGGGAATTATTTATAGCAATAAATACTAACGAATTATTGGGTTGGGTTGAACTTTAAATGCAAAATAAAACGAAAAGAAAATATTAAAACATACATATACACCCACATGTTGGGAACCATACCTAGGGCATTTATGTCCCTGAAAATGTTTGTCCCCAATTCGCTAGATTTTGAACTGAATATATTTCTCCTAGAAATTATACTAACGTAATTTTGGAATTCCTTAGAACATTAATTACTAACGAATTCGTGGGCTGGGTTTGGTTGGAAACTGTAAACAAATACAATTATAACAAAAATTAAAACCTGTTCATATACATAAATGTCCCAGAGATGCAAATATCCTAGGGACGCACATTTTTGGGATAAAATTGTCCGGTATAGTAACTAGCCGTGGTTACGGGGACGCAACTGTCCTAGGACCCAGATAAGATCCGACAAGTGTGACAACAGGCGAAAATTTGGCAACTGCGAAACCCTTCCCAAAAAAGCTTTCCTCAATGAGACGGCGTCGATGTATCGCCTCTCCATTCAGCTCGAGCATAAAATCGAACGCCTCCTTTAGTACTTCTCTCCCCATAAACTGCTCCGCATCCTCCTCATTACCTCTCTTCCCTCTTTTAATTGAAATCTCGTGTTTCTGGTCACCCTCTCCCGACCTTTGCTCCCCGCTCGCCTATCTGCGATTTGTGGGATTCGCGTGGGCGAACGAGGGTGTCCGATCGCCTCTTCCGCCTCAAGGATGGAGGTGTGGGGAGAGAAGGGAGAAAGGAAGAGTGGCCAAAAGCAGATGATAGAGTTGACCTATAAGATTCAAAGCTCCCTTGATCCGTTTCTGTGCGATGGATACGCAGCCCAAATTTTACTTTAGACTTCTAAACTACGTCGCAGCCCAAAATGTTCGCCTCTAAAGTACGGTTAATGAAACAAGGAATCGGGAATATGGATCCAAGCTTTGAAAACGTTTCATTTAGGAAAAATCAGACTTAGAGATGGTCCAACGTAAAGAGTATAGGGCTCGTTTTGTTAGAAGAGATTTCAGGTTCGACAGCAGCGTTACAGCTATGATAGTCCTTCGCTTGGAATTCCGTCCAACTGAAAAAATCTTAACACTGACGAACGCTTTTCGAAAAATTCATCATTCCCTTTTCAATTGCATCCTACCTTCAGGTACTTTCTTCGGCATTCCTTCAGCGATTCACATTTTATTGCTTCATCAAATCACTATCTTCTCGCATCATCTCCAAGACGTACACTTTTTTCCTATACTCATTGCTTCCTTATTTCATTTAACACCATGCAACGTCCCAAAGACGACCAACCCTTTCGTACCCATATATCTTAAGTTCGCCCTTCATACCCACAAATCAAAATACTCCACTCCGAGGACTCCAACAGTCAACAGCCCGATTACGAAAATCAAGGCCTTTTGTTTTCATCAAAAGATCAGCCCTTATGATTTTCCTTGGCTATTGTTTGAATAATTGTAGATATAGAATGGACCGCTTAATTGTTGGAGAACACACTTTTTGAGAAGAATTACGAGGACTGACGTCACAGCGGAGAAGGTAAAAGTGGAAACAGATGAGTGTGATTAGAGGAGAAAGTAAGGAGGAGTTGAAAGAGGAGAAAGTGAAAGTAATAAAAATTGTATATGGAGGAAAACGAGCTAAGTATTCTACACAATGCAAAAAGGTGTTCAGATATTATTGAGAATTTTGATAAAAGCGAATAAAATACGTTTAATGTTTTATTGATTCATAAAAGCAGCAGAAATTCCTTCACCTTATTCATGCAGACAAATTAAAATTACATTAGCAGAAATGACTCAATGAGATGTAAATATGAAAGAGTATATAAAATGAAACGCTTTTAAAAAGCGTGGAATCTTTTGTTAAAATTACTACACAAAATCATACAACTCCATTCAGAAAGACTTATAGGCAGAGAGACATGCGAACGCTGTAAACACCGGAGATATTAATGGCTTACTCTACGAGGATATATTTCATTGCGAACATAAATTTAACCCGCAACTACGGCTTTCATCTCCTGGACCGGTCAAGTTGAAAAAAATGTATTTTCTCGGACCACTGACCTTCTATCTTTCATTCCTTGGATTTTAACTCATTCTAACATCGTGAGATAATATATCTTTTCCAAAATATACGTAGACGAAATTAAACCTAACGGAAATCTCAAGTTGGAATGGAGATTTAATTTTTGAGAGCTTAACTTAGCACTATGTATGCATATATTTCCGTACATTTTTTCACATGAATTATTCGAAGAGCTTGAGTATCGAGGAAAAACTCTCTTTACTCCTTCTACATGGTGTTAGGCTTGATATCATATAGTTTAATAACAGCACGTCCCAAGGACTTATTTAGGAATGCTCAAACTTATTTCTTGGCGGTCCGTGCAGGCAGTTGTATTTTATTAAAATTATATAGTAGCGGGCCACTTCATCTGTGGTATAAACCAGAAATTGAATTAATGAAAGGTTATTATTTACTTTGCACTGGATAGTCTCGGCCTTCACGTTGTGGCATTACAGAATAACACAATTGGTTACAAGAATATTTTTTATGCGTCATCATCTGTCTGATCATGGTGGTATGCTTCGAAACCTGGGTTGCGTTCCTTAAACTCTACGGAAAGTATAAATAATTTCCTCATTAATCCAGTAGTTTTATTTTCTGCTTAGCTGAAAAGTGTGTTATGCCAAGTATAACCCAACTGCTATAAATGCCCTAGATGAAAAATAATTGAAATCATTGGACAATTAGTCGTCGCTACTATTTTAATTTGCTGGTACATTCAGTAATGCTACGTATCGTCCTCTAATAACTCGTGGACCGCAAATATAATGGCTGAAACAGCTATTTAGGGACTGTAGGCACTCGCCCCTTTTCTGAGTTTTATGTGTAGCTATGGATGTAAATAGATATGCGATATCTTACTTGCGGGGGACGTTCAGGAACAACCAGTAGCTAATTCTTGTAGTATGTAAAAAGTTGATTACAAAAAAACTTTATGCTTTACTGTATCGACTCGATGGCAGTTTTTAATCTATACAACTGACATCAGAGATTCATGACTATGTTTATACCCAATCTAAAAGCTCTTGAAAAGTATACACTTCAAATTCATCCGGAATGTTACATATACGTTTTGTTAGAAAGTTTTTGTCCATAAAGTTTGACTCCTTTTTAATGGAAACATTTAGGTCCCCCACAGTATAAATATCCATGTCTTTAATTACACATCTTTCGTCTTCAATCATCCTAAGTCAGCTTTCGTTGGTCCAGGGAAGGAAAGAAATGGAGAGTTCCCTGGATCTACCTTGGCCTTCCTCGTATCTTCTCCGTACCAGCGAAAGTTTCGGGGGGCGAAATAAAAAAGGCGGAGAGAGCGTGGGGAGGTAAAAGTTCATTAGGAGAAGTATGGGAAGAGGTCGACGAATGAGATGCAATCTCCGCATAAAATATTGGGCGTCCGCATGCGATCGCCAGAAGGAGGAGCATTTATCCATCCTCCCTCTTCTCGAGATTAAGAGAGACCTCTGGAGGATGAATTTTAAAAGTGATTAACGCCGACTTAATTTCGCCGAATAATTAATCCCTGATAAGTTTTGAAGCATCGGATATGGATAATAACACGGTGCGGCCGAATGGGTCATTATTCCCGGAGAGCGCTGCTTCGGGAAATTGAATGCCCGATTGTTTCGTTACCCTTTGACCCATATCTCCGCCGAGACCGGGATTAAAATATTGATTTATGCCTCTAAAAAGCGCAGTACTCGTGCGGGAGAACATCCTGTTTTCATCCCTCGGTGCAATTCCGGATTTATATGAAATACTGGTTTTTCCATCGCGATAAGCTGTGACGTTTTGCCGGTGTTAAAAATCACCTACCGCCATATGCAGAGAATGCTATTTTCGAACTATGGTTTGCCTTATTGGTCAAGTCTGTGGCCACAGACTAAGTGCCGGTAATATCAAGATCGGAACATCTCTCCAGCAGTGAGTCATGCGTTACTTCAGTGGAAATGAATACGATTCGACATTTACCGCGTATGTTCGTTGATTTGTGTATCTCGTGTCGACCCGCAGATTTCAAATATACGAGTAAGCCCTAGGTTTCGCCGCCATTTTCAAATAATTCTGAGTAAAATTATAATTTTATTTCTACTTATAGGCTTTCTTAGAATGTATTTTGTTAAGGAACAAGGGGCTAAAGAAAATATAGATGAAGATTCTCCAAACATCATCACTATGTAAAAGTATCATCTGACAATTAAAATATTCTATCTATAGAATTCACAGTCTCTGGCGATGTCTTATGGAAATACATCATGATAAAAAATAAAAAAATGTATTTTTTCCACAGTATTTTATTAAAAACAATAAATGGAAACAAAACACGACGTTTCAGAGATTGATCTCCATCATCAAGTCTTTTGTTTCCATTTATTAATTTTAATAAATATTGAGGAAAAAGTACAATTTTTTATTTTTCATCATATTCTATCTATTTCTTACAAATTGCCGTTCGTCATCTTAGTTTGAACTCAAATGAAACTTTTTGTTTTGACGAATTTAGCCTTCAGTTTCATTCCCATCGAATGTGTACCATGTGTTTTCTAGTGATTTAATTTTCTGTTAGCTAATGTTAGCTGCTACTAGTAGTTTTAATAAACAAAAAGTACTTCACTACTACTTTCAGTGTCTACTTTACTATCGCTACTACCTTTAGATACTTTTTAATCAAATTTAAAAATGATAATGATATGTGGCATAGGTCTATATGATATTTGTATGTTTGAAGTTATAGAAAATAATAACACTGTAAACTTCCACACAATTAGACTTTGTTCTCGACCGGTTTCGGCGCAAAGGCCATCATCTGGTTGTCCTTCCACGAAGTTCGGCCGAATATGATAGAATTTTTGTGCATATTTGTTTGACAATTGTCAAACAGACATAGACATATCATATAGTTGTCATACTAAATAATTATAACAGGGTTAAATCCATAATAACTAAAAACGATGATTATTATCATCTTGACACGGATTTTATGTACGTAAATTAACATCTCTTTCATGTGGGTCAATATGTATGGAACTATGACAATATTTTGGTGTGATATGGTTGTATTTACGTGTTCATTCTTTCTTTTCAGGGTGCTACTCATTGCGCAAACAGCTGATCCTATCCTGGACTATAGGTATGTCCCACTATTTACATTCCTTTAGAAGCTAAATTTTTTTTCGACATACAGACATTTATGTCTGAAATACATGATACGTGAAAGTTATCTGTCTCTTTGATGTAACGATCCTAACTCATTACAAATTCTCTTAAATGAAAATGTATCGATTACCTGTTTATAAAATGAGATTATTTTATCTAAATATTCAAATTTTATCCATCGATAACTTGATTTATTAGAAAGTTGGCACTATCCTGTACAAACTATATCTAATGTGACATCTGTAAAAAAATGAGATTTCTAGTACAGCAGCGTATGATAAATTCATGTGATCAATTCTGATTGGCCACCCGACGTTTATATGCTCCTACCCCAAGATCCCGGGTTCGAATCCCGGATGATCAGGTTTTTTCCTATCATGGTCCCAATGGTTATGTGTGTTCGTTGTTACTGTTGCCTCGGTGAAGTATCTCCTGATAAGTTAGGAGGTGCTAGTTGTAGGAGGACATCACCAGCGAAGGGCAACAGTAGCTAAGCATGAAAAAATAACATGAATCGATACTGTATTGTGTTTCCTATCAATGCTAACTGACGAATAAGGGATTCACGATCATATAAGGAAAGGGTTGAGGTGACTTTGCACATAAGGGCGTGCACCCAGGAAAATTCACAAGGAAAAACAGACTTGAAAAAAGTTCTGACTTGAACTGTTCTGGCCGGGTAGCCTAGATGGTTAAGGATAGAGGAAGATCCCGGGTTCGATTCCCGGCCCTGTCAGACTTTTTTCAAGTCCGTTTTTTCTTGGGAGGATTCACGATCGTTGTGCCCAAGTCCGACGTTAAATCAGATATTCTACTACATCTGATTAATACGGTGCCATATTCTGCTATAAGACACAATAGAGCAGCCCTTCGGCATGCAGAAGACTCAGGTTCGAGTCCCGGTTACGTTATTCTTTATTTCCATATCTGTTTTCCTTTGCTGTTTTCTTGGTTGCTCGCCTTATCAACACCCTTATTGCGGTACCTGTCGATATTCCCAATTCACATTGGAACTCTCTCGATCTCGAAAATTAAGAAAGTGAACCTGTGGGTTACCCATCCACGTCCCCTTTTGTTTCCCTCAGCCACGTCCCAGTTTCACGAAACGCGCATCTTTGTCTCGTCTGAATAACCCTTTACACCATCCAGGAATCCTCCATTCACTTCCATTCCCCCACCCCTTCCTCCCCTTCCCCCTCCAATCCGGTCTTTCGGAGTACCCAATCTCCCGGAGCTTCGGGTATAATTACTCGTGCACATGGACTCCCAAACATGGAATTTGGATATGAAAGCAGCCTTGGAGGAGTGGATGGCGCTGGTCGACGTGTGAGGGAGACATTCCTCCGCTGCAACTGGTCGCCGTAGTATTTCCCACACGAACCTTATTTACTCCAAACGATTGTTTGCTCGGAAGCCTCTAAACTCACGGCAAATAATTCGGCTGACAATGGCCGGGCAGTCGTATGAATGGACGCATATTCGCTGCGCAAACGGAATGCTGGAAAAAATTGACTTTCGTGGGAAGTGTCTCGGGCAAAGGCGGAAATCGTTAGCACTTCTTGTTTAATCAGATTTGTAATGGATTCGTGTGGAAATACGTTAACGAGTGGCGCTTTGCTTCTGAGATCTCGGATAGTTTAATGTGGGGAGGCCAATCTTTCGCTATGGACTAGGATTATAGAGGCTTAAGTCGCGGGAGCTTACGATCTTAGCGTATGAAGCGCTAACAATTCCGTTACAAAATTCTATAACTTATAATGAAACATTTCAGAGACAGTTTATATTGGTAGCAATGTTAGTTAAAAATGCTTCGACTACTTAGGTAATTTCGCACATGGGCTCCCACCGGGAATCGATCCCGGTACTACTTTCAACAAACCAGAACGCGCTGCCCAAATGGTTATCCGAGAGTCCCGAGACAGGATCTTTCTTCATCATTACCCATCTTAATTCAGCCTTTAAATACACCTACAAAATATGTTGTGGTCAGATAGAATTTATCTATCTACAGGTTAGTGAATCGAGCATATATGAGGTGCATTATTTTTCAATAATATTTCCAATTTTTTTTATACTGTTTCGTGTTGTGAAATGCACATGAGAACGGTTTGGAAAAGATGTGATCTTGTAGCTAGAGCGTATAAAACGAAGAGCTGCTCATTAAAGAACACTACAGGTTCAATACCAGTATCAGAAATTATTGAAACTCTAGGTTGAAATCTTAAAGGATGGACGATCATAATATAGAAACAGATTTTTACAGAACACTTTCGCTCCATTTCTGTTTTTATCTTTCTAGAGACAAAGGATTCCTAACTTCGGTTAAAAATTTAAGGTGCATAAACACATTTAAGAGCAGCTATTTTACATGATTTTTCACGTAATTCTGATGAATCTCAGCCATGATATACAAATGGACGATTTATATTCTGTGGTATTTTTCAATAATTGGATTATTATATTACCTGCAGCACGTTAATCTTGCTTAGGATTTACTTATAATGTCTTATTGTCGGTACTTGTGTCTTAAAACCCTCTACTGACCCAAAATATTACTCAGAATCATAAGAAGATATCTCAAACTACAATGCCCCAATAACTGCAAAGGTGAAAATTTCAATTTCTTATCTAAACTCTATAGCAGTGGTTCCCAACCTTTTTCGCTCCTGTCACTTATGAGTAATTGTACGTATTTATTCTAAGAAATATTGCAATACTATTTCCACATACTAAGAGTAAGATTTATCTTTGTTTTAAATGTTATGACCATTTCAAATTTTCCATGATTGCTGATTTTTGCAAACATTTCGAAATTTTAAAGATTATTAAAATAGGGACTTTTGTTAACTGAGATGAAGCTTTACCGCAATTGAGTACTTTAGGAAATACACAAATATACAATATTTTAGCTCACAGATAGTCATGTGGGCAGCACGTTTGCCTTTGGTGAAAGCGGTCCCGGGTTCGATTCCCGGTGGGAGCCAATGTGCGAAATGACCTAAGCTGTCGAAGCACTTTTAATAATAATACTACTACTACTACAATATTTTAAAAATTAAGAAATAGTGGCAAATTCCTGTCCGATTTTTGTATAATCCCCCGTTCACGGGAAAATTTAGTGTTAGTAAAGGGGTATGGGATTGGAATCCGCAGTTGTACATTTTTGACGAGAACTTAACTTTTTTAATTAGAATAATAAATGGCCTTTATTCGGGCGAGATTGAGACTAGAAAGTCTCTTCTTACAACTAACAGAGTATGTAGTTGTAGTATGGGAGAGAGTGAAGAAAAAACTAAGTAATATCTATGGATTTTGTAGCTATAATACAACCGGTTAAACCTGTCGACTAAATATAGAAATATTCTGCGAATACTACCAAATTTTTTCTCCATTCTTCAGTATGTCTTTCCAAAATGTCCGGCCAAATAATTTAGAATTAAGTTCGGAAAAATTTACTTAACACACGGAATGTATAGGATAAAGAATTCCTTCTGCATAGCGTTCACGATAAATTGAAATTTTTACTTTCATAATTACCTAAATGAGGTTTGGTGCAATTTGGGAAAACATAGAAGATCGCGCCAGGGAAGTGCGAAACTTCACACGATCTCAATCGACGGACGCTCACGCAGTCAATCTACGCACAGCCGCACTTTCCACCCATCTTAGCTCCTCCTCAAGACGTGAGTTGGCAGAGTGGCAACGTTTCGGAGAGTAAACACGAGTCCATTCAAAAAGGCAAAAAAAAAGAATCCGCTCCTCCGTCTTAATCAATCCCCGCATGAATGAAACAAATGAAAACAGCCGGCCGAATAGATGGAGCCGAAAGGAAGTGAATCTTTCTTCTGCCGTATCAATTCCCCCTCTTGACGAGCCCACATTAAAACCGCGCTGACATCTCGGGGAGGTAAGTGGACAAGATGGCCGCCCTCCCCATTCAACCCTTCCGCCCCATCAAACCCGCGACGTCAGAGAATCTGACAAGCGACTGTCTCGAGGCGTGAACCGCTCCTTTTTTCAGCGTCACTCCCGTTTAAAAAGCGTGCGCTCGGACGCGCCATTCCGAGCACTAATCCGAATCAACGCGTCACTTTCCTCCGAGGCAATTTACATTTCCACAGCTTCCGAAAGGGGGGAGGGAATGTTTGGAAGGCGGGCAAAGGGTGAGGAGTGCGTGATGCCCTGAGGAAGTAAAAGGAGCCGGCTAATGAGTCGGATAAGAGGATTTTAAACGGCGGGCCAAGTCACGAGTGATAGTCCGACATGACAGGCTCATCAACGCATTAAGTCCCGATATTACGGGCCGGAATCGAACAAATTACCCATATAACTCGGTCGGATGTTAAAAAGACGGTTTAAACCGGATGTGAATGTGTGTCGCCGTCAGTTGTAATTTAAAGATATATGTTTTTCTTTCTTTCCATCGCTCTAAACTCGCTAGATAGCGGCTACGGAATGGATTCTTGACACGTTTCTTGGCAAGTGAAAAAATCTGTTGACATGTTAATCTTCTGTGCCTCCAGGCGCATTGTAATATCGTTCTTGGAGCGATGAATGCTTGCTTCCATATTGAATTAGGCCTTTTATCCCGGGCTATGTCCACAATTAATTTAATGCCGTTTAGGTGCATTCTGCGGGTTTATTTTCAAGGCGGAATTTCACATTAAATCCAGGTCTATCTCAAAGGGCATCACATAGGAGAGATATCCAAAGACGGCCAGTAGCAGTATTCCCGTAGAGTAGCGGATTCCAATTTTTTTTTGTTTTCTCGACCTTGTTTAAAAACTACTCCCCTACCTTTTCTTTTTCACGGCAAATATTCTTCCTGACTCGCACTCACGGCACATAAAACTTCCAGCCTTTTATCCAGAAAATTACGTATTGTTTATTATTAAACATTTTCGCAAGGACGTAGGTATTGACAGCTACTTTCAATGCGAAGAGACCCCTAGATTTAAGTGTTCTAAGTATTAAAACTGTTTTTAGAAAATTTCCCTAGCTAAATCTCATTTCATCCCCATCTGCCAATAATTTTTGTATTAGATTTATAGATAGGGAATCTATATTATTTTTATAGACCTAAAAGAAACTGCTTTTGAAAGTATACAAACTATACAAAAGGCAAAGCTACAGTCCGATAAAAAATATAACTGCATAATTTTCAGTTTTGTTTTATATCGAAACATTTCTTGGAAAATTTTGCGGAGGTTCGAACCAATAAAAAGGAAACAATGAGTTTTCATTGAAATGATCGGTTAATAATAATAATAATAATGTCGTATTTTTTATGGGCGAATTTTAGCCTTTGAAGGCTATTCCTCCAATTAACCCATTTTCATTAAATTTTATTTCATTTTTCGCATTTTTTTAATAATAACACACACAAACATACACACACGCACACACACAACATACACAGACAACCATTCCCTAACCGGAAAATTCCGATTAGTCGGGATTCGAACCCGGGACCGTGATGTTCGAGCGTTAACCGCTAGCACGCTAACCACTCCGACACCACGGCCGGTAGTTAATGGTAATTATGCTGGGGTTTCACAGTTACTTTTTTCAGGTAGAAATTTCGAGGGTCTCCATCCTAATCCGGTCCCTTACCTAGGCTTCCCAGCTCGGGAGAGCCCGACCTTCCCATCAGGGGGGACCATAAAAAAACTGACCGCGTGGAATACGATTTAAAAAGTCATAAACAAATCAAATGAGCAACAATTTATTATCTTCGTCGTCTCACTCGTCCTAAGAGATATACAAGCGTCGTTAGATCGACTTTCTACGATGAAAATTAAGATTTTTCGTGATTTTGCAAGAAATTACCCGTTTACACACGAAAACGTTGCCGTTGGGTTCGGGTAGGGGGGAGGGATTTCTATCAAAAATCTATAAATCCTCCCCCCAACCCAACCCAACCCCCGTTGAGATATTTAAAACACCCGCCTACCTGACTGAGCAACGTTGCCGTGTGTAAACGGGTAATTTCTTGCAAAATCGCGAAAAATCTTAATTTTCATCGTAGAACGTCGATCAAAAGACGCCTGTATATCTCTTAGGACGAGTGAGACGATGAAGATAATAAATTGTTGCTCATTTGAATTGTTTATAACTTTTTAAATCGTATTCCACGCAGTCAGTTTTTTTATGGTCCCCCCTGATGCGAAGGCCGGGCGCTTCCGAGCTGGGAAGCGGAGTTAAGGGTCCAGATTAGGCGGGCGACCCTCGAAATTTCTACCTGAAAAAAGTAACTGTATAACCCCCGCATAACTACCATTAACCGGGAAATTATATTAATTCGTTGCTCCGTTCTCCATTGCGGATTATATCCCAAATGTGCAGTTGTCTTGCACCCAATAACGCCCCCGCAAACTTGGTTGGACGCGACCGACGAGTAAGGGTTTACTTTAGTGCAGTGTTGCGAATAAACGTTTTTAATAGAACTTGAGACTTCTTGTGCCAACCTGTTCCTGCCTATCCGTAGTCGCATCACGACAGCATGAGCTGCGCCTTTAACTAACTAATTATTTATTCTATTGACCTTTTGATATGAATAGAAATAAGGATTCGTTACCCAACGCTGTACTTTTTGCTAGAAAGAAACAAATTAATATATTTCTCGTAGGTGAAAGTGTTACTTAGGTAATACATTTTAAGTAATTTGTTTTAATTTTGAGGGTCTAAAGAATTTATTTTTAAAGTCCAAAAACATAAAAGGAGCATGCTAGACTTGATTTAAATAAATGCTAAGTCTCCGGAAAACTCGTTTTTGACATGTTGAATATCAAGGTAAAAATCAAATATTGGAGTAATTTAATGCCAAGAAGTTGAAACGCTTTTACTATTTTTCAGTAATTTTAATGCTGTCATTGAACTATTTTTCACCTGAGGATGACTCCATGAGTCGAAACCATGGTCGTTTTCGAATAAAAATATTCCTTTGGTTTGTAAAAGTTTATCTCTTCATTTTTATTTGTTATGACTTACGAAAGTACTGTCTGATAGCTTATTTGTGTTCAAATATCGTTTTACTTTGAAATTATATCTACGTTTAAGTTCTGTGTAGTTGATCAATAACTAAATATAATGAAGAGTTGAAAACTTTAGAAAGCATAAAAAGGCTTGAGAAAATTATGCTGTTAAATTTATTACAAAACTTTTTTTGATTCAAAAAGAATAAAATTATAATTTTTGGAATCTTCATGAGCATTTTGGATCACAGACCGACTGCAAACCACATAAATAGAGTCAGTAGAGATAAAGTCAGAAATTTTTCCAATATTTTCCCGAAAATGCCATATAAGAATTGTATAATCGTTTTCTATGTTTAGCAAGTGGATATTTGTAAATTCAAATTAGTCTTTCATTGAGTAGAGAAAATTTCAGTATATGGTTTTATTACAAAAATTATTCATTAATGATTTTTCTTAGTAGTAGTAGTATTGTTAAAAGTGCTTCGACAACTTAGGTCATTTCGCACATTTGCTCCCACCGGGAATCGAACCTGGGACCGCTTTCACCAAAGGCAAACGCGCTGTCCACATGACTATCCGGGAGCCTATGATTTTTCTTTAAATAGAAATAAAAGCCTAAAATTTAAATCTATAGACAAAATTTATTTAGCGCTGTTTTGTAGATGAATATCCTATAAATAGATCGAATGAATTCAATCTTCATTTCCTTCATATTTAAGTTATAGACTTGCTAAAGATGTAACGGAAATTACAAGAAACCTCTTTCTGTAGCTGTTGATAGATTAAATATTATTATAAAGACTCTTAACATAGATAGCGGGGAATAAACTGTCTTTAGGAGGTATCTAGTCATATATGTTGTTTGAGCTGTGTCTAACCTTATATGAGATGTATTTGATTTTTTAACTTTCATTTTCAAACAGGTCCCCAAAAACTAGAATATTTAATCTTTCACCAACAAAGTTTTTGATAAAACGATGAAAATTTCCCCATGTTTTTTCTTTAAGAAATTAATTTCAAAGTTTGCAGTGCGTAACATTATAAAACATTAGTGACATAATTTCGAAATTATATTGATCTACCCAAGGTCTCTTACAGTGAATTACCTCAATCTCATACTTTAAATCCCTCTTTTGATTATTTCGGTATTTCAGATTTGAAGATATTCATTCTAAAAGAAAAATCAACCGAGATTTCAATTAATTTATATTTTTGTAATACACGATTATTCAAAACAAAAGAGAAATTTCGAAGATGAAAGTTTTCGAAACAGAAAGTCATCATCAGATGCTCGAATCCGGTTACTTTCAAATTTTGTCAAAAAAATTTGATTTTATTTCGCTCCTTTTGAGTAAATATGTTCTCAATATTTCTACGCTACATAATATAGTAAACTCTGAACTTAGTGGGATATCAGTTACCGTGGTACTCAGTAATTGCTGGAACAGAATTCTAGGGCTATTGAAAGAAATGGTAAGAAATTAACGTGACAGAAGATTGACTCAGCTCAACATAAAGAGCAAACAGCGGCGATCAAATTTATTAGCTGTTGTGGAGAAGCTTGAATGACGGATTGAGATAGGCGTAACCTACTATTGATCACCATAGAATACACGGAGAAGGGAAATAGGTGATGATAAGGAAAATAAAGAAGGCGGGATACGAATATGGATAGAAGCAGATGACATAGCGGTAGAAGCCAATGAGAAAGATAGATTTACAAGACACCCTTTTACTATAAATAAAGGCAGAAGAGAGCAAAATAAAATGTTGTATAACAATTGAACGCAAGTGTTGGTCTGTTGCTGAAACATAGAAAAAAATTTCAGGCAAAACTAAAAATTGGCCATTTCAATGGGTCAAAGAATCCTATTTTGGTAGAGAGATCTCCAGAAATAGAAATAGTAAGAGAAAACTAATAGTGAATTGGTCCCAGAGAAGTGGGAAATCTACCTCAATTAATAATGAGCAACACAATTGGATAATTGGATACGGTTTATGACGTTATATATTTGAATGGTCTTTTTTATGGCAGTTAAGCATGGAACTAAGCAACTACAGAAACGGCAAGATTAGAGAGAGGTAAAGAAGAAGTGGTGTTACAGATTAAATTGTTATGAATTGGATTATTATGAAAATTAAATGAACATACCAAGCAAGAAATGAAGAAATTAGTCGACTAGGAAACATGAAGGAACAGAGGTCTTTGGAAATCTTTTGTGTCGGGCAGTATAGACGCATTATAGTTTGATGGAGAAATTATTGGAGGAAATGGTAGAAGGTAGACATTGCAGAGGAATATCTAGGTTATATCATAGGACACAGATAATGGCAATATATCTAGTGTTAAAGTTTGGAATCATGAAGGGATAAAGCGATTGGCTTGAAACAGGACGGTCTGTGTAACTAAAAGTAGCTAATCCTGGGATTTTAAGCACAATATGATGCAGATTCACAAATCAGAATATGCAATCTTGGAATAAATGAGCGGTAAAGAACAAATCAGCAGTATTTTAAGTCAGAAACTCGCCATTTACCGTGAAAAAATAAATAGCGCGTGGTAATTTTGGATAAATTAAAGGTTTAGCTCTAATGAAATAATTTTCATGTATCTAATCTAGAAATTCAGATTGAATTCCTTATACAAATAGCACCCATATTACTCTGTAATGATATTACAGCTAAAAAGAGGCTACAGGCTACTTGTAATATCGAAACATAAATATATCAATTTTTTCTGGCTTGAGAACTCTCGCAAAATCGAGCCTATCGCCTTGATTCATATATATGCAATTGAACTCGGGTCAGGTTAGTAGCTTTTAATTTCGTTTTCGAATGAATTGTACTATGGTTGTTATCATTTTAACCTATACGTTTCCGAAAGGTCAATTTATCCCCGTTTGCAAGTCAGCCTTTTCTTCCGCCTTCCTCAAATCGTATTATTTATTTGAATTAATGAACCCTCCCTGCATTGCGAATGGAAAAAAAACGAATGCAATACATCAAAGTCGAGATGGTGTTATATTTTACTGAATAAAAGACAAATTTAATGAATATTGTGGTGAATAGTTTCGGCGAGTGTGAGTCATCGACATTGCAATGGAATAACGACGGTTTCCTACAATTTAAGACGATTAAAACATAACGAACTTGTTACATTAAATTTCAACGAGATATTTTCTGGAAGGTGAGGAAGTAAATAATTTCATTTTGTAATCCACAATATAGTTATCGCTGAATATTTATGAGTTTGACCATCTAAACCGCCAAAGTCACATATAGTAAGTTTTGTCCAAAAAATAAGTTAGATGAATAATACATAGGTCTATTCCTAATTGTTATCAATATTATAAATATACGATTAAAGTGCCCTAGACCTATTATTCCCGAATTTAAAATGGATGAAAGAAAATATATAGAAATTCACTGAAAAGATTTTGAAAGTAGCTCTTCGATCGCTGTAGACAGCGTTGAAGCTAACTGAATTTTCAGAAATATTTAATAAAATTTATCGAAGAAAGCCGAACGATCAGTCTTGCGTTTCACAAATGCTTACATTAAAAATTACGCCTTAATATTAACCTAAAATAGGATATAATCAATCGTTATGTGGAATCCCTTTTCTCCTACACATTTTGGGTCAAAATGAATATTTGAATAATTTAGATATTCTCTCTCTCTCTCTCTATATATATATATATATATATATATATATTTGATGACAGCACACAGGAAATTGCGTTTTTCCGCTAATTAATTTCCTGTGAAACATTCCAATATATTGTAATTTGTTTCCATATTCTAGTCATTCATGTGTGACTAATTAATAAATCACGCATCACAATGAGTTATATTGTTTGCCAAAACAACAAATAACATCCCTTTTTGTTTGATTCGGTTCAAATATTCCATATTAGGTTGTAATCTTTTAATGGCATTTCTTGAAGATATTTTTTCAATTGAACTATAAATGTTAGCTATATTTCTTGGAAGAAAATAAAACATCTTCATTAACGATGATCATAACAATCAGTAGGAGGGCAAAATGGTAATATAAGTGTAAAAAAAAATTCAGTAGAAAAATCTATGATGAGCCAATTTAACCATGAATATATGCTAGAAATCTTTACATCATTTCAGATGATTTTCTTTTTGCATGACATCAGTCTTTTATCTTATTGAATAGGCCGTTAAATGTATTTCAATATAACAATTTCCCGATATGTATAAAATGCTGAATGAGTTATGCCTTGAAATTGAATTAATTTAAATTTTATAATGGGATATCCCAGAATAAAATAGAATGGCCCGCCTGAAAATAGAGGCGATAAAATTTCCATACTTTGTTTCTGCAAAAACTTGTTACTCTCTATCGTTGAAAGATTCTTAAAAAAAGATGTCCAGAATTGTACGAGTCGAATTCACAGAGAAGCTAATTGAATATTAACCATATTTTGTGGTTAAGATTTGCTTTAGTATAAGTTTAATCGTCTTTTACTACTTGAGGCATTATACCGCATTTGCTTGCCAAGTTACTCATGACGATAACTTGAGAAAGTATTTCAATAACAGCCGTTATTAAATTAATGAAATAGTGGTTTAAGTATTTCGTAGCACAGTAATCTAAGCGAGGAAAATATTTAATAAAATGCCTTAATTATTAGAAGCCTATAATTCTTCGAATAATAAGTGATGTGACTGCGTTTTGCCTCAAGTTTTACATCCTCTCCAAAATATTAAAAATCTGATGTGGCCAGCACATGACTTTCTCCATATATAAGATGTAAATATTTATCTACGACAGTAATTTCGAACTCTATATTCAAACTAAACTTGGAAGATGAGTGATTAATTTATATCATATTATCTTTTACATCACAAACATTTTAAATAATGTTTTTGGGTGCATGTTCGATGTAAAAAGATGTATTTGGCCTTTCGCCCATTGAGCCCAGAGCGCCCACAACGTACATAATCAGCAACTTCCGGTTTATCAGTATTTCATGAATATCTCTTAAACAATCAGTGATAAAAAATATGTTTCATACAAAAGTTATAGTATAATATATTATCTAAAACTTTTATAAGTAACAAAATATACTTAAATATCATATTTATGGAGATATTTTGAAAACCGGAAATGAGCTTTGAAGAATGAAGCTCAACTTCCGGTTAACCGATTTACTCCAAAAACTAATCAACTCTAAACACTGTAATAGAAGTACTACATATGAAATTTGGTGTTGATCCGCCAAATAGTTTTCATGTTAGAGCGCCCACAAAGTACATAATCATCTTCTTCCGGTTTATCAGTATTTCACGAATAACTCCTAATCAACCGGTGATACAAAAATATGTTAAATACAAAAGTTATAGTATAATATATTATCTAAAACTTTTATAAGTAACAAAATATACTTAAATATCATATTTATGGAGATATTTTGAAAACCGGAAATGAGCTTTAATGAATAAAGCTCGACTTCCGGTTAACCGATTTACTCCAAAAACTAATCAACCCTGACAGCACACACCACAGTACTATACATGAATTTTGGTATTGATATGACTAATAGTTTTCACGTTAGAGCGCCCACTATCACACACACACATACACACACACACACACACACACACACACACACACACACATACACACAGACATCATTCCGAAAATGGTCAAAACGTGTTCTAGGGACCCCAAAACGTGTATTTCCGTTGAAATCTCGAAGTCGAATTTTTTCATGAAAACAATACTTTCTCTATACTTCGTATATGGAGAAAGTAATAATGTAAACACCAAAATCAAATCTACGAAGATATCCCAGAATATACTCATGGAATAATACCTGGCTTTTTGCCACAATATATCCGTTGCTTTTCCCTTGCTCATCTGAAAATTATAACCAAGTTTTTCACCGTCCCCTCATAATTTGACTATTTTCCCAATTTCAGGCAGTTTAACTAGATGTCGCGAAACAGCTCTTTGACTTCAGACTTTATTAAAATCCTATATGATCTATACACATACGGCAACTTTAATCTCTGGTTAATCATCTCAATGAGCTTAAACTTGTGTCAAAGATCTTCGGCGAAAATTAATTAGTTTTTCCTTCAAAATGGCTACGAATTTCAACGCTAATGCAAACATTACTCAATACGTATTTAGTAGAATGAAAGAGAAGTGGTGAAAGCCGGAATTATGTAAACATTCAGAAGAATGGTAAATGAAATAATAAACATCAAAATTTATGCTATGTCTGTTATTATTGGAAAATATATTATCTTGTTTTATGCAAAGCTTCGCTATGTCATGGGCACTTTTTCCTCCTTAAATTTCGAAGTTAGATTTCTTCAACCAATTACATCAACGTCAGATCTGGATATATGATGACCATCCATAATGTTGTTTTGTATCTTATGCTTATAGACATCAACTTGATATTCCGTATTCTCTAAGGCAAAGATTTCAATTGAACTTACTGTTCGCGTTATTTCATATGTCGCAAGTTTGTAGCTGCGAGTAATTTTTGATAGAAATCAATTCACCCATTTGTAAATCGTTTCCCGAAACTCTCCGTTTTACATTAAAATTATGGAAATGGCCAAAAGAGATCGTGTCTTTAAAAGCAGAACTAATAAGGACCTGATTGATACGACGATTTCCCTTATTTTTTTCCTACCGTTTCACATAAGTTCTTGTGCTGATTTCGATAACATACTATGCTCTAACTCAATTACTATCAGGAATCGAAATACGAATCTTATTAATATCTTTTCAAGCCAAGGCCCCTACAGAAATTTGGGCCTGAGTACCTAAGGTCTATCAACTCCAATCTTAGTACTATTAACATAAGGAGTGAAATCTTTTGCCGCGTAAAATAGTTGTTGAAGAGTTAGAAAAGAGCAAAAGTTTATTTGCATGTTGATGATACTAGTAAGAATCAAAAGTTTCCCTCTTAATGACCATACAAGTCATTTTGCGGATACGTTAATATCTATCTTTACCTTCAATGATCGCATACATGAGTGTTTAAATAATGGGAGCGAAATCATGAAGGAAAACCTTCCAAATCCACATAGAATTCCTTTCACGTGGTACGCTGTTCTATCCGAATATTACGAAATAATACTGCTATGATAGGGATTTAACTCACCAAGAAGTCATATTCTACCAACGCCAGTGGGTGATTTACCACTTTTAATGAGCAGTGTTATAGGTGGAAAGTGTTTTCTACTCTATCTTAGTAAGAACCAAGAAAAATAATATTGACAAGTCTTCTACAGATCGTGTAGATGAAATCTGTCTTGCAAAGGCCCTCTTACAAACGTTATAGTCAAAAATGATTATTTTATGGACAACAATTTATTACAATAATTATAGTAATTTGAATAATGTATGTAAACTAGGATAGTGCTTTATTCAATAACTATAAAATAAAATATTGAAAATTGAATAAGAATGAATTGGTTTGAACCTATAAATGATTGTAATTTAAACTCCATTGGTCAGAATAATTTCTTTGAATCGCCTTTGATTTAGTACCTTATGACTGTAGTAACAAATTGATTTTGCGGCTTTTGAAAAAAATTCATTATTGGACAATCCTTTTTGCCTTACTAATCTTAATAAAAGAGTAGACAAGACATAACTTTTCCGTTATTCAGATGCTAATAGATTGATTCTTTAGGAGACCACTGACAGGACAATTGTATAATGCCGATCTCTCTGCTTTATATGTTTTAATGTTATTAAGATTAAAGTTCTTTCTAGACAAAATATAATCTCAATTGCGCTTTATGCCTCTGCTGTGGGCTGGACTACAAGGCTGAGCAGATTCGCGGCTCAAGAGAAGAATTAATTTCAATGAGCCGGCGGAAAATATGTTTTCGATTCTCCGAGATGGATACGATAATTCAACCATCAGAAAAGAAATCAGCAATAACTTAAAAATTTTAAAGTTACAAACGTAATATGTATCATACAGTCAATCGCAAAAACACAGCTAAAATTATAAATGAAAATTCCAGTGAAAATTTCACGAATGCTGGATTGGATATGAAATACATGTGTATTGAATTTCATTCAGTCTTATTATTTAGGCTTCGTATGTTTTTATAAACACATCAAGAAGTATTGACAAAAACAAGAACGAAAGCAATGATAGTGAAATAGTATGGCGGAACTGACAAGTGGTCGCGGAATCCGGGCTTCGTATTCGACGGCCTTTCAATCCCACCGCTATACGAGCGGCCCAGAAGCACCGCCTTTCGCCCCCCGAGTTGACCGGCGACTCCCCGTCCATCGAGCGGCGGTATCCGCCCTTCACTCACCGGTAATAAGGAAATCCCTGCGGGACGTGCAGATCCATGGGCATGGCCGCGTGCGCTGCGGCCGCTGCTGCTGCCGCGGCTGCCGCAGCCGATACGGCCGCCGCCGCCGAGTCCAACTGGTGCGCGGAGGGTGTGGAAGACGCGGAAGAAGAATGAGCCGCAGCGGGGGACGACAGCAGTTGTTGGTGGTGCGGATGATGGTGAGGATGGTGATGCGGCTGATGGTAACCCTGAAGACCGGGCTCTCCGAAGTGGTGGGCGAGTGGATGGTGATGGTGCGAATGGTGGTGAGCGAGGGGATGATGGTGCGGGTGATGGTTCGAGTGGTGGTTAGGATGGTGGTTGGGGTGGTGGTGCAGAGGGGAGGATGGCGAGGAGGGATGCGGGTATGTGCCGTGGCTCTGCTGCAGAGGGGATGGCGGAGGCGGCTGGTGGCGGAGGGCGAAGGGAGCCTCTGCTCCCGGCTGCATCATTCCTGCACCCCACCGCTCCACTGCCGCTTCCACGGAGTTTGGAGTCAGTCTATCAGTAAAGTCCACCCATCTGTCAAGTATTCGCGAATTCCTCTTTTAGGTTCCGAACTTGAGATTCATTGTTATCGTTCAATTGATTAAACACTTTGGAGGAAGAATTTTGCCTTGTTCACGAGGATTTCTTCGCTGGGGGTTTGTTGATACTTGTGTCATGGAGATATCGAAGCAGCATTATCCGTCCGTGTTGGCGCACAGTTTTTAAGCGCTAAAACCACTAGGAGTAACGTTTGGAAATGGAAAATACCCTAACAATGCAAGGAACCTTTTGACAAAAGGATGTATCTTGAAAAATAAAATTTATTCGTAGGTGAACTCACAATCCATCAGATTGTACTCACATATGAAAAGTCTCCTGATGAAAATATATGTAGAAACTTCTCTCGTAACAACTGAAATTTTCATGTATGTCCTGTTTCTAATTGGAGAAGAATGCAACAGTGCACGTTGCAAAGTATATCGCTAATAAGTCGATGTCCGTGAGATCGTAATACGATGGAGCTTTGAGGTTACCGACGAGTCCACAGCTTTCTGCACCTTCCGGAGGTATCACAAAACTCACGTAAAATCCCCGTCAAGTGTCAACACGCCAATTCTCCCCAACTCTGAAGAACCACCAGTTGCAAATCCATCGGAGACCTCGTCCTCACGTTTCGGCGAACTTAAATCCAATGGCACCGCAAGAAGCGTCGCACTCGCGAGAAATCACAAACAAACCGCGGGACGACCGTTCATGTCTCCAGAATCGAGTCACGTGCCGACGCCCGTCCCGACGTCGGGACAACTCCCTCACGACGCCCTCCCCGAGGTCCGAACCCAAACAGCGACCGGCGCTCGAGAGTGGTCACCAGCGAAAAGTGTTGACCGGTGCACGCGGAGGACGTGGCGGGAAGACAGTGGCCATTCGGCGGCGGACAAGCAGCGTTCGGCGCGACCGTCGGCGGCGGGGGGTGCCGGCGGAATGGGGCGGGGACGCCGGGAAGGAGGCTGCGTGGCTCGGCCCACAGCACTTTACGTCATCGGATCACGTGGTATCTCCCACGCCCGCTCGCCCTCCTCTTGATTATACCTCTCTCTGCGGCTCTCTCATTATCCCCGCTCTGGCAGAGGTGCTCCTAGATGTGCCCCCTCTGCCGCAGAGGTGTAGAACGACATGTTGATCCGGAAGGCGGAATTCGTGTGTCCGCCCGATGCGCGCTGAATCGCAATGCATGACGGGGTGGGATTTTGGCAGCCGGCGAGGGCGCTGGGGAAAAAACCGCTTTGCATTTTCGTGATACTGGAAGCTCTGCCCAGTTTGCGATGGAGCCAGAAGTGTGCCGGGCAATCCCATATCCGCCTCCGGGGATTTGCTGTCAATCATCGGGAGTGCATGTTTTGAACCGTGGAGATTCGAATAAATTTGTTGGGGCAAAATCCCTCTCCGTGGCTTATTTAAAGCTCTAATCAGTCCAGTTCTATTTGGAAATTAAATCCATAAACCAAGAATCTATATATCTAGTTTTTCAATGAATCTGTAAATCATATCTTGAAACGTTTTTGATTTTTTCGCAACTTTATCAGAAAAAATTACAATACTATTCTCTAGAGAGAGATATAAACTATAAACTATGACCATCAACTCTGCGTAATACATCTCTATGTTTTATCGAAATAATAAAAGTGTAAACTTTTATCATTTTTGATTAAAATTACTCTTTATTTCAGTTTTCTATTTAGATCTATTTTACATGTCTGTACGATGGGGCGAAAGGGGAAATTTAATTTTCATTCTCGCCCAGGCAAAGTGGTTATTGATTTCGTTTAGCGATATTTCTACGTGTTTTGCAATGCACATGAGCCTCCTCTTATACATATTACTGCACACGCAGTACTTCTCTATTGTCGTCAACTTTCGCTCTCGTAAGAAATTGATTCATCAATGCCTAATTTGACAGCGCCGATAGATTTGATTGTTTTTTTAACTTCCGATCCGCAGTAAGAGGAGCTATATAAAATTGTTGCACTCAGGTTTAAAGACTAACCTATGATTTCTTTAAACCCGACATAATTATTTAATAACAAAATAAATTGTAATTTTGAAAAGTATTTCATGAGAGTAAAAGACTCAGACAACAAAATGGCTCGGAGATTGATAAACCCATCGCTCGTAGGGACTAGATACCTAGTTTCCCTTAAAAAACTCGCTTCCAAATATGTTATCATTTAATAATGAAGATTTGGTATACTTTGTTTCTGGGTAGCTGTTCACGAGGTGTGTTTAAATGAGAAATTACTTTCATCATATTTTTAGCATATTTTACGATTAACTGTTACATCATCATTAATTAATATTACTTTGTATATTCTTTAATTACTGGTTCCATAATTATCTGTTACGATCTTGATTTGGGTGAGAAATTACGTATTTCACCTAAAAAATAATTATCGTAGATGAAAGATATCCTAAAGGAAGATAAAGATCAGTCCTATACAATATAAAATACAGTTAAGACTGAAAGGCAGCAATCGAAATGGAGAAATGCCAAGAATAACGACCACTTTTTGATTCTACATTGAATAAGCTTGTCATAGGAATAATTTTGTGCATCTCAATAATTTTTTGTGTGTGATTGGTATACTGTGTGAATTATAAGAAAAGTCTCCATTTTCCATAATTCTTCACATGCGGCGCGCGTTCGTTTATTGTAATTTTCATGCAGTCTTCCCTGCTTGCGATTCATGCAGTCCTGGTAAAGATGAAAGGAAACATTCAGTTTGGACGGGCTTCTCTTTGCAGTAGGACATGAGAAGTAATTACTGCTTTCCTTTACATGTTTTCCTTATGGATTACGGAGTAACTCATGAAATCCGATTCCTTTTTTCAACAATATTTCCAAAGACTTTCTCTTTGTGAACACATCGATGGATTCAAGTTTCCAGCATAAGTTGACCACACCATGTAATAATCCTCGAGATTTAAAAAAACCTCGTTTCATATTTGTGTTTGCACGATTTTCTTGTCTTGGCCGGACCGGTTTCATTCGCGAAACTGCATTATCTTCTTGTGCATCGCCGCGATTGAAACTTCGATGCATAGTTATGAGAAGTGAAATGAACCTTCACTAATGACGAAAAGGCCGATGTTCCCTATCGATACGATGTTTTTTTCCATGCTCACGCATTTCGAATCATAAACTTTCAAAACGACCCGAGAGCACAGATTAAGCGCAGCGACCAATAGGCTTTGTTTAGCAAGTTTCGCAATTATTCGTCATATTTTCAGTTTTTTTTTTGGGTATCGCACAGTTTATTGCAGTGTCGTCCCATCTCATGAAATATATTTTCAACTCGCTAAAGAAGTTTACGAGCGTGAAATCCACTCGGCGCCTTATTAACTCGTTGCCTTACAAATATTACTTCTCTATTCTATTTTTGCTCCGTACCTCACACTCGATCAAGCGGTTAGTATCACAAGGTAAAAAAATTACCCAAAGCATTTCATCTATTATGAATCGAGTTGAATGACTTATAATTAAAGCCTATAGCAACTAAAAACATTAATAAAATAGATGATTTAAATAATTTTTAAGAAACCCCTAGTTCTTTTTTCTTTTTATGATTTCAGTAGGTAACATAGCACTTTCAGATTTTAATGTAACCTTCATGCATCCATATGGTATGGTATAATAAAAGGAAGGATGGTCGCTAATGGCTATGCTATTAAGATAAGAAAAACACCAAAAAACATCAAAATTCAAAAGATTTATGGCGGTTTTAGGTATTTTTCTTATCTTAATGGTATGGTACGGTTTGTCACATAATGCAATGCCAAAATATAGATACTAATAAGTTGAACCATTAAAATAAATCTTTTATTTTTTGTTCTTATGATTTTTGTTAGTAATATAGAAATTTCAGATTTTAATATAACTTTTATCTTTTCACCATGATTTTATGGTGTATTATTTTGAATTCGAGTCACTTTCATGGAATCCCTATTCGGATATTAGTTAGTATTATTTAGTATCAATTTTCGTTTCTGAATATTTTAAATGACGCGTTTTTATGCAAGACGCACCCGTTGATTTGGCATGGAGCGGAAGTAATGCTGTTATTATCTGACCCTTTATTAGGTTAGGTTAGGGCCAGTCTTCCTCCTAACCTCATATGTAATTTATAAATTAGTGCATCTAAGATGTATGAAAAGATTAAAATAAACAGGATTTAAAAAAAGGAAAGGATATGTTGGTGGAAAATTAAATCTCCACTACTGAATATTAACAAAGAAAAGATATTAGTCGCGGGACAACACCGACACGGAAGATGGGAGCAAAAAATAGGCTAAAACACAGATGGAAATAAAATAAAACAGTAAATCATAAAATTTCAAATATTAATAATAAATAAAAAAATCATAATATTAGATAAAACCGTAGCCAACTAGGTTTTCCAAAGGAAGCGCCCCATGCAATTGTATCGCCTTAGATTACGGTAGCATTAGGTGTGGATGTCATGTGCAGAGCTTGAAAAGTGAGCGAAAAAGAGTTGGTAGTATTTACCAGATAGTAGTACCTACTACTACTACCAGATAGTAGTAGTAGTAGGTAGTACTTCAGAGTATCAAGACTGATATCATTTGAAAGGTATGACCTGATAAGTTGGGTGAAGTTTTAATCCATAGAAATTCCATACAAGAATGTTTCATCTTTTCGATAATGACTCAAATGATAGTGGTGATCTGTAAGCTGATGATTCAAGTTATTTAAGAAAGAAAGATGTAGCCCATGAGGATTAGGAAATATTAAATAACTCGTAGTGAGTATATATAGACGCGTCAAACGTTCACGGGATGTCCCATTTTTTATAATTAAAATCAAATTTATACTTCGAATGATTTATTTATTTGTGGAAAAAAACTTGTGCAAATTCTTCAGAAAGGTAGAAGATGCAATAAAACCAATATGCACCAAAAACCTACGTACTAGACTTAAAAATCGATGTGGACTCGTAGAACGTTGCGTAAATCAAAAAAGCTCCAAATAGTGTAGCGGAAAAGTAATCGGAATTGTATTAGATTAAAAAATGGAACCTCTAGTATATTCCCTGGAATTTCATCCTAAGACTCGAAGCAAGGGAGTGGACACAGAGTGATCCCTGCCGACGTTTATGATTGAAGAAGCGCAGGTGCAGCGAGATGGAGCGTCATTCCTCCACCTCCCGCCGGTGGCAGCACGAAAACCGGGTCAGGCAAGGACAATCTTCTCCGTATAAGGATCCATTGTTTCAAATGCATTTGACATCGAGCCGCGAGAGGATTTTTCAGCCATATTTTCTCGGAAGATTCGACGACGTACCGCCGCCGTATATGGGCGAAAATAACGAGTAGAAATTGATTTTCCCCTCTTGAAAACGAACATACCTGACATCATTTTCTAACAGTAATTTACTACTTTCCTTATTTGCTCATGATGTATTCATTTCCAGCTTTCCACAAGCGCACAAGAAGCGGCGATAAAACGGCTTCGGAGACTTTCCGCGACGCCGTTTTATTTAGATTCCCTCCCCGTTGTTTTAATGAGTCTTAGGTCTTAGCCAACATTCAGATGTGGCTGATGAAGGAGTTGACCATTAAAAGTTATGGAGGAATATGAAGGATTAGACGAAGATGAGAATGTATGAAAAATCATGAGTAGATCTAATTTTGGAGCTTTCCGCGATAAGCGTAAAAAAATAATTTTCTATAGCTCTTGATTACGCAAGAACTCAGATAAAAGATCTTAACTACTATTAGTTAAAACAAAATACCTCGATAAAATTTTCACGCATTCTAAAACAATTAATTGTATGTATTTTAGCCTTCTATGGGCTTTGTCATAGTAAAAATATAATCCATGAACTACATATTAAGAGTGAAGGTAAAAACAAATTATTATTAACTTTAATTTGATCCAATGAAATAAAATCTGACAACGCCCACAGAATAAAATATTATTTCATTTTAGAAATACACCCGACCGGTCTCGAGGGATCTACCTCATTTTCGTGCTAGATACACCGTCAGATGTACATGGAATCATCTTCAGGAGCAATTGCTGGGAAACACACAAATTTATTGTAGAGACATAGGGGGCGAGGTAGAGCAAGCGAGGAGCAAAAAAATAGGGCCACAATTTGAGAAATTGAGAGCAAAGGAAAGGTAATGAAGGTGGTGAAGTGGATTTAATATACATAAAATATTTTTTGTTAGCTTGCTTCTCATCCTAATGGAGTACTACCCGCAAGTTAAGGCCCACACAATCGACTTCAGTATTAGATTAGTTTTATTCAGTAGAAGAAACACTTCATAGAATCAACAAATAAGGAAAGGAAACATTATAGCACGTAAAACTGCAACCGAAATAGAAGCGAAAATTAGTGACATGACTGGGACTCGAACCCAGGTCTCCCACTTTCCCAAGGTATTCTAATCACAAAACTACTAAACAGTATCAGCTCCTCACTGTTAACGGGATACTTTCTGTATGTTTATCACCATTTTCCCTCCTTACTGCTTTAAATAATATCAGTATCTTTTTGCAACGAGCAACTGCCCACAGTTTTGCTTATGCATTGATTAGCTGTGTAATAATAGGAATAATGATTAATTACGGGTATCAAACCCTTTACATAATACATTAAAATCAATATAAAAATACACATAGAATAAAGCAAAACATACAAGTATGTTCAAATACATCAATAACAAAGGAAAGAAAAGAATGTAAAGCAATAAATGTATACTAAGATCACATTTGCAAAAATAAGACAGTATGCACTGAGGTATAAATACTGCACTGAGTTACAAATCATCAGCTTACTTTATCGGGACATAAAGAATGATAATTAATCACCGAATATTTGCGTGTTTTCGCTTTTCATTTCTCCCTTTTTCTCCGAGTATTTGCAGGAATGCGATATTCGCGTTGGGCGGAAACAAAATTTTCATGTAAATCGAGGAAACCGAGAGTCCCATTTATCTCCTCTCGAGTGCAATAAAATGGGCGAATGGATTCGAATGTTAATAAGCGAAAGAAAAGGGCCGATGGAAGGACTTTATTCTGTGGAAAGTAGGCTATAAGACGACGGATAAACAGTCGCAATGTCCAGCGTCTTGTTCTTTCGAAATTCCTCTCCCCCTTTGCCTTTTGCAGCCTTTTCGGAATCCAGAAAATCAGCTTGCTTTACATTATGCGGCCTCTCATATTCGTTGCGATTCCTTGTCGAGACTGCGAATTTTAAACAGGCGTCTCGCAATATACAAGATCAGAGGCGAAACGGATTCGGATGCATGTTTTATATTCTCGATCGAAATACATTATCGAGCTTATTGATGGGGACGGTTTTGACTAACATTTGGATCGGCGGAAGATGTACTGGATTATTAGTTGTCGGCTTAGACAAATATGAATCTCGAAGCGAAGATATGTTTGGCTTAGTAAATTCAAACATCCATGAATTTTCTGTTCATCATCGGCTTCAACGCTTAGGTAGCAACAAAAGACTAAAGAGAATAAGTATGTACGATCCTCTCATTAAATTGATTGGCTGCAAAAGTTGCTTAAAAATATGAGGGAAAAATGTCTCGTTCTCCAACCTTCGGTCTGGTTAAAATCCAAAAGAAAATGTTTTTGCATGATGCATCGTACTGAATCCTTCGCTATTCAAAGAAACTAATTTAAGATACTAGTAGAATATTATTGCTTCGTGGAATCTTTCGAAAATGGCGTTAAAAACATGTACTATTTTTATTAAAAAGACCTGCTCCATTTCCGAATTGTTATGGTTGTTATTATTGTTATTTTCGTTAAAGTCAGCCTATTTACATTTACTCGATAATTATTTTATTTTACCACGATTTAATTTAATAATATATTGAAAATTCTGTTATTCACGATTTTCCATGTCATTTTATATTGTTTTTGATCGAAATATCTAATTTTATCAAACTGTTTCGCAATATTTGCAATTCGATGAGGTTTTGGCGTTCCATACAAAAACTTCCTCACAACCCGATTACATATCGATTAACAGGTTGCAGTTAGGATGACGCCGAAGAAAAATAAAGGTAACATAAGTAAATAACAGTACTGTAGGAACTGAGAGATATTTTAGTAGTACTACTCTCATTTAGTAAGGTCGCCAATTTTTTGTGTCAGAAGTATCGAAGCTTACTAAACGCATTTGGAATGTATTGATGGGCAAAATGTTTGACGGATTCAGGAGAAAGAGCGGTAATGAGGACTGGATAACGAATTAACGAACCCGGAAATAGAGTGTGACCGTCATGAAAGAAAATGTTTGTTTCTGTCCGGTTTCTTTCAAAGGAATTTCCTGTTTTGGATAGGGAGGCTGGAATCTGATTGACAAAGATACTGTAAGATGAGATTAGTATTAAAAGGAGATGGGAAAGTGGAGTAGCTGGTCACATAAAGTGTTATAATAATAGAAAAACATAAAATTCTATATTGAAGAAGAGAGAGAACGTAGAAAAGAGAGTGTATACATATTTTAAGATTAAGGGAAGAAATATTACTTGAGTAAAAATTATGTGATAGGAAAAACGTTTTGGAGAGTATTTAGTAAGTTAATTTATTTACTTCATCGATTAAAGGTACTCCTCAATCTTTCTTAGTTTATCTCGATAGGGGAGAGGGATTGAGGAGAGAAGATTAAACTAGTTGCTTACTTTTATTTACACATATCCACAGTTAAGTTCAACTTATCCAGTGGCCTGTTAAAAATATTAAGAGAATGTAGGATGTAAGCGGGTTTACAAAAAATAGCTATCTTAATGAGACGTAAGTACTGATACTGGAAGATCGAAAGGTTTCGATGATAATTGCTCGTTTTTGGCGGAGGGAATCCTGGACGACCGATTTTTTAGGATTCAGAGGCAAGTGTGTTGACAAAAGAGACACCTCAAAGTGAAGATGCGTGAGGAGGATTTGGATGTGGAGAAGAAAGCGTTCCATGAGAAGGCTCCGTGACGAGAATTGGGTGAACGTGGTGACACTTTCTCGCCAGTAGAAGCCCCTCTCTGATGCTCGAATTCCCTTTTATCTCAGCGCATCAGCTCTCCCATCTGCTAAGTACGTTTGTTTCTTGGGAAATTTGCAATTCATATGGAAATTAATGCTGGTATTACTCTATTACTTGTGAGCTTTAAGAGAATTATCTTCGCTTACTGCACGGTTCGTGATTAATGAACATACGTTTCTCATATTCACCATTCCCATACTATGCTCAGCTTTTGTCACGTATCGGATAGTTCTATCAATCATAATTCATCTAAATATGTATGTATGTATTATCCAACCATTAACCTACATGCACCATAAGAATATTTCTCCTATCTGTATCCAGTGATTTTAATCAGAACCACTAACCGTAGCAGTCTTAAAACTATCTTAACTGAATAACGAGTCAAATAATCCCATGAAAAAGGAAAAACAAAATGTATAAAGTCAAGCGGAAGAGCTCCATGGAACCTTATGAGAAAAGTGGAGCAAGAAAACAGTTACTGCGAACCCTATTCCATGTACACAGATTTTACTTTTTCCTCTGTACGATGAATCTATGAAGCGGATAGTTTCGGTGTCTATTTCCCATTTTTTTGTAGTATTTAACTGGATTATGTAACAGGATGGTGGGATAATATCTGCAATGCTTCTCCGAGAACGAACTTTCACTGAAATCATTGAGCAACTCTAACCTAAGATTTAATCTCCTTTCTTCTATCGATTCCCAAACTATGTCAACAAGTATTTAGGTAAGGTTTCAGGATTGCTGTGATTCTTAACGAAAAAATTTGATTTACTAAGGAGAATTCGGAGATTTTATCATAATTAAGTTAAAATCGGTTTCCCTTTTTTTTCTATATTCTAAAGATGCGATTTTTGCATTTATTTGGCTTAGCATGGAGATAAGTGGAGCATGGAGATAATAACTTCATTCGCATGCCTCTCACGCTGTTCATCGCTGTGAATGTATGAATGTGACTGAGATATGAATTATCCTGAATAATGGCACTCAACTTGGTCATTCGTCATCGAAAGCAATGAAAAATGTTACTCATAGGTTCACGTTGCTCTCCCACGTGGACTTGATAAAGTAATGGTTCAGAAAAAAGGGAATCGTAAACTACTATACTCCTTATTCCCTTTCAAAAAACAGGCAATTGGTGCATGATAGGGGTAAACATATAAAGGTAGTAGTAAAATGCAAACATATTGTGATATATTTTAGATAAAATTACGTTCTTTTTGTGTTAAATTTCGGTATGTATGAAAAAAAAGACCAAAGCGTTTAGAATTTCCCTCGCCATATTTACCTTTTGGACTTCAAACTTCTCACTGCTCATTTTTCCCTTCTTATAAACAAAAATAACCTATTTTCAGATTAATTTTAGAAATTCCTCGCAATTATTTAAGTATACTGAGATCCCAACTGTATCTTGTTTCTTTCCTTGATTGTAGTTCCTTTTCTATATCCATTAAAACTTTCGTTCTTGTGACCTTTTCCATTTATATAACTTTTACTATTGGTGTTTTGTACTCCTTGAAGCCGATATTTGGATCAAACCGTTTTACATTACAGTGGTGCACGAGCTGTGTTTTAAGCGCATGGTTATCCAAGGAGATAACACGAATATTGATTGGAATAATAAATTGCTTGAAACGTTAGAGAAAACTATACCATTGTTCAACTTGTCATATTTAAGAATTAAAATATTTTCAAATAATTGTCAGTTTGGTAGTAGAGTATAATTTTTATGCCCCCAAAATCTTTGTACAAGCTGAATTGGCCCGCCATTCATTTTCACAAATCAATATAAAGTTCTTTTAACTATGGTGTAGTAACTATGCAATACCTACGCGAATTTCTACCACTAATAGTATCTTTTGTTCAGGAAGGAAAGTAAATACAGTCCCTCACTCCTCATCTAACGTAGTAAGCCTCATTCCCCCTTCAATCCTTTTTTATCGCAAACGATGGAGGGGTTGAGGCTCAAACAGGCCTCGGACTGAATCTATTTCAGGCAGATCAATATTCAGAAGCAGTGGAGTAGGTTTTTATAAATCTTCGCGGGATTTAATGAGGCCCGCTGGTTGTAAAACCTCGGAAATCCCTAATTCAAGCGATTCCTGACCCTCATTTTACCCCATTTACGTGATAAAACTCCGCCTCACCCCTTCTTCCCTTTCTCCCCGTCACACGTTCCCATTCGGGGACACAGGCGCCGGCGCGAGAGCCCCCCTCTCCACCCCCTCCCTCTCCTCCGCTCCGCCCACTAGAACGCAGAGCACGTACGGACAGCGTCCCTCTTATGATTGATGGACGGACGACACCGTCCTTTTTTTCTCTTCGTTTCAAAACCCGGAACATCGAGTAGAAGCGCTATTGAAGCTCCGAATCTTGTCGGAAAAAATGCTGCAGAGATATTCAGGAATATGTTTACACTCGCCGCGTAACTCTTTGAACCGGGATAAGTTATAGACGAGAGAGTGGTACGGCTATCTTTGGATTTATACCAGATGGGGGTAGGAATAGGGTGATATTTATGTGAGGAAGAATGAGCCGTAAGCGCTCAATTGCACCGAAAATGTTTCCTTTTGGTTTTGTTCTGTATGATTGAGAAAATGATATTATTCGGTAGTAAGGGATGACGAGAGAAAGTAGAAGATAGTTCATGTTCTGTCTACCGTCTATAAATAGCTCTAGTAGTTTGGTAAATAATTTGTTCTCATAAATGTACAAATGGGTAAGAGATCATTTTTCCTTCAAAAGTAGTTCTAGATGAATAGTTCTATATGATAATTATTCTATATCGATATATAGTTCTATATATATAGTTCTATATGATAATTATTCTATATCGATATATAGTTCTATATATATAGTTCTATATGATAATTATTCTAGTTCTATTGGATAATTATTCTATATCGATAAAGGAATTCTCTAAACTGTAGATCAGAAAACAGAATTATTTGATTATAATCGAAGTAGTTGATTTCCAAACTATCCAAGGATGAAGTTGAGTATTCAATTAACCTCTCTTTCCAATCAAAAACCAAAGAAGCTCAGTCTATAAATTCAATTATTTCACCCTTAAGCTTTGAATTTGTTAGATTTTCTTGATATCTAATGTTCAAAACAAACAGTTTTTGAAGGTCGAAGGCCCAAAATAAAAAAAGCGTGATTCCCCTGCTAGTCACCCAGCTCACCTGTTTCCAAATCCGCCTTAGGCATATTATAATTAAGTAATGATATGTAATGTTACATACCCCGTCATTTGATTTTGCATTTTTTACAATTTTGTAAATAAATTTCGCAAGTTTTTTCATTCACTAATAAAACTATTCCTATGGTTGATTGTGTGCAGGAAAATATTTTAATTAAAAACTTAACTTTCACCTATTCTCCAGTGAATAAAATCTTGTCATCAAGTTTTAGGCGTTTAGAACTATCTCATTCCACCCCACTCCTCTTATGCTTCTAACATTATTCACTTTGTCAAAAGAAACTCCACCAAGAAAGAAGAAATCCCACGACTCCTCTACATCTACATCGTAATATAATCTTACCGTCCAACTTATCTCATGTCTTTGGTTTTTTATGCCAACATATTCTTTTGCCACTCCATTTAAGGGACCGAAAAGGGTGTACAGATTTTCAGTTTTGCATCATGAAAAAGTATCATATGAATAAGATGCATTATCCATATAGGAGATACAGTTATGTCCCCAAAAAGAACAGAAAAATGTACGGGAATTGTAATGGAATTTGAATGGTGGAATAAAATTGTTCCTGCTAATTGAAAATATAAATGGATGACGGATATTTTCGTCAGAATCTTTAGAATGAATGATTTTGCTCTTTTTGGTTTCCATAAATGAATGAAGAAGTCTTCCAGGTAAAATCAATCTCAAACAATATCAACAAGCAATAAAGGACCTAATAAGTTTTAAAATTTCTTTAATAGTTAAATTATTCTACTCAAATATATCGGTACAATGCGTTGTGTATATTCTTTAAAAGTTAATGATTTGACATTTATTTAAAGATTGAATTCTTAGCTATGGAGAATTCTACAATTTAATCAATGAAATGATGGTGTAAAATTTCATCAGATTAGGTTAGATTGGATTAAATTCGTTATAATGGAATTTTATATAGCTTTAATCTGATGGAATAATCGCTGACCATCCCTTGCAAAATTATTTACTTGTACACCCGGGAACTCAGTCCAAAGAAGATAGTTGCTCTTTCTTACCTGCTGAATGTTTCGTACTATTAGAAATTTTGTGAATATTTATCTTGAAATATATCATTAGTATTTATTTCTCTATACTAACTCATTATTTCAAATAATTTATTATCATAATTTAAAGGAAAAGGGTTAAAATTAAAGTTATTAAATTATCTTTGCACATAAGGGCGTGCACCAAGGTAAAATCCCAAGGAAATTATGTTAATTATTATAATGTCATTCCCATCCAAACTTTTCACCTTGCAATCGATGCCATTTTGTGAAATTAAATCGTACTCGATATAATGAGTTATTTGCAGCCTCCTTTCCCGGAGCACGAAAAAAAAACAGATTTACTCGATTTGCTGTGGTTGATTACGGTGGATAAACATGCCCCAAGCAAATCGGCAATAAAAACGTTTAACGGAGCGGAAAAGGGAATATCTCCGATATTCATTAATTCTTCGTATCCAATGTAGAATTCAAGCGGGCGACGTGCCGATTTAGCGTCGAAAGTTAAAATAAATGTTCGGAATTCATCAGGAGAGCCTTCGTCATACCTTTAAGAAGACGGCAGAGAGTCTAGCCGACCGTAACCCATCGTACATAAATAGTTCCAATGTGACATGTCCAAGGTCAGCGGAATGGGATTAACATTATAATACTGCATCTGCTGCACTTGGGCGAACAAGATTTCTATAAATAAGACTTCCATATTGGTCTCCACATCCGATGAGAGGCGGTCCGCGTACCGGCGATCACCTCGTGAATAGCAAGGAACCGATCCTCACGTCTCTTTTCTTCACTCAATTCTCGGACTTCGTTCATACTCTTCACCCCTCTGCGTCCCATTCTCTCTCTTGCCTCCATCCCCATGCTGGCTTTTATCTCCTCTTTTCCACAAATTCTCCTTCCTCAACTTCAACTCTGCTTCACCCTCATTTGCTTGTGTTCTTCTCATGTGAATATTTTCTCCTAAGTATTATCTAGGTTTTTCATTAGTCAAATTTGGTGACACCTGGTGGAATTTATCCATGAATCATTCATATAAGATAAAATCTTGCTCCGACCTTAAAAAAAATAGTTGACAGTGTCAGTTTCTCTAATTTGAACGATTCATCTAGGTTTTTCGAATCGATTACTAAAATTTTCCTGTTCAATATTAATTTATATTAGTTTTGTAATTAAAATCAATTGAAGAAGGCGTTGTCTTAAAGAACACCACCGCAACTATAGAAAAGGAGATAGATTCTCGTGGATTTTATACAATTGAGGTGAAATAATATTCTACTTATTATCTTATTCAAAATAAACGAAACAGACTCAGGTTTCACTTCGTGGTATTCATAATAGAAAATGGTTTCATAATAAAATACTTTTATTACACCATAATACAAGTATTGTGGTGTAGTAAAAGAATATTATCGTGAAGCCGTTTTCCATATCTGTTTCCTTTGTATTTTTACTGATATTTACTTTCTTGTTTGAATGGCATTGGGTTAAATGAGACTTCATATTCAAGCCAATTTTTCCCGAAATTAAAACAGTTTTTATATTTATTCTCTCTCAAAGTTTTGTTTTAATGTCCTTCCATTTATTTTAACAATTTTATATCTACTCAACTATACCTTATTTCTTTCTCCTGCTTTCCTTCCTTCCGATATTTCACCCCTATGTGATTTCTTCTCATTCAATGGAACAGTAACTACCTATTTTAAGGACAAACGGAAAATGGAAATGTTTGACAGGACGGGGATTCGAAGCCGGATCCTCCATTGCCAGGTTGCTCTATCGTAATGCTTTGGCCGGTTAATTTAACAGATTGAGCAGCCAACTGTCAATAGTGAGCTTCGGGTTCAAGTCTTGGTTTATTCAGACCTGTGTAAAGGGCAAAAAGGCAGCAATAGGTACCTTTGTTTATAGGAAGGACTATGGTTGACATCTTACTAATCCGCAAAGTGCATCAAATTGCTCTGCGCATGTAAATTCACCATTCATTCTCCTCGTCACCTATCTTCCTCTCCTTCTAATATCTGTTTCTTCTCCATCCATTCCTTTTCCTAATAATCCTCAATTCCATCATCCACTCCTCTTTCTCCTCTTCGTCTTTACCCTCTCTCGCCCCTAAAATCTCCATTCCTTCCTTTCAACACTTTCCGCCTCTTTTTCATCTCCCCTTTACCTCGTTTCCTCCCATTTCTCTCCTTTGATGGGACGGTCGCTCATTCGAAGCACGTCTCCGCTGCACACTCAAACGGGGAGAGAGCATCCAAAACACGCATCGCAGGATCTTAGATACTCGTGTCGATCGAAACAAAATAAACAGACGCATCATAGATTGCGATGATTTTGCAGCCAAAAGAAAATGACAGATGCGTAAACGGGATCGAATAATTTGGCAAAGAAATTGCGGGAGATTAGCTACACCCAATAATGATAATAATAATAATAAAACGGCTTTATTCGGGCGAGTTTGAGACTAAAAGTCTCCTCTTCCATCTAACCCATCGTCATAAAATACATAAATAATTAATTTAATGAGATTGTATGAAAAAGATATGAGAATAATTGTGGATGAAAAAACCTAAGAAATTCTTAGGAAAAATCCGACAGTCACAACTAAAAATATGGTAAGAATTATGATTACATTTTATAAATACACTATCAATAGATACATGCATTAAAGGGTTAGGTGTAAGAAGAGACTGTTTTAGCGGGAAGGCTCAACGGACAGAGCACCTGACCGGCAATCGGGAGACCCGGGTTCGATTCCCGGTCCCGTTGCACTTTTATTCAAGTCTATTCTTCCTTGGGAATGCCCTGTATCTTTTTTGGGTCTGAAACCTTTCATACTACCGATAGATGAATTATTTTGTTGTATAATCTGTATTAGGTATTTTTTCAAGATTATGGCAGGGTTGAATGGTTGCAGAGAATCTTCATTTCATGCATTTTCGCCCAGAAAATGTTTTATTTTGCCCTGTACTGTTATCGTCGCCGGTATACCGTTTTGGCTAAATAATGTGACGAAAGAATATTTTATTGAATATGCGGACTTACAGGAGCTTGAAAATGTCTCAGATGATCAAAACATAGTGAATCAGAGCGGTGAGACGAGAGCCAATTCCCTGACTAGGGAATTCTAAAGGCGGTAACGCTGCACAGTGGGCTAGAATCGAAAAAAGCTGGCCAAAAATAAGAAAGTGCTTTTTTGAGGGCGGACTTTGAAACTTCGCATAGTCGTTCTTGAATAAATTCTGCATACAACTGTGAAATCATATGCGTTGTTTTCCACGCGTTACAGTTCTACAGGGGGTCAAAGTTTACTAAATTTTACGAAAAATGCCGGTCCTCGATTTTTCGCAAAATTCTTCCATTTCAAGCCAATCCTGAACCAAAATGAGCAAATTCATCGGGTAAAAACGATGAAGTATTATAAACCTAATCTTTATGCTTCATAATACTGGGTTTGAATGATCGCAGTTGAATATTTGCATTATTTATACAACAAAATGGCGAACCCTTGTTTTATGGCAAATTTCCACCTAAAGTGAGGTGAGTTTTTTAATTAGATATTTCATTAAACGCTGTTTCTTGCTAATTAATGATTCATTATTTCCCTCCATCATCTTATTATGCATAATTAAACGAGAAACTACCAAGTTAGACATGGTATTTCAAGTAAATAGCAAAATTCTGAATATGTAACATAAATTGCTTTAATTTAATTTTAACCTTCTTTGGTAATACATTTAAATAAATGGCAGCAGAAAGTCTGAAAACGATGACTAGATTTAGTGGCACTAATAAGGAAACAGTGCAGGTATTGAATTTTCATGAAAAGAAAGGAAAATATTAAGTATAATATTAAATGTGACTCACCAAAAATATATTCCACACCGCAACAGGGGAATTCTGCAAGAAGGAACCTCATGAAATTGCGACGCGTGAAATAGATGATCTACAGAAATATCACCAGAACACAACTTCACTTCGGCACAGCCAAAAAATAACTGACTCCGAAAGAATATTTCGAGCTGAAACTGGCGGAAATAGTACAATAAAATGAGTAACCGTTTCCCGGGTGGGTGTTATAAACTGAGCCCCTTCGAAAGTTTTACTTTGGTTTTAGGGCACACTCTGGCGCGCACCCTCCTCCCACAAGAGGGTCGTGCGAAGTACAATAGGAGTGAGTTTACTCGTCTAGCAATTGAAGGTCGAACGAGGAGAAGAGAGCGAGTTTCTATAGCTTTAAGGATTAACTGTTAAAAATATTAAATTTCAGAAATTGTGGCTCTATCAAGAAATTTGAGGGAAAGCAGTGACTTACCGCTAAATCCACTTTTTCTTTAAGGATTAAATGATAAAATTTTAAAAATCTTATTATTTTTTTGATCTTAATATAAAATATAACTTTTCTTCAGCATAATATTTCCGAAATATAACCATTCAGTTGAGTTTTCCTCCGCATGTCCTCTCAAAACCTAGGTCATCTCAGAAATTGGCGTTCCGCCGCACGGACATAGCTCTTGCATCGCCATCGAAAAGTCGCTTTATTTATCGGCGTCGCAAATTGTCGCAGGATTTGATTTCAGATTCTTCTTCAGAAATCTTCAAAGAACATTTTGGTATAAATAACTCTGCGTACACCGCGCTTATTCACTACTATTTTCCTCACTTCAGGTGGAAATTGCCGTAAAATAAGGGTTCGCCATTTTGTTGTATAAATAATGCAAATATTCAACTGTGATCAATCAAACCCAGTATTATGAAGCATGAAGATTAGTTTTATAATACTTCATCGTTTTTACCCGATGAATTAGCTCATTTTGGTTCAGGATTGGCTTGAAATGGAAGAATTTTGCGAAAACTCGAGGACCGGCATTTTTGATAAAATTTGGTCAACTTTGACCCCCTGTCGAACTGTAACGCGTGGGAACCAACGCAAACGATTTCTCAGTTATATGCTAAATTTATTCAAAAACGACTATGCGAAGTTTCCAAGTCCGCACTCAATAAAAGCACTTTTTTATTTTAGGCCAGCTTTTTTCGATTCTAGCCCACTGTGCGCTGGTAACATATGGCATTTCGGGAGACAGTGTTTCAATGGGGAATACTAAGGAAGGTGAAACAAAGAGCTAATGAAGGTTGGGCGAGGAAATGATTGTCGTAAGATTTGGGATATTAATTTTGACTGAGTTAGTATATCAGGGTTATAAGGTATCAAGGAGGGAGAAGGTTGCAAGCAAGTTCGCTTGCCAGGTTTTAGTTTCGGCGATATTGGTCCAGGTTTGGAATATTAATTGGAAGAAAAACTACGATCGAATTTTTGATCACAGAAAAGTATTGCCATTACTGAGAAACGCAAAGAAAAGAGGATGTGAAAAAATTGCAGAATATGTAGGAAAAATAAAACAATAGAGAGATATATTAAAATATAAAGCAGTGGTCGCCAACATCATTTAAATCGCAACCCCTTTTAATTACTTTTTAACTTTTGATATAATTTTTATACCATAATTTCATAACGTGGAATTCTGCAGTATAAAAAGAAACTCTCTCCTGAAAGTTAGACAACCGCCAGGCAATGTTTTAATTTGGCCTAGAGCTGCGGTAAAATGTTAATTTATTTTACTGTTTTCGGGTATGTTATCTTATTAAATCTCCATCAATAAATTATTTATGTATAAATTGAACATGCTATATGCTACCCAATTTTAACTCTCGCCAATACAAAGTAAAATATCTAGAATAATTTCCTTTATGAGTGAAACAGAAACTGCGTTTCTCATTATTCCAATATCGCATCATTCGCAGAATATTCATTGTCTCTACCCCGTCATACTGACTCTAAATTCTTCTAAACTTATTTTGGCGTGTGAGAGCTATAAAATGTCGATTGCAGACTATTTTTCCAGTGAGATACAGTAGTGGAATTTACATTTTTTGAGCGACTTCTGCAAGTCTTTAAAACACTCAAATTCCTTGCAGCATCGGTCCGGCATATGGGAAGGGCAAGATATGTTATATCCTCAAAGAATGTATAATCTTTAAGCATGACCAATCCAGTTATTGATATGCCGATATACCCTCCATTGCTTACAACGATATGACGTGAAGCTTCTCGTTCTATCAGTGGTTACGGAATAACATTTAAATAAAAGCATAAGAATACCGGTATATTGAAATCTTTATTTTATAATCGACTGCTTAATGGATCATTTATTACAACCTTTTTACTATCTGCTCTTCATATAAAGTTAAAATGGCAATATTCGCAGGTTTCGTTACTTGCGTTTCAGTTAATGACCAAGGTGGAAATAACACAGCTTTGATGATCTCTTTGTATTATAAAGTGGAATTCAGTTTTTGACACATGAATTAAAAAAAGAGCACGTTAGCAGCCAACTGAAATTAAACATGACTTTTCCGTTAAAGAAAAGCGAGTATTTTAATTGATGTGGGCTAAAGTAACCTTTAGACTTTCATGAAAATTTAAGAGGGCTCTTCATCTACGTTCGTTTTTATATCCTACCATTTGTATAATTAATTAATTTGCCCGATTTAATTTTACTCTTCTGATTTGTAAGGAATTGATCAGAATAATTAAGTTTGCGGTGCGAATACTAATAGCGTTAACGAGATGGTGGGTGATAAAGAGTTGGTCTGGATAGAGAAGGTGCAAAAACGATTGTAATCCGATGGTCATTTCATTTTAATTGACTGATTAAACGGCTACGTTTATAATTTAATGTCTCCAATTACCTTCTTGACCATTAGCAATTAAAACTAGAAAAGTAAATGTTTTAATGTTTTGAAATAATTCACGGCAAAGGTGAAGGAAATAGGGAAAAGATGCTTGATTGTTTATTCGGAGAAATATTTTAACTGCGTGATAGTCGATATGATAAAGTGGAGCACTTCATTCTGGTAAAATTTCCAAGTTTAAGGTAAAACCTCATGAAATTTAATGATACCAACTTTAATTTTGCAGAGATGAAAAGTAGGGGGAGGTAAAATCAACATAAAATTGCCTCTCAAAACGAAATTTAACCGTTCAATATTAAGATCCATCTCTTTCAATTTAGAGGACGCATACTCAAGGATGACATGAAAATAATACATTCAGGATTATGCGACGTTCCAAAAATTATTTCAATTAATTCATTTTCCCATCGTAATAGTCATGCAATATATATATTGGACTTTCATTTATAGTTTACCTCATGGTATGAGAGTTGTCGGTGGATTTTGTAGCAGCGGTAAATCAGGCAATAGAGAGAGGATATGTAGTGCTAAGAACTATGGAATGGATATGAAGCACCTTATGTATTAATGATGCAAATGATGGCATTGCACAATACAAAATAAGTGAATACGGTGACCGCCGATTTTGCTACGTATTTTGATAAAAATTCCGAACCTAATCTTTAGGGTAGAACACATAATCAAGTAACGAAACAAATGATTAAAGAATAAAAAGCTAAATAAGGGCTTAATTTCATCACCAACGTTGCCATATCTGTATTTAAATCTGAAGTAGTTTATGATAAAAGGTAAAATGCTGAAAATACTGTTCTATACGATAATTGAATTCCTCAAACATTCATAAGTGTCTCTATTTTCTAATAAAAAAGTTTGAATGTCATAAAATAAATTCTTAAGAATGCTGATTTGCGATCAAAGCAGTTCTTTCTTCTTGAAAGAAATCGCAATTTAAATGTGTAATTCGTGAAAAAGTATTTTTATACAGTAAATAAAATTATTACTCATCATCTAAGATCTGGGTAACAAGAAAGTAAATTTCACGAATATTTTTTTTAAATTTTATGTCGTTTTCTGACAGAGAAATGAGATATATGAGAAATTTAATTAACGGAATCTTGGTGAAAATTTTTTGGCTTTGAGAAAGTGTCAACAGTGGGTCCTGGAAACAACTAAACGCGATTAATAGCCTTCTACAAACTACCTAAGGTACACGTTAGTTGCACAACTCGGTAGTAGTTGTAATTACGGCTTTGGGATGGGTTTTTAACCTCTAATTTGCGTCAGAGCGAAATTATACCTTAAAGTAAATTTTACTGTTAATTTCAGTAGTAAAATGAATTTCATGGAGTTTGGTTTTGTAAATCTTCCTAGAGAAATCTTCATCACCCCTTACAGCTAAAGACCACACAGACCTCAATAGATCTTCGAGTGAATTATGCATAAAATATGTCAACTTTTTTGGCGGAATGTCTCGAAAAATTCACATTGCAGACTATTTTTCCCAGAGCATACTGAAGCGCAAAATGCATTTTTGGCGACATCTTTGTGCATTTATTCCCTGAAATTTCTCGCAGCATCTGATCGGTTATTTCAACGATCTGGATGTATAATATATACTACGTCCTCCAAAAGCATATGATTTTTGGGGATGTTTAAACCTGTTATGGATCTTATGACTTCCATCGATTGCGGCGGTATACTCCGAGTATGACCAAGACGGCCTTAGGAGGATTTTCAAACCTTTGATTTGCGCCAGGGAAAATGTTTCTTATTACCAGGCAATTCCGTTAATTTGAGTTTTAAAATCAACATCAATGGTTTTGGTGTTTGAAAACTTCCTGGAGAAATATTCTCCTCCTATTTATGAAGACCACGCCAACTTCTTGATACCCTCGAGTCGAGTATGTCCGACTGAACGTCTCCTCAAAAAATGAAAAAATGATCTTCATACATTGTTTCGAAAGTTCGTCCCCTCATCGAATAGGTTCGATTATCAGTTTTTCCCAGAATGCACGGCGAGGAATCCGCATTGCGTGATTGGCCATCGGACTTCTGCTGCCGATAATGGACCCGGCAGCTCATTACGCTGAAAAGTTGAGCTCGGAGAACAATGGGAATTAAGTCCAGCGTAATGAAGGAGTGGCGGTGGCCATAACGGGAAGGCTGCTCGCGAGGGCAGACTGGATCCCCTTGGGACGGCGGGGGTGGACACGCTTTTTTCAGCGGCTACGTATGAACGCGGCTGTTCCTTTCAAGTGGGGAAGGTGCGCCACTTATAAATGGAAGGAGAGTGGCCATTGAGGAAGGGAGGCCGGATGCGGATCTCAACGCGCAAGGAAATAAAATGGGTGGGGGGGACACGTCGCCCGAACGTTGCATTTCGAATTAATGCGGGCGTGGTGCTCCGTGGGCTATCGATTGATAAGTGAATGGACACATTAGTGAGTTACTTGGGGTGAAATATGTTGACGGATGAGCTAATTTTCATTTGCCATTTTTAATGTTACCGTAGAATTCTGACTCAGTACTACACTGAGCCAAGCGGTGACTTAATTTCGCAAAATAATCAACAGCTTGAGCAATATTATAAATTTAATAATATACAAATGCAAATTATTGGAAATCACATTAAAATTCAATGAAATACAAACTATAACTTGCAATCGATATTTAATTATCACAGCACAGTGACCTTGAAGTAGCATGTATGTTATAAAGGCCAAACAGAAAAAAATATAGGGTATGTGTATTCGAAGTTGTAAAAATAGGGAAGAAAATAAATTCCTAGGCGTATGGCATGGTTGCCGATATTCAGTTGCTGATTTTTTATAAAAAAAGCCCATTGAGTTAAACGGCCAGACACATGCGCACCATTTTTAAGCAAAAAACGAGCCCTAAAAGTTTTGTGAGAATCTGTTTGATAATTACCCATTATCCTGGTGTACCCCTTTTCTGCACAAATTTTCATTTCTCGAAATTGTTTGGCATCAAGTCGGCACGGGTTACCATAATCCAATCGCAATAATATTTACTAGGTAAGTTTATAAGGCTAAATAGAAAAAATTAGAGGGTATGCGTTCGGAGAAAATGACTTTGATTTTTTTGGGGCACCCTAATGTATGTGCCATGTCACTTTTACTTATCATGGAAGATTTTTCAGGACACGAAACAGAAGAAAACTTAGTGGAGAACTTAATTTTCAAAGAAGCAACTGGGATTCATTAAGTACTTTCTTCCGCGGAAGAGTAAACCATCGACGAAGTTCAATGATATCCATCATCATCTGGTAGAATACGTTCATCGTTTAGGCTATCCGATGTGATTCTTTCTTGAAGGATTAGAAATAAGAACGATTCAAAATACATGGAAATTAAATTCATAATATCAATGGATACTAAAACAGTAGTCAGCATAAAAGGCGAACGTAAGTGATTACAGAATTTTCAAAATGATATGGCCATATATTTCCATTTATTCATACTTACGTGTCTGGATTTGACATACTTTTCATCCAAAAGACAACCGATACAACGAGCTAGCGCATAGCTATGCTGACAACGCGGAGTCCGGTGGGAGCGCAGTGAGAATATTTATTTTGACGTTATTTCTGGCAAATAGGAGCTGGAATCTCTTCACTGGAGACAGAAATAAATAAATGAAGATTAATGGCGAGAAAGGTAAATTTTGGAGGATTGGATATCTAAAGTAAAAAAGTTGAATAGCGGAACACCCTTTCCCCTGTTTTACTTTTTTCATTTAAGCGAATTATCATTTGAAATTTGGAGAATCATATGACTATTCACTACGGCAATTTAAGAAGGTATACGGTGATAGATAAAATTGCCTCACATGCTTTGAAAGAAGATGATTTTCATTGATCTTGTGTGCTGTTTTAACATACGCTATTCGCGAATCTCCGCTCAAATAAAGACAATTCACATTTTTGCATAGCGTTATACTAATATTGTTAGTTATAATAAATATTATGGCTTGATTTTCATTTCATTAAAAATTTTCATCTGAATATTATTTTAATATCTCTTGATATAAATATATTAATTTGTTTGAGTTCATGGCTCAAAAATATGTTACTTGTGAAAGTGATTCAAACAGAATGTAAACGAAAGGATTCAAAATTATAACGGAAGCATTCTCTTTTTTGACTTTATAGAAACGTTATTTATTATAAAATCATTAGTATTTCATTTCAACCTTTCTAACCTATGATAAAAGCTATAGGGGTCGCTGTTGGGTTCTCTTTGATTGAAATAGGTGATAGCATTTAGATAAGATAAATTTTCTTCTTACACAGAGCATAGAGAACTTTTCATCTTAGGACAACCATTTTTGTTACTCAAAATTTACGCTGATCGTGAATCTTTTCATTACAGTCTCTGTTAACCATAACCATTCATTCCCATTTCATCGCAGCAGTAATGATTCTAAGCGCTTCGAGCTGTACTTGAGAGTATCAAGCTTGATTTGATTTGAAAGGTGTGTCCTGAGAAGTTGTGTTAAGTTGTAATTCATAAAAAAACCACGCAAGAATGTTTTACATTTTCGATAATGACTCATATGATGGCGGTGATCTGATGATTCAAGTTATTCAAGAAATAAAGATGTCGTCCAGGGGGATTTTGAAATATTAAATAACTCGCACTGAGACTATGGAGACGCGTCAAATGTTCACGGAATGTCCCATTTCTTATAAATAAAGTCAAATTTCTATTCCGAATAATTTATTTATTAGACAGGTAGAAGATGAAACCAAACCAAATGTGCGCATCAGCAAATAGTAAGTTTGGTTTTATGGTTTTTGGTTCTTTCACATTAACAAAACACAACCATCAGCGGCCTTTCATTCTATAGTGCATGAAAATGTTTGATCGAACCGGGGCTCAAACCTGAATCTTTAACTTACCGAATGCTTAAGTCAATTGAGCTAACTATCCAGAAAATTCAGAAGTGCTATTTGGGGAGATGTAGTAGGCGATTATGTCTGCTTTTCCTACAAAATTCTTTTTGGTCTCTGGGGTGGTTTGGAAACACCTCACCACCAGTGCACTATATCGCGTGTTAACAATGAATCTGAAGAGATGCAGAGATAACTTCAACTAAAGTGACTTTCTCGACTGAAACATCTTAGAATCGTAGGGTTTTATTGACGTTAGAGCGTGTTACACGCTTCCAAAAAGCGGTCGACTGAGAGAGTGACGCGTCTCGCCATCATCTCAATCGTGCGCTGCATCCGAAGAAGCTGCGTCCCCGCAAGAACTGCACCGTCCTCCCTCTTCGAGCATTCGTCAATTCGGATAACAGTATCCGCCGCGATCATCCATCAAAATGAATGCCGGTCGACGCAATTCGGGCGGTGAATTTACGACACAGACTTGCCTCATTTTTCTCGAGATACTCCCGGTATTGAATTCCATACAAAGTCCGTACCAGATTTCGTACTGGAGTCCAGCTAGTAAACATCACTCTGAGGTTGCAATTAAAATAAAAGTCAATAGAATTACGTCTGGTATGTTCATCTAAAGGTTTAATGCGCCTCGATGTGCAGCTCGAAGAGAATGATAATAAAAATAATGAAGGACTAAATTTCACGGAGAGATTTAGACGTATTAGTCTCTTCTTACTTCTAACCGTACGTCATTAAGCAGGTATTTCAAGAAAGAGGTTTTAGCAATAAGACTAAAGAGGTGGTATTGGATGAATTGATATGAAATTTTCAAGTTCTTCTGCAATTCATTTTTAGTTTCTTCTCAGCAGAAGTTCTTTATACTCCTCTATAATGCTCTATCATCTTAATAACTCAATATAGTCCCGGATGGGACAGTATCATGATTTGCTTTTACATAACTTCAGTAGTGCACCTATAAAGCTTTACTAGATTGATATAAAAACTATTTTGAGGATGGTCATCCAATGCTTAGGAAGACTTGGAGTACTAGATTGTTTGGTATAGTTTTCACTTAAAAATTGAGAATTTGAGTGACTATCCACCTACTTATGTTTATAGCGTTTAATCAGATAATGTATTATTAAAATGTTGCTGTGGCATAAATAATACCGTTCTTCGATAATCTTTTTGAAGGGGAGAATGTGACCCTTTGTTACCCTGACTACGATTCTGGTTTAATCACTGAATAAGAGAATTTACGAATATTTCTATGGTGTCATGTTAAGACTCTTTACAAAATACGGAAAAGTTTTCCATCATTTTTAAAAGAAATCACTCAACCCATAAATGGTATTCTTCTAAATTTCATCGCTTCTCTATCATGGTAGTATTTCAAGTTCAATTAAATAGGAAAGAAAGATGTTTGGCATTTTCACAAACATGGTCATGAATGTGGTTATTAAATTTTAATCTATTAGGATTGAGCCAACAAAAATATTCCAATCGTTATGTTCAGATCAATTCTCAGTTTTCATTCATCAAATCAATCAATGAGATAAACCGAGGTTTGTACAATCCCAAATTTACTGTAAATTTGACAACGGGTATTAACCTACTTGAGTTCGAATAAACGAAAATTATATTATGTCATGCTCTCTAAAACATTGCAAGCACTCGTATAATATTCATATAGAAAAATTAAAGGTGTACTCATATCATATCGCAATGTTGCGTTTGGAGATTTTGACTTTGAGAACACAGAAGAAGCGCGGCATACGATTAAAGTTCTATTCAGGCCCTAATTTCGTCAAATTGAGTATATTTTGAATTGCAGAGGTAGAAAAAATTATAAGATACACGTAGATAATGGCCATATTCATATTCCATCGTTGGGTACATTGCTATTCATTTTCACCAACACAGATAAGAGGTTTTTTCCCTTTTTATGTTCCTGCCTGCAGAGTTAATTGCTATAAGCACTCGACCATCCAAAGAATAATGGCAAAGGCAAACGAGGTGCTAAGAAACATTCCAGACTTTTTTTAGCGACAAAAACGTGATATTTAGGAGAAGAATTTTTAAATTCTTTTCCTAATTTGTCTCCTTATTTTTAACTGATCCTTTAATCTTCTTGTTATTCTATATTTGACGAGATTTTAATTATTGATTTTCGTTTGTTTTGTTTTACCTATTTTTGATGTATTTATTTGCCAAGTTTTTATTCAAACACAACTTTGTGGGTTTTTACCTGTTTGTGTTATAAAAATAAATAAATAAAAAAATTAATTCCATGCCCGGTTAACTATTTCGATTAAATATAAGAAATCTCTTCCACGTGCATTTTAATTTTTGTATCTTCAATTTTGTATCCATCAATTCTACGACACCAAAATACTCTGTTTTAATACCACAGCTTTCATCAAAGACCCTCAATCCAACCGATACACCCGACATAAATCACGCGCGTAAATAAGATGGACTGTAAGGGAAAAAATTGATAACACCGTCAAGAGCCATCATTTCCAGAAGAGTACTCCCGGATCGCATATGCGACGAAAATTAGAAATGAGTACCGAGAGGCGTAGGAGATGACGGAGAGTCCCTCGCAAAAAAATCCGCGCAATTAATCAAAAGCTCGCTCCGTAGAAGGAGAGGGAAAAAGCGACCTCCGCAGCGTCTGCCCCAGCGCGTCCCTCATTCGCATGCAGCCGTTCGGGGCATAACGCTGCGTTTTCGAACGGACACTAATTCCCCACATGAGCGAACAAATGCGCCGGCCATATTACCTCCGATTGTGGACGCACCACAAATCAAGGGGAAGAAACGGAGCGCGTTTCTTTCCCGTTCTGGCCATTATTCCACCGCTCTCTTTATTCGCTTATTTTTGCGGACTTCTTTGAAGAAGTCGCCCCACCGACGGACAAACAGGTAGCCTCCCTCCGCGGTCAGACTGTCCCTTCGCCGCCCACAACCGGAGAGTTGATTGACAACCTTGAAACACGTACGTCCAGCATCTCTGCTCCTTGGCAGTCCTTGGTCGATCCTCGGCCGACGCTACTTCCGCTGCCCTCCTTCCTCTCGTCCTCTCTCTTGTTCTTCTTTCATACCCCTTCATCCTCGTTTCACTACCATCAATCTTAGGCTCCTTTCACTTTCCTCCGTTACTACGCGCCTTCTTTCTTTCCGCTCTACCTCTCAGATACTGTGTTTCTTGATAATAAAACTCTTCTCCTTTATCCTTAGAGTTTTCAGTCTCCTCTTTTTTCTTCTAAATCGTTATTCCTTTCATTCCTATTAATTCTTTTGTAGGCTCCTTTCACTTCGCTCCGTGACAACATGACTTCTTTTTACCGCTCTACTTCTTCATTTCTTCCCTTTCGTAACCCTCGGAATACTGTGTTTCTTGATGTTAAACTCTTCTCCTTCACCCTTAGTCTCCTCTTTTTTCTTCTATATCATCCTGTTATTCCTTTCATTGCCATTAATTCTTTCGGAGGCTACTTCCACCTTTCTCCGTGGCGACTCGCGTTCTCTCTTACCGCTCTACAACTTCTGCACCTCTCTTTAGCAATCCATGGAATATTGTATCTCTTTGATGGTAACACTCGCCTACTTCTTCCTTAGTATCTTTCATTCTTCTCTTTTCTCTTAAAAATTATCTTATTATTCCTTTCACTACTATTGATCGTATTATACGTTCTTTTGAATACATAATATATAATATATGATAACGACCGCACTTTACCTCTCCCATTTTTCTTTTAATAATTACTATATGTCTTAAGGGGCGATTGTGCTGCCGTGGTAGCTTAGTGGTTAGTGCAACCGACCGACCGACCGATAGGGAGACCCGGGTTCAATCCCCGGCTACGGCGGACTTTTCCTCCTTCACTTCCACCGCGCAGCCACTAAATGTATTGATTGAAAAACCCTTCCCCTTTATCTTAATTACCTATCGCTCTCCTTTTTTTCTTCTAAATCATCCTGTTATCCCTTTCACTACTAGTAATCCAAGTACAGGTTCCTTTCACTTAATACTGTGACAAGTCTTCTTCCAAGCCGTTGTATGCCTCCTCTTTTTAATTCTCGGAATACTGTACTTCTTGACTAATCTCTACCCCTTCATCCAATGTATCTTCTCTACCATCTTCTTCACCAGTAAATCCCAACCGATGTACCGTGAACAGTATTCAAGATATATTTTTTTTGTTTGCCGTAAAATATCCAAATGTAACATTTTCAAATTTCGCATGATATATTTGAAGTATTTATGTTTTTGATATAGCTTCGCTTAATGTATTTTTGTAAAGATTAACTTAATATTTTATGCACTTAACGGTTATTAAACATAATTGACTCTAGGCATTCATAACGACCAGCCAACAGTAAACAGATATAAACAAAAACATAAAAATATAAATTACGAAGAAACAAGTGATATGTTAATGGGTGAGGCGAACTACTTTAAGCGGAAATTAAAGATACAGTAAGAAAATCACAATAGGAAAATATATACATGCACTTCATAAGGGTTGATGAGAGATTCTCCTCATGTACATATTCTTTTTCGATTTGAATGTACTCCGACGCGTCGATTACCGATTATTGACCATATCAGCCAAGATTTTTTGCAGAAATACTAATTAAATTACGTATTAATACACTGAAAAACTGGAAAAATTATAGTAATATTTTAAAATGCAACATGGATTTCGTAATTATATCTTTCCTTCAATAGTATATGCAGGACAAAGGGAGTAGAAAGCATTCAAACAATTGTGAGCATATTTTAAAACGATCAGATAATACATAACAATTTACCACCATATTCTGATAAATTAAATAAAAAAGAAAATATAATGAAAAACATACCTCACGAGTTATAATTCCTATGATATATCTAAAACCTCACACGAGTACTGCTACCAGGAGATTGTCGAAGAATTCTTGTTTCACAGAACTGTCGTAGCTAAGGAGAGAGCACTAAACACAACCTCTTCTTATCCAATATTCAAATAGAACTGAACTATTCCTACGCATGTAAGGAAAATCACGGACATGCAATTCGAAGGGTACCGTTAATCCGGGAAAGCGCAGCTGCCTGCAATAAAACGAGCCCTTTGCCGAACTTTTCCAGCGCTCCAGAGCACCCCGACGGTCGCCAAAACAACTCCAGATGTGGGCAAATTTTGCATTTGAAAAAGTGCTACGCTATATTCCACCATTTTCATAATATAACAACCTATGTATTTATTTCTGTAATTAAATTACACTAAGTGACGGCTAGTTCTACCGATTTTGTAAGAACGTTTTCAGTATTGTTGAGAGTGAGAGTGAAGAAGCATTCAGTATCAAAATCACAAACATGTCTTAATCAACTATTAACTTTAAAAAATTGATATATAACTAATGTACAAAGTATAATAATGGTTAAAATCTACAAAAGAACGAATCAGAATCGCATTGTTCCTCTCAAAACAAGAGAGAGTAACGGAGGACGGTGCTCCGCCGAACGGATTTGGCCCTTGTAGCGTTGTCGAAAAGTCGATTTATAAATTATTGGGGCAAATTGGGGCAAGATTTTATTTCTGATTCCCATTAAGGAAGGTTCATAGCTTATTGTGGTGTGAGTAGTCCCGTGACACACGGTGTCTCAATCTACTATTTTCCTCGCTTTAGGTAAAACTTTGTTCCAAAATAAGTGTCCTCCATTTTGTAATGTAAAGTATATAAATATTCAACAGAGCTCATTTAAACCAAGTCTTATGAAGGACAAAGAACATATTTATAATACGGAATCATATTTTACCCGATGATTATCCTAGTTTGGGTTCACAATCGACTTGAAGTTGAAGAATTTCGCGAAAAATAGGAAACTGGAAATTTTCGCGAAAATTAGTCAACTTTGACCCACTGTAGAACTGTAACGCGTGATAATCAACAAAAATCATTTCGCTGCTATATGCAGAATTTATTTAAAAATGACCATGCGAAGTTTCAAAGTCCTCACTCAAAAAAAGCACGTTCTTATTTTTGGCCAGCTTTTTTCGAATATAGCCCACTATGCGACGTTAACTAGAGTAAGATTTAGCGTTCTTCGGAAATTTAACATATAAGTAAGTGTGAAAAGGAAGAAAATCTTATTATACCTTTCACTATCACCAATCCAAACTTCCTTTCACACATTTTACAGTTACAAACGCTCTCCCTTTCGCTCTTTTACTTATTTTATTCCTAATTCTGATCACGCAATAAAACTGATTGTGTAGCTTTGTTTCTAATCGATTAATCGATTATTGATCGACGTGATAACTGATAGCGAAATCCCAATTCGATGGTAATTCTCCGTTCGGTGTCGACTCGTTTGTTTCTTGCCAAATTTTCGCTATCGCAGGAATCCCTCGCCTTTATTTTTTACGTATCCGGAGAATTGCTCGTTCTGTCTCTTGAAGGGCGTCGACGGGAAAATTTTAGAACAGCGGTGGCCAAACTTTTTCTGCGATGAACGAGAGATTACGTTGAAGACATTTGCCACTCATTGGCGGATCGTTTAATCGACCTTCTTTCTCCGGGATTTCATCTTGTGGCGAGTAAAATTACTCCTTTTTTCGCATCCAGATTTTATAAAGTGAACGACTACGTCTCCGTGGAAAAATATCTATCAGTATATGCCGTGAGATATTCTATATATTCATAATTTTAAAAATCATTCGTGCTTCCGTATTTATTTGTAATTTTTCAGTTTGTCCTTTGAAAATATAATCGTTATGCAGATTGAAATTCTACAGCGTTGGGATGAATTCAATAAGAAACTCTTGCTCAACCTTTGCTTCTTACACTAATGCATACCTGAAAGATAATTCTTGGTTTCCCGCCAAAACATTAATTAGTAATGACGTAATTATCTACGGTTTTTACAATTCGATATAAAGCTGTCAAAGGAAATGTGATAATATAATGATTTACTTTTATTCTCAAGTCAAGGTTATTTTTGAGAACATTAATTCCCATAAACGTCCGATAAAAGTCCTGAGATACGAGAATCTTAATAAAGAAATATCGATTAAGGAGACCTTTTACTTGATCAGTAATACATAGTATATCCGGCTCAATATATCCCCGAATATTATTTCATATTTTTAATTAGCTGTGTTTTAAGTATAAGTTTTAATCTACCTTCCTCCATTAGTTTACTAGTAAAAACTTTTCATTATGAAATCTCAGTATAAGGTCAGTGTTACTAAGATTGTCATTTGTCAACGGTACAAACCACGAAAGATCGTCTGGGTGAAAGACTCGTCCAAGCCAACTCCATCTCTCGATTAAGTGAAAATTAGGGAATTGATACATTTCCTCGTAGAGTATAGCGAAACGATTCTAAAACACATTGATATTATGAAATACTCGTATAAATAATCGTGTTATGAAATATTGAAAATGAAAGGAAGCTTTATCATGACGGTAGGAGATTTTATTGTCGAAACTTATTGATTCTCTATGCTCTCAAAACTATTGAGAAACAAGATAAATTAATGCCAAGTAAATATTGTTTGCATCTTGCTCTCAAGGTGTGGTTATAATGAGAAATCGTAAACTCATGACTTCCTAAACCTAGCTACCGTAATTTTGAAATGCTTGATCAATACTATCCATGACATTTCCCGTAATTTATTCGGTTTCCCGACTATAAAGAATAATTTCATAACGACAGTATCGAAAGACATCGAGGTTTTCTTGCTTTGTTTATTTTTTTCATATGATAAGAGGGAATCTTAGACAGTTCTTCATATAAATATTTACATCGCTTTTAAAGACAAAAGAGAACATAAAGGTAATCGTTGTATATGACAATTTTTAATTTTTCTCTAAAAATTCTAAACTTGTCCACAAGTTGACAATCTGAAATCGCCTTTTTCATTCAGATACGCAAACATTTCCGAGATATAACTTAATTCGAAGATAAGGTGGAAGAAGTTTGCCTTCAAAAGCCACATGTATTAATAACTAGAAGTTAATTTCGTTCAAGATTACTCTTTTTCCAAAGAGTGAATTTGCATAGTCAGCCTTTCTGAGAATTCCTGAGAATGGATGTTATAAATAGAGAATCGGAGACTTTTTAGCAATAACTTTTCGGTAGAGATTTTTTTTATGCTCATGACTTACAGTCAAACAGTATGTTCTAGAGTTTGAACGAAAGGGGGTATTGTATCACTTTTTTTACGGAGTGAGGTAAAGTTGCGGAAATGCTTTGAAATATCATTTCAAAATAAAGGTTTTTACACAATAAATAATATCCTTGCAACTGGCTAAAATTGCTGGTGAAACTCATTGTTTCGGGAACCGAAGAAGGCATTTTCCACAATTACATGTCTACGTAATGGTGGCTGTATTTAAAGTACTAATCATTCGGTAATGGATTACGAATAGCAAGAAACATAAAGCTCATATTAGTTCCTTTTTATACCTAAAGGCTTTTAATGGTGTTGCTATCCTTTTCAACAGGAAAAAATGCAGACAGTTATAGATGGATAGATTGTTAGGACAGACCTTTGGTCGTTCTCCCCGCTCAATGTTAGAGAAGATAATAGCTGTCCAGGTTAGATAGGGGTGTCGTTGTTTTACAGCCCCTGCCACGCGCCACTTGTGCATTGCAAATGTAACTATAAGTGCTGCAAAACCGGTAACAGGAAATTTTGCGCTATATAAACTAGATTAATTATGGTGACTAAATTTATTTTGAGCTTCGCGGAACGTAGAATAAATGTTAAACATCGTTCTCGAAAACTTCAAAGGCCTCAAAAATCAGCCTAACAGGCCGCATTGCCCACATTCTGGCTGGAAAATATAAAGGTCATTTTCGTGATTGAATTGCTCGATAATGATGTTATTCATGGCGAACTGGGACATGATCCCAACAGTTTTTGAGATGTATAAATGCTGTGAAACACTTCATGTGGAAGAAGGCTTAGTGTCTGTGACTTTTTCGTTTTTTGAGGCCACAAAAACTCATGCTTTTTATTCGTTCGTCTCCATAAGGAAAAGATGAAATGTAAGCCTCCAAAAGGAGCAGAAGGACCGATTCCAGGCGAAGATAAGAAGACCAGTCCTTCGGGTCCATTACGGCTCTGCCATTCCCAATGTGTATTAGCTGGATCGCAGACGCCTGCTTAGATAGTGATTGTCTATAATAATCTTAGAAACCATACAGCAATCGATTCAATTTATTCGTAGTTAAGGTTGAAGAGGATAGATATTTCTGATTTATGTGAACGGTAATATAAACTAGGCTAAATGAATGATTTCAGAAGAAGGGGCTCTTAGCCCTCGATTTCTTTTCCTAGTTCTTTCTCCCGGAAGGTATTTTTTAATGCGAACGCATTCTGATATAGTTTAACCTGATTAGTCTGCGATTAAATTTTAGAGAAATGGATTTTCTCTTTTTAAAAGGGAATGCACTAAGAGAGGCCTTAATTTGGGATAAGGAGAAGTAGCTTTCAGAGATAATGCATTTCTTTTTCTGCTGAAATCGATCTTATTTTAGACTTTGAAATATCACTATTGCACATAATTTGTTTAACTTAGCAGTCTTACTTACCTCCTCAATTAGTGATACAGTGTAATTAAAATAGAAGCCTTACAAAAATTTAAATAAATTAAACGAATAATGATAGCTACGTGAATACAAATATAGTATACTCTAAGGAGAGATCATCAAAATTCTTAATTCCGCTAAGCCTCCAATTTCGATGTTTTGCTTGCTTTATCAGTCTGGTATTCGTAATTAAAAGTTAATAGTGACTAAATGAATCTCATTGAAATTCGCATGATGATTTTACATCTTATTTGTTCGTCACACACTTGCTCAATTCCCACATGATAATACGACACGACTGGTTTCGGTTAAATTGTGTAGAAAGCATATTATTTAGAATCGATTCTGTCATGACGGATATAAGACTTGGATATCCAAAGATTAGTTTGCATTAAATTAGGCTCCTAAGATCGTATTTTTCTTCTGAACTATATGAAAACTTCCCTGGCTGGAATGGGACGAATAGGCGTAATTGTAATTAATCAACTAAAAGTAATTTCCATGCTTGTTCATCTTTAACTCATGAATCTATTGTACATTTTACATCATAAAATTTACATAAAATAATAGATATATTAAAAATTCCATTACCTTCCTTCTTTTTAAAATCGCTAACCAATTTCGTACGCATATTTATATTCAGCTGTCTCTACAACCGATCCGCAGCCAAGCAGATCCCCGTCAGTTGATCTTGGACTCCCCGATACCACATCAATGTAAGTACAGCTGCTAATGTATATTCAAAACCGACAAACAATTTTACGACAAAAACTGCAAATTTTTCCGGAACTGATATATTCCTCTAGTGGTGCTGGTCGCGTGGTTATTGGTCATTCTAGATACATTTCCCTATTCCTCTTGAGTTCCCAGGCAGTTGCGCATCCTTTGACAACAAAACAACGGGCAACGCAGCTGCTGGGATTTCTTTTGGGAGGGATAAAAATTCCGAGGACGCCGTTAATCGTATTACATTAAGCGCAGCATTTATTTTACCCGCGACTTAGGATTAAAAATGTGCGCTGCGTCGGAATGATGAATGAGGAAGTGCGCGTTTCCAAATTTAGCCTCTTCGCTTGCTTACTCTCAATGCACTGCTTCCGAATTCAGCAAAAAATCATAGTTCATTATCCTTGGAGATTTTCTTTATTGAAGTAAAAATCAAGACGTGCGGTTTATACGAATTTTCTTCGATTTCCGTTCATTCACGGCTGAAAGAGACCAAAATGTTCGGTAAAGGTTTTAAAACTATGCCAAATATTCGTAGAGTATGCAAGAATTATTCTTTGGTACCAAAAGCCTATTTTTTATTGAAGAATATTCAACGGAATCGGGAATACATTTTAGTATCCCATGTAAGGAGAAATTAAGAAGGAATCACCTTTTCAAGGAAACTATCCTATTAAATTCTAACTTGGAAAAAATAAACTCTAACATACGATGTATTTTGTAGTGTTCATGGAAAATTTCAAATTTTTAGGATCTATTTTCCTTAACAAATTGATTTATACATAATTTCCACCACAGTAAAATCATACATCCATGTAAGAATGTATGTTAGGATTTCGAAGAAAATTTCTGGAGCAAAGAAGTTAGAGTTGTTATTTCCAGTTAGATAAACCTTTCATAAAATTCGAAGTTTAAATTCTGTTTGCATTGTTATGTATTTGATTATTCTGTCTTTACTAGCCACTGCCATATACTTGTACAATTCCACTTGTTACGATTTCCTTTATTATCTGTAGGATTTAAATCTTAGATGGATTGCATCATCTTTTTTATGCATATCCACATATTTTGTGTCAGTACTCATAAGTAGCTCATCCAAACAATGTATTCCTTTTCCTTCGATAGTTTACTTGAATTGACATGATGGATTGTATTGTAAAATCTCAGCAGTTTTTGGGACGACGCGTCGTCAGCAGAATTGCTATTGCTAAACGGAGTTGTTTTGCTTTTCCCACACTTATATTAATAATTAAAAATAAGCGTCGGGCTTTATTCTAACATAGTCTCTTCTACCATATAACACATATATTCTTTATTCGTTTCCTTTTGAAGACTGCAAATAAGCAACGGGTGATGTGGTATTCATTATTAGGGATGAAATTAGATAAAAGGAACACAAAATCACCTGAATATTTAGAACAGCTATTTATTTTAATCAAGAATGAGTGTTTTTTTGTGCATCTAAGGAACAAATATGAATACAGTGCGTGCAAAGAAACAGGTTTCATTCATTAGGTTCAAAGATGGCGGCAGCGATACTATATTGACGACCTTAATGGGTGAAATTTGGAATAGATAATCCGATTTTTCATTAAAATTATGATTAGATATTAACAAAATCGGTTAATCAATGTTTCCTCTAACGTCCATATATTTATTTATTGGTTGGTATGCCTTTTAGATCATTTTTAGAAAAATTCCTTGTGAAATATACGTAATTTTTTCATCTTCCTCGTAGTCCTTGAAAAATTATATCTTAACAATTGGAGTAAAAGTTAAGTTAAATGATGATGGCTGCCGGAGAATATCTTTTCCAAAATGAGGTTCTAAAGATAATTCGTATACAACCATGCGCGATCTGCTTTGATCATAGACCATGACATAAATATTCTGCGTGAAGCATCAACATCCTCAGAGTTAGAAGCATCACCGACGTCCCGCCAACATCAAGTTTCATCTCACACCCTTGGATTTCCTTGATTACACATTCCCACTACACTCACCGTTTGATTTATATAATTTTTTCCTCGTGTCGAAGAGACAAATGAAGGCAGTAACCTGATCCTCGCTTGAAGTGTTTTAGAGACCAGGCGCAATCGCGTCACATCTCTTGTCTTGGTGTTGCTCTGCATTTCAAGGCTTCTTCGCGATACGTAATTGGCATCATAATTCCCATAACAGTTCTTCATCGACCAATTACAAGTGTGTTGCGTTATCTTCATCCGACGTAGAGTATTTTATAAATCATTGGCCATCGGTGTATTACTATTAATAATGCTGAAGGGAACAAGGATTAAGAGGGATATTAACATAAGAGATACGATGATCATCAGAGATGCATAGTCAATACCAAATCATTCCCGAAGAGTTATAACTCAACTTAACTTATAGCTAATTTCATTCCCGCAGATTCGGAAATCATATCCATAGTTTAGCGGATAAGTTGAAGATAAAGGTATACCATACTCTTTTCCAAACTGAATTTTAAATATTTGGATACATAATAGGCATACTCAAATTCTCTACGAATAGTATTGTGTATTCTGAGAGATATTTTTCTGCACGGCTATATTTGCATTTATATATTTTTCAGGTTTATAAGTTTTACAGGGTTGGCACTAAATGGCTAAAAATATACGTACCATGTAAAATTAAAATATAAATCCAGCGAATGAAGTTATGAAGTATTGAATGTGAAATATTAAAAAAATATAGGAGAGAGATGTTGCAAACATCATTTTTATTTTTCTGAATATTTAAATTGATATGTAGGCATATTTCTGTTATAGAGATTATATGATGATTATTAGAACGTTTATTGGTTCCTTGGAACGAAAGAAATGAACATTAATGCTAGTAAATCATAACATTCACGGATTATAGTGAGAGTGCAATCAGAAAAAATGTTTCTCTAATACTGTATTTATTCGACTTGGTTTGAAAAACAAGTCAGTACCTTTCAATCGTGTGATTGATCGTGGCAGTATTACTGACCCTTAATTGGGAGCTTTAGATATAAACTTTGATCTGTTGTCCGTCTTGGCATTATTCGCTAATAATGATGGCCCTTTATGCCAATGGGAGGCCATACGTCACCTGCCGGATGCCCTGAAAACGCCTTATTAGTGATATTGGATCTATATGCGCAGGTGGAGAACTTGGGTGACAAAAAGCGATCTTCAATTTGCTTCGGCGTCTTCAAAAGAAGAAGAAGGAAAGGAAGGAGATGAAAGAGTCGTGGGAATACAAAATGGCGTGGGAATCAAAATTAAGAGGGGTGAGGAGATGCGGTAGGAGCGCGGTTATTTATAGAATGTCTGTAACACTAGATTTATGTAGGGAACACCGAGCCAAAGGTATACAGGATGTCGATTTTTCTAAGATGCAATTTCAAGAAAAAATAAGGTAGAATATTTATTGATTCATATTAGGGTTTGAATTATTTCTAATGGTCCCAGGCCATGTTTCTTCTCTAAACTCGAGGTATCTTCTAATATGGACCCTTGCGATACGTTATGTTTTACAATGATCCTCGTGCATTCGTATGATTCAGAGTCCATGTTGTTGCACCAGTGTGCTGCTCTAGACTCTAAGAAGACTTATCGAGCATAAGTTTACATATACTTAACGAATATTTTAATATTAACCGATGATTAGAGACTTTATTTGCATTTATTCCATAGTTAATGACGCTTAAAGATTTTCGCTTAATCTTGTATCCACCAAAATTTGATTTTACCTCGTTTTTCCTTTAGTTATTGATTCTTAGTATTGAAAATAAAACAAACATTCAGGGAAGAACTAGCGGAACGCACGGAATAGGTTGAAGAACAACTTGAGGCATGCGGGCCGCAGATTGGAAATCAAATGCTTTAAACTAAAGTAAACTCTTTCGAAAGAAAATTTATAGTCAGAGTAAGTTGGATACATTACATTGAATAAAATGAACAATTAATTATTTACGTTAAATCAATATACTTATAATTGTGAATTATAAAGTTATCATCTCGTTTTCATTAAATTTGGTCTAAATTATGAAGTCAATCTTTTGCATTCAATTGTAATCTTTCTATGGTTTAATTTCAAATAGAAGAAAAATTCCAGCACTTCTCAATAGTGAATAATGTAGTTTTGGTTCTAAAAGAGTTAACTTTGTGAATAGTCTCGTAGCATTATAAATCAACCAATGGTGTCGTATATATATTCCTATTGAAGGCCAAGCTTATTGTCAAAAATGCTTTCCTTATGAGTACATATAATTTTTATCGTATTTGGAGTTAATGTTTTGAGCAACTTGCCGGCTTTCATTTATAAGTTCTCAGAATTTGTATTTATGGTGTATTTTCCCGTTATTTTTGCATTATTTTGGTCATGGGGCGAGGTCTGTTCAACTAGGAATCCTCCATGTTACCATGGAATGGCTGATGTATAATCTCCCGATTGAAGATGCCCCTTCTTTCGAAGCCATTCGCTGCTTTCTCGAATCCTTTCCCGGAGAGTCTCATCACTCACATTTACGTAATCCTTTTTCTCTTCCAATTATTTCTTTTCCATTCTTTCCGCGTTCGAAGCCGCTTCCTTCTCGTTAATCTCGTCAGTTTTATTCCTCCGCCATTCGCCATCGATCTATCCTAGACATTCAAGGCATATCCCTTTGATGTCTCACTCTACGTTTATTTAAGTCCAACCGTAAAATACCAGCGTCGCCCAAGAATAGAAAGTAGAACATTTATCCTAATTTGATATTCGTTCTTTCGCTAAAAAAGGGGAGCTTATTTATAATGCGGATTGTAACAAAGGGGGAAGGAGTTGAATATTACCAAAATAAAGTAGTGCACTGAGGAATGTTATCGTCGTCTTATATTGTATATATCATATCTGATTAATGATTAAAGAGCTAGGATGGGAGACACTGCAGGAAGTTAAAACGGCTTAGTAATTTTTATCAAATTCTGGCCGGAAAACTATCACTTAGGGAGCTCATGAGTAAGCTACATGGATCTAATTATATATTCAAATTTATATATAAACACAAATTTTCTTTGCTGAAACAGAAGACGGACATTTGCAAGTACTACATCTTGGGTTAGGTGTAAGAAGAGACTTTCTAGTCTCAATCACGCCCGAATAAAGTCCATTTATTATTATTATTATTATTATTATTATTATTACATCTTGAACAGGGTAGCATATGAATGGACTAACCCAAGGAGGCTCTCGAACCTTTCCCTCAATCTCACAGTATATTCACTAACACAATGACGAAAATAATTACTTCTAATTAATATATTTTTATTTATTTTTGTAATGCTTTGGAAGAGCTTCTCTTACTATTCTCACTTTCACTATATTATTTATTATATATGTATTATTTATTGCATATATTACTTATTTGAGGAACTATAGTTATTGATAAAAACATGTATGATCTTGTATAAGTTTGCCACCTTGGACGTGGTTCCAAATTGCAGCCATTTCGATAATAATAATAGTAATAACTATGCACATTGTTATAGAAGCGTAAATTATATGGTTTGAAAATAAACGTTAAAATTTTCTACTTTAATACGGCGATTTTCTTAAAATATTCTTCATTGTATGCCTTACTCGTACGTATTGATTTATTTGGCTTAGAGAGGACACTGCATGAGCCATTTTGAAACCGATAATTAGTGGCTACTCATTTTCTTTTCTAGCACTACAGTGTTTATGAGACGTTATTTACATTCCATGGAAACTTACGAACAATTAATTGACTATGCAATTTTCATAATAATTTAATTAAATCGTTTTAATTTATATATAATATCTCATATTATTTATGCCTTATTTTTTAACTAAAATTGGAAAATAGTCGTAAAAATTCTCTGTTGCATAATGAAAGAATAATTAAAAGAATGAATCCCATAAAAGCTTGGGTTACTGAAGGCAAAAGCTATATTACCTATTTTCAAATAAATTTACGAAAAAAAAATTCGAACATCACTTTTCTGAGAATGAGTGCTGACATCTATAGCGACCATTTGCAACACTTAACATTCATTTCCGTTAAGTTTATATATTCTAACAAAGCCATTTAAACGGAACATTTGAATTATTTCCGCGAATCCTAGCTTAAGAATCACTGCCAAAAACTCTCACTAAAATCAGAACGAAAAGGCCAGAAATATGTCAAAAACTTGAATATCCGCGAAACATCAGATTCTCAGATTATAAGCAGGATAGCTCACAGAGAAAAAGGACTCGCGGCCTAAGAGACATTTTTCTTTCGGAAAGAGATAAGAGGCCCTCTGTGGGGGTGCTCGAAAGCAACCGAAAACAAGTGCCGCTCGGCGATGCGATAAAATGTAAGATGGCGGGAGGGCGTCGGGAGATTCAAAGGAACTATATGCTACCGAAAGAAAGAAGAAGAAACGAAGGCGAAGATAACACTTCAACTCCTTTTCTTCCCGAGTGGACATTTTTCTCACGCGGAATTTCTGGGGGAAGAAGTAGAAAGGTAAAGCGACAGAATAATCTGGGAAAGACTCCATGGAACCCCACGCACAAGAGGTGAAGTTTTGAACTTAAAATGGATACTGTTTTCGTTTCTGTGACTATTTCAGTGGTCTCATGAAATGAAGGTTTAGTAAAACTTCATTTTTCGATGTTTGATGTCTGATTTCCAGCGCTGTATTACGATCCTGAAAGACACTCTTAAGGGATTTCGTAAAAATGTAAAAAAATATAAATAAAATATTAATATTAAGTGGCATGCCTTTGCTTCATAAGTTTCTCACGATCGGTGTTCATACTTTCGGTCGCCGATCGCGGAGCTGTTCCTAGTAAAATTTCACTAAATATTTCCTTGCAAATACCTTTCTTATATGCTATTGAAACGTCTCACACTTAACCATAACTTGATGAGAAAGAAATGTATTCAAAATGCCTATACTCAATTACAAATTAAGTTTCTCCTTAGAAATTTGGAAAGCGAATCAAAACGTTGGTTGATGCTATCTATTAGTAGACCTATTGCGATTATTAAATTACGTCTTTCTAGCCGTTCCAGTTTTATAATGCAAATCAATGGATCCATTTTGTCTGCGTGTTTTTCAAATAGACATAGATCCGAATGTATGGTAGAAAGTAGATTTTGTTTGTTTTCTTGAGGCTGAGAACCAAAATTATCCGAATAAGTGAGCTTTTTAGTGATATGTGTGATATTTTATTTCTGATACTGGTAAACTTAATAAATCCTCTGGAGAGATGATTTATGAAAATCTACAACTAGATCGATACCTTAAAGGCCGTATTATACTGCTATGAACTATTTTAATTTTAACTCACTGTGTGATATGAAAAACCTTTTCTAATATTCCACATCACTGTATCACTTCTTAGATATAGAATATTTTCTTTATTTAAATCCTTTTATTCTTGTTTTCTGAGCATTGCTTGTATCCAAAGGTTTACATATTAACTGGTATTCCGTATTAAGTCTCTCTCTGTTTGACCTATTTATAATTGTTCCCTCTTCATGGTCTATATCCATCCTGTGCGAATATATTTCCTACATTCTCTTACGGCCTGACTTATTTTGTGAGCTGAAATTTAATGCTTCAATAAATATGTCAGTGGTAATGTTTTAACTCTGTTTTATGCACCGGGAAAAGTAGTTCATTACATCACTTTTGATGCACTTGTAACCCCTCCCCGCACGAGTTATCTACTTGTTTATCTCTTCCTGTAACTAATTATTGACGTTGGCATATGTATCACAAGCTGCCGTGCACCGCAATCAGTCGTAATGGCATGTATTAGGTGTCGTTTTCTTCGTTTCCTCATCGTATATATATCCCGTTTTTAGGGTTCAGATTGGGATTTTTTTACCAATTAGTTAGCCTCCGTGCGTTCCGAGCACAGGGGTTTCATTAATGGGGCAGAACAAACGGGTAACGGGAGTCGGGATTCTGCAGAGGGACTCCGAGAGGAGCAGATGGTCAAAGCAATGCACTCGGCTGCATTTTTATTCGTGACTGAAATTGCAGCGACGAGATTTAGAGAGCTTTTTTGCTCCGCGTTTTTCCTCATCAGGGATTATAACCACGTAGATCAGATTTCCCGATAAATGAAATAAACAGTCCCCTAAACAAGGAGAAATCGGTAAAATAAACGCATATGAGCAGTTCTTCATTGTTTTTCCAAATTGGCGAGCGAGTAAAAAGGCACGGGAAATACCCGTTCGTCTCCCCAATGTGTTTCTTTCTTTTTAGCGCTCTCTATCCCTTCTTCTGTGTCTTTCTATCTTTTCCTCTCTCGCCTTCGTATTTTTATTCGATTTCTCTATCAGTCCGTTTTCGTTTCCGAGATAGGTCCTCCTTTTACTCTCCCTATTTTTATCATTTTAAAATTCAACCCCACGAAACTTAAACTGAACATCTATTCTCAACCGACTCCCTAATAAAACCCTTTTTCTATTTAACCTATTCTTTATCTTCTACTCCTCTCTTCTTCTTTAAAATTTCTTTGTGTTACACATATTTTTCATACATCGTTTGCCCATTTTTTTTTCATCCTCTTGAGCTAGGCTTCTAACTTTTTTCCTTTATTCTCTTTTTCTCCTTGTTCCTATATTTGTTTTTACTTTTCTGTTTTCACTTCTTCTTCTTCCCTCTCTTTACTTCCTCATCTGTCCAGTGTTTTCAGTCTTTTCCCTATGACATTGTCAATTTCTCTCAATCTCCATAAATTTATATAGCTCATTTTACCATAACTCTATAACTCTTTGCTTTGATTTCAAAGGCAATTCAAATTGTCTCTCAGCTAATTTATTTTACCGTACACTCTCAAATACCGTTACACTCTGAAAACTGTTGCCACCTGGTATTAATACCAATTTGCAGTTTAAATAAATAAATAAATAAATATTATAAAAATATATCTTGTTCTGAAGATTTATACTATCATTCCCTGTTCTTATATTTTCATAATCCTCTTTTAAATTCTTTTCTTTATTCGTTTTACCTTTTGTGAAAGCTTACCTATATTGATCAAGATTTATTTTTCAAGTCTACCTTAAACTACATTTTTCTTAAATCATAGTTACTATCTGTTAGTATTGCAGGTCTTTCACACTCTCCAGTTTTAGCGTTTCATCTTGCTATAGGCATTAGCCCAACGAACCCAATCTTACCTCTTTCTTTTCAGTCTTATGTGAGGAAGGGCTATATTTTAAGTTTCTTAATTTCTATCATACCCTAAAATTACTATTTTTTATTATTGATTGATTATCTACCAAATTTTTGAGAAAATATTTGAGGAAAATAACAATAAAACCGATAAAAATAGACTGTTTCAGTTTTCTTAAAAATTATAAATGGGAACATGGCAAAGAAGAATGAAACTTAATATTTATCCATTTTTAGTCAATTTGAGGGATTCATTAATCAAATCATTAGAATGGTCCATTTTAAACAAATTTGGGTTAATGGTAGATATCTGGGGGTTTCACCATTACATTTTTCAGGTAGAAATTTGGAGGGTCTCCGCCCTAATCCGGACCCTTAGCTCGCCTTCGCAGGTACTGAGCGCCCTGTAAAACGTTGCCCCGGGGATGGGTTGGGTTGGGGACAGGGATTTCTAGCAAAAATCTAGAAATCCGTCCCCCCAACCCCGTTGAGATATTTAAAACACCCGCCTATCTGACTCAGCTACGTTGCCGTGTGTCAACGGGTCATTTCTAGCAAAATCACGAAAAATCTTAATTTTCATCGTAGAACGTCGATCAAAAGACGCTTGTATATCTCTTTGGACGAGTGAGACGACGAAGATAATAAATTGTTGCTCATTTGAATTGTTTATAACTTTTTAAATCGTATTCCACGCGGTCAGTTTTTTTATGGTCCCCCCTGATGGGAAGGTCGGGCGCTCAGTACCAGCGAAGGCTAGATAAGGGTCCGTATTAAGATGGAGACCCTCCAAATTTCTACCTGAAAAAAATTAATGGTGAAATCCCCAGATATCTACCATTAACCCACATTTTTAATAGCATTATTCCTGGCTGCACAGTAAGTTAAAATTATCAAAATGGAAAGCAAAGTCTTTGTGCATTATTCAAGAAATGTTTTACCATTACAGCGTAGAAAAAGTAAAAATTATAATATCAACTACTTATATAGATTATTTTCTTTTCATCTTCTCTTCTTTACATCATAGTTTACTCTTCCTCGTTCACTGAGTAGGATTATCTATTTTTCTTTCATTCTCTAGGAGGATTTATCGGGCTTTTGATAAGTTTACCTATACTTAACGAATCTTTTAATAGTAACCGATGGTTGAAAATTTTGGAAATGGAAAACAAAGTCTTTTTTGTATAACTCAAGAAATGCTGTACCATTACAATATGGAACAATACTTTCTCTATACTACGTATATGGAGAAAGTAAAAAGGAAAAATTATAATATGCTTATAAAGATTGTTTTCTTTACCTCTTCCCTTTTTCACCTCGTTGTCCCTTCCCCTTACCTTTCCTCGCTTCCTATGCTTTTCTCTTTCTCCCTTTATTTCTTCCTCTTTCCTCAAAATCCTTCCTCCATCCCCGTTCTCTCTCTCCCCAAACGCATTCTCCCTTTAAAAACCCATCGATTTTAATTTCCCCCTTTTCCTTTCTCGGTACTTTTTCCCATTTGCCGACCCCCGTCGGACACACGGTCTTTGAATGCACAATTAGGCCGACAGTCGAAACAAAGCTCTCCGCCTTCCCACACTCTTTCTTCCGCTCACCTGCACCCTCTCCTCCCTTCATTCACATCTTCCTCTGCCCCTGGGATGGGAACCAACAGAGGGTGTTACCGATTGCTAATTTAATTCCAAGCATTTACAAAGACGTGGACATGAGCTCTGACAGCGGCACTATGTGGTAATATCTGTCGGTCTAGAAAGATTGCCTACCGCGTTCATTGCAGCGATGTATGTAGGCGATGCCCTTTAGATAGACTCCTATTGCTTCCGTATCGATGGATAAATACCGCATTTACAACGAATTCATTTCTAGCACGATCGCCTTTTTAGAAATGCACCCAACAAGTTAATTTATTCTGTGCTGCTGTCGCTGATAGTATAACTAAAATTAGAGGTTCCCGGATGGCCTTGTGGACAGCGCGTTCGGCTTTGATAAAAGCGGTCCCGGTTTCGATACCCGGTGGGAGCCGATGTTCGGAATGGCCTAAGCTCGAACCACTTTTACAAATACTACTAATTTAGTATAATAAATAACAATTAATTATATTTAAACTTTTTTAAATCTACTTCGACATCCGGTTATACAGCAATAAAAAGTTCGATAAGATTTAGTTTGTGTTGAGAATTTCGTATTAAAACACTTTTGCCGAATTACTTAATTAATGTAACCAATATTTTTCACATTTGCCCCCCAGTAAACGTTGATATTTAGATTACGCGATAAAGTTGAAGTCGCCAATTCCGCTGATATTTATTGAATGAACCAAGTTTTATTTGTTGGTTCAAAATGGAAGAGACAAAAAGAAAAGAAGGAATTCGGACTGTGGGAAAATTTAATGATTCATTCTAAGAATATAGTGCAAAATTGGCTTATTGAGGATTCAGATTATGGGTAACCAATAAATGCTCATGTCTTTGCCATCTGTGAAAAAAGTAATTCCTTGAATAAAATTTTGAAACGACAACGAAATATATACTTTGATGATGAAATTATGAACTGATACATATTATAATTAAACTAGTTTTTCAAAGTTCAAGTGAGTATAGATAGAGTAAATATATCCCTTTTAATGGATGGAAGCTGAAGAAAACCAAATTTTAAGTCAGAAACAAAATAATGGCGGAATATCTACTTAAATAATGAAAGTATGTACAATGTAACATATATATTATCATGAAACATATATATTATCATTTTTGCGCAGGTTTTTCACACCACCCTTCTTTGTGGGTGTTTTCCTGCAGCGGATATTTTTTCCTAAGCTATTCTTAGGTTTTTTTTTACATCCGCAATCCCTTCTTACATTTTCTTCTATTTTCCTCTAAGTTTTCATTGATACATGTAATATATACTTATAATAATGTAACAGCTTAACTACAGGTTAGATGGAAGAGGAGACTTTTTAGATTCAATCTCGCCTAATAAAGACCCTAATAATAATAATAATAATAATAATAATAATAGTAATAATCATGAAACATATATATTAACATGAAACCGGTCGCAAAATAAATTTTCTGTGGAAAAGTACGAAGCGTTTTCATTCTGCAAATGGCTCTCCACGAAGTCACGCCTTCTCATATCGATTATAATATATATTATAATTGTACCAGTTTTACAAAGTTCAAGCGTATACCTATCAACGGGTGAAACTTGAAGGGAATCAATCCGCTGCGGCAGTTACGTCTCGATGGAGGATCACAGCGTCGTGACAGAACCGGAGAGCCTCGCTACCATAAACGCCCTCCCGTCATTCCTTCCTTCGGATTAAAGAAGGAGTTGACAGATTACGTCCTCGGATGATCCTTCCTTCGGGAGCAGAAGGGCTCTAAATGCTTAAAAGGAGAGCGTGATGGATCGAGAGGATGAGCACAGGAAGTGGACGAAGGCGTGGGCGAGTTCTACAACACGTGCTCCAACGTCATCCGCTTTCCCGACAAAGAGACACGCGGTTTCCCACGATATCACCACCTGCAGCCGCTCTCTCCCGATAAAGACAGCTAAACGACTTTACCGCTTTTTTACCTCTTTATTCCGATCTCGACTCTCCCAGCGCACCTCAAATGAGGGATTCGTTATTTTTTTCCAAACCCCTTATCTGCAGCTCTCCTTCGCTCCTTTTACTCACCGCTCGCCCATTTTGAGACGGCCGGGGCATTTTTTCATGCGTCGGATCCAGACTGGTGCTTTTGTGATCTCTTGAAAATCATACCTCACCCGGCATTTCTTCGCGAATCGAGAGGTTGCAACCGTCTTTATGTTTATTTATTTTCCAGCAGCCGAATCTTGGTGAATTTAATTTATTCCTCGGTTTTTAGCACAGGTTAGAGGAATTATAATCTCTGCACGCACGCCATTTCGTGCAAATATCCTTTACCTATTTAATAAATGGGTGGAAATAACTGTGCAAAATTCTACTTTAAAAACTTTTTAATACCGCGACCGGCTTCGGACGTTAGTCCATTATCAAGCGATGAGTAATACAGGAGTACACATATATATACACGAGGTACAAAAACCAGCCACTAATCAGATTAGCTATTAGCGGTGTTAGGGAGAGGAGGAAGGGGAAGCAGGTTAACAATGGACAGCAGGGAAGAATAATTAGGGAAAAGATGGATGTTGGTGAGTGTGTAATTGTTTTTTAAGTGATGCATTATTTCTATTTGTTCGAGATAATTTATTTTGCGTCCTTTGTGTTCACAATGTAATAGAGTAGGGGAGAAATCTGAGGTGTGATTGTTATCTAAAACATGTTTTGCGAAATGTGATGCCTGTGTATTGTTACGGAATGAAATGAAGTGTTCTTTGGTTCTTATTTGTAAACTACGGGACGTCTGTTAATAGTCAGTCATAGATAATGGACTAACGTACGAAACCTGTCGCGGTAATAAAAAACTTTTAAAGTGGAATTTTGCTCTGTTATTTCCACCCATTTATTAGGATGGAGTTCCACAAAGTTAAAACTTCCTTAATTGATTTCATTCTTTGCCTATTTTCCTAGAATTATAATCTTTTACGTAGCTGTAATAATCTGATAGTTACTGACGTATGATTGAAATTGAATGACGTATTTATTTAGGCATATCCCAAGAGAGGGCTCCGGTCTCAATCCCATGGAAGGCTGCAGTCGACGAATCTACGGATTGAATGACCAATGATGATGATGATGATCCGAAGAGAATTGTAAGGAGAATGTATTTTTATTAGAATCTCTCCCTATGTTTTTTTAATCCTTCCTTTCAATCGAAATTAAAGACTCCTCCAAGTTCAAATTTTAAGTTTAAATATTTGTCATCCGTATCTTCAGAAAAAATCTAAAGAATCTATAGTCTTGCAAAGAATCTAGGGCCCTTCTGTTGTACTCTGGCAATTAGAACATCTTTAGTTGGTTTGGTGTTACAATGTAGAAAAGTTTTCCTTTCAATTAAAATGAATGACTCACATTAATATCTGGTAGAATATGCAGTTCTACTGAGTTCATAAATATAAAATTGTTAAAACAAAAACGAATTTTCGTGGATAATGTACAAATTTTGTCATTAAATAAACATATATCTTTTATTCATTTATGTGTAAGTTTATGACCGTAGTTATCTGAGAGCTACTTAGGTATGAGTGATACTGAGTAAAGACATTCATTCACTCTCATCCTATTGATTACAGCAAAAACTGTTAACAATACGTTCAGAATCATCGAGGAAATCAATGGCCATCTCACCCTTCATCTTGAATATATAGCTTTACTTAAGTAATTGCAGGGGATAAGGATCCAACTGGCATTCTAAGTCTGTGTGTGCACAGCCGCCTTTCGGCATGTGGCAGGGGGTGCCATGGATCTATTTCCCTAATCTATTAATTTCGCATATTGTTCGTGCAAAATGAATCCTTGAAGTGACTCATTCTAGTATCAATTTCCCTAATATTGCTTGCAGTGTCAGAACGGACATTATAATATCAGGAAGGATGCATAAAATTGGCTAAATCCTCTTAAAACGTTCTTTATCTGAATGTATGGAGTATATAAAGCCTTGGCTTGAATTTTCTGTCCTCTAAAAATTCACATTCTTTTGCGTTGAGATTGTCTGAAAATGGAAGGGCCGACCATAGGAATATATTTAAACATTGGAGAGGTACATAGTTATTAGCCGCACATTGAATCTACAGCAAATTAACAGTAAATTTTTCACACCATGTAAATACATGCAATTAAATACTCACGCTTCACGAATACTGTAAACTATCGCTGAAGTTTATAGAATGCATTTAGCATAGTTAATATATCTTTTATAGGTAGATTGGGTATGGGTGGGATTTTATAGTAGGTATACTTTTATGCTCATTACTATAGTTGGTAAGGATCATCTAAAATGAAAATAAAATTATTGATGTCAGAAGTAAGAAAGATAGTTTACCGCTGGTTTGTCAGTTCCGAGCGGTCCTTTTAACACAGACTAGCAACAACTTGAAAGAGAACGGGGAAATGATACAAGTAAAGCTAATATAACGAATGAAGATTTCTTTCAAGATAGAGAGGACAAAATTATAAGGGTAACATCGATGAATAAGAGAGGTAATTTAATGGAGGACCTGCTACCGCAAAACAGTCCCTGTGAACAGTATTTCGAATAATGGCGGGAGGGAAGAATTGCTGAGGAAAATTTAGATTGGATTATAAGAGATAGGTGATGGTAGGTAAGAGCCAGTTTGGTAAGAATTATGGGAGAATAGAGAGAGAAAAGTGAGGCTTTTGATGGCTTAGAAAAATTGCTAAAAATATATTCTCGGGTTACTTTCCCTCGATGATGATAAACCCTAGAAGATAAAAGTTCATTTCACTCGTGAAATGTCTTTTACTCTTGTAACAGATTGGCATGTAGACATTTCAAAAAAGTGGCTACTTATTTATTCATTTCGTAAAGTATTTACTATCGATTGATAAAAGGTAAAGGGTTTTAGTTTTTTCCTCTGTCGAGAAAGAAACGAAGATAAAGTTTCATATTGATGGTAATTTGGTTAATATTAAGTGAAATAATGAAGGAACTCAATCGTTTCGGAAATTTATCTGACTGAGAACGTTTTTCAGTAATAACCTCTAATACTCATTCATAATAACATTGAAATGAATATGAGTAAGTTTATTTAATAGTTACGAGGGGAAGGATACGATGTAGTTGAGATACCATTTTGTGCATCTTACTTCAACCCTTCTCTGCTTTGCGTGTATGCACGTTCGATTTTCACTTTGCTCGACGACGACGACTACATTCGACTTTCACTTTTTCAGATTGTTGTTACATGTGCTCCACTCATAATGCTCCACTATTTCCATGAATGACTGTTCATTACAGACGCGGAATGCATAACGAATGAAAATAATTGCGATTTGCGGGTTTTGTCCGTGAAGCCAGCGCTGCTGCGAAGTTCAGGATATTTCTGCATCCTAGATGGCATTTTTCTATCTCTGGGATTCTTCATTTCTTATGGAGGAAAAACCTTAAGCAGATGAAATAGACGAGTGTAGTACTGAGCTAATTGGACCATTTAGACTATAGTGTAAGTTTGAATTTTCATTACCCGCAAACACTTTCCCTCAGTTTTTTTTGCAAAAAATTCGTCCACAGTTTAAAATCTTTCATTTTATTCGTTGATTAGACTTTTAAATGCGAATTTCAGATACATGAGGATAGGGTTTACCATGAAAGGTCCTTATCGAAAAAAGTAATGAAATAAAATTGTCATTAGTGTTTTATCTGCATTAAAGTATCAATTCAGTTCTTCCTGTATTTAGAAAATTTTAATGTATCTCTTTCTCAAGGAAAAACGGACTTGAAAAAGGTCTGACAGGGCCAGGAATCGAACCAGGGATCTTCCTCTATCCGGAAGGCTGCCTTAACCATCTAGGCTATCCTGCCAGAAACGCCGGGTAGCCTAGATGGAAGATCCAGGGTTCGATTCCCGGCCCTGTCAGACTTTTTTCAAGTCTGTTTTTCCTTGGGAATTTTCCTGGGTGCCCGCCCGTATGTGCAAAGTCACATCAACCCTTACCTTATGTGTATTTCTTTCTCTCTACATTCGATTTACTTAAAGATATCAGTATATTATTAAATCATATACTTTTATTCAAATTCTATCAACGTATGAATTTCAAAATCGTTTTATTTCGCTGAATATTCAGTTAACAATTACGTTACCATAAACAAAACTAGGTTGTGACAGACGCTTAAAGAAAATTGAAAAAATCAATGAAAAAATGTTCGTACCTTTCAAAGTGCGTTTATTCACAGGATATTGTTTGTCACAACAAATTTAAAAATGCCATTAAATTTTTTCTTTTTCATAAATCTACATCTTTTATTTTCAAAATTAATTTTAACTGGTCATTGATCCGCCATGTCTTTTTATGGAATTACACATGAGTTCGGAATCAACAATCGCCTTGATCGTCAAGGGAATGGGTTGTTTACTACATGGAAATTTAGACAAAATTTTCGTATATTTTATCAAAATTCTCGCAATTTTGAATTGCAAAAGATATTCCTTGACCAAAATAAGACAATTTATTCTATTTCCCTTCTTTTGATGCTAGTTTTGACTTCCTACGACTATTCTTTCTAATTTAGTTTTGCAAAAGAAATGAACCATGCAACGAAAAAGTGTACGAAAAAAGGTATAGAAAAGGCACTCTCCAGATTTTACTTATCACGCGTGACGCGGTTTCTCGACCAACACCGCATCCCATAAGTATCCAACGGGCGCAAAGAAGTTTCACTTCAAAAACGGAAATAAAAATACTTGGAAAACAATAATCGAAAACGAAGAATGACATTCCACAGATTGTGCGAACTTTAACCTGGTGGTACTCCGTGACTAAAAAGGTTTATTTATATGTAACTATAAAATACTACAAACAACACAATCCAGGTTTCGACGCATAGCATCATCATTGTTATTTTTGTTGTTTCTTATAAATAAATCTGTTAGCCAACGTGCTCTTTGTTGAGATGAGATTCCTTCATAGTACTTCGTCCCGTTAATCATAATTTGTCCTCTCTACTCTCTTTGCAATGCATGAACTTAACTCGCCCATGTTATAATAAAGAATGACCGTTGAGTATGGATCCGTTAGCCTTCAACCGTAATGTGTAATGAGACGCAATAGGTGTCCCTGCGAAATTTTCCGCATCCGGTGATCATAAGGTCTTCCTCGAAGGCAATCCTTGAAGCACTTGCAGCGTCTTGGGGCCATCTGGACGCGGAAGATAGGATAATGACCAGGGGAGATTGGAGCCAGTCCCACGGCGACGGGGCGAGCGGAGGCGAAAACATGGAATGTTTATATTAAGTAATTGCAACGGTCCATACTGTAGGCCCTTCGGAACGAATAGATGTCCATTATTACAATTAATCACGAAACAAAAGAACCGACAGTGTGGTGGCAATGCTAACATAGGGTGATTCCGTAATTAATAAACAAATACAGAGAATGAGGTCAAAAGAAACCACTGTCATCCACTCAATCCAGCCCTTTTTCACCTCACTCCTTCCTCCAGAAACATTTTAAAATACTTTTAATATACTATACTTTTGGTATTTGAAATAATGTTAATACATTACATTTTTCAGTTACAAGTTTTTTGTACCTTGTAATCAAATTAAAAGTTGATTGTTTTAAAACGACTCTTCAATATCCTGCCAAAGAAAACTGCCTTTTATTCTAAAATTTTCATCAACTTCCAATCTACGTCACATAGCATGATTTTCAATACTAATTGTGGGCTGTATGTAACACATGACACTCACTGCATAGGTACATCGTGGTTCTTTATTGCAGAAAAGGTTTAAATATTAAAGTAAATTCGTAATCTAGTGATAAAATGATAAAAAAGTTAGCATGGTGCAAGAGCTTATAGAGGTGAAGCTAAAAATCCGTTAAGTATTCATGACGTTTTCAAGGGAATATCGGGGTACATAACTCGTGAGAGTTACGGTTGAAAAAATTATATTCCTTTTTTTATAGTTATGGAATGGATATTCTACATATCCTTAACTACTCCTCAATTTAGCTTGTCCTCTCTTTTCCTCGAAATTTTCTTCACCAGTAGAAAATGTTTTTTAACAATATTGATTATGATTGATTTTTAGCAATATTGATTATTATATAAGCCATCGATTTTTGTTCACTATCGTTGATATTAATACATACTTTTTGAAGGTTCGATAATTCTTTCCAATCAGTTACAGAAATGCATTCAATTCAAACTGGAGAATCAGTTTGAGATATCCTCACAAGATTCGATTTCCTTACACACAAACCGTGATTTACTAATTTCATTCGTAATATCTTTAGCTATTATAGAAATGCCATAATATGAAATAGAATCAAGCGTATACGATAAAAGTTTCAACGATAAAGTTAGGGAGGGCTGAGTCACTGGTAAATTGGATTATGTCCTTTCAATTATCGGAAAGGTTCAAATAATCCGTTTCCGCTCTTATTGATGAGCTGCAGAAAAGGAAAACGCTTGACTATTATGAAAAAACTGTTTCCAGATTTTTGCCTCTTCAAATTAAGGATTAGTTAGCTGTGATAGGTCGTAATGCTTCATAACCAGCAACCAGAGGTAATTACGTCAGATTGCGTACTAATGGCGTTGTTGTTATTGCCTTAATTGCTGGGGCGAGTAAAAAAACCTCTCTGCCCAAATAGGGTGAATTGGGCCACCAAGAAAGCGGAGGTCTACAGATGATTGAGGCGTCCCAGGGCCAAATATTAAGGTCGAGAAGTACCATTCCCATTCCTTTTGGTACTATTATACTCAATCGCTAAGAACAATCAGTATGAAAGTTCTGACCTATGCCATAGCAAAAAGTGATTGAAATGCCATATTCTTAGTAATCAGAAGCTCACTTTTAATTCAATTCTTTCGGCTGTATTATTTACGAGTTTTTGATTTTATTTATAATTTGACTGCGCATTTGTGTTTGTATTTTTGTATATTATTTATTTTATTGATTGTGTGTTTTTAAGAGTTAAGTTGACCATGTATACTTCGTAATGCTGAAAAATTTCTTTCTGAAAGTATTAGCCATTAAAATCGATAGGTTTGCCTCAATCTATTCTTTATTGGCAATTTTCAAAATATCATCTCTTTAGTATTTTCTAAAGTCTTCTTCATATTCACAGACTCTTCATGACTTTTTATTCGAGCAGTCATTTATCCATTTAACCTGTAATTATTGAATACATCAGTTATGGCGATGGCTTGCATCATAAAGGTTAATTTTCAGCCTCAGTCTTTCGTATTTCAATTCGATTTGTTTTCCTACTTCGTTTCCAGCTGCAAGAAAATTTTATTTTCCCTTCAAAAACATTAAAACTTGTCTAAATTTGTCAAATCTATATTGGTAAAGGAGTCATGCTATATTCCCATTTCCGAACACCCAGTATTTCGGTAGTGATAATTTTTTTCAGTTTTCTTGTAATTCTAGGGCAAATGGAATTACTGCGCTATTCACCATGGTAGGTTTGTATTGAAGGAACTGATTGTGTAAGTTCATCGGGAATCTTTATATCTTCAAGGACGTTTTAGGAAATCTATTCAAAAATGTAAATGCTCTGTTCGTTTACCATGTTTGAACCGATGAATACGATATCACCTGCTACAATTTTAATGTGTGAAGTTTAGTGAACTTCTGCGATTGATCGCTTAAAACCGTAAAACGTATTATCCGCTGTCCTTCATCGAATTTTTAATATCAAATCGCATCAGAAAGTTAATGTAAACCATCGTTACGATCCTTTCTCATATAAGCATACGCCTTATTATCGGTTTTTATTGTTACATACTTAGAAAGTATTTAGTGTATTACAGAATAATACATGTATTTTTAGTTATACCATCTGTCTCTAATGGAATCACTCTTCCTATTGTGAAGTTGTAAAGGCTAGTTCAAACTATAATTAATGTTAACGAACAATGTTGTTGAGGAGTTTTGCTGTATTTTTCGTAACAGCTGAAGTTTGTGTTTGGCTTGTTGCGGAACTGTTTCACGAATGTTGTGCAACATGCATCTTCTAGGTCTTTACTTTCCACTGAAATAGGAAACATCCACAACTTTAAGTATTGACAAGTCTGGGCGGGATTACGAACGTGGTTCAGTCATCCAGTGGCAGGAGCATAAGTTCAAGAATCTATTACGGCTTCAGAATGTGGAAGGAGGAGAACTTATTGAAAGTGATTGAATATTTACATTCTGCAACTGTTTTGTGGGATGTCACAAATACCGACTACGAAAATCGATAAAAGGAGAGGAATAATGCGGAAGAAATAGGAAAATCCATCATCACCATCATGAAATCATTGAGCTCCGTAAGTAAATTCACTAAAGTCGCAGTTTAGATGGAAATATGAAAATTCTATTGCATACTAATAAAAGTGGTTGTTCACCAAATAAGTACAACCGGCCGCACAAAATCCGCAGTTACCTCTTTTTTGATTTTATTATTATTCTTTATTGTAATTTCGTCTGAATGTTACATCTTATGTCTTTTGTCTTATTAATCGTTTCCTCATGGTTTACCATTGCATTTTTTCCTGATTCTGATTTTATTTTATTATTAATTTTTAATTTAGTTATATTATAATTGCTATTGTAATTTCCATGTTATACATAGCTTTTTTAATATCTTTTAGCTTGTACTATAAGTGGGTTTGCGCAGGTTTTTCACACCCCCCTTCTCTGTGGATGACTTCCTGCTGTGGATATTGTTTCCTAAGATATCAACTTAGTTTTTTTCTTACTTCCACTCCTAAAGTTTTCCTCTCTATTCATATTCACATGTACACACGTTTGTATGTACATAATATCATTCACGAAAGGTTAGATGAAAGAAGCGACTTTTCAGTCTCAATCTCGCCTTTTTTAAAGACTTTAAAGACCTTAAAAATCCCGCAATAACTTCACTGGACATGACCACTTTAGAAACAATAATTGAGGTCTGAACGCGGATCATTATTTACAGAATGTTGCAAAACAATGTTTCTGAACAGTTGAAAAATAGTTGCGAACAAATTTTCACTTACGTTCAGAAACAATTTTTCCAGTTTGGATTAAGCTTAAAGATGGCTTATTAAACACTCCAAAGAAGTTTTAATTCGCGGAACCGATATTCATCGGAATAATTCTTATCTACTACTTTCTGATCTACTTCACATCGGACCCAGAATCGACGATTTCGAAGAGGAAACATGTCTACAGCTGACGATCTGCTCACCAACCCACGAAGGAACCCGACAAAGGAACACTGGCAAAGAAAGAGGAGGAGAGGAAAGGAGCGAAGGTGTAGAGGAGAGGCAGTGAAGATGAGTGGATGGATTGCCGTTGGAGGGAAGGAGAGTTATCCTATTATTACCAGGGATCATTACCCACGGACGCAGCAGCCGAAAGCCGCGCCTCTCGTGGCCGTCCTCCGAAGCTCTACCCCACCCACGCCTCCTCCGAACCCATGAGAAACGTCTCTTAATTCCTTTTGACAAAAGCAAGACAGTGGACAGACACAATGCTCATTGTTTGGCCTCGCCACAACCCGTACGACCTTATGGTAGGATCATAATATCAATATTATTGTGTGGTCTTCACTATGTTGCTTAGAAGCCCGGATGTGTAGTTCGCATTCCTTTGATAGCATCCCACCGAAGAGGAGAATCTCACATCTATATGATGGATACATGACTAAAATGTTTAATAAGGTACTATCTCCTTCACTAGGGGAAAAATTGTACAGTAAGGTTGGTTATTAAATTTAATGAATAGTGGAAAGGGTTCTAGCCTATAAGGAAAAGACGTTTATGGATTACAGGCTTAAAAACTTCTTTTTTACCCTTAAAGATGATAACTTGGGTATTGAAGTGTAGTACACACATTCAAAACTTCTTATAAAGTCAGTTATCCGGATCATATCGTAGTTTTTCATAAATAAAAAGTATTTTTTTCAGGCGATGGGGTTGTCTGATTGATTGGCCATTCTTAAAGAAAATATTTCCATAAATTACTCCATGAGTAAATTTTTCAGAAGATAAACATGAAACTTATTAGGAAAATCGAGGTGCTAGTTATTAACATTATACTTTTAGTGAAATGTATTTCGTTGGTCAGTCTCTATTTCAACGTATCACTGACGTCAATTTTATCTTTTATTTAATTTTTACTTAAGTGGCTTTTTAGAGTATCATTACTTTGTCACATAAAGGTTTATCAGTCAGTACCCCGATGATACGTTAGAAAATTATATAAATATAACTATCGATTCTCTTGAAGATCCACCAAACGAGAGAAAATTCTAAAATATGGCGCAGTTCTTCAGAAATGCAAGATGCATACAATTAATACTTGTATCAAAAATCATTAGTAATTTACTCTTTATTGATAAATGTCTTCAGCTATATTATTGGGCTAAGATTATTCTCATATTAGGTTTTAAATATCCGTACGCACTTTGGATATTTAAAAGAGCCTAGTGATAATTAAAAGTTTCTTCAGGGTTATCATCGAGATTTTTGGAATAGTGTACCCGGTAGATTTTATTTTAACAAATTGAATAGGTATTGATTTGGACGGCCTAAAAATGTTACTTTGTAGTTAGAATACTAACTCTAAAATACAAAAAAATAGTTGTGCCCTCTTGCCCGGTCTCGTGAAGGCAAGACCGCCTTTATGAAAAATTAATAGGTCGGGAAAAGATGTGATACATTTAGAATCAAAACGTAGGAAATTTTTGTTTTTCTAATTTAAGATTCGAATTTCATTGTATTTTATTGTTCGTGCACAGTTTAAAATTTTGTCTTTTGATTATGGCCAAGCAAAATGTATATACTCTCACCCCGAAGAGTCCTTCATTTATAAATATAGGGTTGTTCTTGTGTGACCTTACAACTAACCGAAGTCGAAAGTGGGCATTCCGTCTGTTTCCGCGTTTTCAGAGATCAAAAACTGCGAAGGACAGCGGCGAAAGGGCAAAATTTGTAAGACCGCCGAGAACAAAATCCTCTCCCGAAAGAGGAGAGTGAGATAATGCAGCGCGGGAGGAGAACTCGGATGTTATTTTGGTTTATACCCAAGCTACCACCTGACCACATTTTTTAATTTTCCCGACGTCATTTTTTTGGAGGATTGATCGCGGCTGAAAATCACAGGGGATGACGGGTAATGGGCGGAGGGGGAGGGGCCGAAGGCCGAGGACAGCATTTCGGACCGACGAATTATGTGGACCGCCGTTTTGTTTTTCCTCTAACGAAATTGAACATTATCCTCCAAAGAGAGAGAAAAAAAAAAGACTTTTTCATTCAATTGTGGAAAGCGTTGTTTCGGGTGTAGAGTTGGACCGATGTGTACGAATGGGCCGACATTTTGCCTCGCAGATGAACTTAAACGGTACATCTTATTGTTTAAAATATCAACTTGATGCTCCAGAAAGGATTCTTGAAATCTGAGGTAGGGATAAAGAATTGAATGCTCTGCACAAAAAGGCAAACGCAACTTAGAACGTTTGCAAGCATTAGGTGCTTTGTCATTATCTTCGTTTTCGTAGTAGAAATATTTTGGATGAAAGAGTCTATTTAATAACTTACGAAGCGATCAAAGGAGATTACCCTAACGATCCAAAAACAAAGTAAGTCATAACCTCTTTAATCGTTCGGTTCCCTTCAATTCAAAATTTCTCCAACTGCGTCCAAATTCAATTAAATATTTTTGATTCAAAATTAATAGAACACATTTTTATTCAGCATAAAAAAAATGAATTTCATAATTACTACTTCACACTTTTACAAGCTATATATAGGAAAAACCACTCCTACCAAAGAAGGTTCAATCATGTGCGAGACCAGTAGTATGAAACTCGTTTACATTGAAATCGTATGAAGCCAACTGGAAGCAAAGGATTGTAAGCTTGTGACGCAAAATTATATACTAATTTACTGTTTGTAGTATAAATAATAGTAAGTATCATAGATTCCATAATATACTTAGCATATCAATCATCAAAATACTGCAATAATTAAACGTACGTCGGTCTTTTCCTCTGTACATTTTCCTTTAATTATTTATTTGTTGTTTCTTTCTTTTACTTAATCTGTTTATCTATGGTAAAACAAAACAAAGAATAGCCCACGTGAATTTAACTAGTTGGAAAAGCCCATGGTATTGATGAGTTTTGTATCTGTGATACAGGCTATGGAAACCTACGGTGTATCATACATATTGAGAAGCATTTCTGGTTTCGGTTCTAATTATAAGATTTCTCCAGTGAATGATAGACTTTGTAAAATAGTGCGTTAGACGTAGTATATTAGGCTCATTTCTAAAACGGTTCAACTCGTAAAACTGTCTCCGTCCCTTTTTTCCTCAAGTTTAGTACTCTCACTCTTCTTCCATACTCGTGCATGCTGGAGCAACATCCATCCCGTGCGTGTCCCTCTTCAAATGTGGCTATCGTTGTTTAGGTTCTGTACAAATAAAGCGTATACGCTAAGCATTTAAAAGGTCCGAGGGGGATATAGGGGAAGCGTGACACGCCAAGTCAGCATCCGATGGCTGCGTAATGAGTTTCTGTTCTCTGCGATCTGATTTATAGCCTCGGCTACAGTCGCGCGATTAATTCATAACCTCCGGTTGAGGTTGAGTGGTTCCTTGAGGTCTGTGTTTACTCAGCCATTTTTCTTCACTCGCCTTTCGCCCTCAATCCGAAAGGAACCTATTCTTCAGAGCCCACTTGAAAAAGGGACGTCTTCTTCATTTCTGCCTCGCTCTTCAGGCTCGATGAGTTTATGTCGGGGTGAGTAAGTTGATCTTCTTAACCAGCAATTAAAGCGCTGGCCTAGATAACTTTCTGTACGCTTAAGTTGCTTAATTAAATAATTCATGAATTACAGTGAAAATATGTTAACGATGAAGATGCTGTATGAAACTTAGTTTTATTCGATATCTTCATCGTCATGCCGAAATTCTACGAGAGCGACAGCTTCCTCCGAGAATTTTAATAGTTTTTACTTTTCTTTTATTGATTCATTTTATTTTTACATCTCTTGTATTTATTCATTATTAATATGAGGTATAAACGGTGAGAGTTGTGTGTCCACATTCTTATGACAAGAAACCGGCACTTGCCTAAAATCTGAAGCTGAACTGGAACCAAACAAGGACGCTTTTTTAAAACATAGTTTGAAGTAATTTAATGTTTAAGAGGTTTAAATATTCTCCCAGTGCCAATGTCATCGTTTGGTTCACACGTAACCATTGGTTATAATAATAATGATTCGTCCTTTTTACTATTGGGCGTATTGTAGTCAATTATGGCCATTCTTACAATAAACCACATTTTTTAACTCACACAAACAACCATGTCCTAACCAGTATTCGAACGCGGGACCTCAGCGTATCAAGATTAGCGCGATAACCACTAC